>BCNH02000002.1:11825828-11859420 GCA_001662345.2 Metrosideros polymorpha var. glaberrima | reverse complement strand
CTATAACGACCTTCCTAAAGAATCAAATCTCGAAATATTTTTACCTTTTTCACATATACAATTTCTTGGAATAGTTTTGCCAAAAATTTCTTTCTTTATGAATTACTCAGATATTTCATAAGAAACTATTTTGCTAATTATCAATTTTTTGCACAGATGCAATGTGTGTACACATTTCCTAGTATATATGCATTCATATGTTATTTTAGACTACATCGGGGAAAATAAAATCATGTCTAGCTAGTGTAATTTATTAAGTATAACGAGTTACTAAATAAGCCTCAATACAACTAGATAGTCTGTGTTGCAAGTATATGAGAAGGAGATAAGTCATGATAAGGAACTTGTTGAAAAGAAAGAAAGAAAGAGATGCACATTTAGGTAGATTTATGTAAAACCGCAATGATATATAAATGATATAATATACATATGAGAGCCTTATTCATAGTAAATAATCAAGAAACTTTGGTCATTATTAACCATCTGTGAACATTTCAAGTTGTCACGATATTGTTGGTTGCAAAATTTTTTTGGACACTTTCAATTACAACTATGCATTAGCTATACTTTCATGCATGTGTGTGGGTGAGAGACACATCGGGGTGAATTACATTTTCACCTCAAGATTTTGGCATTTGTTGCAGGTTGTCCATGACTTTTCAGTTTTTGCAGTCTCCCCTAAAGTCTTCAAATCGGCTGCAATGTTCCTCTGGTGTTGACTCCGACCATTTGTCAGTTGGAACTCCATCGATGTGTTTGTCGCATGACTAATTTGCTTTCTTTTGGAGAGAAAATCTAACAACAAATGGAAAATTACATTTTACATTTTATACCTCAGGTTTTGACACATGTTAGGTCGCCCCCTGACTTTTCATATTTTGTTTTCATTGATAGGACCTGCTCAGGTCCAAATCTCAGGTATTGAAATGAGTTTCCAAAGTCACATTGACGTTGATCTTGACCAAAATTTTGATCTAATCTACACCGGAGATCGACTTAGGCTACCTAAACGAGGGTTGTTCTGCCTTTGCCCGGTACGTGTGTGTGGATGTTGGGTAGTCTCTACGAGCAGCTACCACACGTAGACTACTCATCTCTCTCTCTTCCCAAATATTTATTTTCCAATTTAATTGGTCATAGAAATTATAATTTATGAATATTTTGCTCACACAAGGATTCTTAGAAGTAAGATATTTATAATGATGTGGTATCTTTAATAACAAAACTTGGCACATCGTCATGTTGAATCATTATTTGATGCTTGTATTAGGTTTCTTATATATTGATGTTAGCACTATAACATCGTATCTTTTATTTAACAAGCACAATAGTTAACTTATTGAAGAAGGTGGGGAATGGGCGAATGTGTTTTAGTGATAATGAATTGTACGAGGATAGAATATGATCACCAGCAAAGCCTAAAGGACGCATCACCAGCTAAGGATAAAGAGCGGAATTGATGAAATTCACCACAAAGGCTTAAAGGCTGAGCCACCCGCCAAGGATAAAGGACTTCTAGTCATGAGAACTGGAATAGAAAGGAAATCCACTAGCCAAGGCTTAAAGGAAATCCACTAGCCAAGAATAATGGCTTTTTGATTCACCACTAAGGAAGAATCCACCTTCCAAGGATAAAGAACTGGAATAGAAATTCACTCACATAGAGGAAAATTTCATATACTCATCATATTCGAGTCTTGTATTGCATATGAGAACTTACCTCTATTTATAGAGGAACTGAGATATAGAAACTAGCCAAACATTAAAGACATGGGAACTACCCTAATATTAAAGATATGAGAACTAGAAAATGCACTAAATTGAAACTTGAGTGGAGCTTGAGAGTTGATCCGAAGCTCCCGCATCACTTATAAAGTGAACACGTTAATTTGTGCTAACAAACAAATTGTGCATATTGTATTGTGTCTTGTAGTGTTAGGATTTTTCTCTACATTTCTTTTTTTGCTTTAGGTCTTACCCTATGTCACAAGTTCTAATAGGTCATTTTTTGAAAATGATATACAAATTTTGGTTGATTACATGATACCTTTGAAAGTTTGGAGACCATAATTGAAACACAAAACAAAGTTTGGTTAATTGACTGATTTTCTTAATTATTTGGGCTAGATTTGAGAAATTATTATAAGTGTAGGCTTTTTATGAAAACTGGCTAGAGTCAACGCTAGAGAAAACGTTGCAACCAATTTCAAGACTTTTAGGGGAAAGGTAACTTACAATAAGCGCCAAAAATTTGTGGGGCAAAATGTAATAATTCACCGTTAATGTGGGACAGATTTACCCTTAGTAAGGGGAGCTATTAGTCACGTGACACTTTTATGGGGAACATTGCAACCGATTTCGAGACCTTTATGGGGCACACTGCTAAAATCAAAAAGTGAGGGGGCGATTTGCACAAAAGTCATAAACCTATTGCAATTGTGCGAATTCAATCATAAACCTTTTTTTTTTGCCTATTGAGTTCTAAATTTTTTGCATTTGTGCCAATTCTGTCAACTTCGCTGGCCAGTGTTGACGTGGCACCGCCGGTGTTTTATTTCTTTTTTTAAATTTTCTTTTCATTTTCCTTTTTTCCTTTTTTTATTTTTTATTTTCTTTCTCTTTCTTTTTTTTTTTCTTCCCAATGTGGCTAGTAAGGGCTTCGTGGTCACGGGCAAGGCAACCTCGCTGGCGCGAGCGAAGGCGGCCATTGGCCTCGCCCAATGGCAGACGAGTTCCGCCGATCCTCGTCGGCCACAGTGGGAAGGAAAAAACAAAAAGAGAAAGAAAGAAAAAAAAGGAAAAAGAAAAAAACAAATATTATTAAAAATTGTCAACATCAGCACCGGCTGGCCAAATGGACTGAATTAATACAAATGCAAAAGATTTAGGACCCAATTGGCAAAAAAAAAAAAGAGTTTAGAATTGAATTGGCACAATTGCATTAAGTTTAAGATTTTTTTTTGGTAATTTTCCCAAAATGTAATTCACCTGCCACGTTGCTTCATTTTTGCGGGTACCAATTGCAAAGTCGAGAACTACTTTAGTTTCCTTGGATATTATAGGTCCACGACTCTTAAAAATCCTCTAAACTTCCAATAACATTGATCTGGGATTCTTTTGGTTCTTCGATAATAAGGGTTTTATTAATCGGGTTTATTTTATTTTAAACTAACTCAAACCTTCAATTAAATCTGATATTATAAGAAGGTATAGGAAAATCATACATGACTCTTATGATTTGGTTATGGTTGGCAGTGACTTTTCACTTGACTTCTTTACATAGTGAAGCAAACAAGAAGCCTCAGGAGACCAGAAAGCAGGAGGAAAGATCTGCAGAATTTACCGATTGACCTGAACTGTGCGGTGCTTGTGTCGTCCCTTCAAACGTGGAAATTTGAATCAGCAAGGCCTTTCCAGCCAAGAAGCTGTTCTGACCTTAAAAGTCAGGCTAAAAGGTTGTTTTGAGCTTAATGAAGCTTTTCTTTTCATTTCCTAAGTTGGCTGAAAAGCCATCCTGCCTGGCCCACTTGAAGTGAAGTCTTTGTTGGGGTAAACTTACATCAGTTGCGGAAGAGATTGGTGGTCAGTTTATAAGTATAAGGGAAAACCCCATCCTATGAGCTAATTTTTAAGATGAGCGAGGTTCAAGACCATTCAACACTGGTATCAAAGTCAAGTTACTAGCAAGTCTAAATCCAACAATCACTAGGGAGATTTGGTTTATTTGTGTGAGAGGAGTTGGGATTATCCATCCCACTTCAATTATGGAAGGGGTTGGTGGTCACTTTATAAATATGAGGAAAATTTTCACCCGTTGAGCTAGCTTTTGGATAAGAGAGGTTCAAGACCATCCAATACTCCTCTTTAATATGTTTGGTGACATAACTATACATGCCAAAAATAAGAAAAACTATGTAAAACCCGATTAATGGACGGGTCTGAAGGAGAAGTTATTGCTAAGATCTAAAGTATCAATTATGTGGGTCTCATAGCGCAACAAATAGGATTAAACGGTAGAGACGGGCTTCGCCTACATGGTGTACAGTCAAACGTAATGTGTTTTTCGATCGGGCAGAAGTTGCTGGCCCTGTGGAGATTCCATGGCCAATGATCAAGGGCAGGCCCAAAATCACCTATGGCCTAAACACTACTTACTAATCTCTTTATTACTTTTTACTCTTTTGATGAGTCTCTCATCTATGAAGTCAATTAGATGCCTTGTCTGCTCGTCAACTCGAGGAGAGAGTACTGATCGTTATGCTCTTGTTATGTGGATCTCAAGCAGCATTGCACTTGAATTTTGGAAGCTGCTATGTTTCTCCATTGGCTTGTTCGTCTGCGCGTCGATGCTTTGTAACACGATCAATCTGCACAAGCTCGACGTCTGAAAAATTTTCCTAGTCTGTACTGACTCGTCATAGGAGTCGGTGAAGATTATGGCTCGATTTTGCTAACTAAACATGCACGGCTCGATTGAATTCGAAATTGCCCCTCCCTTTTTATTTTATTTTATAGAAAACCTCCATTTTTTTGGTTTCTTGTTTTTCTTTGTTGGCAAAAGAGGCCGAGGAAGGAGAGATACATGTAGTTATTTCTCTGAATATTATCATGAAAATCTTAGACATGTTACAGATATTCCATCGTCTTATAATAAGTTTTTTTTTTTATCAGTAAAAAAGGGGGCGGCCAATGCTAATGCCTCCTTAGTGTTATCATAAGAGTCCTATACTCGTTAGGACTAAAGTTAGCGAAGGTCTAAAGTTAGCGAGCTTGTTACCATAGTCCCACCAAAATGCTAGCGGTCTAGAAGTCTCTCCATACTAGGTATGGCCCAAGTAGATGACTTAGCATGAACTGTTTAGAGGTTTGCTCACGACGTGAATCAAACTCGTGATCTCGTGAAAAACAAATGAGTCATTTTACCACTAGACCACTTACCTTGACGGTCCATATATATTTAGTTAATCCACCTGTAAAGCAAAGAAAAGTTTGCTAAGTATATCAGAGTAATAAACTAAACAAATCAAGACATTGATGGGTTGGGACAAACAAATTGCCAAACAATTCTTGAAGAGGAAATCTTGAAGAAGAAAACTTGTTTTGAGGTACTTCATAGCCTCAGCTTGCGTGATGTATACAAAGAAGACACGTTCTATTGGCACTTATCCTTAGATGCTTAGGCCATAATACATTAGTGATGCATCTAGGGCAGCTTATGCTTAGATGGTTTGGAGAAATTTGGTGCTGTCCGAATTTCCTTTTCTTTTTCTGTAAAATAATGATACTTCGCACTCTATGATTGGATTGTGTGGACGAGAGCTTCGTGCTCCTGGAGCACCTGAAATTCTCTCGGAGCTAGGACTTTCCATGTATACAGCTTAATAATGTGCACAGTTGAACATTGCTGTTCTCTTTGCAGCCACAATGCGCCGGACCAATCCCCACTTCACCATGGCACGGATCTTGCACCATGCCGCCCTGGGCCTTGAAATCCTAGACCTGCGGACTCCATGACCCGTGCAAGATGGACAGATCCCAAAACCTGTCCTGCTGCTCGATTCAATGGAAAAAGTATGCTCCGGAGTCCACATCAAACTGCCAGGGATCGGAGATGGCACTTTGAAAAGCTCCTCAGGAGATAAATGGATGTTCGGCACAAACGGTCCTCGTGAGTAACTAGGATGATGACTGCTTTCGCCGGTACTAATGCCGGAAAAAAATTCCTGCCTTGCCAAGCCGTTTGCCATGGTCGGATCAAAGGTTTTTGTGATGATATGACTCTGTGGCCGCAGACAATCTAGTTGTCTGTTCTCTGTGACATTGTAGCAGCGCGATGTTGAAGCCAATAAGTAATTAAATTCAGGGATCACTTCAGGTCTATCTGAATAAAGATCCGTTTCAGCTACAATAGATGTGCAAAATGGCGGATGTGGCACTAAAGAATCGAGAACACTAAACTATGAAAGATGAGGAAGGCCAAGAAGAAAAGGGATAGAATTGATAACATCACAATACCTGGGTTTAGGACTGTGTAATCTAGATGATGAAGAGGCGAACTCAGGCCGATTGACGGCTCTGTAGGCAAGTTTGTTGGGGCTCTTGGAGCAGTGATGCTGGGTAGGGCATCGACTGGCACCCATTGATTCTTGTTATAGTAAGCTTGCCTTCTTAAGTTCTGCACCAAAATCTGTCAACCAAGTAGCGGATTCAATCACATCCAAAAACAACAAATGCTTACGAATTTTAAGAGAAGTGGTTGTGGTATACATTCTGTAGTGTAAACGGACTAGTCCGACAAAAACAGGCCCTTCTATAGCGTCAGATAGAATGACACTCAGCTACTTGATAGTAAAGTTGAAGGTTATGACGTGTACCTTCTGAGAGGGGGTCAATTGGTCTAGTGACTGGTAAGTTTGGCTATTGAGTGTTGCTTGAGCAACTTTCATGACCGAATTGAACAGTATACTGGCCTCGTTCGAAGCTTGGCAGTAAGTGTACATCTTGTTGTTGTCGACCACACAGGTTCTGGCATGTCTGACAATAGTCTCCCATATCCGATTGGCGATCCCAGTGCCAAGTATCTGAAATAACATCGCATGACAAAAGAAGTAGCACGGCTTGATAGTTAACAGTGTTTAGAATAACGTGAACAGAAGAAGGGAAATTAGAAGGGGATGAAGAGAAATGGTTACTACGTTTCTTAGAGAGGACGCATCGGCTTCATACAGCTGGAGGAAATCTTGAACAGTGTTGATTCCTCTCGAAGTCATGCGCTTGTGTAGAGCGCCGTCTTTGGCTATTTTCTTTAAACGCCACACTTCGTCCCTCAGAGATGGAGGGTAATGCTTCTTGTTCACTGCACATAACAGAGAAAACTTGTCAATCTTTAAATCTTCTTTGGGTCCACAAATAGAATCACGAATGAATGGTAAAAAATATATACGTTATCGTAAATGAAAGGCATCAAAACTACAGGCATTGTAAACTTACACTCTCCTCGATGATCTTTTACGACGAAAGTTTCACTTCTCGCTTCCCTTATTCTTATTTCTGCAGAAATCTTTTGAACAGCTCGAGCTCCTAACCTGAATTTCCGACTCCTCATCCAGCTCGAATTGTCGGTGATGATTAAATTACGGAGGCAGCCAATTCCTCCTTGCAAGATCACAGTCAGCTCCCCGGTTATCAATGGCCTTTTCCCGTCCCTTTTGCGAGCGATATTGCGATTGAATTCCTTCTCGGTCCAATCTTCTCCCTCATCCGACCCGAAATCGCCATCGAGGACAACGATTTCGATCTTTATCGAAGATAGGGGGCCACTTGTAACCCTCTCATTTGTCCTGCCATCGAATAGTTCGATCCTGAGAGGAGTAACGTCCTCAGCTTTTATCTGAGTGCTTGTGAAGATGGTTGCTGGTAATTTGGTAACAAATTGCAGTCGCAGACTGCTCATTTCAGATGTTCCAACAGGATTAGACAGCGCTCTACGATATAGACTAGAAATACATAAATTCTCCGGTGCATAAGGGATGTTAAAGTGTGGATATGATGTAAGAAAACAACTCATCTTGAACATACTAATACGCAAGAAAGTCAATATGGCTTCCTCTGATTTGCAATCAACCTTGGAGGTTGATGCAGGAATTCAAGGAACACTGACCTTAACGATGGATTGGGAAAGCGGGACATCGCACGTTCCACTTCCTCACTAACCTGCTTGATGCAGAATGTAAATCAGATCCAAAGTGAAATTTATCAACAAAGCCAATAGTTTCGAACTGTTTAGCATCACGATCACAGACAGGTGATTTCCTTAGACTACATGCAGGGCAAATCTTACTTTCCAAAGGTGGGATGTTTCAAATACAAGGAACTTCTGCATAGCGTACCTATTAATATAACTAAATAGAAAAAGGAAGAATTGATCTGATCGTTCAATTAACAGATTCATTCCCTTCATGAAAGAAAAGGTAAGGGGCAACAAAAATTTCTCTTTTATTTGGAATTTAGTTATGATGACAGGATTCGCGGGTCTTCAATCCATGGAAATGAACCTAACAAACAAAACAGTTCGAAACAAATGATTAAAAACATTCTTAATATAGAACAGTAGAGCAAATCAGGACATCATGAAGTATCTTTCTTGAGAAACAATAATACATGGACAATAGCCTCTACATCTTTGTGATGAAAAGTACTTTGCCTGACCCCTATATTTTGGTGATTACAATGGAAATGACCGAGATAAAAATGTCCACTTTGCTGGCCAAACATCCGAATCACCACTAGAAAACAACCTTCTCAATAGAAATCTGAACTACATCCACGATATGCTGACAAAACATCACTAAGCGATTGAAAAAACCAAAGAGTGACATGCTAAGCAGAGCAGTAATTTGAAATCATCAATCAATTTGGGAAGAACCGGACTTGAGTTCTTCACAAGGAACACAGCTGGTGACTGATACGCAGACCATACCACTTTCCGTAAGAGAGGCTCAAGAAGAGATGCAAATTCATCCGGCGACAGCCCTCCGGTCACATTTCTCCAATAACTGCAAAGTAATCAAGAATCAGAATCAGGGTTCTATTATATTAATCTACATTCACAGACACTAAAACTGGAATACAATGGTTCCTATTAAAGTAATTCTACTTATTGTCAGGCCTTCTTTTTGATCCTCGATCCGAAAATCCGGAACCACCCTCCTTATCCTCCTCCTGAAGTTGCCTCTTCAACATCATCAGTTCTAAAACTTGCAGTGTTTAAAGATACAGCAAGCAGTACTGCTAAACTATCCAGGAATATATAGGGAGTCAAGGTTGGCCCCACCACAATGGAAGGTACAAAGAAGCTTCAGCTTTGAAACCATTAAGAAACAACATGACATTCACGAAGGTCAAACAAGCGGATTCTATTTGGGCTCCAAAAACAATAAAACCAACCAAAAATATGTCAGACTTTTCACTACATCTTGGCGTGTGCCATAATTATGGTTGCATCTTGGACACTTCCAAGTCAAGAACGCTCGACTTTGGACTCATCAATTTAAGTCAGTAGGGACACCCAAGAAAATTGGGCAAAAGTTACCCAATAAAAACCAAGATCAACTAACCAACCGTGTAAAATGATTGATAACTCCATCAATGGCACAATCAAGGAGATGCCCAGATAATGATACGTCCTTTTTAAATGTTTTCTCGAGGTGGGGTTTGAGAGAGAGGGAGTGAAAGTTGACAGAGACACACGGTGGCATCGACGCGTGAATGATGCGATCGAGAAAGCTTTTGGGAGTTGTAGCAAAGTTTCTAGCGCAACCGCGTTCCGCAGAGTGGTGTTGTAATGAAGAGGAATGGACAATCAAGATTTGAACTTTGACTGTTGCCCATTTTCGTCAGTTGAAACTTCTCTTGAGAAGTCGTCGAAGTCAACGTTAAAATTTTAGGCTTGGGACTAAATTGGTAGAACTTCAACAGGTTTATGACTCAATTGGCAAATCGTCAAAATGTTTAGGATTGAATTGACAGAATTGAAAGGACTATGACTAAATTGACAAATCATCAAAATGTTTATGACAAAATTGGCAAAATTGAAAAGTTTAGGACTGAATTGGCCGCCGTACAATAGGTTTATGACTTTTTGGACAATTATCTCATTCCAATTCTGTCACGAACTTTTTTTTTTTAATCTAAAAAGAAATCCTCGACTTTCACTACAATCCAAAATCTGCCCATCGTCCAAAAATCGCCACTAGTTTCCTCAAAATTATTAGCGTTAGGGCTAGTTAGAGGTTCATCATCGAAGTCATGTCTTCATTTATACTCTCACCTTCGTATGTAATAACAACAGACTCCTCAAGTAGATAATTTTGGAGAAACCATTTTTGACGCGTGGGTCAATTCGTGAACTAAAGTGAAAGTTGGAGATTTTTTTTTTGGACAAGAAAAAGTTCGAGGTAAAATGGGGATTAAACTTAACATTAGGGTTTCTTTTAGGGGATTAGCCATTTAAACAATAATGAAAACCTCGAGCTATTGAGCCAAGCTTGGCACGACCAATTTGACCTATTATCATCTGATGTAGAAATCATAGCCGAATATGAAGAATAAACCCGATGCCCCTAGCTCTCACACGATCTTGACTTAAGTTTGAAATGTCTTCGTCAATGGAAAACAATGGAAAATGACCGTTTCCAGGAACAAAATAGGGATGTTAACATGTATGCGATGACGAGGATCCGTGTGTGGAAGACCCATCTCAGGAACTAAACATAATAAATGAAACCCTAGCCATTACTTACACAATGTACGTACGTACGTACGTATGGTTTCAGAACAGAATATACTTATACTGTTTGGTCATGGTACAAACCGAGTAACATTAACAACTTCTAGGCTATTTCCCTCTTGGAATGATTAGGCAAGGTGATTTTCAGGGAAAATTCGAGGGTGCAGAAGAACATTCTGGGAAAATCTTCTTCAGCTTATTATCGACACCATGTTCCCTTAGTCTGCAAAAGAACTTCAACCCCTTTGACTTCCATGTTCTCTGTGGACCGTGGACTGATTTTGAATTGAAGGGAAGGAGCTCATTTGCTCTCGACGTGGAGATGAGAAGTGTGAAGTTTCGATTGAATTCAGACTCAGTTTCTGTGTTACTGCCTCTAAAGTAGGTTGACCTAGAATTATATTAATCTCGAACCTTTTGCTTTCTTGAAAAAACAGGTGTCCCTAGTTCATATAAAAAAGAAGGGTTCATAGAACTTAACTGCTCATCAGTCAAGTTAAGCATACTAGGAAAACATAGAGTCCAACAGACTTGTGACTACATTAATCATAATTTCCACAAGGACGTTGCTTTCTATATGTGTAGGCACGATTCAGTAATGTATGCATATATCTATATATGTTATCTATGTTTTTGCACTATAAAATGTCCAGGGTCGAAAGCGAAGGGACGAAGTGAATTGACGGAAAGGAGAGGGAAGGAACAGACCGCAAAATTCTATTGTTGACAAAAGGAAAGGCTTTTCGCTGAATTTGTTAACTATTTTCACATAGCATCAGATGACTGTGAAGCTCAGCCAACTATTCGTCTTTCCGTTACGTGACTAAGATGTTAGTGTTGCGAAATTGCGAAAGTATCGTACTTTATGTAGTAAGTTACGCTGAAAAGTTTGATTTCAATTCATAGTTTGATTTCAATTCATAGTTTGATTTCTTTAGTATCGTAGGTGACACTTTGCTTGAACAGATAAAGACCCCTCGGCCAAAGAGAAGAGTTCAACAAATAGTAATGTAAGCAAGTATGTTCAAAGGTCTCGATTGATTTTCCATCTTGAAGATTGAACCCATCTCAATAATGGAATAGGATCTCTTGCCTTGTAGGGATCTCAAATCCTCTTCCTTCATCTTAAAAAATCCTCAAATACTTATTTGACAAATGTTGTACCCATGCACACAAGCCTAAGTTACTAATTCTATTTTATCTCTTACACGTTTCAACATTCAAATTTAATTTTTTCTATCCTATAACGACCTTCCTAAAGAATCAAATCTCGAAATATTTTTACCTTTTTCACATATACAATTTCTTGGAATAGTTTTGCCAATAATTTCTTTCTTTATGAATTACTCAGATATTTCATAATAAACTATTTTGCTAATTATCAATTTTTTGCACAGATGCAATGCGTGTACTCATTTCCTACTATATATGCATTCACATGTTATTTTAGACTACATTGGGGTAAATAAAATCATGTCTAGCTAGTGTAATTTATTAAGTATAATGAGTTACTAAATAAGCCTCAATACAACTAGATAGTCTGTGTTGCAAGTACATGGGAGGGAGATAAGTCATGATAAGGAACTCGTTGAAAAGAAAGAAAGAAAGAGATGCACATTTAGGCAGATTTATGTAAAACGCAATGATATATAAATTATATAATATACATATTTGAACCTTATTCATAGTAAATAATCAAGAAACTTTGGTCATATTAACCATCTGTGAAAATTTCAAGTTGTCACGATATTGTTGGTTGGAGATTTTTTTTGGACACTTTCAATTACAACTATGCAATAGCTATACTTTCATGCATGTGTGTGGGTGTGAGACACATTGGGGTGAATTACATTTTCACCTCAAGATTTTGGCATTTATTGCAAATTGTCCATGACTTTTCAGTTTTTGCAGTCTCCCCTAAAGTCTTCAAATCGGTTGCAATGTTCCTCTAGTGTTGACTCCGACCATTTGTCAGTTGGAACTCCATCGATGTGTTTTGTCGCATGACTAATTTGCTCTCTTATAGAGAGTAAATCTAACAACAAATGGCAAATTACATTTTACATTTTATACCTCAGGTTTTGACACATGTTAGGTTGCCCCCTAACTTTTCATTTTTTTTTTCATTGACAGGACCTGCTCGGGTCCAAATCTCCCTAATGTATTGAAATGAGTTTCCAAAGTCACATTGACGTTGATCTTGACCAAATTTTCGATCTAATCTTCACCGGAGATTGACTTAATTAAGCTAGCTAAATGAGGGTTGTTCTGCCTTTGCCCGGTACATGTGTGTGGATTTTGGGTAGCCTCTGCGAGCGGCTACCACACGCAGGCTACTCATCTCTCTCTCTTCCCAAATATTTATTTTCCAATTTAATTGGTCATAGTAATTATAATTTATGAATATTTTGCTCACACAAGGATTCTTAGAAGTAAGATATTTATAATGATGTGGTATCTTTAATAACAAAACTTGGCACATCGTCATGTTGAATCATTATTTGATATTTGTATTAGGTTTCTAATATATTGATGATAGCACTATAACATTGTATCTTTTATTTAACAAGCACAATAGTTAACTTATTGAAGCGGGTGCGGAATGGGCGAATGTGTTTTAGTGATAATGAATTGTATGAGGATAGAATATGATCACCAGCAATGCCTAAAGGATGCACCACCTGTGACGTCCTTGGCGCGTCACCTATCGCGACTCATTAGTTCTTGTTTACTTAGCACGCAAGCGGAAAAATTTAGAGTTATGAAGGTCAGCATTTATAACATGAATGGCTTCTTGCCATTCATATATTTATAGGTGTGGGAAGCAATCACACATACTAACACCTCCATCACATAATTACACCACAAGCTTCATTTAATATCTTAAAACATAGCATCCAACATAAACGAGAGACCACATTTTTACAATGCACGTACTTAACACACCACAAACAAAAGGACTCAACTACCACTGGGATCGGGGGCCAAAAAGTTTCACCTATCCCCACTAAGCACCATAACCTGTGAGCTTGTTCCAAAAAGTGGTGCCAACTTCATCTTTACCTACTAACTACAACTCACGGTTCATTGCCCAACTTCTCCTCCTAGTCTTCCGCTTCGCTAGGGTCTTCTTCCTCGCTTGAGTTTGGTCCGTCGAACACACTATCACCACCACCGCCAGGGCCTCCAAAATTCAATGGTTCATAGAGTCCATCACTTCGCCTCTGAAACCATGCCACGAACCGCACCGGCCTAAGTTGTGGGGCGCCGATGTCCATCCAAATAATGGTTACCACGCGAATGAAAAGCATCGTAGTCAAGGTGCTTTCCACATTCTTAGTGTGAATCTCAATGCGAGTAGGGAAACCATAGCGGGCGAGGGGAGGAACGTCCATATTAGCTCAATCTAAAAATATAAGGGGTGAGCTTAAACGGCCCAGTAAGTAAGACAGCATAGATTTATAAAATCGATCCACAATCTCTTAAATGGAAAACTAGTTATAACAATGCAATCAACTCACTACCAACAAACTCATGTAATCGAAACATAGGAGATAGATGCGTAAACAAATTAGAAATTCAATTGCTAATCACATGCACAAGCATAGTGGACTACAAGCACGTGAAATATGCCAATGCAATGCATGTGTTTGGTTTTTTCACACTTCCACTTTCACTTTCACTTTCACAATCTCATAAGCGATTGTCGTCGGTTCCTTCCTAGGGAACTTCCCAGGGGCATCACCGATTTGCTGTCTGATGGCCTTGCTATAGTGCATATGAGCTATCTTGCTATATGCAATATGATTCATATCAAATGCAAGACCACTATAGAAACTCAAGCCCCCAACACAATTAAGCAAACTTAGTCATATAAAAAAACTCAATTTTAAGCATATATGCACCATAAACATCACTCGGTACCAACACATTCCTTCCATGGCCATTTTCGCCCAAATGAGAGCCATAATCATTCTAATATAAGATCTCACATTCCCAATTCAGAATGCTCGGCTTGGCTCACATAAATGGAACACTAATCCAAAATTTCCAACATGTGACTCAGCCTCATTTCACCACACCACACCTTAAAAATAAGTTTTATACTTTACTAGAGTCACAAAATCCATTTTTGCCACCACACCGTCCGCCATAGTTCAAAACCAGTGAAGACCCAAGCATAAAAGCTCACTTTCATTTCAATCCAACTTCAAAATAGCCATGTCCAACTCGGTAGAACACAATAGGTTTTAGCAAAAATTCTCTAGCAAACAAAATGTACACAAACTCACCGTATAGTCCATTAAAATTTCATAGTTTTCTTTTCAGTCCATATGGTTTAAGAAATCTTCATTTCCATCACATAAAATTCATCATGGACCCATATTTGCATGAAAGTAACCGAAACATAGGGAACAAACAAAGCAGGACTAGACCACCCCTAAACTTGAGCTTAATGGAATCCAGTTCAACATGCAAAAGCAAATCGTGTTTAGAAACAAAGAGGAAACTCTCTTGAACCACAAACAGCATCCATTAAGTCATAAGACCCTCAAAACTTCATATTTTTCCACATGCAAAATCGAAACACAAACCAAGGCTTGCATGGTTCAACTAGCAACCAATTCAAGAGTAAGATGGATCTAAAATTATCCACCTAGCTATCCCACTTACCTCTTGCAATTTAGCCACCAAAATCTCTCCTTTTCTCTTGCCAAAACCCACGAACCAACAACTCAAAGAAGCTGTCCAATGAAAAGAAAAGGATGAGACAAGGCTTAGAGGTAGATAGAAAAGATTATAGAAAACTTTGAACCCCTCTTTCACCAATTCTTGAACTCTTGGCTCCAAGGTGTCTTCATGGTCTTGAGAGGAAGATTGCCAATGGAGAAAGATGAAAATGGAGAGAATGAAGGAGAGAGAGGGAGCTGTCGTGCATATAGAGAGAGATGAGAGTTGAGTGAATGAGAAGCCTAGGGTAATCATTTGATTTTTGCATGATTTAGGCAATTCTTGCCAATTGTCCATCAACCAAAGCTCCCTTCACATGCAAAAATCTCTTATCAAAAGAAAGAAAAGAAATTAAATGGAAGGAGAAGAATGGTGTGCCGGTTGCTAGAGAGAAAGAGAGAGAGAGTGATGGAAGCTATAGTGATAAGAAGGTTGTGTGCCAAGCACACAACTTAAGGGCTTGCATGAAATTCAATTGGGCAAAGGGAAAGAGTGAAAAGATGGCTTGTCATCTTAAGAACAATTTTTTTCTAGAAATCTTCACAAAATTTGTATTTGGCAACTAAAAATGAAAGGGGTGGCATCTTGATCTTCTAGTGGAAAGTGGTGACCAATTGATATCAAGTGGTGACTAAATTAAGAGAATTGTTTGTCGCCCATTAGTCTCAAAATTCGGTTCTTCAAACAATACTAAAATTTATACTACAATTAGCACCCAAAGATAATTTAATCATTCACTAAAATTTTGCTAAATTTGAAATTATGGAAAACAAGAAAATTCGAAATTAGGAAAACAAGAAATAAAACTTGGATTGTTAAAAATTTTAATTTAGATAAACTCAAGCTTTAATAAATCCTAGTGCTTATGAAGTTTTCTTGGAAATTAAGTTTTGAACCTAGACACAAAATGAAGAAGGTTCATGTTGAAATTAGCACCAATAATAAGAAGGTCACATAGGTCATTTAGAAAGATAATTGATGGACATATATGTAAATTTACATTGTAAAGGACTATTTAGGTATTTAAGCAAAATTATAAGGACAATTTAGGAATTTTACTTCTATAAGGGCATATAGGTCATTTAGGCATAAAATGAGGGTAATATTGGCACAAAGATGTGAACACAAGGGTAGAATAGAAATTGCACATACTTGAGGGTATTTTAGGGATTGATTTTTTTTTTTGTAGGGATGGAAGCGTAATTTTATATGAAAATCACTCTATCGATTTTTTGAAGATGAAGAATTTAGAAAGC
Source organism: Metrosideros polymorpha var. glaberrima (assembly GCA_001662345.2). Lineage (NCBI taxonomy): Eukaryota > Viridiplantae > Streptophyta > Magnoliopsida > Myrtales > Myrtaceae > Metrosideros > Metrosideros polymorpha. The sequence goes on along the minus strand of BCNH02000002.1, from coordinate 11,843,145 downwards.
TTAGAAAGCCTTGGGCATAGCCGGGATATCCCATTTTCCATTTCTCATGCTCAGTCTCGGCCTTTCCTAATCCTATCGACTGTTAACCACAATGGTTATTCTCTGTGCACTATATAAAGCGGTATGAAAATCAGGATGTCACACCACCAGCTAAGGATAAAGACTGGAATTGACGAAGTTCACCATAAAGGCTTAAAGGCCGAGCCACTTGCCAAGGATAAAGGACTTCGGGTCATGAGAACTCGTATAGAAAGGAAATTCACTAGCCAAGGCCTAAAGGAAACCCACTAGCCAAGGATAATGGCTTTTTGATTCACCACTAAGAAAGAATCCACCTTCCAGGGATAAAGAACTGGAATAGAAATTCACTCACACAGAGAAAAATTTCATATACTCATCATATTCGAGTCTTGTATTGCATATGAGAACTTACCTCTATTTATAGAGGAACTAAGACATAGAAATTAGCCAAACATTAAAGATATGGGAACTACCCTAATATTAAAGGCATGGAAACTAGAAAATGCACTAAATTGAAACTTGAGTGGAGCTTGAGAGTTGAACCTATGCTGCCGCGTCACTTATAAAGTAAACACCTTAATTTGTGCTAATAAACAAATTGTGCAGATTGTATTGTGTCTTGTAGTGTTAGGATTTTTCTCTACATTTCTTTTTTTTGCTTTATGTCTTACCCTATGTCACAAGTTCTAATAGGTCATTTTTTGAAAATGATACACAAATTTTGGTTGATTACATGATACTTTTGAAAGTTTGGAAACCATAATCGAAACACAAAATAGAGTTTGGTTATTTGACTGATTTTCTTAATAATTTGGGCTAGTTTTGAAAAATTATTATAAGTGTAGGCTTTTTATGAAAACTGGCTAGAGTCAACGCTAGAGAAAACATTGCAACCAATTTCAATACTTTTAGGGGAAATGTGTGACATCCTCAATTTTCGACCAATGTACCAAGATCGAATTCGATAGATTTTAATCATGAATTCTAATCCAATTAAGAATATTGGATTTTTTTGGATTGAGGAACGAACATTGGACTTTGTCGTCTCGTTTTTCAATTTTATCAGTAAACCCTAAATTTTTGGATAAGTGACGGTAAGCCAAAAATTGAGAACCAAAGAGACGTTACAGACTTGGCATGAACCGACGGATCTATTTTTTATTAAATTCGGTCACCAAGAGGCTCGATAATAGGAAATGACCATTTTGCTCCCGAAAGCCCATTTTAGGTCCAAATAAAGAACTCATTGGATATCAAGCTCATTAGGCCCACAAAAATTCAAGCCACGTGAATAGTACCAAGCCCACGTGAATAGTGCAAGCCTGTATGAATAGTGCCGTGTGTGGAAATTACCATTTTAACTTTCTTGAAAGTGGGATATTTTGAAGATCACATTAATGGACTTAAGACAAAGCTCTTCAAAGCTTTTGTCTTTCTTTTCTTCTAATCCTTCCCCCTTGGCCGAACCATCCCCCTTGCCCCTCTCCTTGTCTTTTTCTTTCCTTATCTCATTAATTCTTGCTAAAGTGGTCTTGAATTCAAGAAAACAAAGATAGATATTTTGAGATTGCATTAATTGAGGAGACAAAAATGCAATCTTGAAAGGAGTTAAGGCAAGACAACTCTCTCTCTTTCTCTCTCTTCTCATTTTCACTTTCTCTCTTTCACTCTCAAAATTTGTAGCTCCCCCCCTTTCCTCCATTTTCACCCTTTTTCTTTCTTGTTTCACCCCCTCACCTTGCCGTCGCACTACCCAAGACGTGCCTTGAAGTCGTGCCCTTGCCGTCGACGTTCAGGCCGCCGTCGTCACCGCCCAATCCAAGCCACCGCTGCGCCAAGTTGAGCCGCCGTTAATACTCATTTTCCTTCTACGCGCCATCGCTGAGCCATCACCACCGCCGTCGCCGCCATCGTTAAACGGTGAGTTAACTCCCTAATTCTTGATTAGGTTGTTAATTGCACTTAGGGTTAGTTTAGTTGACTATGGTTAGATTAGTTAACTAGGGTTGATTTAGTTAACCATAGTTGGGTTAGTTAACCATGGTTAGGTTAATTATTTTATATGTGTTTTGGCATGTGTTAAGATGGGAATTGTCTTAGGAAGGGAATTATTTCATGAATGAATGATATTTCTAGTGAAACTAATTTGTTTTGGCATGTAAATGGTGATCGATGTGGTATCATGCTTATATATTGAATTTTATGCGTTGAAATAATTTAGTAGGCTTGAGAAATGAAGCACGTGATGTTTGACATGGAAAGCACGTTGGTGTGATCACGTGTGACTTATTCATTGCATTTTATGTGAGAAAATGGTAATATATTTAATGTATGAGCACGATCATGGCATGAGCACGAATCATGTGGCATTGGCTAGAAAAATAAGAAGAATTAAATTGGCATGCATGATTGAGGTGCTCGTGTGATCACAAAAGGAAACGGACCCCCAATGGTGATTAGGGATGATGCCTGATTTATCGTAGTCTCGGATCGAGTCGGGATGATGATGATTTATCAGATGCCCGATGGGGTCGGATGACGGATTGCGGTGGAGGCTGGACCGATTCTCCTTTAGGAATACCGTCTGCCTGCGGGGGAGGTCGGGGTGGGGCCACACCTCGATCAGCCAGGAGGAGACGTTGCCGCGCCTGATGGTTTTGGGGCGATGCCCGGTCATACTGGAAGATCGTTAATCGTGGGGTTGTGCCGTGGCCTAGAGAGGTCGAGAATCGCCAACCTTCGGGTTGTGCCGTGCCTGAGAGCGAGCGTAATCACTAGGCATAAAACTGGACCACGCTTGATTGCATTGCGTGTAAGAAATTGTGTTATATGTTCTGATGTTGTGCCTAGTCTGATGCATTATTTATAGAATGCCATAATTGATAACATGCAGGGTGTGTGGATGTGCCGAGGTAAAGTAAGAATGCTTGTGATTTGCCTATTGATTGAGTTGAGTCAATCGAACTTGATATATATTGTGTAGAGCGAGAGTCGCTCGCTATTGATCTACCATCGACGTTAGGTTGTATGTTTAGGGTATGCTCTAGGTGAATCAGCACCCTACACGAGGCTTAGGTTGTCAAGTTACTGAGATTTTATCTCACTCGTTGTTGTTAACCGCCTTTCAGGACCATAGATCGGAAGGTCTACAGGTGTGGTTCAAGGTGCCATCGCGTAGAGAAGTTTAAGTTAACTCGACCCCGGTACCTTTTGGTGGTCTTTTTAGGAAGTAGCCCGAAAGTGAGGGCTTGTAAATATAAAATTCCTAGGGTTAACACGTATATTAATAAAAATGTGAGTTTTGATATTGATGTTTGTTTCGCTGTTTTTCCTGCTATCCCTATTGTTGTGTTTGTCGAGTGGTTGTTATACGTTTCCGCATGTGTTAATTGAAAGATAAAATGAATGGGTCATCGACGCATCCTGGGACGTCGCATTTCTAATGACCTAAGAGAAGAGATGAAACGGGATGGTCGCGCACTCGAGGGTCGGGGTGTGACAAAAGGTAACTTGCAATAAGTGCCAAAAGTTTGGGGGGGGCAAGATGTAATAATTCGCCGTTAATGTGGGACAGATTTACCCTTAGTAAGGGGAGCTAATTAGTCACGTGACAACTTTTATGGGGAACATTGCAACCGATTTTGAGACCTTTATGGGGCACACTGCTAAAATAAAAAAGTGAGGGGGCGGTTTGCACAAAGTAGCAAAACCCGAGAGGCAAAATGTAATGAAAAAAATTACCAAAATAGTCCTAAATCTATTGCAATTGTGTCAATTTAGTCATAAATAATTTTTTTTTTGCCTATTGAGTCCTAAACCTTTTACATTTGTGTCAATTTTGTCCATTTAGCCGATCGACGCTGACATGGCGCCTCCGGCGCTGAGTTGACAATTTTTAATAATGTTTTAATATTTGTCAAAATATATTTTTATATATTTTTAAAATTTTCTTTTATTCCTTTTTTATTTTCTTTCTCTGTTATTTTCTCTTCCCATTATGGCCGGCGAGGGCTTTGTGGTCGTGGGCGAGGCCAGCCTCGCCGGTGTGGGCGAAGGTGGCCATTGGCCTCGCCCAGTGGCTGGCGAGCTTTGCCGACCCCCACTGCCACAGTGGGAAGAAAAAAACAAAAGAAAAAGAAAGAAAAGAAATAAAAGGAAAAAGAAAAGAAAAAGAAAAAGATATATTATTAAAAAGTGTCAACATCAGCGCTAGCCAGCTAAATAGATTGAATTGGCACAAATGCATAAGATTTAGGACTCAATTGGTTAAAAAAAAGGTTTAAGATTGAATTGGCACAATTGCATTAAGTTTAGGATTTTTTTGGTAATTTTCCCAAAATGTAATTCACTTGCCACGTTGCTTCATTTTGCGGGCACCAATTGCTAAGTCGAGAACTACTTTAGTTTCCTTGGATATTATAGGTCCACGACTCTTAAAAATCCTCTAAACTTCCAATAACATTGATCTGGGATTCTTTTGGTTCTTCGATAACAAGGATTTTATTAATCAAGTTTATTTTATTTTAAACTAACTCAAACCTCTAATTAAATCTGATACTATAAGAAGGTATAGGAAGATCATGCGTGACTCATATATGATTTGGTTATGGTTGGCATCGACCTTCCACTTGACTTCTTTACATAGCGAAGCAAACAAGAAGCCTCAGGAGACCAGAAAACAGGAGGAAAGATCTGCAGAACTTACCGATTGACCTGAACTGTGCGGTGCTTGCGTCGTCCCTTCAAACGTGGAAATTTGAATCAGCAAGGCCTTTCCAGCCAAGAAGCTGTTCTGACCTTAAAAGTCAGGCCAAAAGGTTGTTTTGAGATTAATGAAGCTTCTCTTTTCATTTCCTTTTCGTTGGCTGCAAAGCCATCCTGCCTGACCCACTTGAAGTAAACTCTTTGTTGGGATTATAAAAAGAGTTGGTGGTCAGTCTATAAGTACGAGGGAAACCTCACCCTTCGAGTTAGCTTTTGGAGTGAAAAGAGCCCAAGACCACCAAACCCTAGTATTAGAGCCAGGTTACCGACAAATCTGAACCCAACAGCTACTCGGGAGATACGGGTTATTGCTACTCCTGATCCGATGTGTGAGGAGAGATTGTTGGAATGATACCTACTTCAATTGTGGAGGAGCTAGTGGTAACGTTATAAGTATCCATTAACGGTGTTTTATAGATGACTTAAACTAAGATCATTTGAAGTATCGATTATGTGGGTCTCACCGGTAGAGACGGGCTTCGCCTACATGGTGTAACGGTCAAAGGTAATGTGTTTTTCGATCGGGTGAAGTGGTCGGCCCTGTGGAGATTCCATGGCCAATGATCAAGGCAGGCCCAAAATCACCCATGGCCTAAACCCTACTTAATAATCTCATTTTTACTTTTTACTCTCTTGATGATTCTCTCATCTATGAAGTCAATTAGATGCCTTGTCTGCTCGACAACTCGAGGAGAGAGTACTGATCGTTATGCTCTTGCAATCTGAATCTCAGGCAGGCATTGCACTTGAATTTTGGAAGCTGCTATGTTTCTCCATTGGCTTGCTCCTCCACGCGTTGATGCTTTGTAACACGATCGATCTGCACAAACTCGACGTCGGAAAAATTTTCATATTCAGTAATGACGCGTCATGGAGTCGATGGAGATAATGGCTCCATTTTGCAAATTAAACATACACGGCTCGATTAAATTCGAAATTACCCTTTCTTCTTTTTTTTCGAAAACCTCCATTTTTTTTTGGTTTCTTGTTTTTCTTTGTTGGTAAAAGAGGGCGAGGAAGGAGAGATACGTGTAGGTATTACTCTGAATATTATCATGAAAATCTTAGACCATTTACAGATATTCCATCATCTTATGATAAGTTATTTTTTTATCAATAAAAAAGGGACGACCAATGCTAACGACCCCTAAGCGTTATCATATAAGGGTCCTATACTCATTAAGAATATTTTTGAGGCATAGCGATTTCACACCACCTGTGACTCAAAGGTTCAAAGTTAGCGAGCTTGTCACAGTTGTTCTACCAAAATGCTAGCGGTTAAAAAGTCTCTCGATACGAAGAATGGTGCAAGTAGATGACTTAGCACGAGCTGTTAAGAGGTTTGCTAATGATGTGAATCAAACTCGTAACCTCGTGGAAGACAAATGAGTCCTTTTACGACTAGACCACTTACCTTGACAGTTCACATATATAGTTAATCCACCTTGTAAAGCAAAGAAAAGTCTGCTAGCTATATCCGAGCAATAAACTAAACAAATCAGAGAATGACGGGTTGGGACAAACAAAATACCAAGCAATTCTTGAAGAAGAAAACTTGTTTTGAGGTACTTCATAACATCAGCTTGCGTGATGTATACATAGAAGACTCGTTCTATTGGCACTTATCCTTAGATGCTTAGGCTAATATAGGAAAGCGATGCATCTAAGGCAGCTTATCCTTAGATGCTTAGGCTAAAATAATGATACTTCGCACGCGATGATTGGATTGTGTGGACGAGAGCTTCGTGCTCCTGGAGCACCTGAAATTCTCTCGGAGGTAGGACTTTCCATATGTACAGCTTAATGATGTGCACAGTCGAACATTGCTGTTCTCTTTGCAGCCACGATGCGCTGAACCAATCCCCACTTCACCACGGCACGGATCTTGCACCATGCCGCCCTGGGCCTTGAAATCCTAGACTTGCGAACTCCGTAACCCGTGCAAGATGGACAGATCCCAAAATCTGCCCCACCACTTGATTCGATGGAAAAAGTATGCTCCGGGGTCTACATCAAACTGCCAGGGATCGGAGATGGCACTTTGAAAAGCTCCTCAGGAGATGAATGGATGTTCGGCACAAATGGTCCTCGTGAGTAACTAGGATGATGACTGCTTTCGCCGGCACTAATGCCGGAAAAAAATTCCTGCCTCGCCAAGCCGTTTGCCATTGTCGGATCAAAGGTTTTTGTGATGATATGACTCTGTGGCTGCAGACAATCTACTTGTCTGTTCTCAGTGACATTGTAGAAGCGCGATGTTGAAGCCAATGAGTAATTAAATTCAGGGGTCACTTCTAGTCTATCTGAATAAAGATCCGTTTCAGCTACAATAGATGTGCAAAATGGTGGATGTGGCAATAAAGAATCGAGAACACTAAACTACGAAAGATGAAGAAGGCCAAGAAGAAAAGGGATAGAATTGATAACATCACAATACCTGGGTTTAGGACTGTGTAATCTAGATGATGAAGAGGCGAACTCAGGCCGATTGACGGCTCTGTAGGCAAGTTGGTTGGGGCTCTTGGAGCAGTGATGCTGGGTAGGGCATCGACTGGCACCCATTGATTCTTGTTATAGTAAGCTTGCCTTCTTAAGTTCTGCACCAAAATCTGTCGACCAAGCAGCGGATTCAATCACATCCAAAAACAAACAAATGCTTACAAATTTTAAGAGAAGCGGTTGTGGTATACATTCTGCAGTGTAAACGGACTAGTCCGACAAAAACAGGCCTTTCTATAGCTTCAGATAGAATGACACTCAGCTACTTGATAGTAAAGTTGAAGGTTATGACATGTGTACCTTCTGAGAGGGGGTCAATTGGTCTAGTGACTGGTAAGTTTGGCTGTTGAGTGTTGCTTGAGCAACTTTCATTACCGAATTGAACAGTATACTGGCCTCGTTCGAAGCTTGGCAGTAAGTGTACATCTTGTTGTCGTCGACCACACAGGTTCTGGCATGTCTGACAAATGTCTCCCATATCCGATTGGCGACCCCAGTGCCAAGTATCTGAAATAACATTGCATGACAAAAGAAGTAGCACGGCTTGATAGTTAACTGTGTTTAGAATAACGTGAACAGAAGAAGGGAAATTAGAAGGGGATGAAGAGAAATGGTTACTACGTTTCTTAGAGAGGACACATCGGCTTCATACAGCTGGAGTAAATCTTGAACAGTGTTGATTCCTCTTGAAGTCATGCGCTTGTGCAGAGTGCCGTCTTTGGCTATTTTCTTTAAACGCCACACTTCGTCCCTCAGAGATGGAGGGTAATGCTTCTTGTTCACTGCACATAACAGAGAAAACTTGTCAATCTTTAAATCTTCTTTGGGTCCACAAATAGAATCAGGAATTAATGGTAAAAGTATATATATGTTATTGTAAATGAAAGGCATCGAAACTACAGGCATTGTAAACTTACACTCTCCTCGATGATCTTTTACGACGAAAGTTTCACTTCTTGCTTCCCTTATTCTTATTTCTGCAGAAATCTTTTGAACAGCTCGAGCTCCTAACCTGAATTTCCGACTCCTCATCCAGCTCGAGTTGTCGGTGATGATTAAATTATGGAGGCAGCCAATTCCTCCTTGCAAGATCACAGTCAGCTCCCCGGTTATCAATGGCCTTTTCCCGTCCCTTTTGCGAGCGATATTGCAATTGAATTCCTTCGCGGTCCAATCTTCTTCCTTGTCCGACCCAAAATCGCCATCAAGGACAACGATTTCAATCTTTATCGAAGATAGGGGGCCACTTGTAACCCTCTCATTTTTCCTGCCATCGAATAGTTCGATCCTGAGAGGAGTAACGTCCTCAGCTTTTATCTGAGTGCTTGTGAAGATGGTTGCTGGTAATTTGGTAACAAATTGCAGTCGCAGACTGCTCATTTCAGATGTTCCAACAGGATTAGACAGCGCTCTGCGATATAGACTAGAAATACATAAATTCTCCTGTGCATAAGGGATGTTAAAGTGTGGATATGATGTAAGAAAACAACTGATCTTGAACTTGAAACCAGATTACTGTGTTGAATATGAAAATACTAATACGCAAGAAAGTTAATATGGCTTCCTCTGATTTGCAATCAACCTTGGAGGTTGATACAGGAATTCAAGGAACACTGACCTTAACGATGGATCGGGAAAGCAGGACATCGCATGTTCCACTTCCTCACTAACCTGCTTGATGCATAATGTAAATCAAATCCAAAGTGAAATTTATCAACAAAGCCAATAGTTTCGAACTATTTAGCATCACAATCACAAACAGGTGATTTCCTTAGACTACATGCAGGGAAAATCTTACTTTCCAAAGGTGGGATGTTTTCAAATACAAGGAACTTCTGCCTAGCGTACCTATTAACATAACTAAATAGAAAAAGGAAGAATTCATTTGATCGTTCAATTAACAGATTCATTCCCTTCATGAAAGATTTGGAAATTTCTATTTTATTTGGAATTTAGTTATGATGACAGGATTCACGGGTCTTCAATCCATGGAAATGAACCTAACAAACAAAACACTTCGAAACAAATAATTTAAAACATTCTTAATATAGAATAGTAGAGCAAATCAGGACATCATGAAGTATCTTTCATGAGAAACAATAATACATGGACAATAGCCTCTACATCTTTGTGATGAAAAGTACTTTGCCTGACCCATATATTTTGGTGATTACAATAGAAGTTACCAAGATAAAAATGTCCACTTTGCTGACCAAACATCCGAATCACCACTAGAAAACAACCTTCTCAATAGAAATCCGAACTACATCCACGATATGCTGACAAAACATCACTAAGCGATAGAAAAAACCGAAGAGTGACATGCTAAGCAGAGCAGTAATATGAAATCATCAATCAATTTGTGAAGAACCAGACTTGAGTTCTTCTCAAGGAACACAGCTGGTGACTGATACGCAGACCATACTACTTTCCGTAAGAGAGGCTCAAGAAGAGATGCAAATTCATCCAGCGACAGCCCTCTGGTCACATTTCTCCAATAACTGCAAAGTAATCAAGAATCAGAATCAGGGTTTTATTATAGTAATCCACATTCACAGACACTAATCCTCGATCCGAAAATCCGGAACCACCCTCCTTATCCTCCTCCTGAAGTTGCCTCTTCAACATCACCAGTTCTAAAGCTTGCAGTGTTTAAAGATACAGCAAGCAGTACTGCTAAACTATCCAGGAATATATAGGGTGTCAAGGTTGCCCCCACCACAATGGAAGGTACAAAGAAGCTTCAGCTTTGAAACCATTAAAAAAACAACATGACATTCACTAAGGTCAGACAAACGGATTCTATTTGGGCTCCAAAAACAATAAAACCAACCAAAAATATGTCAGAATTTTCACTACATCTTGGCGTGTGCCATAATTATGGTTGCACCTTGGACACTTCCAAGTCAAGAACGCTCCACTTTGGACTCATCAATTTAAGTCAGTAGGGACACCCAAGAAAATTGGGCAAAAGTTACCCAATAAAAACCAAGATCAACTAACCAACCGTGTAAAATGATTGATAACTCCATCAATGGCACAATCAAGGAGATGCCCAGATAATGATGCGTCCTTTTTAAATATTTTCTGGAGGTGGGGTTTGAGAGAGAGAGAGTGAAAGTTGACAGAGACACACAGTGGCATCGACGCGTGAATGATGCGATCGAGAAAGCTTTTGGGAGTTGCAGCAAAGTTTCCAGAGCAACCGCGTTCCTCAGTGTGGTGTTGTAATGAAGAGGAATGGACCATCAAGATTTGAACTTTGACTGTTGCCCATTTTCGTCAGTTGAAACTTCTCTTGGGAAGTCGTCGAAGTCAACGTTAAAATATTAGGTTGTCTTATGTGACAAGCGAATGTGGGCATTACGTATATGTTGGAATCGTGTTTCCACTAAGCATAGTTTGTCATTGTCCGTGTCTAGATATAGTCATTTGAATGAATTGGGGTTTCACTTTCCATGCCAGGTCGTGTTCCACATGAAAAGAGTGGTAGCATAATTACCCAAAGGAAAATAAGAGAGAGAGAGAGAGAGAGAGAGAAAAGATGATCATCTGTGTTGAGTGTTTAGACAGTGATTAAGACCTTAAGCAAATAGCGGGACGTTAACATGTGTGTGACAACGAAGATCGATGTGTAATGGACATAGATCTTCTGATTTTGAAGTGTACACATGCTAATTGCTAATGTTCACCTCTTGTGATGTCGTGTTGGAAATTGCTACCCGTACACATCTCATAAGAACAAAATACAGTCAACGAAAACTTGATTTGCAAATGGAAAAGGAAAAGAGAAGAAAAAGGGAAAGGATTGAAAAGGAAATAAAACGAAAGGAAGGAAAGGGAAAAAGAAAAGAAAGGAAAAGGATAGAGAGAGGTTGACACTTGGCATCCATGGAGAAGCTACTTTGAACGTATTTGTATGTATGTACTTATTTAGGTGCTATGCATGCATGCATGTATATATGTATTTATGTATGTTGCGTGTGGGTGTGATCTGCAGTCAGATACACGAACCCTAGTTTCAGAACAGAATATACTTACATTGTTTGTTCGAATCATTAGCCAAAATGATTTTCAGGGAAAAATTCGAGGGTGTGGAAGAACATTCTGGGAAAATCTTCTTCAGCTTATTATTAACATGTTCCCTCAGCCTGAATCAGAACTTCAACCCCTTTGAATTTCATGTTCTTGGTGGACTGTGGGTTCATTCTGAATTGAAGGGAAGGACCTAATTTGCTTTGACGTGGACATGAGAAATGTGAAATTTTGATTGAATTCAGACTCATTTTCTGTGTTACTGCCTCTAAAGTAGGTTGACCTAGAATTATATTAATCTTGACCTTTGTTTTCTTGAGAAAAACGGTGTCATTTGTTCATATAAAAAGGCAAGTTCATAGAACTTGACGACTTATCAGTCAAGTTCAACATACTAGAAAAACATAGAAATCCAATAGACTTGGGATTACATTGATCTGCGTCCAGCGGCCCGTTTCCATGCAGCATATGAAATTTCAGCCAATTTCGAGTTCGCCAACCTGAAGTGCATCAAGGTTGCTTTCTAATACATGCATATGTCATACATATAGATATTTTAAAAAAATTCTATCCCATACCAACCTTCCAAAAGAAAAATTAAATCTTGAGATATTTTTACCTTTTCTCATACGGCATACATAATTTCTTTGGAATAGTTTTACCAATAATTTCTTTCCATATGAATTACTTGGAAACTTCATAACAAACTATTTTGCTAATTATCAATTTCTTTTCACACACATGCAGCGCGTGTACACATTTACTAGTTATTCGTGCATCGTAACCTATAAGACCACACGGCATTCATGTGTTATTCTAGACCACATCGGCAAACATAAAATCGTGTCTAGTTAGTGTAATCTATTAAGTATAACGAGTTCCTAAATAAGCCTAGGTAAAACTAGATAGTCTGTGTTGCAAGTATATGAGAAGAAGATAAGTCATGATAAGGAATTCATTGATAAAAAGAAAGAAAGAGATGCTCATTTAGGCAAATATATGTAAAATGCAATAATATATAAATGATGTAATATACATATGAGAGCCTTATTCTTGTATATAAGGGTTTAGGGTTTAGGGCCGGCCCTTCTAGATGGAGCTAGGTTAGGTCACTTCGATCGGTTAAGCCCTTACTGCGATAGAGTAGGCCGCTTTAGTTGGCAAGGTTCTAGAGATGGGTTCTGTGGCAAACTCGAGTTGCCCATCACTCCCGATTAGGATGTCTGAGACCAAGTTAGCAAGATTCACCTTGAGATTTTAGTATTTATTGCAAGTTGTCGATGACTTTTCGATTTTTGCTATGTCTCCCATAATGTCTTGAGACGGATTGCAATGTTCCTCCTGGTATTGACTCCGACCATTTCTCAGTTGGAACTCCGTCCATGTGCTTGTCACGCGATTCATTTTATCTAATAACAACAATGGAAAAACACATTTACCACTCAGGTTTTGACACGTGGTAGGTTGCCTCAAACTTTTCATTTTCTTTTGAGATAAGTATTCCAATTTTAAAACTTGTCACGAAAGTGCAATTAAGTTCTAAAATTTACAAAAAAGTGCAACCAAATCATAACTTGTAAAATTGATGCAATCGAGTTATTTTGTTAACTCTGTCCAACTTGACTAATGAAAAATGCTGATGTTATTTTTTTTTTATTATATAATTTCTCTTTCCAACGTGATGATAACATAGCTAAAACATGAAACATAAGGCTAAAATGACGTCTTTTTTGTCCAAATCTGATTTTTAATATAAATTTAATTTAAAGTAAATTGAAAAAGAAAGCTAAATTAAAATCCTAATTCCGTTGGCCGCGAGACGATGAACATTGTTCCGTCTCGTTCCACCAAATCAAATTGTCCACCGCCGGGTCGTCTACGAGCTGGTAATTCTCTGTGAGGGATGGCGCCGGAAGCGACCTCTGTGAGTTGCTAGCTGCCGGCGAGTCGCCGGTCTGCTCCCCTGGCATCGGTCCCAGTGGGCGCCTCTCAGATCCGAAGCCTAGAGACACCTGGAGAGACTCTGAACCAGACAGGTTCCATTCGAGTCAGGTCGCGGACGATGCTACATTGCAGGCTGAACCATAAAATCAACACACACGAAGCTTCCTCCATTGCAGAACCGAAGCTTCCTCCCTCCAATTTGATTACGAGAAAGAAAAACCGAAAGAAAAGAAAAAAAAAAAAAACTATTTCTCCATCTACTGGCGTTCGTCTTATGAGAAATTTCTCGGTTTCAGATTCTCGGCTAAGCAGGCGATGAGAAACGATGCACCAAAGGGAAATAGAAAAAGTCGTGATGAACAAAACAAAAAGAGAGAGAAAAGGTGTACCGGGAAACAACGAGTCTTCGAGCTCCAGTGAATTTTCTCACCAACCGAACAGGCGGGAAAATCACACCGGAGGAAGCTGATGGCACGGGAAACCACCATCAATCGAGTACCCACACCACGATCAGAGAAAATCTCGCCGGAACAACCCCCAACGGCTGGCGATGGTGGGGCAGTCCTCGTCGACTGGTTTCTCACCTCTCCTTTAATTTCAATTTAAGTTAAATAAATTTTGTATTAAAAACATATGTGGACCAAAACACGTCATTTTAGCCTTCTACATCATCGTCATGTTGAAGAGAGAAAATATTAAAAAAATCCAAGCATTTTACATTAATTAAGTCAGATGAAATTAATGAAATTACTTGATTGTATCAATTTGATGAGTTTAAGGACTTGATTGCACTTTTTGTAAGTTTTAAGACTCAATTACACTTTCTTAACAAGTTTTAGAACTTTTAATGCACTTATCCATTTTTTTTTTCAATGTTCTCACTCGAGTACTGAAATGAGTTTCCAAAGCAATCAAATCTCCATTGAAAATCTGACTTAGGTTACCTAAGCGAGGTTGTTCTGCCTTTGCCCGGTACATGTGTGTGGCCTATTGGCTAGCCTCTTCGAGCGGCAACCACGTGCTAGACCACTCATCTCTCTCCAAAAAAAAAAAATATTTATCTTCCAATTTGATTGGTTATAGAAATTATAAAATCGTTTTTTCTGATTCTCAAGTATTTTGCTAACACAAGGACTCTTAAGAGGTAAGACATTTATAATGATTTAGTATTTTTAATAACAAAACTTGGCACATCGTCACGCTGAATCAGGATTTGATACTCGTATTACGTTTCTTATAAATCGATGTTAGCGCTATAACATCATATCTTTTGTTTAACAAGTATAATAATTGTCTTACATAGTCAAAACGTTAATTTGTGCTAATAAACAAATTGTGCAGATTGTATTGTTTGTTGTAGAGTTAGGATTGTTCTCTGCATTTCTTAATTTGCTTTATGTCTTGCCCGATGTCACAAGCTCTAAGAGGTCAATTTTTTTAAAATGATAATGCAAAGTTTGGTTGATTACACGATACCTTGAAAGTTTGGATGACGCTTGGAAGCCATAATCGAAACAAAAAACAAAGTCTGGTTATTTGACTTATTTTCTTAATAGTATGGGCTAGATTCGAGAAATTATTAAAATTGTAGCCCTTTTATGAAAACTGGCTAGGGTCAACACTGGGGAAGACATTGCAACTGTAACATCCTGATTTCTGGCTCACCAGTTTAAGGCGCAGAGAATAACATTTGGACATGTTACTCCATAACATCTGATGCACTTGAGCCATGAATTATAGTCCGATGAAGAGTATTGGACCTTAAAGGATTAAGAGCCAAATATTGGGCTGTGCTATCCCGAATTTTGACTGTTTGGATTAATCAAAGAATGATTGTCGAAATTCAATTGGAAACAGGGATGATAAGATTTTTAGTTATATTTGTGCAAAAATAAAAGAAAGAAAAGAAAAGAAGAAAAAGGGGAAAGAAAAGAGAGAAAAGGAAGAGGGCGGGGAAAACAGAAGGCGAGACCGTCGCTCGCGGGTTTTGAACCGTGGACCTCCCTTGTCTCGTGTGCATCTCATGCGCCTGCCACTCGGCTAAGGCACGACTATTGGGATAACAACGTCAAATGGTTTATTTAATGGAAATGGTGGGCGAGTAAGGGAGGAGGGGCAACTGGAGCAACTAAAGTCGCCGCCTCCAAGTTTCGAACCTAGGATCGGACCGTTGGTTTCATTCCCGGATACCACTCGGCCGAGGCGCGAGTGGTGAAATCAAAGTGCCAAAATTTATATTTAAAGGAATCGGCACACTACGGACGTCGTCGTTTTAGATCAACAGAGACAACTTTAATTTTTGCAGACAAACCCTAATTTTTCGCAGAAGAGTCAGTAAGCCGAAAATTATGGAACGAAAAGACGTTTTGGGCTGGGCACGAACCGACGGGCCTAATTTCTTTTATTTTCGGATTTCAAGAGGGCCCGTAATGGAAAATGACCATTTTGCCCTCGAAGCCCATTTTTGGCCCATTTTAAGAATTTATAGGGTTTTTAGCCCATTGGGCCCGTCAAATTCAAACCCAAACCCATGTGAATAGTGTCAAGCCCACTTGAATAGTGCGGGCCGTGAATAGTGTCGAATGAATAGTGCCAAATTGGGAAAAGACCATTTTACCCCCGATGGCCTTTTTTGGCCCAAAATAAAGAACCCATTGGATTTTAAGCCCGTTGGGCCAGTAAAAATTCGAGCCAAGCTCACGTGAATAGTGCCGGCCGTATGAATAGTGTCGAGGGTGGAAAATACCATTTTATCCTTCTAGAAGCTTGGACTTTTTGGGCAAAATTTAATGGAGGAAAGACAAGAATAATTAAGGGCTTGATGTGGTCTTCTCTCTCTCTTCTCTCTCTTCCTCTCTCTTGGCCGAATGCCCCCCTTGCCTCTCCTTGTCCCTTTCTTTCTTGTCTAATTATTTGGCTTGATCTTGTTCATAAATTCGAGAAGACAAGTTGCATTATTGGAGGGCAATAATGCAAAGATAGACAAGCCAAGACAACTCTCTCTCCCTCTCATTTCCTCTCAAAAATTCGGAGCTCTTTCTCTCCCCTCCATTTTCTCTACTTTTCCTTCTTGTTTTGGCTCCCAAATCTTGCCGCCGAAGCCCCCAAGCCATACCACACTTTTGCTAAGCTCAAGCCGCGCTCTTGGGACCGTTCGGGGCGCCGTTGCCACCGCACATCGCCGTGTAGCCGCGCCGTGCCGAATCGAGTCGAGCCGCCGTCAAGACCCATTTTCCGTCTACGCGCCGTAGCCGAGCCACCACCATCACCACCTTCACGCCGTCGTCGCCGTAGTAGTCTCGCCGTTAAACGGTAAGTTAACCCCCTAATCCTTGATTAGGCTACTAATTGCACTTAGGGTTAATTAAGATGCAATTAGACTTTTAACTATGATTAGTTTGGCTAAACTATAGTTGGGTTAGATTAACCTTGGTTAGGATAGTTAACCTTGGTTAGGTTAAGTTAAATCTTGGTTAGGATAGTTAACCTTGGTTATGTTAAGCTAATCCTAGTTAGGTTAATTAATCATGGTTGGGTTAATTAACCTGGGTTGAGTTAATGGTTAGAATTTTGTGCTGATTATGCTTGACATGTTTATGATGAGATTGGCCGTAGAATTTACCTTGCATGTGCCTAAAAATATTTTAGTAAAAAATAATGTACTTTTAATGCGGCATTGGTAATTGATGTGGCGATATGCTCGAATGCTGAATTTTATGTTGTCGAATAATCTGTTAGGCCTGAAAAGTGAGGCATGCAAAGTTTGGCATAAAAAGCACGTCGGTGTAATCACGTGCGAATTTTATTGTGCAAATGGCAATATTTGATGTGTGAGCATGATCATGGTCTGAGTACGGAAAATGTGGCATTTTCATGAGAGTTTGATGAAACCTACCTTGAGGCGTGTTTGCGCGGGGTTAAGAATTACTACCCTGAGGCGTGTTTACGCGGGGTTAAGAATCGAGCCTGATGCATTTTACGCGGGCTACCCTGATGCGTGTTGACGCGGGGTATAGTTGAGCCTGACGAGGCCAACTGTCGCACACCTGAGGCG
>BCNH02000002.1:11799981-11823553 GCA_001662345.2 Metrosideros polymorpha var. glaberrima | reverse complement strand
TGGAAATTTGCAACAAGTAGCAAACCCGAGAGGTAAAATGCAATTCACTTGCCATGTTGTGTCATTTCGTAGGGATCAATTGCTAACTCTGAGAACTACTTAGAGTTTTCCTGGATATTATAGGTCCATGATTCTTTAAAATCCCTTAACTTTAGGTGCACATATTTCGTAAAAAATGAATGATTTGAAATTTATTTCCTAAAAATGATTGTTTGAATTGTTTAAAAAATGAATGAAAGAAAAACATCCATCGTCCACAAAAATAGTATGACATAAATTATTGCAAATCATTTCAAATGATATAAGCGATCCTCTTCTCAAATATGATTTGGATTTGGGTTCGCATCGACCTTTCACTTGGCTTGTTCGCGTAGAGAAGCAAGCAAGAATCTTCAGGTGACCAGAAAACAGGAGGAAAGATCTGCAGAATTTACTGATTGACCTAATGACCTTACAAGTCAAGCCAAAAGGTTGTCTTGAGATTAAATAAAGCTTTTCTTTTCATTCTCTTTCCGTTGGCTGAAACGCCATCCTGCCTGACCCGCTTGAAATAAAATCTTGTATTTAACATGTTTGGTGATGTGCAAAACCCGATAAATGGAAGGGTTTAGAGGAGAAGTTATTGCATGGTCCACGGACAATGTAAGCTAATATCATGTGAAGTATCGGTTATGTGGGCCTCACCTTGCGGCAAATATGATTAAACGGTCGAGATGGCTTCGTCTATGTAGTGTTCAGTCAAATTTAATATGTTTTTTGATAAGGTGGAAGTGGCCGGCCTTGTGGAGTGAGTATCCATTTCTCTCCCTTTGCTGCTAGGATTGGAAATCCTGTATTTGGCATGGTGTTAGAACCTTGTTTAGAGTTTTTTTTTTTTGCTGGTATTGACCCGGGATTTGGATTTCCTACTCACACGAGCCAATATCCTTTTCTTTCGATCATTCTCTACTTCTAATCTTCTTCCCCAATCTAATATTATGGATTCATTGATATTTCTCGTATAGTAGATGCTATTACACATGAAATCATACTTAACTCAACTCGATCATCAGATTATAGATTATAAATTCATAACTCTAGCCCATTTTCTTTTTGGGCGGAATCCACCACCTCTGCAGAATTGAGCCTTGGAATTTGATGGCGGATCACGATCAACTAAAGCTGAAGCTCCATTAAAGAGTGTGTCCACAAGATAGAACCTCCTTAGTTCGCCAGGTTGTCTGTCGCCTGCCCTTGGATTCACCAATTCAAAAGGTTGACCTATTCGGGAATCTCCGAGAATGATCAAGGTAGGTCCAAAATCACCTATGGCTTAAACCCTACTTAATAATCTCATTTTTTTGGCTGAAAATAATCTCATTTTTACTTTTACTCTTTCAATGATTTTCTCATTTAGGAAGTCAATTAGATGCCTTGTCAGCTCGTCAACTCGAGGAGAGAGTGCTTTACGTTATGCTCTTGTAATACGAATCTCGAGCAGCATTGCACTGGAATTTTGGAAAGCTGTTGTGTTTCTGCGGTTGAAAAAATTTCCTAGTCAATAACGACACATCATGGAGTCGATAAAGATAGTGGCGCGATTTTGCATACAAAACATAGACAACTCGATTAGATTCGAAATTGTTAGAAGCCCAGGGAAATTGCCAAGAGAGAGCTCAAGTTCGAACCCATTAATATATTCAATTGGACTCACATTCACTAAAAAATTTAAGTCAATGAGTTATGGGTCAACTTGGATATATTAATTGCTCTACACTATACAAATTCTCCGATGTGGGACTTCTGACCCCCAAGTGTTATCATAAGAGTCTTATACTCGATTGGAATGTTTGGTTTGAGTCATAACTATTCCACACCACTTATGACTCGAAGGTCTAAAGTTAACGAGTGCGTCACCAATAATCTCATCAAAATGTTAGCATTCAGAAAGTCTCTTCATATAAGACATAAGGCAAGTAGGTAACTTAGCACGAATAGTTTAAAGGTTCGCTCATGATGTGAATCAAATTTGTAACCCCATCGAAGACAATATGATTTCGTTTACCACTAGACCACTTACCTTGACCGTGGATTGATGTTTAGTTAATCCACCTGTAGAGCAAAGAAAAGTCTGCTAAGTTTATCAGAGCAATAAACTCACAAAACAAGTGATTGACGGGTTAGGACAAAACAAAATGCCAAGCAATTCTTGAAGAAGAAAACAAAAGGCTTACAATTCTTGTAGAAGAACTCTTTTAGTGAGGTACTTCATAAGATCAGCTTGCATGATGCATACAAAGAAGACAAGTTCTATTGGCACTTGTCCTTAGATGCTTAGTCATAATACGATATTGATGCATCTAGGGCAGCTTATCCTTAGATGGTTTCGAGAAATTTGGTGCTCCCTGAACATGAAATTCTCATCCGTCCAAACCAATCATTACGCGTCAAGTACTATGAATTTCCTTTTCATTTTCTGTAAAATGACGATACTTCACACGTGATGATTGGCATGTCTGGATGAGAGCTTCATGATTCTTGAGCACCTAAAACTCTTCCCGAGGTGTACGGCATTCATGCGTACAGCTTATTAATGTGCAAAATTGAACATTGCTGTTCTCTTTGCAGCCACGATGCGCCGGAGCGATCCCAACTTCACCACGGCACGGATCTTGCACCATGCCACCCTGGGCTTTGAAATCCTAGACTTGCGGACTCCATCACCCGTGTGAGATGGACAGATCCCGAAATCTGCCCTGCTGCTCGATTCAATGACGAAAGTATGCTCCGGGGTCCACATCAAATTGCCAAGGATTGGAGATGGCACTTTAAAAAGCTCCTCAGGAGATGAATAGATGTTCGGCGCAAACAGTCCTTGTGAGTAACCAGGAAGATGACTGCTTTTGCCAGTACTAAAACTGGACAAAAAGTCCTGCCTTGCCAAGCTGTTTACTATGGTCGGATCAAAGATTTCTGCGGTGATATGACTTTGTGGCCCCAGACAACCTAATTGTCTGTTCTCTGTGACATTGTAGCAGTGCAATGCTGAAGCCAATGAGTGATTAAATTCAGGAGTCACTTCTGGTCTATCTGAATAGCGATGCGGTACGGTTTCAACTACCATAGATGTTCAAAATATGGATGTGCCAATAAAGAAATAGGATCACTAAACTGTGAAAGATTAAGAAGGCCAAGAAGAATTAGATAGAAGTGATGTAATATCACAATACCTAGGTTTTGCTCTGTGTAATCTAGATGATGAAGAGGCGGGCTCAGGCCGATTGACGGCTCTGTAGGCAAGTTGGTGAGGGCTCTTGGAGGAGTGATGCTGGGTAGGGCATCGAGCGGCACCCATTGATTCTTGTTATTGTAAGCTTGCCTTTTCAAGTTCTGCACCAAAAGCTGTTGACCAAGCAGCAGATTCAATCAAATTCAATATCAAACGAATGCTTGGGAATAAAAAGAGAATTGCTTGTGGAATCTATTCTGCCATGGAAACGGACTAGTCTGATAAATACAGGCCCTTCTATAGCACCAGATAGATTAACGCTCAGCTACAAGATAAAAAAGGTTTCAGGTTATGATTTATGTACCTTCTGAGAGTGGGTCAATTTGTCTGGCGACTGGTAAGTTTGGCCGTCGAGTGTTGCTTGGGCAACTTTCATTACAGAATTGAATAGTATACTGGCCTTGTTCGAAGCTTGGTAGAAAGCATAAATCTTGTTATCATTGACCACACAGGTGCTGGCATGTCTGACAATCGTCTCCCATGTCCGCTTGGGGATCCCGTTGCCAAGTATCTGAAACAACATCGTACCACAAAAGAAGTAGCACGATTTGATAGTTAAGAATGCTTATAATAACGTGCTCGGGAAAAAGGGAAATTAGCAGAGCTCGAAGAGAAATGGTCACCAGTACCTTTCTTAGAGTGGATGCATCGGCTTCATACAGCTGGAGGAAATCTGGAACAGTCTTGATTCCTCTCGAAGTCATGCGCTGGTGTAGAGCGCCGTCTTTGGCTATTTTCTCTAAACGCCACACTTCGTCGCTCAGAGATGGAGGGTGGTGCTTCTTGTACACTGCACATAACAGAGAAAACTTGTCAATGTTCGAGTCTTTTTAAGGTCCACAAATAGAATCAAGAAATCCTGGTAAAAAATCCAAATGTTATTGTAAAATGGAAGGCATTGAAACTAAGGCATTGCAGACTTACGCTCTCCTCGATGATCTTTAACGACAAAATTTTCACTTCTTGCTTCCCTTATTCTTATTTCTGCAGAAACCTTTTGAACAGCTCGAGCTCCTAACCTAAATTTCCGACTTCTCATCCAGCTCGAGTTGTCGGTGATGATCAAATTACAGAGGCAACCAATTCCTCCTTGCAACATCACAGTGAGCTCTCCTGTTATCAGTGGCCTTTTCCCTTCCCTTTCGCGAGTGATATTGCAGTTGAATTCCTTCTCAGTCCAATCCTCTCCCTCATCCGACCCAAAATCGCCATCAAGGACGACAATTTCGATCTTTATCGAAGATAGGGGCCCACTTGTAACCCTTTCATTTGTCCTGCCATCGACCAGTTCAATCCTGAGAGGAGTACCGTCCTTGGCTTCTATCTGACAGCTAGTGAAGATGGTTGCCGGTAATTTGGTAACAAATTGCAGTCGCAGACTGCTTGCTTCATAAGTTCCGACAGGATTAGATGGCGCTCTGCCATATAGACTAGAAATAGATAAATTCTCTGTGCATAAGGGATGTTAAGGCATCAATATGATGTCGAAAACTACTTATTTTTAACTTGAAACCAGATTACTGTATCTAGTATTTTTTTTTTTTTGGTCGAATTACTGTGTCTAGTATGACAATACTAATACGAAAGAAGATCAATATGGCTTCCTCTGATTTGCGTTCAACCTTGGAGGTTGATGCAGGAATACCAGGAACACTGACCTCAACAGCGGACCATGAAAGCGCGAGATCACATGTTCTGCTTCCTCACTAACCTGCTTGATGCAGAATCTAAATCAGATTCAAAGTAAAATTTTCTAACAATACCGATAGTTTCAACCTGTTTAGCATCACGGTTACAAATTGCTTTAGTTATACTACATGCAGGGCACATCTTACGTTCCTAGGGTGCAATATTTTTCAAGTACAAGGAACTTCTGCATAGCATGCCTATCAAGAAGAAGGAAGAATTCATTTGATCGTCCGATCAAAAAAGTCGCTCCATTTATGAAAAAAACAGAGGTCAGGGGCAACAAATAAAATTGTGTATTTGGAATATAGTAATGAGAACAGGATTCACAGATCTTTAATCCATGGAAATGAACCCAACAAACAAATCACTTCAGCATCAAATAATGGAAACATTCTTAATATAAGATAATAGAGCACATCCGGACTTCATGAAGTATCTTTCATCAGAAACAAGACATGGACAGAAGCCTCTACATCTTTGTGATGAAAAATACTTTGCCAGAGCCCTATAAGTTGGTGATTATAATCTTCTCAATAGAAATCCATCTACATCAACAATATGCTGACCGAACATCATATAGGAAAAACCAAAGAGTCACACACGAAGCATGGCAGTATATGATAGCTTCAATCAATTTGTGAAGAACCGGACTTAGTTCTTCTCAAGCAACACAGCTAGTGGCTGATACGCATAGCATACCACTTTCCGCAAGAGAGGCTCGAGAACAGATGCAAATTCATCAGGCGAACACCCTCTGATCACATTTCTCCAACAACTGCAAAGTAATCAAGAATCTGAATCAGGGTCCTGTTGTAGTAATTCACAGTCACAGACACTAAAATTGCAATACAATGATCCCTAGTGAAGTGATTCTACTTAATGTTAGGCCTTCTTGCTGATCCTCGAGCCGAAAATCCAGAGCCACCCTCCTTGTCCTCCTCCTGAAGCTGCCTCTTCAACATCACCAGTTCTAAAACTTGCACTGTTTGTAGATACAGCAACCAGTACTGCTACCGGCAGGACTATATATAGGGAGTCAAGATTGGCCGACCACTATGGAAGGTACAAAGAAGCTTCAACTTTGAAACCATTAACAAACTCCACGACATTCACTAGGTCAAACTAATAAATTCTATCTGGTCTCCAAAAAGCAAGAAAAACCAGCCAAAAATAGGTCAGATCTTCAACTACATTCTTGCGCGAGCCAAAATAATAATCGCATTTTGGACACTTCCAAGCTCCAAGAACTCTGTCCTTTGGACTCATCAACTGAATATAGGACCGACACACAAGAAGATTGGGCGAAAATTACCCAATAAAAACCAGTATCAACTAACTAACGAACCGTGTCAAATTGACTGACAGCTACATTATTGGCACAATCTAGGAGATACCCAGATGGAAAAATGTCCTTTTCAACGCTTTTTCAATGTGGGGTTTGAGAGAGAGAGAGAGAGAGAGTGAAAATCTACAGAGACACGCGGTGGCATCGACACGTATCCGAGTAGACGGCAAACAATGTGATCAAGAAAGCTTTTGGAAGTTACAGGCGGAGTTTCAGAGCAACCGCGTTCCGTACAGCGGGTGCTGTACTCAAGCGGAATGGACGGTCAAGATTCGAACTTTGACTGTTGCCCGCTTTCGTCAGTTAAACTTCTCTTGCGAAGTCGTCGGGTTCAACGTTAAAATATTAGGTTGTGTTGTGTGATGAGCGAACATGGGCATTACCTACACTTTCTTGGCTTGTCGGAATAGTGTTTCCACGGAGCAGAGTTTGTCACTGTCCGCGTCGACAGAACATTGTCATGCATGAATTGGGATTTTCACTTTCCATGCTATGTTACCACGATCCACATGAGAATAGGGATAGCGTATTCCAAAGGGAAGAAAAGGAGACAAAAAATGATTGTGTGTGTTGGGTTGAGTGTTTGGACAATAAGTAAAAACCCTTAAGCTACTGAGCCAAGCTTGGTTAGACAAATTTGACCCCCATTAAAGAATTCAAGGAAGGAGAATATGAGGAATAAACCCGATGCCTCTTGCTCTCACACGATTTTGACCTAACTTTGAAAATGTCTTCGTCAATGGAAAACAATAGAAAAAACCCATTTCCACAAATCATATTTGGTATGTCAACATGTGTGCAATGACAGAGATCCATGTGTAATGGATTAAGATTTTCTGATTTTGAAGCGTATACATGCTAACATTCCCCCCAAAAGGATGTCGTGTTAAAAATTGCCACCCATGCTCATCTCATAAGAACTGAATATAATCAATAAAGTGAACCTTCAATGGATGAAAACATATATTATATATACATAGGTTTTTCATTACAAAACCCGCATTTAACATAAACTCATACTAGTAGGATATCGAGAATTGAATCATATCGTTATTGCAACGTGGCGCAACGCCACTTCGTGATGCAAATTGTCAAGTACCTGTCTTTTTCGATTTGTAAGATGCAAACGGAATATGAGATAAAAGAAGAAAAAGGGAAAGGAATCAAAAGGAAAGGAAGGAGAGGGACAAAGAAAAGGAGAGGAAGAGGACAGCGAGAGGTTGACACATGGCATCCATGGAGAAGCTACTTTGAACGTAGAGGTTGACACCTGGCATCCATGGAGAATCTTCTTTGAACGTACGTATGCATGTCCGATGTGCAGTCGGATACAGGAACCCTAGTTCCAGAACATAAAGAATATACTTGAACGCTGTTTGGTCGTGGCTCAATGCGAGCAACATTGCAGGTTCTGCGCTGCTTCCCTGTTCTAAAATGATTGGCCAAGAAGATTTCCAGGGAAAATTCGAGGGCGTGGAAGAACGTTCTGGGAAAATCTTCTTCAGCTCATCATTAACACGTTTTCTCAGCCTGCACGAGAATGTCAGCCCCTCTGAATTTCATGTTCTTTCTGGACCGTGGGTTCATTTTGAATGGAAGGGAAGGGAGGACCTAATTTGCTCCGATTTGGAGATGAGAATAGTGAAATTTCCAATTGAATTGCCATTCATTTTCTGTGTTACTGCCTCTCTAAAGTAGGTTGACCTAGAATTCGATCGATCTTGACCTTTGTTTTCTTAAAAAAAACAGGTGTCATTTGTTCATACAAAGAGGCGGGTTCATAGATAGAACTTAAACGACTCATCGGTCAAGTTGAACACACTAGAAAAACATAGAAATCCAACTGACTTAGGACTAAATTAATTTTCACAAAACCCTTAATTTCCACATGGACGTTGCCTTCTATACATGAGGGGAATGTTCAGTGATATGTGTATGTATATATGTCCTCTATGTTTTGGCATATAAAATGTCCAAGAATGGATTGAAGCAAAGGGATCAAATGAAATTGAGCGAAAGGACAGGGAAGGAATAGCCCAAAAAAAACTTTGATTAAGACCCTTCCCCCAGATTGGTTTTCTTCGCCCACAAGCCTCTACGGAATATTTTGTGTTCTGAAACTTATATGTTTTGTTCTAGTAGTACGCGTTATTATAAATGAATGAATGAATGAACCTTTTCACCTAAAAAAAAAACCAGACATAAGGCTTTTCCCTAAACTAGTTGCTGTTTCCGCATAATATAAGATGATTGGGAAGCTCAGTTAGCTACTCGTCTTTCCGTGACATGGCTAGGATGTTAGTATTGCAAATTTGCCTAATATCATACTCTATGTAGTAAGTTACGACGGTCTGATTTCAAATTCAAAGTCTTATTTCTTAAGTACCGCAAGAGACATTTTGTTTGACTGGATAAAACCTGCGGTCAGAGAGAAAGTTCACAAATAATAAAGTAAAAGTGCGTATGTTCGCAAATCTTGATTTATTTTCCTTCTTGATGATCAGAAGAGTAACAACAGCATAAAATGGAGTTGGACCTCCTGCCTTTTAGAGATATCAAATATTATTCCTTTCGTGCTCAAATATCCTCAAATACTTAGTTGATATATATTGTACTCACAAGTAAATGTATAAATTAATAATACTATTGTATCTCTTACGTGTTTCAATACCAAATTTTTTATTTTTTTTAAGCCCATAACAACCTCTGCACATTTCCGCATACGCAATTTCTTTGGAATAGTTTTACCAATAATTTCTTTCATATTAATTAGCTACTTAAATAATTCATAACAAAATATTTTGCCAAGCTTGATAATATCAATTTTCCAGATGCACGCGACGCATGTGCGCATCTGTCAGTAAACACGTATCATAACCTATAAGACCGCACGGCATTCGTGTGTTATCCTAGACTACATCGAGGTACATTACATCATGTCTGGCCAGTGTAATTAAATTTACCAAGCTCAATGAGTTACTAAATAAGACTCATCGCGACGTTGCAAGCACATGAGAAGGAGATAAGTCGTGATAACGATCTCATTAAAAGAAGGAGATGCTCATTTAGGCACGTACAAGTTGCACGACTCATGTATGATTTGCTTAGGGTTTGTATCGACCTTTCTCTTCACTTCTCTACGCAGTGAAGCAAGCAAGAAGCTTCAGGAGACCCAGAAAACAGGAGGAAAGATGTGTAGAATTTACTGATTGACCTGAACTACTACAGTGCTTGCGTCGTCCCTTCAAACGTGGAAGTTTGAATTAGTAAGGCCTTTCAACCCAAGAAGCTATTCTGACTTAAAACAAAGTCAAGCCCAAAAAAAAAAAATCGTTTTGAGATCAATTGCACCAATCTTGCCTGACCCCTTGAAGTAAAGCTTTGAATAAGTCGGTTGCACAATCGCACGTCAAAAGAGAAAAGTATAGGGAAACCCGATTGCTGGACGAGTCTAGAGGAGAAGTTTTCGCATGGCCTACGGACAATATCATCCCGATTGTTAATTAATTACACAGGTTCTTTCGTGCGGTCCGTACAATCAGCGGTCGAGATGGGCTTCGTCTGTTTGGTGCACGGACCATGATCGATCCGGGTGGAAGCGCTCGGGCTTATGGAGATTCCATGGCCGTGATCAAGGTAGGCCCAAACTCACCTAGGGCTTAGGCACTAAATAACAACTAAGTGGCATGGGCAGATAGTCCAGTTGGGTTAGGCGCTCTCATGTAGACCCCTAAGCCCACTCATATCAATCACTTATCTCACATCATGCAGTCGGTGAAGATAACGGCTTGATTTCGCAAATTAAACGTAGATGGCTTAACTCTCTTTGTTTTTTTTTTTTTTTTTTTTTTTTTCAAAGGAGCGACATGTGTATTTGTTCCGTTATGCAAAAGGGGCGACCAGCACTGGCCATTCGTCTGGACGTTGACGGGAGAGTTGTATACTCGTTACTAAGCGTTCAATTTGAGCCAAAATTCTTCCGCATCACCTGAAGGCTAACAAATATAAAGTCTCCACATGCGAGATATGTCGCAACTGAATAATCGTGCCATTCAAAGATTCGCATCACAAGGGTTAATTCCTCAGCCACTACACCAATTACCTTGGCGAACGGTTCCTATTTAGTCAACCCACCTTTGTAGAATCTTGAATTTCGACGTGGATAAGCTCGCCACGTGTGTGTGTATATAGACTTTATTGTTAGAGATATAAAAAAGTGGCCGAAAAGGGCGCAAAGAACATATGCCATTTCGGGAAAGATCCGGTGGGGCCCCCCGGAGTTCTTCCACTTGTCATCAAGCGCCCCCTTTCTGCTTAGGGTTTCTTCTCTGTCTCCACTTTACCCGACCCGAGGAGGCGACTCGAAGTTCCGCTGATTCACGAAGCTTACCTCCGTTTGCAGCTCCGCCGAGCCGCGTTCCTCCGGTAACGAACTCGCTTGTGTTCTTCCCGGTTCGTCGCTCGCGCCTGTTTCGTCCTCTTTGGTCGCTGCATCGTTTGCTCTTTTGTCCCTCTTCACTGCTGCATTGGTCGAGCGTGTCAATTTGTTGCTGGATTGCGTTTTAGGCTGCGGAGTTGAGTTTACCTGGATTGTATTCGATTATTGCAGCTTTAGGTTTGTTTGTTTTCCGTCGATGATCAAGAGGTTTCATTGGGTAAATAGGGGGAGAAAAGAGGGTATGATCGGATTTGGTCGACTTGGAGTTACGGGGAATGTTGAGATGGTGGGATGAGATTGAAGTTTTTGCTCACTCGTGGAGCGATTTTTCAAGTGTGTGGTACGAGAACAGTAGTGGCTGTTTGGGCTGAGTTTGTTGATTTTGCTATTCTTCCCAGTTCAATTAGCTTCTGTTATTGAGCGCCTTAGGATGACTGAGTTTAACTTGCGTGTTGGATGATTCCTTTGCTGGCAGCCTGGCACTTTTAAGAGTCATTTTACATTTTGTGTATGGGAAAACAGTAAAAAGTTACAATTTTAAGTCACCATATGACATGTGTCGTGCTCGCACTCTGTCGATTATTCTTTGTGTCGTCTGGTGCAGTGTTCCCCGAGTGTGAGGTAATATGATGCAGTTCCATGGTTCTCGCTATAGGTTGGCTAGTTTTAACCGAATAATGGCACGAGTACGACAACTTGAGTCAGACTTCTTAAGGGCACGTCTGTTTGGACTTTAAATAAAAGTTTTCCCACCAAATTTTAAAATATTATTCAAATTACAGAAAATTATGAAATAGTAATATGTGAATTTTCGCGTAAACATTTGAGTACTATGAAAGTTTCATTAGTTTCGGATTTAAAAAAAAGAGTTAAAAGTGCGTGAGCTGCAATATTTAGATTGAGCAAAAATAAAGATGTAAAAGTCCTTCCCGGCATGCCCTAAGCTTGGACAGGTTTTACAGCTTTTTCTCATAGTTCTGCCTAAGTTCCTCAAAAGCCTGCTTGAACTTCCCCACCTTGGTTCAATCGCAGAGGACATCCAATTTAATTGCTAAATTGGGTTCTTTGCTTCTCTCTCTGTTGAACATGGTTGAATTCTGGCTCTTTGGTCTTGGTGCATAGAAATGAGCCTCCAGAAGAAGTTTCTTTCTTTTGGAGAATTGAGAGCAACCTTTTTTGGTGAATGGTATGAGAGTACTTGGAGATGTCATTTTTGGTTCTGGCTGCTTTGTTGTTCTGTATGGATGATAAACAGGATTCTGTATGATGCTTGTCATCTCTAAACTATGTTTTTATGCTTTGTGGGACAGTTCTGCTTCCATGGGATGGGATGATAAAATTGTCAAACAGCCGGAGGAGGAAACTCATGAATCGTGGACCCTATCTCTGCACTCTCTGTCTGATTTATCCCACATTTCGCCAATTGTATTCTTGTACCTCGTCAAAGAATGTTATGCTTCTGGTATAAGAATGCCTTCCCCTTCAAAAGTCTCTTGCCACATTTCCTTTCCAGTTTCCCTTAATGGTATTTCATTTCATATGCAGTATATGCGAGCAAATAACTTTTCTAGTGTTCCTATATGCATTGGATGATCAACTTGCCTGCATCTTCTGGTTATACGTCAACTTTTTCTGTAACGTCTCTTCCGAAGATGAGACTCTTCTTTAGATGCTCCTTTTATTCTAAGAACAAACTGAAGTATTGAGTCATGTAAGACATTCGTCCTCAAATCTCAGCAATTAGAGGACACACATGCAGTACTTTGTGGATCTCAGTAATTACGACTACTGTCACGCTGCACAGAACATTACACTTTTTGATGAGGAATAATTGGTCATGATGTTGCTATTATTCAAGTCTTTTCATAGATGCTTGGAATCCACTTGGTTTATGGCTATCTGGACTTCCTTTCTTAGACATATTGCCTTTTGTTGTAATGCTTAGGTACCTTGAAGGCAACTAGAAAGTTCGGGGTACTTCAACATCAAGTTCATCAAGTATTAAATAATGGGCCCCGACCTGGACCCGCTACTTTTGTCATACAGTGTCTCTATGCACTACCCATATATGACATTTACTGTGAGGGATTCAGTCACTTGATAATATCTTCTCTCCGTCGTTTTCTGAAAGCAAACCTTGCGGACTCCTTGCAAGCAAAGGACTTAGCTGCGCGTTTATTTGTTGATACGGTTCAGGGATATGTAAATCATGATGAGAGGATACTTGTGAAGCTAGTAGAAGTGTTTGACGTGAGACTGACAAACCTTGAGAACGTCATATGCCGACTTAAAGCTACAACCATTAATTTTAGACCAGTCACTGCACTAACATTTCTTGAGCAATATATTCTCAAGTTGATAGAGTCCCAGTCCTATATGACAGCAGTCACTCTATTGGAGCACTTTTCTATTCGCCAATCTGGGAAATCCTTCCTTCTTGCTATGATGGAAAAGAAAGAATTTAGGGCTGCAGAGAAGTGGGCCACATTTATGGGCAAGCCAATGTTATGTGTACTTGTCAAGGAATATGTAGAGAGAAAAATGCTGAAGTTTGCTTATGTGACAATAAAGAAAAACAATCTCCGGCAAGAATTTGCTGATGTATATCATCAATGTAAAGAAAGGTACTTCTTTGCTGTTGAAATTGTTTGGAAGTAACTTTTGCTTGAGATTTATTTATTTTGTTGCTGATAGTGCATGGAAATCCAAATTTCTTACTGCAGCCATCGTATTGAGAAAAGCAAGACTAATTTATTCTTTTGTAGTTCAATGAAGCAGTTAGCAGAAAAAGGATGCTGGGATGTCGCTGAGTCAAAGGCAAAGGGTGATAGACAGCTCATCGAATACCTGGTATTAGTCTAAAATGCTTTGTTCTAATAAGTGGGGCATCTTTCTTTAGATGAACTTGAATTTCAACGCTTTTAAGATGCAACCTTAGTAGATTTGTATCAATCTTTTTGAAGGTTGGCAGTTTGGCCTTCTACAGGGGTTCCTCAAATATTTTTATCTGTCCTGTTATTGTTAAGAAGGGGTATTGGCAGAACTTTTTCAGTAATTGCACGTTTTATCTCCTGCTATTGGACTTTGGTGCAATGTCTAATGGTTCTTGGTTCTTCCATAGAGAAATGTGATTAATTTTATAGTCATAAGTATGTCTTCTGATGTAACTAGGGCATTTGAACGGTGTACATAAATGACGTCTTGTGGCTTGAGCAAGATATTCCTGTGGTGCCACCTTCTCATTTGTGATGAACATTTGTCCTTTTACTGTTGTTTTTTCCTCCTTTCCTTTGCTTTTTCCCCGAAGGTGGTGTTTAAGTTTCGAAATAACAAATTACCAGCTTGTAGTTGTCGTTCTTCTAGACATATAAAGAAGAAAGACTTTGCGTTCTTTTGTTCATTCTATTAAGATTTTACTCTTCCACTTTAAAGGTCTATTTGGCAATGGAAGCTGGTTACTCGGAAAAAGTTGGTGAACTGTGTGATCGATACTCTCTTCAAGGTTTTCCAAAAGCCAAAGGTGTGCCAACTTCTATTTTGTTCGCTGATATATTAGGATAACATATTGCTGTAATTTCTCTTCTCCAACCTATAAGTTTAGAAAACTATGTTGTTGCACTAGTTTTGTTGAAACTATTAACTTTTTGTCAGTCACTGCTTTGATTTGAACCTCTATTGTGCTACTAGAATCCAACTAGATGCCTCAAGTAGGTTACTGGGAACCTTAGACAAGGATTCTTCCTGCTTTGTTTGCATAAGCTACCTGGACTATGCATAAGATACTATTGGCACAGTTAACGAGGTGTTGGCATGCTTGTCTAGTGAGTTGAGTATGGGGCAATTGCATAGATCAGCGTGGATGGCTATCTTTGTTTGAATATACCTTCTCATGTGCATATCTTTGATCAATATATTGCTTGGATTTTGTCAGGGAAC
Organism: Metrosideros polymorpha var. glaberrima; assembly: GCA_001662345.2. NCBI lineage: Eukaryota > Viridiplantae > Streptophyta > Magnoliopsida > Myrtales > Myrtaceae > Metrosideros > Metrosideros polymorpha. Next base: position 11,808,877 of record BCNH02000002.1, on the reverse strand, counting down.
ATGGCAAACTGATTGGGATTATTATGGCCAGCATATTGTTATTTGTTTTACCGAATGGATGTTTTGCTGACGATCTCTTGTTGCTATAACTTATAAATCTTGGTTTGAGTTGTATCTGGGGAAGTGCTGAAGTCATTCTGTCTCGAAAATTGCTGAATTATTTGATGTCTTGAAACTAACAGTTGCATCTGCCATTAGGTCTCTAGTTCTCCATGATTGAGGAAAAGAATAGTTCTGCTTGTGCCTGATGATCTAGAGTCAACTGCTTGCCATATAATGTTGACCTTGAAAAGTTTTTAATAGACCTTCGTATGTGTTGGGTACTATACTTCTCTGATAAACCTGTACTCTGTTGCTCTATCATCAGTATGGTGTAACTACGCTATGCCTAGATCTTTAGTCCTTGGTGATCTCATGTTGTGGAGTATAATAGTAGGATTTTCCTAGTAATGTTGCATTCTCTTTTTCTTAAACACTAATTTATAACCGTTGGCTTGTTTAGAATTTGATGCAACTCTACTGCATCGTAAGCACTATTTGTGCCTCAAAGAACTGGGCATTGAAGATGTTTTTTGGGTTGATGGAGTGGATAGTTTGCATACGGCAACATGCTATATTGAAGAATCTAAAGTTGTTGGTTTGGACTGTGAATGGAAACCCAATTATGTAAAGGGCAGCAAGCCTAACAAGGTAATTGCTAGGTCCTGTTTGTCCTCATCTTCCTATGCATAAATTTTGGAGGTTTTATATACTTGGCTGAAAATTGTCTTTGTGCCTTTTTGTTCCAAACAAATTAATTGTTGCCATAAAAGGAATTAAATGGTTTAACGATCAACAAATCATCAAGCTTTTGGTGATTGCCACTATCTTTTTTACATTTCAACGCCATGAAAATGACTATGAAGCATGATATACAACAATGGCATGCTGAGAACAAAACTTTTAAGATGATTTCAGATGTGCTTTACTTGTTATATAGTACACTTCCTTTCGGGAAATTTGATGAGGGATATACTTGGCCAGAAGTAGGACCTGTCTGAAGGTTGCATTTGGAAGATCCGTGTAAAATGCTAGAGAGTATCTATATCCGATTTGACATTTAGTGACCACTACCAGATTGGATCGTATAGGACTCCAGAGAGGAGGTGGCTACAAGAAGAAGATGGTTTTGTCACTGCTTCTCACCATCTTATATGCGGTTGCCATTGGCATGGCTAGTCTCACCAATCAATGTCCCTACTGCTGTCGACTTTGCTCTCTCTCTCTCTCTCGCTCTCTCTGATTGGACCAAGTTGTGTGTAATTTGGCTCTGAGCAGTGACTTGGTCTTTTCAGCCAAATTACAGCAGCTGCTTGCTCGGCTGAGGTGATTCAGAGGTTTTGGTTGAGCAAGTTGCAGCTGCAATTTGGTGGAGAAGATCAAGGCACCATTAAGTCTCAGGTTGGCGACTTTGTGTCAATTGTCATGACTTGTTGTGACCGTTGCGATTGGATGGTTCCACTCTGACCTCTCTTTCAGCACGGATATCTTAAAAGGTCATCCATTAATGTCAGAAATCAATTAAGGCTTATGTTTATTTTGATTTTCAGGTGTCCATCATGCAGATTGCTTCCAGCAGAAGTGTTTTCATCTTTGATCTCATAAAATTGTCAGGAGATGTGCCACATATTCTGGATAACTGCCTGAGTCGTATTTTACAGTCTCCAAGTATTCTAAAGCTTGGTATGGGAAATTATTTAGCATAATTGTATTCTCTCCTTTGCTTCTTGGTCCAATCATCAGCCTTAATCTGGTATCACCAATATGTGTCTACTAATCTAGGGGAAAGAAAATCATTGTACTGACATAAGAATTTAGAATTTCTGGTACCAGACATACATCGGGGCATCACAAAGCAAGAGTTTGGACAAGGAATAATTATTTGTGCATGTTTGGTACCGATATGACTGAGGGTGACAGGCATTGGTTGTTTCAGTATGTTTGTTATGCTGAAGTGAATAACTTTCCACAGAATTTCCTGATGATCCTGCTCTATGCAGGCTATAATTTTCAATGTGATATGAGGCAACTCGCCAGCTCCTACGGAACACTGAGTTGTTTTAACCATTTTCAAATGCTGTTGGACATTCAGAATGTATTTAAAGAATCCAGTGGTGGCCTCTCGGGGCTTGCTGAGGTAAAATGGACTTGCATCTCATATCTAGTATTGCTGTCTTGCTGTCTTGCTTACCAACAGGGGTGAAAAAGGGGGAACACGATTTCTTCTTGCTCAGAACTCATGTTGGGATCTGGGGTGCATGCCTTTGAGATTACCTTTTGCTCTGAAGTAATTAGTTTTACCTTCATTTCTTGGCTCTAACTAGGAAATACTTGGTGCTGGTTTGAACAAGACAAGAAGGAATAGCGACTGGGAGCAACGACCTTTGAGTCAAAATCAGGTTATTTTACATTTTCTTTTCCTTTTTTTAATATTATTGCCTCAGAATGGAAATTGCAGGAAGAATCACACAATTTAATATTAGAACTCAAATGGTTGGGAGAGTATATTATTGTGCAGAATGCATCTGTAAAAATGATGTCAGTATGAGGAACTACATGGAGATACTTCCATGTAAATCTTAATGCTCTGAACTTTTGAGAGTGTAGAGTCAGCAGATATGATTTTGGCATTTGCTTAAGCGATTTCTTGAGATCTTTAGTGCAACAAAAATTATTGTGGTGTCTATTTAAAACAACGTAACTGCTGATACTTTTTAGGAAAAATTTTCTTTTTTGTCTCTGTACTTTCACAATAAGTTCTTGTACTTTTAATTTATCTTATCAAGTCCTACTTTCACTAATTTTTTAATCAAGTCCCTCTGACACCAAATTCAGCAAACATGAGTGGCGGATACGCCAAAGTATGATGTTAATATGCAGATGCCCAAATGGACATGTTTGAAGAGAATTAGATATCGTAGATAACGTCTATATGATGTGGACAAAATTTAGTCAATGTGGACACCACATCGACAGAAAAATTTTATCCCTGTCATAGCACGACGTCGCTCAACAGTCACGTCAGCTGGACTTAATCAGATTTGATGTCAGAGGAATTTGATTCGAAAATTTGGGAAAGTGGGACTTAATTAGACAAATAAAAGTACAGGGATTTTATTGGAAAAAGCGTGAAAATACATACAAGAAAAGTAGAATTTTTTCTATTTTTTACAAACACCATCCCCTCTTTTAACCCCAAGATAGGGAAAGAACCATAAATGTATATTAAGGAGAGAGAAGAATGGAGAAAAGTAACCGTTGATGTTTCCGGAAATATGATTAGAGCAGAAGTCCTTCGATTTAACTTGAGCAATCGCAATGTTTGCAGCTGGAATATGCCGCTCTTGATGCTGCTGTTCTTGTGCACATATTTCATCATATAGGGGACCGATCTCAGCAGGCTACTGCGGATGGTAATGACAAAAATGAATGGAAGTCTTCTATAGTAAGTGAATAGCACCTATTAGTTTCCTTAACTCTCCTATAAGAAAAGCTGAAGTGAAAAAGGTATGATATGCTTTTTACGTTTTGTGCAATTTGTTTGACTATTTACAAATGTTGCAGATTTCACACATGGATAATGCCGAGACAACCAAAAAGGATGTTAAGAATAGAACAAAGTGCAGAGTGGAGACCGACTAGCTTGGCAATCAATTCGTGAACCGCCGGAGCTATTGCTGTTGGGGGCGTTTTTTCTTATGTAAATAGCTTTTGCATATAATGACATCATTACTTAGTGATCCAATCAACAATTCTGATGTGCATATGGGAAATTTTTTTTTGACCAGCGAGAGCTTCAGTTCCGTCTTCTCTTGCTGTGTTGCTTTTCCTTAAGAGAATTTAGGTGCTTCAGAAAAGCTCGTTGGTCAGAACTGACCACGGCCATGCTCTATGCTCTTGAGTTCTGTTTTCCCACGGTTCCCCAACACGATGTTACTCTTGAATTTCCTTGATTTGATATGAGTGTATGTACTTGTTGCGTATATACTCGACAGGAGCTAAATAGTCTTGGTGAGCCATTCACCAAAATGAGCTTGAGCCATTCACCAAAATGAGCAGCCATCTATGAAGACACTGCCACGTTCTACCTGGGCGATTTCTGGGGAAACAGAGCGTGCTATGTCTGGCAATGAGAAGAACCAAAAAAAGGGACAAACAAAACCAAAAATAACAGCAATTTAGGTATGTAAATGATCACGTTAATTTCCTTAAGGATTTGGTCTAGGTCTTGTATTATAATGATTGATGTAAGACGAGTATCGTCGCGGATCTTTCTTTGTATCTTTGAATAATTGAAATTTGAACGATCTGATGAACCCCGCGAATGTAGGTTAGGGGCGAATTTGTCTCGCCTCTGACGCCGATTCCGGCATCACGGGTTAATATCAAAGATATAGAAGCCTTTGGTCGCATGTAACCTCTAGCTTCACTTTACAAAAGAAGAGCATCATCTTAGATTCAAAAGGCAGAAAAAACTTTGCATGGATTTATATCCCAACGTTAAAAATAGAAGGTCCAAATCCTGGCTGCCTCTCTCGCTTACATGAAAGTCTCCAACCCCAACAGAAAAAACCACCTCTCTGTTCGTTGTCATCTCCATCTCATAACGTTAGAGAGACCCCTTCTCTCTCTCTCTCTCTCTCTCTCTCTGAAAAAAAGAATCCTTCTCATCTGAGAGAGGGGAGCGGCCACGAGGGAGGGCCCGGGAGGGAGAGAGGGAGATTGAGGACACAGATGGACCCGTGGTCGCCGAGTTACCGATCCCATGGAGTTGCCCGGACTGTAGAGATCATGACGATCCAAACTCTTAACCAAAACCAGATGTATGTAGCCAAATCCCGGCCTCGCATGCTCGAACCCGCTTTGCCCCCGCACAAAGTATACGAAGTGGAGAAGTCACCAATAAGAGCGTCGTGGTGGAACGATCCGGAGAAGAAGAGGAAGAGGAGGGTGGCCAGATACAAGCTTTACTCGGTCGAAGGCAAGTTCAAGGCTTCTTTCAAACAAGGGTTCCGATGGTTGAAGCGCAAATGCTCAAGCATCGCGCATCGATTTTAATACGTAGAAATTACGGAATATCATGCTCATCGTCATCAAGAGAAAAGGGTGAGATCAGTCAAGAGGAAACAGAGAGGTTTGTTTTGTTCGTTGGATTATCATCTTAATATGTATCCAATGGTAATTAAGTATTCAGAAGAGTGCCACAATGTTCGATCTGTCCGGTATAATGTTCGTTTGAATCCTTGTTTCATTAATCAATCTCCAGCATTCAAAACATAGGAAAATGAGAGGACTCTTATGTGATAATCATATATATTTATAGATGCGGGAAGCTTTTTTTTCGAATTTCCTTACCTTCGGAATTATCTGTAACATGATTCTGCATGCAAAGTAAAAATTGTCTGACTTGCTAATTTCTCCTCTGCTCAGTCAGCTCGTTGCTCAACAACATGATGCTGATTGCAAAATAAGAAGACTGCTTTCATTTGTACGATTTGGCGTTTCGATCTACTTCGCAGTCGATTCCGTTATTGAGAACTTTTTTTTGGCCAAATGTTGTTTAAGCCTCCGTTTCGGGATTCTTTTAATCCCCTAATTTCCTCAATTTGTGTATTTCGATTCCTCTTCGTTATATGATTCATCATATGGCAAACTACTAAACCTACATATCCAAACACGCAGTTCGCAGGGCCTTCTCCAGTTCCATTCTGATCTGAGGACAGTTTTCATATTTCTGGTACCATCCCGTCGAGCTTGGAGTAACAAAAATGAGGAAAACCGAAGAGCCCAAAGCAAACCTTCTCCTGTCCTTTCGAAACTTACAACAGAGTTTTTGTTCGAATGGCTGTTGTTTATTGGAACTTGATGTAAAATGTGATAGAACTTTCAAGAATAAGCTGGAAGCAAATCACTAGCTTGAAATCGAAGTAGAAGAAACAAAAGGGTAGAAACCCATGAACAGAACTGAATTGGTTCAATTGGTTCAACATGTTTAATCCAGTAATCCGGTAGATTCACGGTCTTCCAACTTCAAATCAATACAGTCGATAAGCTCGTGACCAATGTTCTATAAGCAGTGAAACTCCGAGCCATTGCCTTTTGGTTTAAATTGCCTAGGCACAGATTAAGCAAGTAGATATATATGAACTGTACAGTCATACTTGCGACTTTTCTCGTGTTATGTTTAATCAATATTCAGAAACTTAAATTATTTCATGTTCAGTAAGTTTAAACAAGTATTTCAACACGACCCGCATTATATATGGATTAGTACATATAGATTCAAACTTGGCTTAACAAGCTACTTGGCCTTGTCTTGAGCTCTGGATAAATTGATTCAAACTTCGAGTCAGCGAATCAGACTATGAGTACCTTGCGACTTGTACTAAAATTCCACCATGTTAATCTAGTACAGGGTACAGGAATATCTGAGTGTGGCCTCAAAGAAATTGTTTCGATTACTACTCGAATGCGTGAGCGTTGACCACAATTTGGTGTAGGTCAAAGTTTTTTGTTTAAACCAAATGAGTATAAGTTCTGGGAAGGGCTCCTTTCACCCTTCCAAAAATTTTGTCCACCGTTTTTCAAGTCTACTGTAGCCAATGCCGGAGAAAAATTGGTTTCATGTATGAAAATGTGCACCGCTGTGTCTCTTCTGCTTTTAGATTCATGCTTAGATAAATCTAGTTTGAGACCATGAAATCAAAGTGATTGCAAAATGCCTATATATTCGGATGCAACCAGACCAGAGAGATGATGTTACACTGATGAACGTTTTTATTTCGTGTTCCTAATTCTTCCAAATGAAAAAACTATTGTCTTCTTGGAAACCTTTACATTGAAACTCTTGGCTGCAATTGACAGATTATTTGCTGATGCCACAACATTCGTTCTTTCCACGAAAAAAATCTCTCCCAGTCACAAAATTGTAGCTTGAAGTGGACATCTAAACGGTAATCTCGTTAACAAATCGCATTTCATGCTTAACTTCACATATAGAACCACCTGCACATGCGGTCTTCCTGCAAGCCATTTGTGATTCGGCCTTTGCTAAAGAATAGCACGATATCGAAGCTTGCAAAGGACTGATTCACCCACATGATAATCGCCAGTAGCAAAGAACTTTGGAATGCCATTCCATAATGACATAGCTCGTTCCTGCCCGTATCTCCATCTCGTGGTTTTTGGGGACTTTCTCCGAGTTTCATGAAATGCAGCTTGAATCTACACAAGGTGGATAGCACTGACTCATTATCAATAAATGAAGATATCCAAGATCGTAGCATTACAATATACCCCATGAGGGATAAGGTACAAATGCGTAAATATCATTGACACCAATCGCAGTTGGACCACAATGAACAGAGATTTCATTAGCTGGATGAAAAAGAAACCAACAGGCTTAAAAGAAGCAGGCAACTAGCCACACTTTCCCTGTTTGTGTTTAGGAACAGAATTTAAGTTAATAAAATTATGCTGAAAAGGTGAAGTGCTTAAACTAAAGAACAGAAAGATGTATTTGCTACTTGGTTATTTGGAAGATCCAAATAGTAAAATCACCAATACGGGATAGTTTGCGAGGAGGTCAATTTCAACTTTACAAATCCAATGCCGCACACATGAGAGCCGAGCCTATCAAATCAAAAACCTATATGAGAACATTTAGAGGATATTATCACACTAATAAGCGGATAGAAATGGAGGAGATTGTCATCATGCATACTTGCATACTGATTTCAGGTGAAATTCCACAGCTCACATAGTATAAGCACACAACTTAGTCTTTCAAGGCACGGTCAGTGCATACCTCCCTTTGCAAAGCCTCATCTAGTTCAGGAGTGATATCATTAGAATGCAACTACATCAAACAACTCTGCATCAGGGTAACATGCAACAAAATCAGTAGCGACATATTTGACTAACAGAGAGGAAGAACCAAATGAGCATACAGAAAGCAGATTCAATTGAAAAAATTACATTAACAATCATTTAGGCAAGTGCTGTTGAGACCAGATCAAATGTTAGAATCTTCACAAGCATCAAAACTTCCTTGGGACACTTCAGTTGGCCCCAAAGCGTCTTCAAGGTTGGTGCGCAAGATGGTCCTCAGCTGTTGCTGAGGCTTCCACGACAAAATCCCTCTTCTTCATTTTGATCGGTCTCAGGTATGGAATTTGAAGTTCCACAGCCAAGTTAGCCACAGCCAAATCAGTCATGTGATATAACAATTCCATGACAACAATAGGATCAAACGGGATGCAAACTAATTAGCATATTCTTGAGCTCCTCGTCCCAGCTTGTTTCACAGACGGGCAAAAAGTAGTCCAATTATGCAAAAGGTCATCGATACAGTTGATCGAATTGAAGTCCCAAAGTAAGTCCTGATCATAATATGGACCAACCAAACCTGTCATAGAAGCAGCACCAGTTTACCTTGCTTGATAATCTTTCAAAACAACAGTTTGATTACTGGTAATGTTAAGGTGGTCTACAATCATATATGACAGACTAGCCAAAACAACTTTTTATCGCCAACCAAAAACACTTGAGACTTGAATTTTATTTTAGCTCAGTTCATCATACTTACTAGGAATTGATGCTCTTCTCAGAAGGTTCAAGAGGAACATCAAGGAACAATAAGAAACTTGACAGGGTTTTTGTTCATCACGGAAAGTCAAAAGGTGGTTGTCCCCAACGGGATATCTGCCATTAGTTAAATTTGACACACAAAAGACCTCACAAAGTAACTCAAAATGGCCAAGGATTTTTTCAACAAAAATATGAATTTTGGACATAGGGAAATTTTGGGCGCAGTTTACAATATTGCGTAGCAGAAGATCATCATCCTCTAGAAGAA
>BCNH02000002.1:11733957-11759625 GCA_001662345.2 Metrosideros polymorpha var. glaberrima | reverse complement strand
CTGAGCTAACCCTTGTTGGCTATAGGAGGTCGATTTTATATGGTGGTGATCAAGCTTCGGAAGATCGAGCATTGGAGTCCTCTGTAGGCCCATTGTTTTAGTGATTGATACTGTTTGGCTAGAGGCATTGTCGTTTCTTTTTTTCTTTTTTTTTTGCTCTGTACCGGAGGCAAATGTAAAATTCTTGAGCACTATGGGATGCTTTGGTTTTAGTTGTCGTTGGTTTAGTTTTCAGGGACATCTTGGGGAGTACTGGAGTTTCTTGTCTTCGAGGCATTATGGTTGTTTATTGGGACATCTTGGGGATCTTTTCTAAGCTTGCAGTGAAAGTAATTCATCTGCATTTAATCTGTTCTGTGTGAAGAAGAAAACTTACATATCAAAAAAGAAATTTCAGTAACGTACCCGTCAGCAATTTTCTCTGATTCCCAACCATTTAAGTAACTGACTTCATTAAGTGCTCGTTGCCCTTCCCCAATATCATTCTCATCAAAACGCTCCTTACTCGAATGGAAGGCATTTCCAAAATTTCCTGTTAGATACCGCACATCTGATGGGGCAACTTTGTAAAATATAGGCAACACTACGTGTGAGGTGCTCTTCTTGCAGTCCATGATGCGAGCGAGCTCACGCAGGCACCATTTGCTCGAAGCATAATTTTCGGAGATGACAGGTATCGAAATCTTAGACCGTGCAATGGCATCGAGAATCTGTGAACCAAATTCCTCGCCGATTGGGATGCTGTTATCGTCCCTGAACACGCAAAGCGGTACAGTCCCTGCCTTGACCAGACTGTGATAGAGGTGATTGGTGAATGCCTTGCGGGTATCCGAGCCTCTAAAGCTCAAGAACACATCGTATTCACCGCTACCTACACCTGCAGCTTCCGGAGAGATGAACGAAGAAGTGGATGCTCCCTCACTGCTCTCTTCCTGTGCTCTCTTTCTCTGACTTTGCCCTTTGCCCATGGCGATCTGAGGAGGAACAAAGAAAGAAGCTCGTAGGATGCTTTTCTGCAAATGCCTGTAGTCCTTACCTTATCAAGCAAGCAAAGCTCTTACGATCCTCGATCAACTAATCATGTGTAAAAAATCAAATGCTTGAGAATGTTTAGCATACCTCGTGTCCTTACAGCCTCGGATTCTGCTCGCAAACAGGTGGAGTCAGCTTCACGAGCTCAGTGAATTGAATTGCAAGGCGTCGTCAATGGGGTGAAACTCCATGAAGCATAGATTGCGACCACAGAGAGAGAGAGAGAGAGAGGGTAGCTTTGGAAGGAATTTAGAAGTGGAGAAGGAGAAGAAGGAAGAACAACAATAGACGAGCGATGCTTGTAGTCCTTACCTTATATTCTTTCGGACCCACCCTCCTGTCAAGTCAAGCTTGTTGGCTTGGTCCACTCCGAATAATGTGTACGTTAATTTCTCCCCTGGGCAATGCTGAAGAAGGTTCGTGTTCTTGAAAAACCCTAAAGTCATTTTTTAAACACATCTAAATATTTAAACACATATTTAAACAGATTGAGGTATAATTAATCGACTTCCTTAAAACACATTTGAACAACTACATAACTTCACACACGTCTACAATATTTAAAAACAGATCCTTTCGATTCACACCTAAGATATCGAAATTATGTAGGAAACTCCATGGAAGCATCTTCCTTTGATTATAAGCTCGCATGATGCATAATCCTTGTAATAATATCCGACATAACTCTTATTATTTTTAGCCTAATATATAAACAACCCTAACTATGTCCACCACCTCATTTTTCTCCGCTAGGCAATGCCGAAGAAGGTTCGTTCTGGAGAAAGAGATAGGTTAAGTAAAATTAGGTGGCCCTCAAGAGGCCCCCAAAAAGCTCAAGTTATTTTTCAAACACAATTAAATATTTAAATACATATTTAAACCGATTGAAGTGTAATTAATTGACTTCCTTATAACACATTTGAAATAACTTCATGCACATCTATGATATTTAAAGACGGATGCTTTCAATTCACACCCAAGATATTGAAATTATGTAGGAAACTCCATAGAAGCATCTTCCTCTGATAATAAGCTCACATGATGCCTAATCCTTATCATAATCTCCGACCTAACTCTTATTATTTTTAGCCTGATATATAAACAACCCAGACCATGTCCACCACCTCATTTTTCACAACTCATTCCGTCTAATCCCATTTTCATTAGCCAAACTAATGTAGTGTCATGTAGTTACTGCCCAATGGACCTCACCCTCTAAATGCCTGCACTTCATGTCACTTTTAGGTTTTGTTCAATTTCTCATTTTTTTCTCCATCCAAGTTGCAACCAACTATTTTGCTAATACCACCCACTTGGGTGGCGCTGCTGGAGCGCGCACTCTTCCTCTCGCAAAAGGTTGAGTGTTCGAATCCCGGGCGCCGCAGGGTGACTTACTCGGTGGCACGTGTGTGGTGGCTAGCACGTGTCGCCCCCAGGGTTTACTTCCCGGCTGTCGGCCATGCGGGGGTTCCCTGGGTTATCAAAAAAAAAACTATTTTGCTAATTATTTAAACATAATCCAAGCATATATAAAACTCTTCAATACATGCCAACAATTCACAATAACTCGGTTAGTTATGCTTGAAGTTTATATAAATTCAACATCAAAATTCAAATTAAATAAGTAAGTATCTTGGATACAGAAAAATGAAACTAGGAGACGTAAAATCAAGGCTGGCGTTCAATTTGGTTCACAGCAAGAACAATTTATTGTAAATATCTTTGGTTGTTGTACCAGTGAAAATGAGAAGTATTGTTAGGAAATTGGATATGGCTGTTGAATGTGGAAACAAAGAAATAACTTTCATCCTCAATCGCCAAAAAGCAATAAAGAAAGAAGAAGATTTGAATAGAAATGGCACGTGGTTTAAGAAATTGCTCAAGAAATTCTGACCCATTATTAGAGAATATGCCAAAGAATAGAACGCGATTTACTGTCCATTATCATAGGATTTGCATCTTGGAAATGTTTTATTGGTCGACAACCATCGTCTTTTCAAAGATAGTCAGAAAAGTACCAAAAAAAAATTCTAAATCTATTGCATTAGTACCAATTTTGTCTTAAACCTTTCAATTAGATCAATTTAGTCCTAAACTTTTTACATTTGTGCCAATCTAGTTCATCAAACTAATTTTGGTTGGAAATCGCTGACATGAACGCTGAGTGTCCTATGTGGCATGACCAGCAATGACATGGACAAATTTTACATTTTAAAATATTTTTTCCTTTTTTATTTATTTATTTTATTTTTATTTCAATTGTGACCGACTAGGGCTTGCGAGCCCTCACCAGCCGCTAGCAAAGGCCGCGGCCCTCACTCAGGCAAGCCCTCGCCAATTTCGGCAAGGGCAGCCCTTGCCCAACCATGATGGTTGAGCCCTCACCAATTCCGGAGGTTGCAAGGGTCGAGCCCTCGCTAGAGATCGCAAGCTCGGCCCTCACGATCTTCGACCTCATGGCCTCTAGTGAGGTCTTGACCCAGGGGAGGGTTGCCCTCGAGGGCCACCCTTGCCAGATCTAGTAAGGGCTTGTCAGGTAGGACCCTCCTCGGCCAAAATGAAAAAATTTTAAAAATTTAAAAATTCATAAAAATATTTTAAAATTTGGAAATTTTATCCACGTAAGCATCGATCGTGCCATGTAGGATGGCCAATGTCTATGTAAAAAATTTGGGCAAAAATTGGCCAGATGAATTGAATTTGCATAAATTTGAAAGGTTTAGAACTAAATTGGTCCAATTAAAAGTTTTAGAACTAAATTGGTATCGATATAATAGGTTTAGGATTTTTGTGGTACTCTTCCCCGAAAATAATTATTAGAGTCAACCAGATCATTCCACTAATGAAATCTAATGAACCATAAATGGTTTTTTTTACTGGCCGATGATAATCAAATTTTGTCCCCTTTCATGTTATATCGATCTTGGCCGAGGACAACTAATAAGTCTGATTTGGCCAAAAAAAGGAAAAATTATTAAGTCTGCCTCACTGTCACTAATTATTTGTCTCGATCATTATGGTGTGAGTCTTGGTCTTTTTTTATTTTTTTTATTCGCTAGAACGAGTCTTGGTCTTTGTTATATCTTCCAGTTAGGTAACATGGATTCGACCCCAAAAAAAAGTTAGGTAAAATGGATTTAACCTTAAATAGTGACTTCCTCCCTAAGGTTAAGAATAAAAAAATTGCCTTTTAAAAATTGGTTGTGGGTAATGATAGAGAAATATACTATATTATTGAATTAATTGATGGATGGTAAAAGCACAACAGCTGTAATATTATTTCAATTTAAAAAAGAGAACTTTTGTTTATGGATGTACTTACACAATACCATCATTAGTTTATTATTATTATTGTTAGTTGTAATCTTGCTGAGCCGATTCAATGTTTACTGGCATTTCACATGTATCTTTTTGAATGTAGCCAACACTCGAAAGATGATGGAAACTTCTTGCAATTGTGACAGAAGGGCAAACAAGAAGAATAATTAAATATTTGGATTTTGGAAATGTTTTATTGTTTGACAACCGTTACTTCTCAACTTGGTCGCAGGAAGAAAACAGCAAGTAGTTGCTAATCTCCGAAATAGTTAAAACGATTCTTGTCCATCTTCTTCTAAGTTATAAACTTCATCAAATGTGCAAATATATTTTCAAACTAGTTGTAAAGGGCCTAATTTCTTCCAAAAAAAAACTCAAATTGTAGGTCCAATTTAAATTCTATTCCAATTTTTCTTTTTGTGTAAAAAAAAAATCACCAACTTTCACTCTACTCTCAAATCTGCCCCCGTTAACCCTTCGTACATAATTTGTCGTTAACCATCCAAAAATCTGCATGTAGAATCGTTTTTATTTGAGATGTGGGATCTTTCAAATTGGGTCATGAGTGAAAATATGCATCATGTAGTTGAGACGGACCATTAGATTTTGGTTGGAAGGTTAACGGGGCAGATTGGGGACTCAAGTGAAAGTTTCTGATTATTTTTACACAAAAAAAAGGTTGGGCTAGAATTTGAATTGGACCTAAAGTTGGGAATTTTTTAGAGAATTAGACCGTTATAAAGTGCATAACATAGGACTTTCCTGTCAATAAACCATGCAATGCATCTTTTCACAAAACCACGGAACTAGTAAAAAGTCACTTATCTCATTTGTGTGCTAAATAAACCACATAGCCCTCCGACGAGAGAGTTACAAAAAAAAAAAAATTCCTAAACCTATTGTAATTGTACTGATTTAGTTCTAAACATTTTACATTTATGCCAATTCAATTCATTTGGCCAGCTGGCACTGACATGACACGACTAACGCTGACGTGGACCTTTTTGTAATAATTTTATATAATTTTTTTCTTATTATCTTTATTTCTCTTTTCTTTAGTTTTTTTTTCTCAAAAGTTAGGGCTGGGAAAGGCTGAAATGCCCTCGCCGGCACTGGGCGAGGGCCATGAAGCCCTTGCCAGCACTGGGCGAGGGCATGATGGCCCTTGCCAGATCTGGGCAAGGGTCAAGCAACGACCGTCGCTGGCCCAAACTTCAAGAAAAAAAAACTAAAGAAAAGAGAAAAAAAAGATAAAATATTATTAAAATATTACTAAAAAAATCCATGCCAGCGCCGGCCGGCTAAATGGACTGAATTAGTACAAATGAAAAAGGTTTAGGACTGAATTGACACAATTACAATAGGTTCAGAATTTTTTTGGTAATTCTCCTGCCCTCCGACCCAAAAAAAAAAACACATAGCCCAACCACATATTTCCTCAGCCCACGCACTTTGAGAGCTAAGGGAAAAACTAAACCATTTCATGACATCTTATTTAATAAGATTGGATCAAGCATTGGACTTGCATCGGAAATGGTTATACGGATGGATTAGTTCTAATATATCTCAGGTCGACATTGTTGGATTACAATATATGGAAATTGGATTAGTGTTCATGGTCGAAGTACGTCTTGAGAAATGATATATGTTCACAGGCCGATTCTATTTTAGGCTTAATCGCAATCGATGTGATTTCCAAGCTTCACTACCGGCATTATTACTTGGCGAAGCGTGACTAAGAACGGGCACAGCCGTATGCTTGGGCCAACACGACCTGGAGACGGTTAGCACTGGCCTAGTTATTTAAAAAATTAAATTTAATCAAAATTAAATTCAAAAAATTATGATATTTCTTTCCAAATAATGAAAATGATGAGAAATTATTTGAGGAGAATTAACGAAAAAAAACACTCAATCAATTAAACCAAATTGAAATACAAGTACATCGACAAATAATTTGAAAAAAAATTACACTTAGTTGTGCTCTAATAATAATTACACGCAAACAACCGTCTCCTTCACCATGATTTAAATAGTACAATACCGTCGTTGTTCTCATGTCCATGTTAGGCACCGTTCCTCTGAAGTCAATGGTTGTCTATTGTCCATGTGCCTTGCCCATGTCTCCAACCTATTTGATAATTCTTATATACCGTTGGGTGTAGAGCTTTTTACCTTATCTTTTTTGTAATTGTGCTCTGCGTCTACCAATTCCTTTATATAGTCATTAATTTTCGAAATTTCTACCTATTTTTCCTTCTTTTTTTTGGTAAGGTATTTTTCCTATTATTTGTAATTAATTGTATCATAAGGTTGCCTTGCAACATACTTTAGTCAGAATTGGTAGCACTAGGATAGGCATTCGATTGCCAAAGCATATGGAAGACCCGTGACAGAGGCTTTGAAGTTCTTCAACATTATGACTACCCTGGGAAGTCGCTCAAATGTTGCCACATACAATTCCTTGATTCGTGGCTTATGTCGCATAGGCAAATGCAAAAAAGCAATAATTTTGTTAATGAATAGAACGCGATTTACTGTGCATTATTAAAAAAATTGCATCTTGGAAATGTTTTATTGGTCGACAACCATTGACTTTTCAACAATAGTCTCGGGAAGAGTAATTGGAGCTAAAATTAGGTTATTTCGTTAATGGATTTTGAAGGACCGTATATGGTAGCTTTTTGGGCTGGCCGATCATGATTAAATTTTGTCGCACTTTCATTTTATATTGATCTAGGCCGAAGACAACTAATAAATCTTATTTGGCCGAAAAAAGAAATCAGTAAGTCTGCCTCGCTATACACTAGTTATTTATCTTGGTCTTTTATTATGGTGCAAGTCTTGGTCCTTGTTATATCTTCCAGGTGGGTAACATGGATGGAACCTTAGGACAGTGACATACTACCTACGGTTAAGAATCAATAATTGCCTTTTTAAAATAGGTTGTGGTTAATGATAGATAAATTGGCTATTAATTAAATTAATTAATTGACGCACAACGACTATAATATTATTTCAATTAAAAAACAGAATCAGGTAGGAAACAACTTTTGTTTATGGATTCAATTATGCAATACGCTCATTAGATTATTATTATCAGTCGTAATCTCGCCGAGTTCATTCAATGTTTCTTGACGTTTCGCGTGTTTCTTTTGGAAAGCAGCCAACACTCGAAAGACCATGGAAACTTCTTGCAATTGTGACGGACTGGGCAAACAAGAAGAATAATTAAATATTTGTGAATGTTTTATTGGTCGACATCCATTAACTTTCCACCGTTAGTCGCGGAAGAAAATGGCGAGTAGATGCTAATCCCCGAAATAATCAATTGATTCTTGTCCATCTTCTTCTAAGTTATATTAAGAACTTCATCAAATGTGCGAGTATTTTCAAGACCATTGAAATGTCCAAACTATTTGATGATTCTTATATACCATTGGGTGTAGAGCTTTTTACCTGATTTTTTTTTTAATTATGTTCTGCATCTACCAATTCCTTTATATAGCCACTAATTTCCGAAAATTCTACCTATTTTTCCTATTGTTTGTAAGGAATTTTGTATCATAAGGTTGCACTTGCACATACTTTAGTCTTTAGCTTAACATTAACATTTATAGTTCTCCACTGTCACGGATTGTGCAGAATTGGTGACACCAGGATAGGCATTCGATTGCTAAAGCATGTGGAAGACAGGCTGGGAGCTAGATGTTGTCATATACAGTATACACCACGGTAATTGCACAGAAAGACCAGTGGCAGAGGCTCTAAAGTTCTTCAACATTATGACTACCCTGGGAAGTCGCCCAAATGTTGTCACTTATAATTCCTTGATACATGGCTTATGTCGCATAGGCAAATGCAAAAAAGCAATAATTTTGTTAATGAATAGAGCGCAATTTACTGTCCATTATTTAAAAAAATTGCATCTTGGCGATGTTTTATTGATTGACAACCATTGACTTTTCAACAATAGTCGTGGGAAGAGTTATTGGAGCTAATTAGTCTATTACTTTAACGGATTTTGAAGGACCATATATGGGGTTTCCTTTTTTGGCTGGTCGACCATAATTAAATTTTGTCGCACTTTCATTTTATATCGATCTAGACTGAGGACAACTAATAAATCTTATTTGGCCGAAAAAAGAAAAACCAATAAGTCTGCCTCACTATTCACTAATTATTTGTCTTGGTCTTTTACTGTGGTGCAAGTCTTGGTCCTTGTTATATGTTCCAGCTAGGTAACATGGATGGAACCTTATGATAGTGACATTCTCCCTAAAGTTAAGAATCAATAATTGCCTTTTAAAATAGGTTGTGGGTAATGATAGGGAAATTGGCTATTAATTAAATTAATTAATGTATCGTGGAAGCACGACAACCATAATATTACATCAACTAAAGAAAACAGAATTAGGTAGGGAGAACTCTCATTAGATTATTATTACTAGTCGTAATCTCGCTAAGCTGATTCAATATTTCTTGACGTTTCGCGTGTTTCTTTCGGAACGCAGCCAACACTCGAAAGGCCATGGAAATTTCTTGCAATTGTGATAGTTTTGGCAAACAAGAAGAAAAATTATATATTTGCAAACGTTTTATTGGTTGACATCCATTAACTTTTGACCATTAGTGCGGAAGAAAACGACGAGTAGATGCTAATCCCCGAAATAATCAAATGATTCTTGTCCATCTTCTTCTCAGTTATGTTAAGAAACTTCATCATATGTGCGAGTATTCTTCAGACCACTGAAAAGTCCATGGGATTTTCCTTTCGGTAAACCACAGAGTGCAGTCTTTCATGAAAACACAGAAGTCCATGGATGTGGGACTTTTCTGATACAATTATATGTAAATTTTAACATCCTCCAAGAACTCCAAATTACCATGGCAGTCAACTTCAACTAGATTATAATAATACACGGTGTAATCGTTCCAGACGGGAAAGGTCATTTCTTTCAATTGAACTGCAGTGTTCTATTGAAAGCTCTTCCCAGTAGTTCAATCCTGCAAGCTTAGGCAATATCAATTTACGACAGGAGGCAACACAAAGTTTCAAGGGTCTACAGGGAATCTCTAGGATATACTCAAGGAGATCGCGCGTTCATAAAGATTAAGTTCCTCTAGGTAGATTAGGCAAGAAAGCTATGCCAACTTGGAATTATGACAAGAGATCGTCAGATATGTTAAGTCGAAAGGAAGTTCTCACATCGATCACAAATCATAACAACCCAATAGGCTAAGGTGTTGGAGAGAAGAAAGATTCGTAATGCTTTCTAGTAGGTCAAATATCAGTGTGCTAGTGATTTGGAGAATCTCTAGCGAAGACAAATCACCAATTTCACGCGGAACTTCCTCTTTCAGTTTATAGCAGAATTAGGCTGCGCATGACAACATTTCTGTTCTAAAAATCATTTTGGAATAGGTTTATAATAGAAATCCGTTTGGTAACGCAATTTCATTTTTTTATTTTTGGAACAAATTTTTATTCCAAAAATCATTCTAAAATAGAAATTAGAAGTGAAAATTTTCAACTTCTTGATTTCTGAAACAAAAATAATTTTTTTTTCTCTCTCCTCTCTCTCTTCATGACTCACTTTCCTCTCTCTCCTGGCTCCCCATAGTCGCTGCCCGCCGATCGCCAATGCCGCTGGCCGCCCCCCACCGCTGCCCATCATCGGTCTCGCTAGCCATTCGCTACCCGCCCACTGCTTGTCAACCGCCACCGGTTGCCGATCGCTGCTCGCCCGCCTACCAGCCGACCGCCGCCGTTTGTCGCCCACCACCGATTGCCGCTGATAGTCAATCGTCGTCGACTGTCACCCGCCGACTATCACTGATCACCCTTGCCTTTCGCCGCCGGCCGTCGCCATTGCCTACCCGTCACCGCCACCCACTAATCATCGCTATTTGCTGCCTTGCCAATTGCCGCCGCCCGCCTTTTGCCATCGGTCATTGCCACCGTTTGCCGCTCGCCACCTCTAGTTGCCGTCGCCATCTGCTGCCCACTGAGCACCGCCTTCCATTGCCGTCAGGGAATTATAAATTTTATATTGTTATCAAACGAATTTCTATTTCAAGAATAAAAATTTTGTATCGTTATCAAACACTTTTCTCTGCTCAGAAATTGATTTCTGAAACATAAATTGACTTCTGGAACAGAAATTTTGTCATGTGCGCCCTTAGAGACTTAGTGTCCGTAGTTTTTTCAACCTTACAATTGCGCTAGGTAACTTTTCAATCTCAAATTGACTAATGTCCATATGTTGCAAGTTCTGTAAATCCTCAATTGAGCTATGGATTTCTCTCAATGACTAACAACCCCTAGCACTCAGTTTCTCGGGCTTCTTTAGAAAATCTATTGATGTGTGAATTTTTGTAACACTAGCAAAATATAAAACTAGTTCTTTTAGTTCTTCTAATTCACCCACTTCTCCTAGTAGCTCCTTGAGAATGTCATGGGCTCAAGCCCAAGGAAATGAGGCTCTTGACTTTGCGAACAAAAGGGTGGACATGCCCAAGCCCGCGACATTTTTTCAAGATGAGAATTTTCAACTCTATGATAGCCGAGAAATCATGAGTACATTTTACATATATGCAAAATGCAAGGTGGAGAATTTTCAGCCGCTTTGCCGCCTATACACGAAGGAGAAAAGCTGTCAAGAGAGGCTAATCAAGTTATGGATTGGGTAGTGAAAGCCCAAAGATCTAAGCATCTCCCTTATAATTGGGTTTGTAACCCTCCTTCAGCTTAATGGGACCTCTTAGTATCAGATGCCAATGTTTCTTGTTCATCTTATTCTACTTAAGGAATGGAAAAGCTTCTTGTTCATCTTATTTTCTGCATGTGTATTGCTTTCACTTCATCGTCTTGAGAAGATTATAAGCAAACACCGAAAGAAGAATTGGTGCAACAAGCACCACCAAAGAACGCCCCAAAATGAACTGATGCACTCCGTTATTTGCTTTGCTCTTGCTCTTCCCTTTACCCATTAAAGTCTGATAGGGAAAGAGAAAGTCCAAATGCCTTCCTGGAGCCCAAAAAGATAGATAACTACACGAACTGGACTTATGCATCAACTTGAAAAATCGATACCCCATGCTTACAGTAAAGTGCGCATCCTTATGAGCGAGTTGGACACATTACAAATTGTAATGAACGTCAACCAACTAGTCTTCATATGGAGGTGTTTCCTAATTACTAGTAATTCATGAAGAGCTGATACTATCGGATACTTGAACTCCGCTCAATTGCAATGCTCAAAAATCAAAACCCAATCAAGTATCGCTTCCTCTACTCGAGCTCGGCTTGATAGCAAAAGTTGAAATACTCGGGCTCGACTCAGCTTAAACCCCACATAGCTAGAACCAAGCTCAACCTCTACTAATTGGAAAGGAACAGATTTCTTGAGAAACGATACCCTAAAACACAAGGGCCCTCCAGAACTGGCTGTTATGCAGGAGTCAGCAAATCTGGCAGTAAAATCACATAAGGTGATCATCCAGCAGTTACATCACGCGAAGAATCACAAATGCTAAGCATTCACCACGACTATACAGAGCGAAAAAGGCGAAGAAAGAAAGAAAGTCAATGAGTCAATGACATACCATTTTGATTAGAACAAATTCCTCCATATTCTTCTCAACTCAAAGCCACCTAAAGATTGGCGAGAATCAGTTGAACGATCAACGGCAACCAAATGAGAAGGGAAAATGGGCCAGATCTGTCTAATTTGATCGTGATTTTTCTTTGGTTTCCTTCATTTTCCTCACTAATAGTAATCTCCTGATAACACATCATTTCGTAACGTTTTTTTTTTTTTCCTGTTGTTTGTAAATTACCTAATGGAACTTAACTTTCTTTTGGCATACGTAAGCATCCTCATTAATAGTAAATTATATGCAAAATATCCTTTCTTAATTTATCTTTGGAGGATGTAATTTTTATTTGGAGGGCATGAATTCTCTAGAACCTATGCTTCGTAATATTCTGTAAAAATAGTAATTTTTTTAGTGAATGATAAATTTCTACTTTTGTATTATTAGTGGTTGTAACTTCCTTTACACTTTGTAAAGTTTTGAGACCTATATGTTGGTAAATTTCCTCACTCATTGTAACTTTTTCTAATCAAAGGAAAGATTGATCAACTTTGCATTTGTAACTTTCCTTTAACATTTGAAGGTTTGTAGGTTATGACAGAAAGTCAATTTTGCAAAATAAAATTGACGGACCGGTTTATTCCCCCTTTTATCCAACGATCCACTTTGAATGCGGGAACGATCCCATAAAGAGAGTTTTGACTTATGAAATTTCCATCCCAAAAATATTTCCCTCTTTTGAAGCTCTCATGTAGGCTCTCAAATGAAAGCCTACGAAATTAGTCTCTAATTTTCTTTTTCTTTGCTTGATTGTCTTTTCTTTTCTCTCTCAATCTGTTTTGGAAGTTTGTGTGAATAAATTTTTTCAATTGATTTTGGGTGAATGTGGAGACCAGTACAACCATTCATTCAGTCAACAGCCACCAAAGAAGTATTCGTGATGTGGCTTCACAACCTCTCCAAGATTATGCCGTTTTCTTCTCCCAATCTAGATTTAGGTTAAAATCTGGGGGTTTTACTCTCACAAACTAGATCTAAATATAGATTTAGGAGTTCCTTACAGGTATTTGATTAGTGTTCTTTCAACATATTGATATTAATATACCTGCATGACGA
The DNA here is from genome assembly GCA_001662345.2 of Metrosideros polymorpha var. glaberrima. Classification (NCBI taxonomy): domain Eukaryota; kingdom Viridiplantae; phylum Streptophyta; class Magnoliopsida; order Myrtales; family Myrtaceae; genus Metrosideros; species Metrosideros polymorpha. Next base: position 11,746,560 of record BCNH02000002.1, on the reverse strand, counting down.
TAGTGATGAGAACGTTGAATCTAGACGCACACCACAAGCTGTTGCAAATGGAGTAAGAGATTCCAGCTTGTACTCATCATTGAATTTGGTGATCGGCCGCCAATCGCTTACGGTGACAAATCTGTTCTTGAGAGATGAGAGTGTGCTTCTAGCTGTAGATTGTGTTTTTTTATTTGCTTTCTAGCATTTGTTTTGTTCTGTAATTATTTGGGATATGCTAGACTTGAAAACCTTTTATCTACTTCTCCAGCATTATTATGATTAATGAATAGAATCTTTCTTTCAACAAAAAGATCGTAGTGTTTTCTTTTTTGCCAATTAGTAAAGTAGCGTAGGAAACTGATTTTTTCCAAATTATTTGAAGTTCGCTCTAGTGAAATGTATGTATAAATAATGGTAAAAATGCAAATTAAGATAAGTATTACTCTGTCAATTTTTCCTTTTGCTGATACACAGCCAATAGATAAAAAGAAGTTAGAGATACTTCTCGTAGATCTACAAGGTACGACACGCAAGTCTTATGCATGCAATCGAAGCCTTTACCCATATTCCTATCTACCAACAAGTTCAAGAATGATTCAAGGCCCAGAAAATAATCAAAGTAAAAAAAGAAAGGCTCCCACCAAACAGGGCCACCGGGTGTCAAATGAAACCAGAAAAACTTATAGGGGGGCGAAAGTAGAACTCCAGCAAACTTCGGGCGCGAAAACGGAACATGTCGAAAGAATTGGAAAAAATATGGCTCCAATCTCTCCATTCTCCAGCATATAAAAATGGGTAGGGAAGGGGGAAACATCAGTCCCGCCATCGCTGGCGAGGTTTTCGAAAAGAGCAGCACTTTGAGCGCGCGCGCTCGAGAAAGAGAGGCTACGGATCAATTCGCTTCCTGCTCGTGCATCATCGATCGATCGAATCGATCGAACAGGTTGAGATTCCATGGAGGATCGGGGCTTGGAGGTAGAGAAAGCGCGATTGCTGTGCTTGGCGCTCGAGTTCGGCTTCGACGAGCAGTCCGCCAGCAAGTGCTTGGACCGTCTCGTTTCACTCTACGGTATTTGAATCGTTGCTTCGTCGCACATTTTTATACCAATTAGCGTTGCAGGGATTATGTAGTCTGCTTTAGGTTTGAATAGATCGGAGCTGGCTTAGTGAAGTAGTCTTACTGACGAGCGAAATGCCAGGCACTGTTCCAGTTTGATGTGTTTAGGTTACTTTCGATGGTGGTTTTTCTTGATCATTGGTCAAATTGGGTGATATCTGGTGATTAGGAAATGACTTAATTGCTCATGTTGCGTGGATAATTTTTGAATTGATTGATTGTGCATTCCCAAATAAGGTGATTTATCGCGGTTAGTCAGTGTTCTGATGATGGCTGTGAAATGGGTTTACTTTGGATTTGAATGGACCGGAGCTGGTTAAATTTTGTTCATTGAGCGTTAATCTCATCTTCATTTCTTTGTGGGTTTGGCGGAGTAGTCTTATTGATTTGCAAAATCATCTCTTTCTTCATTTGGTTTTCTTAAGGTGACGAAGGTCGAGAGTTTATCACTGTGGAGTGCGGTGGCAATGACTTCCTAGCAGAACTTGCCGAAACCATTCAAGATACTGAGGACTGGGATGATTTGCAAGCTGCAGAATCAGAAGCTTGTGGAGTTTTGGCGGATATGTTTGGCCAAGATCTCCCTAATGGCGGTGAATGCAATGTCGTGCACAATGTTAATATCATAGAAGTTTCTCCACAACCTGAGAAAAAGCAAACTTTTCTTGAGGTGGATTCCTCTACTGACAGTGAAGACGAAGATGATATATTTGGCTATCAAATGGTCAGGAAATCCACATGCTATATTCCTGATCAAAGCAGTACTCCAAGCAATTCATCCACTCAACTTCTGGCCAGACGATCTTTAGAATCCATGGTATGCTTCTGAAAACTGTGAAGTTGTCTCACTCCTTTCTGCCCCCCAACCAGTTTCAAGGGATAAAGAAAAAGAAAGAAAAGAAGGGTGGCTTGGCATGTTTTTTTCCCATGCCCAAAACTAATTTGGCTGATAGTTGTTAAGTTTGTGGCTCGAGTTTTATGATTCATGGACCTAGATTTGGCCTGGGATTGGCCTGTGTAATTGCATGGACCAAATACGCAGCTTGAAGAATGTCTGAGTATTGTTCAAGTTTGGCCGTTCAGTTAAGCAACTGTAGACGCCTGAGGAAGCCACAATAGTTACCTCTAAAATGACTTATATTAGAACTGTTTGGTCAATAAAAACAGTTGATTTTTGTCTTGGATGATGTAACAATACCTATGTTTTCCAAATATTTTGACAGTATAGTCCATCATCCAAGTGTGGATTAGCATCCAGCGTCTTTGATAGGAGTGTTTTGTGAATTGAAGGCTTAAGATTTCTTTGTGCACAATTTTCATTTTCCATCACTCCATGTCAGAAACTATTTATGGTGCTGAAGAGGCTTATTTGTGTTCAAGGACTGTAAGAGCACTGTCACTCAAGGTTCGATAAAATCAGTTTCAAATAAAAGACATTGCTCTCAGATCTCGACATGCAAACAAGGGACTCTGAATTATGAGGAATTGCAAGCCTTGGATGACATAGAATTGGCAAATGTTGTAATATTCGGAAACAAGGTATTTCGATTAATGCAGCATCAGGCTTGTAAGGCTTCTTTAGCCAAGCAAGATTGCTTCATTCTCATGCCCACTGGAGGTGGTAAAAGTTTATGTTACCAGGTTAGTGAATGTTAACATTATTTCATTTGTGTAATGATCGTATGTAAAAGTAGTGTGGAGACAATGTTTAGAGCACAAGCCCTGTGCACTTTGCTCATTGGTTCCACCAATTTAATACTAGACAGGTAGACCTGTATGTCGAAATTTAAGCTTTAAAATGATCTTGTAATCTGCTTTGTTAGCACTGTTGAGAATTTTGTGCTTAAACTTAAGGAAGAAAATGTTTTCCAAATGCAAATTAAGCGATGGGAAGTGATTCAGGTACGTAACCAAGGGTTCCAATTTATGTGATCGGACTAAGTTGGAAAAGAAGGAAATACAGGACATTCTCGTTCTCCCTTCGCACATCTCTATCTATTCTGTAATTTCTAGAACTTGAGGTTTGCGCTATGCTTCTAGGACCTTCGAATTACTTACTAGAAAATTTATCTTGTTTTTGCATCTAAGTTGTGTTGTCAGTCATGGTTCAGGTCCAATTCAAAATGGTTATTAAGTCAAACAAAAATAAGTTTTTAAATTACTTGCACCAAATACAGATTGTAGATGTCTATATTTCCTATGCAGGTATGTGCTATGTCATCATCTCAACTAGAGGTGATCATTTCCCATAATTGGTTTAAAATTGATGTCCTTTCATATGAGATGAATCTTGGTAGCATGCAAGATATTTGGTCTACTGAATCACGAAGGAAGATATTAATCTGAATTTATTAAGTTGAATTATCTTGAAGTGTTTTATGTTGAGTCTTGAAGTAGTTGATATATGTTTCTAGCTTAAGTTATTATAAGACAAATAGTGACAACTGGTGCTTTCTGATCAGCTGAAGGTGAATAAAAGAATAATTCCCTCATCCCTTCCTTTCTTCATGTGCTCTTCTGATGTTTTTACCCTTCGTTTCAGCTGCCAGCAACTCTCAAACCAGGTGTCATAGTTGTTATATCTCCCCTGCTATTTCTCATCCAGGATCAAATAATTACTCTAACCCTCAAGTACGGAATACCATCTGCTTTCTTGAACTCTCAGCAAACTGCTGCCCAAGCAGTGGCTGTCCTCCAAGAACTAAGGCAAGATTTATCGCTCTCTCTCTCTCTATCTCTCTCTCTCTCTCTCTCTTTGATGAGGCACATGCTGTGAGGTATGCCCTTTGGCATCCTTGTATCTGAAGCAAATATCATGCTAGAGTTACTTCAAAAGGAATAAGTATTTATGATGTTGCCACTGCAAAACTACTGTCCTTGTTCTAGATAAAGAAAAGCAAGTTAACTTTTATATGTGCTCACTCAAACTCTTTTTTCCGAACGCTTTTGCATTTTCTGTGTTTCTAGCCTAATTATTTTGTCGGTGCTACATTGAACCTTCTCAAACCCAGACCTTCTGTGAAGTTCTAGTATAATAGAATGCAATGTTGAAATAACTAATTTTTGAAATGATATAGTTCCTTCTTTTGGGAAAAGTCAGCTGCACATCGTTAATCATATTAAGCAAAATGCACACAACTAAAATGAGCTCCGATGGAAATTACTTTCGGAAGTAATTGGAAGTGTCCATGTTTGGCATGGTAGTCAGGTCTTTTAAGCTGGTTCTTATGTCCCTATTTATTCTTTTGAACTTTATATTATAGATTAACAACTTGAGATATAAGGCAAAAGTTCGCCTATGTGATCATTGATTGTGTTTCTTATGAGGCCTTTACTGGATTTGCACTGCCAGTGCAAATAATCATTTGGGACTGATTGAAATGTGCATCCATTGCAGGATATCCTAAAAGCTCTTAGGATCCCTCATGCTCTTGTTCTTGAGACAAGCTTTGACAGACCAAACCTAAAGTTTAAGGTCATAGCTAAGACCAAGGAACCACTGAAGCAGCTAGGAGAGCTGCTAAAGAATCGTTTTGCTAACTTTTGTGGCATAGTATATTGCCTCTTGAAGAGTGAATGTGTTGATATTGCAAAATACTTGAATGATAAGTGCGGTATAAAGACAGTGTATTATCATGCTGGATTAGCATCCTGTCAAAGAGTAGCTGTTCAAAAGAAATGGCATACTGGAGGTCCAGGTTGTATGTGCTACCATTGCTTTTGGGATGGGAATAGACAAACCTGATGTTGTAAGTTTAAATGGACTCTGGGCCTTTGCCTATTTTTAGTTTTAGAATCAAGCTGACATGCTGGCAAATACTCGACTAATCCACTTTTCTTCTAATGTTTTACTTTCACTAATTGGTTTCTTAGTGTGCTTGGAAGTAAACTTTGCTGGTTCCATGGTCCAGTGGCCTGCTAAATGGTCATTCTTGGCTATTGATTGCAGGAACTAGGGAATTATATATTTTAAGTCAAATTCTTTCTTCCATGCATGGAACTTTGGTGTGCTGAAATTAAGTTAAACTAGCGTAAAGTTCTTTTCCTTACTGTAAAAGTGGCAAATCACTCTGATCTAACTTGATCTTCAGTTATAATGTTTTTGTCATATTTCAACTTTTTTTTGTTGGTTCAGTAATTATTTTTCTATGGCATGTGGTCAGCGTTTTGTTATTTTACAACAGAATGTCCAAGTCAATTGAAAGCTATTGCCAAGAATCAGGGAGGGGAGGAAGAGATAATCTACCAGCAGTATGCATTGTTGTATTCGCCAAAAAGGATTTCAGCCGGGTTGTGTGCATATTATGGAGTGGTCAAGGATGCAAAACCAATGTCTTTAAAACTGCAATGGCTCAAGCTAGGAAATTGCAGCAATATTGTGAACTCAAGGTAATTTAATTTGTGCTCTCTGCTTCTCTCTAATGATCTCAACTAAGTGATGCTTCTATTTTGTGTTTCCCCTTTCCACTTTGTTCTATCGATTGTTGTTAGTGTTAGTCTGGCATTAACCAGTCTGGGTGCTGGATCATTAGATGGGTCTGTTGGCAGCATATTCAAATCATAATGGAACCTTTGGGCTAAACTCATATTCCACGAACCTGAATGGAGCAAAGTGTATTGATAAACATGTGTTTCCTCTCTAATTTGCGAAATTTTCAGGATGAGTGCCGGCGGCAAATCTTACTTGTACACTTTGGCCAGTCTTTGGATCAGAAAGACTGTAAATATGGTTCTAATCCTTGCGACAATTGTCTCAAAGCCTATTCATAAAGGTAAACCTTTCAGGTGTCAACTCTCTCTTGATGGGCGACAGGTACCGACTTACACATGATCTTGAGCTGCACAGTTCTTCTGGTTCCATCATTCGCAATTATTGGAAGACCACATGGTAATGGATGGGGATGGGCAAACGTCCTTAACTAAGGACACAGAATTAGAGAGAGAGAGAGAGAGATCCCGTGGTTGCCGAGCTACCGATCCCATGGAGTTGGCCGGACTGTAGAGATCATGACGATCCAAACTCTTAACCAAAACTAGATTACGTAGCCAAATGCCAGCCTCGTATGCTCGAACCCACTTCGCCCCCGCACAAAGTATACAAAGTGAAGAAGTTGCCGATAAAAGTGTCGTGGTGGAACGATCCGGAGAAGAAGAGGAAGAGGAGGTGGCCAGATACAAGCTTTATTTGATCGAAGGCAAGTTCAAGGATTCTTTCAAGCAAGGGTTCCAATGGTTGAAGCACAAATGCTCGAGCATCGTGTGCTGGTTCTAATTAATAGAAATTATGGAATGTCGTGTTCATCGTCATCAAGAGAGGAAAAGGATGAGATCAGTCAAGGGGAAACAGAGAGGTTTGCTGTGTTTATTGGGTGTTTATCTTTATACGTATATAATGGTAATCAAATATTTCGAAGAGTGCCACAATGTTCGATCTTTCCGGTATTATGTTCACCCAACTAGTTTCATTCACCGATCTCCAGTTTTATGTGATAGCCGTATATATTTATAAATGCCGATTTTTTTTTTATAAATATTTTCTTACCTTCTGATTTATTTGTAGCAGGATTCTGCATGCATGCATTTTCCTAATAAATTTGATGCTGATTGCAAAATCAGATGAATGCTTGTACTTGTAGGATTGACGTTTTGATCGATTTCGTTGTTTAGGACTTTGTTTTGGCCAAACGTTTGTTTAAGCCTCGTTTCTGGGGTTCTTTAACACCCGTAATTTCCTCAATGTCTATTTTGATTCCTCTTCGTTGTATGATTCATCATATGGCGACTTATGCTGCCGAAGCTATATATTCTAAAATGCCGTGCGCTGGAGTTAAATAAACCGAAAGGCTTTCCATAGTTCCATTTTGATTTGAGGACAGTTTTCATAATCCTAGTACCGCCCCGTCGAGCTTGGAGTTACAAAAATGAGGAAAACCGAAAAGCCGTGAGTGAACCCTCTTTAAGCCTATTGAAAACTTACGTAGTTATTGTTCAAATGGCTGTAATTTATAGGATTTTGATGTAAAACGTGATAGAACTTTCAAAAACAAGCTCAAAGCAAATTGCTAGCATGAAATCAAAGTAGAAGAAAAAATGGTATAATCTCATGAGCAGAACCGAATCGGTTCAATTGGTTCAACACGTTCATCCAGCCAGTAGATTCACGGTTTTCTTACTTCAAATCAATTCGGTCGATAAGTTTGTGTGTACTGTTCTGTAAGTAGTCAACCACAAAGCCATTGCCCTTTGGTTAAATGCCTAGGAACTGATTAAGCAAGCAAATATATAAAACTGTACTGTCAATATATTACGGACTTTACTTGCACTTTTCTCGTCTTATGTTTAATCAATATTCCGAAAAATAAATTATTTTATGTTAAGTATGTTTAACAAGTATTTTAACACGAACCACATTATATTTGATTTTGTTCTTAGAGATTCGAACTTGGCTTAACAAGCTACTTGGACTTGCCTCTAGCTCCAGAAAAATTGAGTTAACGTTCAAGTAGACAACAAGCGTATCAAATTATGAGTACCTTGCGATTGGCTATTAAAATTTGATATAATTATTAAAAAAAAAGTCATAAACTTATTGTATGGACACCAATTTAATTATAAACCTTTCAATTTGGGCGAAAAGACTACATTGGAAAATTCTCAAAAAGTGTATGACTAAATTTACCAAATTGAAATATTTGTGACTGAATTGGTATCCGTACAATAAGTTTAAGACTTTTTTGATAATGTTCTCCTTAAAATTTCACCATCGTAATCTAGTATCGATTAGAAGAATATTTTAGAGTGGCCTCAAAGAAATTGCTTCGATTGAAACTTGAATGCGTGACTGGTGACCACAATTTGGTGTTGTAGAGTCTGATTATTAACCAATTAGATGACCCTTCAAAGTGTTTTTTTTTTTCCAAACCAAATGAGTATAAATTTTGGGAAGGGCTCTTTTGACCCTTCCCCTTTTTTTAGTAGTCTTCAACTATAGCCAACGCCGGGGAAAAATAGGTTTCAGGTATGAAAATGTACACGGCCATTTCTCTTCTGTTTTTAGATTTATGCGTAAATAAATCAAGTTTGAGATTATACGATCGAAGTGATTGCAAAATGCCTACGGATGAATTTTCCGACGTCCCCGGACCAGAGAGATGATTTTACACTGATGAACGCTTTGATTTTGTGTTCCAAATTCTTCCAAATGAGAAACTACTGTGTTCTTGGAAACCTTCTCATCGAAACTCTTGGCTGCAGTTGACAGATTACTTGCTGATTCCACGGCATTCGCTTCTTCCATGAAAAGAGTCTTTCCCAGTCACAAAATTGAAGGTTGAAGTGGACATCTGACTGGTAATCTTGTTAACAAATAGTTCCTGCCCATGAGAAGAGGTCACTTTATATCCAGAATCCTTCGAAGAGTATTAACAACTCGGATCACATGATAAACTCCAGTAGCGAAGAACTGCAGAATGCCTTTCCATAATGACACAGCTCGTTCCTGCCCGTATCTCCATCCCGTGGTGTTTTGGGACTCTCTTCGAGTTTCGTGAAATGCAGCTTGAATCTACACAAGGTGGATAGCACTGACTAATCATCAGTAAATGAAAAAAAAAACGGAGATCACAGCATCCCAATTTACCCCATGAAGATGGAGGTGATGAGGTTGCGGAGGAGGTGCGGGGCGATGGCGGTGAGGGAGCTGAGAGCTTCCATGGAGGTCGCGTCGCGATGACCAATTGGCCTGTGCTTGTGCATGGGAGGGATCGCCACAAGGACGGGGTCGCGGGGGTGATTCTGGAGGATTTCCACTGGCGAAACGGGTGAAGCTGGCGCGTGGGAGATGAAAAGAGTGTTCTCATTCGCACGTGGCTACTGTCTTGTTTTGTCCGCGAGAGGAAGACGACAAAGTCCGAGGCGGGGACTGACATTTTGGGTCATACAGTTGTTTCGAGACTGCTCGTTGGGAGAATAATCGTTTTTTATTTTTTATTTTTTTGGGTCGGAGAACAATCGTTTTGAAGGAGAGATTCTTCATGCATAACATTCCAAATTCATTTCCATTTCTCTTTGTTTCTGTAGTTTTGTTATTTCCTCTTTCCAATTTTTATTCTTGTGGTTGCCAGCAGAGATTTTGTACATTTCGTATCTATCAGGAAAGGAAATGAGATTTTGTTTCGAGATTGTGTTTGTGCTTAGGAACATAATTGAAGTTAATAAAATTGTGCTGAAAAGGTGAAGTGCTTAAACTACAGAACAGAAAGACGTATTTGCTAATTGATTATTTTGCAAGATCCAAATAGCAAAATCGGCAATACGAGATAGTTTGTGAGGAGCTCAATTTCAACTTTGTGAATCCAATACATCGACTGTACTTGCGACTTTTCTCCGGTTATGTTGGATCTATATTCTGAAAATTAAATCATTTCTCGTTAAGTGTGTTTAACAAGTATTTTGACTCGTTAACATGATCCTGCAAAATATATGATTTAGTAGTTACAGATTCTGACTTGGCTTTGTCTCGAGCTCCGGAAAAAGTTGAGTCAAAGTCCAAGTAGACAACAAGCGAATCAGACTATGAGTAGCTTTTAACGATTAAAATTCCACCATTGTAATCTTCATACTGGATTGAAACCAAATGAGTATAACCTTTGGGAGGGGCCATTTTCACCTTTCCAAAAATTTTCTTAACATTTTTTTTTATCAGTCTTCAACTGTAGCCGACGCCACAGAAAATTTATTTTCAGGTATGAAAATGTATGGCTGTCTCTTCCACTTCATAGATTCATGCGTAGGTGAATCAAGTTTGAGATTAAACGATCAAAGAGTGATTGCAAAATGCGAATATATGCATTTTCCGACGTAACCAGACCAGAGAAATTACTGAACACTTCTATTTTTGTGTCCGAAATTCTTCCAAACGAGAAACTACTGTCGTCTTGGACACCTTTTCACTGAAACTCTTGGCTGCACTTGATAGATTATTTGCTGATTCCATGGCATTCGCTTTTTCGATGAAAAGGATGTCTCTCCCAATAACAAATTCTTGCTTGAAGTAGAAATCTGAACGGTGATCTTGTTGACAACTTTGATTTTATGGTTGACTTCACATACAGAGCCACCTGCACGCGGTCTTCCTGCAAGCACTTTGAGAGTCGGCCTTTGCTAACAAATGGCACGATGTCAAAGCTCGCAAAGGACTACTACACCATGTGAGAAGAGGTCGCTTTCTATCAAGTATCCTATGAAGAGTCTTAACAACACGGAGCACATGATGAAGGCCAATAACGAAAAACTTTGTGACGCCTTTCCACAATGTCTCATGATCATAGCTCATTCCTGCCCGCATCTCTTTCGCAGTTTGAATTTCATGAATTGCAGTTTGAATCTAAACAAGAAGGATAGGATTGACTAATTATCAATAAATGAAGATATCTAATATCGTATCATCACAACAGTTGTCTCTGATTAGATCACAATCGGACCACAATCAATGGAGACTTCATTCGCTGACCAATGAAAAAGAAAACAACAGACTTGGGGAACTAAGCAATCAGCACACTTCCCTTGTTTGTGTTAAGGAACAGAACTGATGTTAATAAGATTATGCTGAAAAGTTGAAGTGCCTAAACTACAGAACATAAAGATGTGCTTGTTACTGGGTTATTTCACAATATCCGATTAGCAAAATCAGCAACATGGTATAGTTTGCTAGGAGGCGAGTTTCAAATTTACAAATTCAGTGCGCCATACATGAGAACTGAGCTTATTTAATCAGAAACCTATATGACAACATTCAAAGGGTATTATCACACTAATAAACTTATAGAAAATCGAGGAGATTGTCATCATGCATCCTTGCATACTGATTTTGAGGCGAAATTCCAAAGCTCATGTAGTATGAGCACACAAATTAGTCTTTCATAGTTGTGGTATCACTGGCAATGCATACCTCCCTTTGCATAGCCTCATTGAGTTCGGGAGTAATATCATTTGAACGCAACCTCATCAAACTACTCTGCATCAGGGTAACATACAGAAAAATCAGCAAGTATGTATTTGATTAACAGATAGGTAGAACCTCATGAGCATATGGAAAGCAGATTCAATTGAAAAACCTACATTCACAATCATTGAGGTATGTTCTGTTAACACCAGAACAAGTGTTTGGATCGTCACAAGCATCAAAACTTCCTCTGGACACTCTAGTTGGCCCACGAGCCTCTTCAAGTTGGCCTCAGATGTTGCTGATACTCCATCTGCAAAATTCCTCTTCTTCACAAGCATCAAAACTTCCTCAGGACACACTAGTGCATACCTCCCTTTGCAGAGCCTCATCGAGTTCAGGAGTGATATCATTAGAATGCAACTACATCAAACAACTCTGCATCAGGGTAGCATACAAAAAAATCAGCAGCGACATATTTGACTGACAGAGAGGAAGAACCATATGAGCATACAGAAAGCAGATTCAATTTACATTACAATCATTTAAGTATGTGCTGTCGAGACCAGATCAAATGTAAGAATCTTCACAAGCATCAAAACTTCCTTAAGACACTCCAGGTGGCCCCAGAACCTCTTCAAGTTTGGCACGCAAGATGGTCCTTAGCTGTTGCCGATGCTTCCTCTGCAAAATCCCTCTTCTTCATTTTGATCGGTCTCAGGTATGGAATTTGAAGTTCCACAGCCAAGTTAGCCACAGCCAAATCAGTCATGTGATATAACAATTCCATGACAACAATAGGATCAAACGGGATGCAAACTAATTAGCATATTCTTGAGCTCCTCGTCCCAGCTTGTTTCACAGACTAGCAAAAAGTAGTACAATAATGCAAAAGGTCATCGATAAAGTTGATCGAATTGAAGTCCCAAAGTAAGTCCTGATCATAATATGGACCAACCAAACCTGTCATAGAAGCAGCACCAGTTTACCTTGCTTGATAATCTTTCAAAACAACAGTTTGATTACTGGTAATGTTAAGGTGGTCTACATTCATATATGACAGACTAGCCAAAACAACTTTTTATCGCCAACCAAAAACACTTGAGACTTGAATTTTATTTTAGCTCAGTTCATCATACTTACTAGGAATTGATGCTCTTCTCAGAAGGTTCAAGAGGAACATCAAGGGAACAATAAGAAACTTGACAGGGTTTTTGTTCATCACGGAAAGTCAAAAGGTGGTTGTCCCCAACGGGATATCTGCCATTAGTTAAATTTGACACACAAAAGACCTCACAAAGTAACTCAAAATGGCCAAGGATTTTTTCAAGAAAAATATGAATTTTGGACATAGGGAAATTTTGGGCGCAGTTTACAATATTGCGTAGCAGAAGATCATCATCCTCTAGAAGAAAAATTCAAATCCCGGGTTTACCGAGAGGTAAACTGTTAATCACTAGGTAATTCTTGTCAACTCAGAAAATGTTGATATTCTCATTCTTGCTTCACAAGCCGCTAAACTGTTTGCAGTCTAAAAGCTGCCAATGGAAGGATAAATGAA
>BCNH02000002.1:11678903-11712562 GCA_001662345.2 Metrosideros polymorpha var. glaberrima | reverse complement strand
CTCATAGGAATTGAAGGGAGCTTTGGCCGTCCTCAGAAGAGAAACATCAGGGGAAAGACATCAGCAAGCAAGAAGATCTAGAGAAGGTATAAGCCCTACTCCCCCCAGAAGTGTTTCTCCCCCGCCTTGGATGAGACCCAACTTTTAGATACCCCGATCCAAGTTCTGAATGAAGCAAATACACGAGCTTTGGGGGCTAACCCTAATAAGCCACCTGGTTTTCCATGAATATATTAAGCTGGAATTGCCAGGGGTTGGGCACACCCCTAACATTCCGGGAACTGCGAGCCTTAGTGGCTCATGTCAGGCCCAGTATCATCTTTTTTATGGAAACGCAGAACAGAGGAGAAGATTTAGAAACTGATGTGACGTCTAAGTTTCCAATTCTACGAAGTAGTAAACCCAACAGGTATAGCAGGTGGGCTAGTGGTGTTATGAATGGATAAGGTATCCTTGCATGTGGTAAGGGCCTCCTCGAAGCTTTTTGACCTGATTTGCTCGGATACAGAAAGCCAAACTCATATGAGAATCACTTGAGTCCATGCTACAACAATTTACCAAGAAGGACTTCAACTCTGGGAGGAGTTATAGAGAGTTAGTCTTGCAAATCATCTGTCATGGATTTGTATGGGCGACTTTAATGAAATTTTGTACTCGTGGGAAAAGGTCGGAGGACGCACGGTGGACAACTACAGGCTAGCTGTGTTTAGGGAGTTCCTTAATGATTGTTCTTTATTGGATCTAGAGAGTAAGGGATGCGCGTTTACCTAGACAAACAATAGGAAGGGGGAGGCACATGTGACAGAATGACTAGATAAAGCCCTATGCAATGCGGAATGGAGAGTAAAGTTCCCAAGTGCAGAAGTTTTTGCCGTACCTACGGTCAGTTCTGACCATAGCCCTCTATTGCTAACACTCTTAGCAGCCTCATCTAAAAAGAAAGAGGGAATTTAAGTTTGAAGCTTTTTGGATGGAAGACGAAGAGTGCGCTAAAGTTGTACAGTCAATGTGGAGTGTCCTTGGTTTGGAAAATGAGAAACTCACGAGGAAATTATTGAGAGTATCGGAAGCCCTGATGAAGTGGAGTAAGGAGAAGTTCACAAATGCGCAACGACAAATAAACCAATTGAAAAAAGAACTCTAGGAGATTACAAATGCCCCAACTCTGCACTACAATAGGGAGAGGGTCAAATCCTTAAACCAGCAAATTGAAGACTTATCGAAACAGGAGGAAATGTATTGGGGCATGAGATCACGCATTAGCTGGCTGCAATAGGGAGACAAGAACACAAAGTATTTCCATGCAACCCCAGTGCAGAGGAGACAAAGGAACAAAATCTCCATGCTGAAAACAACAGATGAAGAGTGGTGTTGTGATCCGAAACAACTGTAGGAATTGACGGAGCATTTCTTCCAATCGCTATATACCATAGGGGGCCAAAGAAACTTTCAACCAGTAATTGATTTGTGTCCTATCCTAGTTGAGGATCATATGAATCAGAACCTACTGAGAAGTGTAACATTGCAAGAACTTAAGGAAGCGACTTTTCAGCTGGTGGCCAGGAAAGCACCAGGACCGGATGGTTTAAACGGGCAATTCTATCAACATCATTGGGAAATCATCCAATACGATGTGAATAATATGGTTAGGTCTTTCTTTAACACCAGCTCTCTTGACCCAATTCTGAACATAACTCACATTGTTCTAATCCCCAAAAACCCCAACCCTAAGGCTGCATTTGGTCGTCGGGATAAAAGACAGGATATGATATGTTATATCCTATCCTGTGTTTGGTAAGTGTCCAGGATAGGATAAATGGGGATATAAGAGGGATATAGGAGGGATAAAATTATCCTAGGGGGAGGTGAGATAAGGTGGGATAGGATTTTCCTTCCCTTCCTCTACCCCCAACCTCCTTGCTGCCACCCTTCACCGCCTGTTGTCGTCGGCCACCCTTGCTGCCATCGTCGGCCACCCGTCGCCATCCCCGACCGCCAGCCACCACCGCCGGTCGCCCATCGCCGCCGCCACCGACCGACCGCCTCTAACCAGAATTCTCTCCTCCCAACCTCCTCACCGCTACCCTCCATCATGGTCCATTGCCGCCAGCCGGCCACCACTAACCATAATTCTCTCTCCCTAACCTCCTTGCCCCCATCACCACCACCCGCCTTTGATAAGAATTCTCGCCCTAACCTCTTTGCCACCTGCCGTCACCACCCACCCTTGTCGCCACCGCCAGCCACGATATCGAGCCTCCGCCACCGAAGCCTCACCGGCAGCTATTCTAAAAAAAGAAAAATTTAAAAAGTAGCCTTAACTTGTTCATTCCCAAGGTATCCAGTTGTATATCCGACTTTAAATCTGTCGTTCACAAAATAGTAGATAGGATATGACAAAATCCTAAAATTTCTTATCCTATCCTATCCAGTCCTATCCTGACAAAAAATCCGGACGACCAAACGCAGCCTAAAAGAATTGACCAGTTTAGGCCCATTAGTTTGTGCAACTTTGGCAACAAAATTATATCCAAGGTCTTGGCAAACCGGCTAAAACCTTGGCTCCTGTTAACACCTAAATTTTAACCTATTTTAGGATTAATCTAGAATTTATTTCGGTAATTAATTTACATAAAAAATAGGGGTTGACTTGACCCCTAGCAAAAAATATTTAAATTAATTGCACTTAATTTTCATATAGGTTTATAATTATTTTTCAACATATTAGATTTTCATGCATTTGCATTTAATCGGATCGAGTGGCTAAATCGGATTGAAATTGGACACACGGACAGGGCCAAATTAATTATAAAATTTGGCCAAGCATACGGTATAGGTGACCAGATTTCTTAGAGCTTTTGAGGCCTAATTTGAGCTTCATTCAGCCCGCTTTAATTTTTTTTTATTTGGGAAAAAGTCTTTTATTATTAAAAAGTCCATAATTAGTATAAAAAAAGGCCAAAATTAAGCTCGAAAGAGATAATAAGCTCATGGAGAGGTCAAATTTCGACCAAGCCCATCTGGTGGGGTGGCCAAGCCAATTAGGGGCCAAATTGAAAATAATTTCGCTGATCGGGGCCAATTTGCAAATATCCAAAGTTCGGGGACTAATTCGTAAATTTTCAAAATTTGTGAAAACCCTCAAAACTCCTATAAATACCCCTTTATACCTCAGGAATTAGGGGGTGCTTAATCAGAATTTTTGAGCTCAGAAAATCGAGATAGAGGTAGAGAAAGAAAGAGAGAGAGGGGCTCGGCGAGAATCCACTCGCCGAGTCACATTCACTACCACCGTGTTGCCTCCTCCACAAGCGGCCTTTTTCCTCTGACGAGCCACCAACACGAACTAGGCGCATCCTAGTTTCGTTCCATCTATTCCACTCAGAAGAACCACCATCGTGGAGAACCGAGGCAAAGAAGAGTACCCACTGACCAGCCTCGTGCCCAGAAACTCAGAAAAACAGTCCGACGGGCCATTTTACGAAGCGAATTCCGATCAGCTCCGGCCACCCCCTGAGGCCCACGAGCATTCAAAACGAAGCTTGTGCGAAGCTCTTCACACCCATGTAAAGATCCCGATCATACGAGCCTCGATGGAAGAGATCCGAGCTGGTGAAGAAGGCCCATTGGTGACCCTGTTTCTGCAGTAAAACAGGGCCCGATTCTGGTTGCCGCTGATCGCCACTCTCCGATGCTGCTCCGCCCATCCCAAGTGGTCAAAATCCCTTCCTTGAAGTCCCAGGGAGCCCCTCGATCGAAGCCACAGTGATCTGGGTCGAGATTGAAGCCAAAACAGCCCTGATCCGAGCCGCCCACCACGTGTTTGACAAAAATCCAAAGGGAGGTCCGGTTACATTCCACCTTACCGCCGCTGTCCGCTGCCTCTAGTGATCCTTCAGTGACCCTCAGCAACTCCCTCACAGCCGGCCCTAGCTTGTAGATCGGGAATTCGAAAAAGGAAAGTGAATATTTCCAATTCCAATTAGGTAAATATCAAATCCCTTTTGATATTCTATAAATAACATTGCTTAAATTAGAGATGTAGATCTTATGGATAATTAGGCACTTATCTATAGCTATTTTTTTTTTATTTTTTTTACTTATCTTTATGATTATGATTGTGATTTAATTTGCACATTAATAAATAATTTTGCTCATAATATATGCTCCCATCGTGCCTATCTCCCGAGGAAAATGTGCAATAGGGTAACGTCTAACTTCAATTTAGAAGTATGACTGTACCCGCACATAGAAATTATACGTCACATTCTCGATTATGAGAATTGGGTCGATAATTTCAAAATAGAATTTCAAAATCTGCCATATGTATTTAGGGATGATGGTTATTCTATAAATTAATTCACTTTTACCCCAATTCAGGAGAATGTTGTGAAATCGAAAATCGGAATTAAAGGTGTATTATGGGCAAAATTAATTATTTTTGTTCAAATTATTTGTTCTTGTTTAATGTAATCAATCATAAAAAAAAAATACCAAAAATACCCATCATGTGCATGTCATCTTTGCCATGTTATTAGTCGAGGTTCATTTAATATTTTGATGCATTCATATAGCATTAAATGTTTGGTTCAGTTAATTATTTAATCTTAGTCATTATGATTAATTAATTAAATTGTCTGTCATATAGTATAGCCACATAACATTTTTGCCCGTCATCTAGAAAAGGTAAGTTTAGGGTCATAAATGCATATCATTTAATTTTACATCATTAGACTTAGATCATTTAATTAATGCATTTCATTTTAGAATATGGTTGCATTAGCATTGCATTCAATAAAAGAAAACCCCAAAAACATTAATCTACATTGCCAATCAAAGAATTTTCATGAAAAATGGGTACCGAAAGGGCGTTAATAGAAATATTACTGTAATCAAGTCCTTGAACTCATTTAGTCTCTGGTTTGTAGAAATAAAGTATATCTCCCTATACTTTATTTAGGTTTCTAATCAGCCTATCATAAACGATTAGTGGCGACTCCATTTTTAAATCTTTTGCACCTTAATACTGAACCTTAAGTTGCGATTTGATAGGACTTGGGAGGGTCTGAACTAGGATAGTTAATTTAATTAACTTGATAATCCATTAACCTAGGTTTTTTCCAAAATTTAGGTCGTCACAGCTCCCTAATTTGATAGCAATGGAACAAAGCGCCTTCATCGGCGGTAGGCAAATACAAGACAATATTCTTGTGGTACAGGAAGTCCTTCATCAGTTAAGAATCAGGAAGAGGAAAAAGGAATTTCAGGCCATTCTAAAGCTGGACATGAAGAAAGCCTATGATAGAGTCGAATGGGATTTCCTAGAAGCATGCATGATAAAGATGGGTTTCAGCGCAAAATGGGTTTCTTGGATTATGCAATGTGTCTCCACCGCCTCTCTTAGCATCAAGTTTAATGGGGAACCCCTCCCTTTCTTTAAGCCTTCAAGAGGTCCGCGCCAGGGGGACCCTTTGTCCCCATACTTATTTATTATTATGGCAAATGTACTATCCTCTCTCATGAAAAATGTAGTTGATGAAGAGAGTTTGAAAGGAATCAGACTAAACAAGTATTGCCCCACATTAACCCATTTACTATTTGCAAACGATTCCATCTTCTTCATGGATGGGAAGGTCAGGGAATGCCAAAACTTAGCATCTATCCTTCATCAATATTGTTTCGTGTCGGGTCAGGAAATCAACCTAAACAAATCTAGCATCTTCTTTACTGCGGGATGCCCTTTTCAGCTGAGAAGGAACATGGCCCAAGAGATGCGAGTTCCGAAGATCGACAAAACCGGTAAATGCTAAGGCGTCCCCTCGAATTGGGGCCAAATAAAAAAGCAAATGTTCGCATGGATACTGGTAAGAGTAAACATGAAGTTGGAAGGATGGAAAGAGAATTTTATCTCCAAAGCTGGAAAAGAAATATTAATCAAAGTAGTGGTACAGTCCTTGCCATATTATGCAATATCTATATTTAAAATTTCAATATCTATTTGCAAAGCCATTGAAAGGAAGATAACTTCGTTCTGGTGGAAAATACATGCCTCCAAAGCTGGCCTTCATTGGAAAAAATGGGAAACACTAAAGAAAAGGAAAGACAAAGGTGATTTGGGCTTTAGAGATCTCGTTACTTTTAACAGAGCGATGTTGGGACAACAAGCTTGGAGAGTTGTGCAAGCTCCAAATGCTTTATGGTACAAAGTACTAAAAGGAAGTTACTTCCCAAACTGCTTTCTGGCATGCTGCTAAGGGCACTCGCCCGTCATGGGGTTGGCAAAGCCTACTAGTAGGTAGAGAAGCCATTTCAAAGGAGGTGAGATGGAAAGTGGGTATTGGCCAGCAAATTAGAATTAGAGAGGATAGATGGTTAGAAAGGGGTATTCTGGGAGGGCCATATAACCAACAAGATCCCAATTTGGTTGTTGAACTTATTGACTTAGCAGAACAACAATGGAAGGAGCAACTATTGGGGAACCTTTTTGATGAGCAAGTTGTGAATGAAATCCTAGCAACTCCTCTACCAATCACTTCAACATAGAATAAGCTAGTTTGGTTAGCAAATCGGTTTGGGTGTTATTCTGTTAAAAGTGGTTATAATCAACTTTGAAAGAGTGAAACCACATAAGACAATGGGCAGGCTTGATCCTCCTACCAAACCCCCAATTCTCTATGGAGCAAAATCTGGAAGTTAAAAATGCCCCCCAAAATCAGATTATTCGTGTGCCATTATGCCCCATGTGTCACAAGGAACCCGAAATGGTAGAACATCTATTTCTTCTTTGTGACAACATAAAACAAGTTTGGTCAAGTCCAAAATTTAAATTTCAGTTCTTTCATCTACAAGTCACCAGGATCGAGGAGTGGTTGCTAAATTATGTAGATCTGACCCAAAAGAACCTACCCTTTGAGATCATCGCAACCACTCTCTAGAATATTTGGCTAGCGCGCAACTCCTCTATCTTCCAACACCAGAATCCTTGTCCTAAAAGAATAGTTGACTCAGCTCTTGCCACGTACTACAATTACGTGAAGTGGAACATAAGTGTCAAGGAGGGCGAGTATGCTTCGGAGGCCTTAACTTCGAGGTGGAGACCTCCACAGATAGGGACGCTGAAAATTAACATCAATGGATCACATCTCCCAGGGTCTACGGAGGGGCTTTTGCTTTCGTGTGCCGCGATTCTGAAGAGAGATTGATCAATGGTGTTGCGCAACCAATCCAAGTGTCCTCCGCCGTTCAAGCCGAAACCTTAGCCTATCTCCATGCTCTTCAATATTATGTTGGTCGAACTAGACAAAAATTTGTGCTAGAAACTAACAGCTCCTCCTTGATAAGCTACCTGCAAGATTCCTCTCTTTACTCCTGGGATGTTGAGCCACTTATCATTGAATGTTTGAGCTTCTTGGCCCCTTTTTTAGAGTCTTGAGCTGGCCTACTACCCTCGAGAATCAAATAGACTAGTTGATTAGGTCGTAAAGGCTTCCAAAGGTAAGACCCTTCCACTTTTTTGGATTTCTTACCCACCACCCCCTCTTTGGGAGATCTTGTGTTTTGATGCCCGTTTCTCTAGTAAGAGGGTTTGTTTTTAAATGAATAGAAAGTGTCTGTTACATAAAAAAAAAGGTTCAGATGCTTTTCTGCCGCATAAAAGGATTGATGGCTAGTCTCTATGAACAAGTATGGAAATGAAATTTCTTACCAAGCAAGAAAAAATTAACATGAAATCTTTACTTAATTGGTAATTGATTGACTAGGAGTAGTTGCAAATGCTTTTAGTCCTTGCCTTATCTTCTTTTGGACCTCACCCTCTTGTCAAACTTAGCTTGTTGGCTTGGACCACTCCCGAATAACATACATATTCGTTGATTTCTTAATTGGGCTATAAAAACTAGAATCTGTGTACAAGCATATTGCATTCGTTCAAAAATATAAGCGTAGGTCAGCTTTTATTTGGTTATTGGAAATCAGAATTTGATAAATCATCTAAAAGCTGATATTTTTTTTTTGTCGCAAGAAAAATGTTATTCACATATCAGAATAATATTTGAGAGGTACAGAGAATGCATTCAAATCTAGCAAGCCCAAATAAACTGTTAAACAAAGCAAAAGCCTGAAAGCAACAAACAAAGCACAAATTGTAGCTAGGAGTGCACTCTCATCCTTAAGAACAGATCTATCACTGTGAAATGTTCGGCGGCCAATAACCAGATATAGTGATGAGCACATGTCGAGATCTCCCACTCCAATTGCAACGACTTGCAGTGCGCGTCTAGGTACAACGTCCTTATCACCATCACCATGCAAAGACACCAGCATTCATAATGTTGAAAGAACACAAATCAAATATCTATAGGGAATTACTCCCAGATATATTTCTAAATCTAGTTTCGGAGAGTAAAACCCTCAAAACTTGACCCAAATCTAAATTGAGAGAGCAAAGCGGATAAGTTGTGGAGCCACGTCGCGAACATCCTCCTTGATGCCGTTGATTGGACGAATGGCCGAACTGAATTCCACGTTCATCCAAGATCAGCTGCAAAAATTTATTCACACACACAAACTTTCAAAACAAATCGGGAGAGAAAAGAGAGACTAACAAAGTAATGAAAAGGGAAAGCAAAGATTAACCGAGCTACGAAAAATGGTAGAGGAAGATAGAGAGGGAAAGGGAGAGGCTTGGTTGGGGGGATAGCCTCTCTCTCCCCCAAGCCATCTTGTAGCAAGTCGTGGCCTAGAGGGGAAAAAAAAAACCCTAGCAGAGCATAGTCGGATAAAAAAAGCTGATAATTGAGTTAAAACAAAATTGGAATTTGTGGAAGACGTCAGAAAGGACCTAGCTAGTGATTATGAACGTTATTTTGTTATTTTAATTTTGTTTAAAATTGTCATAATCTTAAGGGTTATTATCACGAAAAACCCTAAATTGTACACATATGATTGGTCTACCCAAAACTAATTTATGACCACGTAAAATCTCAAACTGGTATACCTGTGATAAATTTACCCTAAATAAATTTTTTGACCACCAAAAATCCAAAACTGGTACACATGTAACAAATTTACCTTAAATTTTAGGGTTTGTAAAAAAAATGAACTGAGCTCTGTCAGAAAATGAGTTAATTCAAGAAACGTCGATTAAGTTTTTTTTTTTTTTTTGTTGGAGAAGGAGAACTGAGCCGTGTCACGAGAAAATAAGTTAATTGAAGAAACGACAACTAAGTATTATTTTAAAAAAAATAATTTTTGGTAAATTTGTTACAAATGTACCAGTTCGGGATTTTTCGTGATAAAAAATTGGTTTAAGGTAAATTTATCATAGGTGTACAGTTTGAAATTTTTGGTAGTCATAAAATTATTTTGAATTAAATTTATCACATGTGTATCAGTTTAGGCTTTTTCGTGATATTAACTCTAATCTTAATGAAGTTAGAAACATGAGGTTGTGATGAACAAACGGTTATTGTTGTATCTCTTTTATTTATTCCATGCTGGCTTCACATGCCAACAATTCCATAAAAAAACGGTTCTATTTTTAAATGATATAATGTCACAACTTTTAAATTTAAAAATAATAATTAATATTTTTTTGTGGAATAGAGCTATAATATGTTAGATAGCACCAAATTAGCATAATGTGTTAGTATTAAGTTGTTAATAATATATAAAATACTTGTGCACCTTTCTTGAGTTCTTTTCCTGATCAAATTTTATCACGACTTTGTTGGCATACCACTGGACTCTTGAAAAATCAGTGAGCCAACGAAAAAGAAGTATCTAAAAATGTCAGACTTTCAATGATGACAGAGGGTCAGCAATCACCTAAACCTCTAATGCCCCACATTTCCATTTTTCAATAGCAGCTCGCCAAGTTTTTCAACCAAAAAAAAAAACTCATGTGAACACAAATTAGAGTAATTAATGGTTAAAGCAAAAGTGAGAAATGCATGACAATGACAGCAAGGAATCTTCAATACAATAGCAGCTTTGCTCACTTTCGGGTGCGGTCGGAGTGAATAATTTGTGTAATATTCCAAAAAAAGAAAATTTTGACAAAATAATAGAGAAAAAGGGAATGAAGTTTCCGGACCGGAAAAGTGAAATATCTTTCAAATGAAAACAAGTCCGACGTACAAAGGTTTGTAGGTCCTTTATTAATTTTTAGACAGAAATTTAAGAGTACGAATATTGAGAACAATCATAGCTAGTAATATAAATTACAATGTAAATGTAAATTAAGTTGAATACAAAGATGAATAATATGTATGCTTTTTGTATTGGCGGTCCTTACAAAGAATACACTTGAGATATCTGTAACCTTATACTAATAGTTACATACATCAATTAAGAATTTAAACAAGCATCGAATCATTGGAATTTAATAGCACGTGATTTCCACGTTCCGATGGAAAGATACACCCTTGCAAAATCAGTCAAGGCTGGCGAATACACACTGCTCATCAAAATATTTAATTTTTCAATTGTAAATATTTTTATCCTTAAAGGTCGCAAGTTGTGCGGACGTTATCTTTCCAAGGAGAAAGTAAGGCTGGACAACGGCACGGATGACAAAAAAAGGACTAGTAGCACATGAACTAGGTCAGTCCCATGGTCTTGGCCGACATGCTGCACGTGGCGGCGGTTCGACTCATACATTCCAGCGTTCAACAACTCGGAGGATGGTTACTTGTCTGATGGGTGGTGGTGAGTTTCGATTGAAGGGTTATGTTAGCAAGACACGAATAAACCGTAGGCTTCCATACATCACCAAAATGCATCATACAAGTAATGACGATCATTTATATAGGCCCCAAACTAATATAGAGTAGATACACGATATCATGAGTCTAGACATAAGACGACTATATACAATATGAACTCAATATTCTCATGTGAGAGATTTGGTAATTTGCGGATGATGTCCATCCCAAATATATTTGACAAGTTGTAACATTGTCTCATAAATTAATGTTTTTTGATCTGACGTTACAAAATCTATAACATTAAACCAATTCTGGGCGTTAATTTGAAAGGAGGTTTTCAGCTCATACTTTTGTCAGATAAATAGATGTCTTGTGCAATTTTTACTTTTAACTTTAGGCTTTTGTCTTTTTTGACCATTTAAATAGAGTTTGAATTCAATTTCTGATTTGATGTCAAACATCTCAAATGTTTAAAACTAGGAGAGGGAGAGAATTCAAAGCTGGCGTTTTAATTTAGTTTATAGCAAGAAAAATTGCTTAAATATACTTTCGTTGTTAAACGTGTGAAAATGAGAAAACGTGGTATTCGTCTTCAGCGATATTGCTAGGTAATTGGATTTGGTAGTTGAATGTGGAAAAAAAAAAAAAGATTAAAGGAAAATGGCAAGTGGTTTACGAAATTGTTCAAGAAATTCTGGCCCATTGGTCACATTTACAAGATAATGCCAAAGTGTAGAACGTGGTTTGCGAGTCATCCTAGAAGTTTCCTGGAAGTTCCCATGTCCCATTCATTTAATGACAAATTTAAAATCGAAAGCCTAATAACAAAGCCACAAAGGTGACAGCAAAAAATCCGAGATCCATAGCTTTAAAACAAGAGGATATAAAGTGAATTCGGGATACACAATGAAGATGATTTTTGAGCTTTTTCTTTATTTTTTCCATATTAGAGAAAATTTAAAAAAATCCAATCAAACTTTGTATGTAGCAGATACGACTCTGAGTTCTTGACAATTGCAGAAATGGTCATCTTTAGACAAAAATCCTTAACTAGAAGATTAATCTACCCCTCTGCTACGGTAATGTGTTCTATGCACCGATGACTTGATTCTTTTGAGTAATTCTAGCATGCATCGAGCTAGACGCGGCGATGGAACCCGACTAGATCTGATGTCAAACCTGACACCGCGGTGGGCCGTCATCGAGGACTCTCAAGAACAAGTATGTTGTTGCAGCAGTCAAGCACGAAGCCAAATTGGGCCTGTGGGATATTTCTCCTCATGGTGCATGCTCATACCAGTATCTACCTTTTGCAATTGAAATCTTTATTATGAAGAAAAGACTTTTTTTTCTATGAAACCGAGATACTAACTTTTCTAGAAAATGGATAAAGTGCACTGGGAGTCCTAAAAGTTATTATAAAAGTGTAATTGAATTTTAAAACTTTCAAAATATGCAATAAAGTCCTAAAACTTGTTAAGAAAGTGCAATCAAGTTCTAAATCTTACCATAAAAATGCAATCGAATCCTAAAACTTTAAAAAAATGCAATCTATGAAAGGACTTGATTTGATCAATTTGACAAATTTTAATATTTGATTGCACTTTCTTAAAGTTTTAGGATTCAATTGTACTTTAGCGACTAATTTTATGACTTAATTACACTTTTTAAAAATTTTAGAATTCAATTATACTTTCATCACAAATTTTAAAATTTTCAACGTACTTATCTCTTCATAATCTCCGGTGAGGGAAAGCAAATCAAAATCTTCCGCCATCTTGTTTGCGTAGTTGCAAAGAAAGCGATAAAGCTAAAAGCCGACAACACCGACTCAAAAGAAAGGGGGAAAAAAGGAATGGCGAGGTAAAGCAAGTCAAAGTCTTCCGCCATCTTGTTTGCTTACTTGCATTGCGAGACGAGATACCGTTATTTATCGCGAAATTATTGTCTGAACTTCATTTATAGGTGAAGCGATAGAGAAAATCAATCTCAATATAATTATTGTTTTAAAACTTATGTTTTACGGTGGAACTCAATATGAGATTTGAACAGTTTTTCTTAGGTATTCGGAGAAATCTAGATGTCTAACAATGCTACTTAAATTTGATATACATCAAATTCTTCAATTTGTTTGTTGACTCTAAATAACTCATATTGGTATGATAGCATATGTGGTAATGATTTATTGTTCTATAATTGTACTTTCTTTCTTGAAATGGAAAGGAGTGAGTTGGTATAGGCCACGATCCATGAATGTGAACACGTGAATATGCGATTCATGTAATTTTACCGCTAGTCTCATCTAGGGTTTGAGGAGAGTTGTAATTGATATGTGTGTTGCTTGAAATATACATCGGCATAGCTAAGAATGGCCACCTAATAAAGTTTGTCAAATTTAGACCTTTATATCCTAATGCATAACATGTTTCTTTTTCTCCCCTAGTTGCTCGGCTAATGCTAGTCATCAGTTTATTGAGATCTACATTAGATCCATCATTTTTACTAATCTAGATTCTATCGAGAAATCCTCCTAATATATTTTGAAGTTGACAAAACTATCCATGATTTATATTGATCTTGATAAATGCAAGATGTGTTTATGTTTCAGGTTATATTCACGTTGAAATGATTCTTTATGACTGGAAAAACCTACATGAACAAGTTTAGAAGAATGGAGAGTTTATATTGACTTTGAAGTATCAAGGTTTTATGTCTACAGAATCTACGTCACTATCATTGTTAAAGTATCTTGGTAAGAACAATTGATTATATCTAAGAAGCCAGAAGCTACGTACTACATGCATATCAGCAGGGAAACTAAAGAAAAAAAAGCTAGCAAATTGCGTGGATATCAACAAGGCAAAGACTGGATATCAGCCGAGCATACGTTGGATATTAGCAAAGTACTACGATATCTGAATATAAGCAGAACACTACCTGTGACAAAGTTATTGCCACAAATTTCAAGATCATTATTTTGAGATATTTCATCTCATTCTTGATAGCTTGTGATTTTGTATGGACTCTCACTTCAGAATATCTTAATTGACTATCAATCTTAAAGATTATTTTCATAAAATATATAATCACGCGAGATATCTTGGTTGATTGATAATCATCCTGAAGGCAATATTCTTTCCATAGCTAAAGCACTCTATTTTAGAAAATCAAGATTTGATTGTTTGGTCGACGAGATCTCTAATTGTTCAACAACGGCTACCTAATCTTCTGAACAATTGTCTAAAAGGTAGATTGGAAATTGATACTCTTCAAGATTGTCCAATGGGAAATTTTGATGTTGAGGAGTATAAAAGAAGAACAAGGTGCCAAAGAGAGAGAGAGATTAACAGTTCACAATTCCAAATTTCGACAGAGTTTTACATACTTTTCTTTTCTCTTCTTGTGAGCATACAATTCTATCATTTGAGAATTGTTGGTAGAGTGATATTTGTGCTTGGGTGTGAGATAGTGAGTCCTATCAGCTTGAGTATAAGAAGCACCAGCTTCAAGGAGAAGTGCTTGAGTATAAGCAGCACTTACTGCTGTAACTTCTCGATGATCATTTGGACGTAGGCTTACACTAAAGCCAAACCACTCTAAGCTCTGTATGCATTGTTTTCTATCTCTTTGCTCATACTCTAATACTGCTTGACAAATATACTACACATCACTATTTGAATATAACCAGAACTTGCTATATTCATATTTTGTTTCACCCGGTCACTCTTGGCACAATTAATTCCACACTTCTTTGCCAAATTTTTCTGAAATCACCTATTCACTCCATTCTAGGTGATATTGTTAGCCAACATCAAATTTGGTTAAGCACATATATTAGATTTATGGAACAATTCCTCTCTATTACGAAAGTGCTATTAAAAGGAGAAACATGTAAAACTAGTAAGATTTTTTGCCTTCTGCTGAGGATCAAACCTGTCATTTTCTGGTTTAACAAATAATGGACCGTTAGACTGACTTGGAAAAATCTGAAATTGTCGGCCTTTATTGGAAAGGAACCACACAAATTAAAGGTATCTTGGTGCTCTCTAAAGTGTCTTCCAGAGGAATGGTAGGATAAATGGAATACTATTGGCTCTTTGACACTTCCCTCTATCGTCCGTCGACTGAGATGAGACATCAGTGGCCCAAAATTGCAAAGAACGAAAAGGAAAAAATTCATTCACACCCATCATCTTAGTACCACCGAAATTTGAAACTTTGAAACAAGGTTAATAATCTTGGGTCTGCTAAGCAATAAAGGAAAGCAAACGATCAAGCACATGAAGAGAATAAAGAAGATTGTTTACTTTAATCAGCCAAAAGATTGCAAGGTCAACAGCAAATGCAGGCAAGAAATCAAGAAGAAAACCATACGAAACAAGCGGATACCATCCTGGAAACAATATGCGTGCCATTAACGGGAAGAGCTGAAAGATTGTCCTCAATGCAAAATAACTGTAATCATACGTCATCATTTTAACATTTCACATAAAAGCAATGATTTCATATGGCAAAATTTGCCAACCATGTCATGAAGTGCATGCTATCTTCAAATTGCGGGAAAATTGTCCAAAAATTCCTAAACTTATTGTACGGCGGCAAATTCAGTCATAAACCTTTCAATTGTGCCAATTTAGCCTTAAACCTTTCAATTGTGCTAATCTAGTCCTAAATCTTTTGATGAGTTGCCAATAAAATCCTAAATCTTTTAACTATTTGCCAATTTAGTCCTTTTGACCAATTTTTGCCGAAAATAACTGATGGGACGGTCTAGTTAGTGCCAGCCATTCTACGTGACATGGTCGGCGCTAACGAAAACAATTTTTTTACATTTTTTATAAACTTTTTGAATTTTTTTCCTTTTTTTTCATTTTCATTCCTTCTTCCTCTAGCTAATCGCCAGGCCTCAACGATGGCTGGCGAGGTCAACCTTCCCATCGCTGGGCGAGGCTCACCCTTGCCAAATCTAGCAAGGTTGAGCATTGCCAGTGGCCTTGCCAAACTCGGGCGAGGGTCAAGCCTCGCCAATGGAAGGGCAAGGCCAACCTCATTGGCTAGATGAAGGAGGAAAAAAAAAATTTATAAAAAAATTCAAAAAATGTAAAAAATTATCTACGTTAGCGCCGGCCGTGCCACAAAGGATGACTAGCGCTAACATGGACTGCCACATCAGCTATTTCCGGCCAAAATTGACAGGAATGATTAAATTGGCAAATCGTTAAAAGATTTAGGACTAAATTGGCAAATCGTTAAAAGATTTAGGATTAGATTGGCACAATTGAAAGGTTTAGGACTAAATTAACAAATTGTTAGAAGTTTTAGAACTATATTGGTACAATTGAAAAGTTTAAGACTGAATTGGTCGCCGTTCAATAGGTTTAGGACTTTTTTTTTATAATTTTCCCTTCAAATTGCAGAGTTGCAAGCTGACGAAGACATTTAAAGGATCACATTGCTTTCATCCACTAATCATATGGGAAAGACGGCCAAATGTCATGAGGTTGAGCACAACCGTCTTATTAGGCAGTAGTAACACTTCAGCCTTCTCATTGTTCGCATGAAGAGCATGGAGAAAGCAGTGCACGATGATAAACTCTTTAGTTAGTCACCATGTGTCGAGCGGAACCATTTAAGGCTCTGTTGCCTTCAAAATCAAATCATCAAGTTTTGTATCTTCAAGCTAACTTTGAATGGTAATTGCAGATCACTTCCTTGGGGAACACTACTGGGGAAATCGAACTAGTGAACATCCAAAGGATCAAGCATCCCCTTGCGGCAATATATCCAGCAATCCGGTCATCCGATTTGGGCAAATTAGGCGACGTTGGAAGGCTCTTATAATGCCAACCTGATTATACCCTTTGAACGTAATCTTAACAGGGTTAACTTCTGATCAAAATCTAGTCGAAACTTGGTTAAAAAACAAAAGGTGTCTTCCAGGTCAACAGTCTTCAATGAAGTAATAAATTAGATCCACGTCCAATATGTGTTTGGATTGAGGGAAGTTAAAGAAAATGGGTGGCAGTAATGACCTAGGGACGTTTCTTTAGAGGCGGAGCAACAAGCTGATGAACTTGATGTTCTAATCCCCGTAATAGTCAAATGATTCTTGTCCATCTTTCTAGGTTATATTCTTCAGATCAATTGAAAACTTCATAACGTAAGATTTCCTTTCCATAAACCATGCAACGCCGCTTTTCATGAAAACAAAGAATTGGTAAAAGTGACTTACCTTGTTTAAGCGCTAAATAATCCACACACGCCAACCATATACATCCTTAGCCGAAGCACTATCAGAATTAAGGGAAAAATTGAACCACTTAATGGCATCTTATCCTATAAAGTTGGATCAAGCATTGAATGGATTTCCAAGTTGATCGTTATTTTGAACATCATCGAAAATGTTTAGATGGGTGAATTATTTCCAATATGTCGCATATTGGCATGTTGGATTATGATAAATTGATGTTGGATTAGTGCTCATGGTCTCACAGACTGATTCTAATTTGGGGCTTATTCACAGCCGATATGATTTATGAGACTTAGCCACATCTGATATAGTATCAGGGGCCTTGTCACCTGACGAAGCATGACTGAGATTGGGCATCGAGCATGCCAGGGCCAACACAACTCGGGCATTGTTGGCCTAGGCTAGGTTTTTTTTTTTTCTTTTGGTCGAAAAAAAATTCTTTACACTCAAACAATAAAAAATACTTTATTTTGTTCAAATAATAGAAATAATGAGAAATTAATTGGGGAAACCAAATCAAAATACAAGTATATCTTCAAATACTTTGAAAAAAAATTACGCTTAGTGATGCTCTAATTAATGGTTACACTCAAACATCCATGTCCCTCACCATGATTTAGTCATACAGTGTCATCGTTGTTCTGGTGTCCATGTCGGGCACATTCCTCTAGAGTTAATTCTTGTAAAAACTAGTCAAGCCCTATGATAACCATTTCTAAATTTTACCCAGACAAGTTGGATCTATTTGACTTCCAAATCAGTTGGCTAGTAATGAACATAGACTTTAAAGGTGCCTATACGCCGGTGGTGTGAGTAAGTCATTACTTTTGTATGACGCTCACTTGAGTGCCATAATATTCAATTGACCACTTAAATGCCAAAAAAATTTTAAGACATTCACCCAAGTGCTAGAATTCCAACATGGCATAGCACTTATGGTGAACTTTTTAAAAAAAGTTATCACACTCAAGTAATCGATTAAAAAGTTATATGACACTCAAGTGAGTGTCGTACATATGTTATGGCATTCAAGTGATCGAAAAACAAATTATTGCACTCAAGTGATCACCGTATGAACGTTACGTCACTTGTAGTGTCCTTACCCCGAAATTCTCGTATTATATCAACCGGCATATACAACATACATGTTTGAGAGCCAACTCATTGTCATCGCTAATTGGTGTTGCCCTTGGAACTCTTGACTCAGTCCCAAATATTTGTGATATGGAACAAGAAGCGTTTCGAGCTCCTCCAACTTAAACCTCAGATCCAAAATAGTGGCTACCAAAAAAAAAAAAAAGCCGGGATGTTTTTGTAATATTTGAGGAATTTCGCCTTTATGGCTGCTACTATTTCGTTGAAGAAGGGATCACCCTTCTTGTTCGCCAATTCAACTGACATTTGGTATAAAAACAGAAGGACTCGATTGCTTGACGGCAAATCCAAATGTTCGAATTTCAGTCTCAATAAATTCTCAGATTTTCATGTGGTTAAGTTTATTCTCGCATTCCAAGGTCCAAGACGAGTATCAATGGAACAAATCCACCTCGGTGAAAAACAAGAGCTTGAATGATCATATCAGGAAATCGGAATGTGATTGTTTCAGGCATGATTTCTGCTATCAGTCAAATTTGACGCATATAAAACTAGTCATAGATTTCTAAATGGCAATCACTAAATCTGGGCAGAATAAAAAAGCTTCTGGGCGAAGTAAGCTTTATACTGGTACTCTAGCACAAGATCATAAGCAACTAAATGAAGGATGAAAATCCCAAAACTACCGAGATGGAATCTGTAGATCCTTACAATACTAAAAGGAAAATTTCTAGTTTAATGTTTTTTCTAATCAAATTCCTGTGCTTTTAATTTATTTTTTTTAATTAAGTCCTACGTTTACAAATTTTCTAATCAAGTTCGTCCGAATATAAATCCGGCCAAATCTAGTTAACGTGGCAAGTCGGGACGAAACCAATGGACAATGTGGATAACATTTAGACAATGTAATTGCCCGCATGTACAACACCATGGAAAAATTTAGTCAATGTGAATAATGTCTGTTGATTAATAATGTGGGTGCCCATGTGGACATCTATGTTGGAAAACTTTTATCCATGTTACACTCCGATGGCCACGTCAACTGAATTGGGTTAGATTTATTGTCGAAAGGACTTGGTTAAAAATTTATGAAAGTACAAAAACTTGATTAGACAAATTAAATGTTATTGTCAAACAAATTTATTGTCACGAAGCATAAATGGACCCATTATCAGAGATATCCGACGCCTCTTAGAACTCAGCCATCTCAAGACCTTGAATTTTGACTAAATTGTTACGATAGTTAGCATTTAATTGCTTTGAACGATGTAATTCTAGAACGATCAGCCTTTCAATGGACTTGCAGCAAAATATAACTATTCCTCCATTGGAGAGGCGCATTAGAAACCTAACGCCTTCACCTGAGGAGATTGCCAAAAAAGAGCTCAATCCCAGCCCGTCAAATTATCCAGTTAGACCACATTCACTTAAAAAGTTAAGTTAATGAATTATGAATCAACAATGACATATTAAGTACTCAACACCAAATCAATTCTCTGATGTAAGATTTTTATAATACAACTATATGTGCATCTTAACATGCTCCTAGATTTCAAAATTATGAAGGTCCTAAATTTCAACTAGATTATAGTAATACATAGTGTAATCGTTTCAGACAAGAAAGTTCCTTTCTTTTAATAGAAATGCGGCGTTCTATTGAAAACTCTTCTAACTACTTCAATTGGTCAAGCTTAGGCAATATTGGCTTACGATAAGTGGCAACACAAAGTTGTGAGGGTCTTGAGGGAAGCTCTAGGATGTAATCAAGTAGATAGCATTCATAAAGATCAAGTTCTTTTAGATAGATCAGGTAAGAAAGTGTGGCAACCTGGGACACTGACAAGAGACCGTCATATATGTTAAGCTGGAACGAAATTCTGGCAACGACCAGAGATCGTAAAAGCCCAATAGGCAAAGGTTTTGAAGAGAAGAAAGATTTTGAATGCTTTCTGGCAGGTCAAATCTTGGTGCACTAATGCATTGGAGAATCTCAAGCGAAGGCAAGTCACCGATTTCACTTGGAACTTTCTCTTTCAATCTATAGAAAAATCCAATTCTTGGCATCTGCAGTTCTTTCAACCTTCAATAGCACTGGGTAACTTTTCGATCTCAGAATGACTAATGTCCCGATGTTGCAAGTTTTGTAAATCTTCAATTGAGCTATGAATTTCTCTTAAATGATCAACAATCCCTAGCACTTAGTTTCTCCAACTCCCTTAGAGACCCGATGGACGTGGAAATCTTTAATATTGCCAAAATATAAAATAAGTTCTTTTAATTCTTCTAATTCGCCCACTTCTCCTGGTAGTTCCTTGAGACTGTCACAGGAACTCAAGCCCAAGGAAACGAGACTCTTGAATTTGCCAACAATAGGGTGGACTTGCCAAAGCTCGTGACATTTTTTCAAGTTGAGAATCTCCAACTCTGTGGCATTTGAAAAATCATGAGTACATGTTATAAAATTGCAAAATGCATGATCAAGAACTTTCAGCCGCTTTGCAGCCAATACAAAGGAGAAAAGTTGTTAAAAGATGCTAATTTAGTTGTGAATTAGGTAGTGAAAGCCGAAAGATCTAAGCATCTCCCCTTTAACTGGGTTAATAACCCTCCTTTAGCTTTATGAGACCTCTTAGTATCAGAAGCCCGTGTTTCTTGTTTATCTTATGCTACTTAAGAAATGAAAAAGCTTCTACTTCGAACAAAAAAAAATCAGAGTATGCTTTTTTTTTTCCTTCTTTCAATGATTGAACTCCATGTCTTTTTTCTATCTTTCCATGATTGAACTCCATCCTTTCCAATGCTTTTTGATCTGCATGCGTGACAACCGCAGCACGACTAATTTTGGTAGATGCAAGTTGGTTGCCGAAAAAGACAGATTAGGTTCAATGTCAAACCACTGAAGCCATCTCATTTCACAAACAGTTCGTTAAAGTCCCCTTTAAAAACCGCCCACCTCAATTGAAGCATAATTTTCAGAGATGATAGGCATCAAAACATTAGACCATGTGATCGCCATCGAGGAGCCGTGAACCAAACCCTTCACCACCAGGGATCATCCCTGAACACAAACATTGGTGCAGTTCCTTCATTTATGAGATTGTTGTAGCCTCTAAAGCTCAAGAGTACATCATAGGGATCACCTCCCGCTCCTGTTGGTGTTGGAGAGACGAACATGTAGATGCTCCGTCATTGCTCTTCTTTTCTTCATAAGGTATTGCTTCCACTCTTTTTTCCTCGTCTTGAGAAGATTATAAGCGAACACCGAAAGAAGAATTGGTGCAACAAGCACCACCAAAAAACGCCCCAGAATGAACTGATGCGCTCCGTCATTTGCGTTGCTCTGGCTCTTCCCTTTATCCATGGAAGTCTGATAGCAAAGAGAAAAAGAAATGCCTTCCTGTAGTGCAAAAAGATAGGTTACTCTATGAACTGGACTCATGCATCAACGTGAAAAGATCAACACCACATGCTCAGAGAATCAGTTGGACGCATTACAGTATATAAACATCAACTAACTAGTCTTCATGTGGAGGTGTTTCCCATTTACCAGTAATTCATGTAGAGCCGATACTATCGGATACTTGTACTCCCCTCGATTGCAATACTAAAAAAATCGAAAAACCCGATCTAGAAAAGGAACAGATTTCTCAAGAAACGATTCCCTAAATCCAAGTGACTGTTATGGAGGAGTCAGCAAATTTGGCAGTAAATTCACATAAGCTGATCATCAAGCTGTTACTTCATGCGAAGAATCACGAATGCTCTCTAAGCAGACAACAAGACTGTACAGAGAAGAAAAATGGCAAAGAAAGAAAGAATGCTATGACATATCATTTAGATTAGAACATATTCCTCCGTAATTCTTCGCGATCGAAGCCGCCTAAAGATTGGCGAGAATCAGTCCAACATTGACAACGACTGGATGAGAAGGGAAAATGGGACCTGATCCCGTCTAATTAATGGTCATTCTTTATTTGGTATTCGTAATTTTTCCTTACTAATTTCCGGATATGTATCATTTCATGACTTTTCTTCGCAAGAGTAATTCTCCTTAGGTCATCGTGAGTTAACCTACAATTCTAATATTCTTAAAAAGATAATAATCTGCCTAAGTTTACGGCAACTTTCTTAGTAGCTTTTTTTTTGCGTCACGATCATGACGTTTTGGGCTCAATGAAGTAGCTTTTTTTTTTTTGGCAAACAGTAAAGTAGTGTTGGAAACGCTATTTTTCCTAAATTTTGAAAATCATTCCATTGCAATATTCTACATTAATATATATAAAAGGTACAAATGTAAATAAAGAAACAGTATTACTTTGTCAATATTTTCTTCTGCTGATGCACAACATCAAATAAAAGAAACTTGAGATATGTTTCGGAGATCTATAACTTTAGGTTGTGTTTATTACGAGGAAAATAAATAATTTGAAAAGTATTTTCCAAAAAATAATCGCTTGTATCGTTTATAAAAATGAATGAATGGAAAATACCTTCATCGTCCACGAAAATGATTATTCATAAAATGTTATCAATAATGATTATTTTAAGTGATGCGAGCGATATTTTTAAGAAAATATTTTTCAAATCATTTATTTTTCTCAAAATAAACTTTTTACGATAAGCAAGTCTTCTATTTGCAAATGAGCCTTCGCACATATTCCGATCTACCTGACTCAAACCCAGAAAAGAATAACGGAAAAGAAAGGCTCCCACCAAACGGACCCAAGGGTGTCAAATGAAACCAGAAAAAGTTATGGGGGGCAAAAAATAGAACTCCAACAAACATCAGGTGCGAAAACGGAATTATCGAAAGAATTGAAAAGAGCAGCACTTTGAGTTTGAGCGCGCGCTCTCGAGAGAGACTACGGCTAAGTTCGATTCCGAATCGGGCATCGTCAATCGATCGAATCGCTCGAACAGGTTGAGATTCCATGGAGGATCGGGGCTTGGAGGTAGAGAAAGCTCGGTTGCTGAGCTTGGCGCTCGAGTTCGGCTTTGACGAGCAGTCCGCCAGCAAGTGCTTGGACCGTCTCGTTTATACGATTAAGCGTTGCAAGGTTTATGTAGTCTGCTCTAGGTTTGCCTAGATCGGAGCTGGCTTAGTGAAGTAGGCTTACTGAGGCACTGTTCCAGTTTGATGTGTTTAGGTTACTTTCAATGGTGGTTTTTTCTTGATCATTGGCCAAATTGGGTGATATCTGGTGTTTAGGGAACAGCATAATTGCTTGTGTTGCGTGGATAATTTTTGAATTGATTGATTGTGCATTCCTAAATGAGGAGATGTATCGCAGTTAGTCAGTGTTCTGATGATGGCTGTGAAATGGGCCTTCTTTGGATTTGAATGGCCCAGAGCTGGTTGAATTTTGTTCTTTGAGCGTTAATCTCATCTTCATTTCTTTGTGCGTTTGGCAGAGTAGTCTTATGGACTTGCAAAATCTGCTCTTTCTTCATTTGGTCTTCTTAAGGTGACGAAGGTCGAGAGTTGGCAATGACTTCCTAGCAGAACTTGCCGAAACCATGCAAGATACTGAGGATTGGGATGATTTGCAAGCTGCGGAATCAGAAGCTTGTGGAGTTTTGGCTGATATGTTTGGCCAAGATATCCCTAATGGCGGTGAATGCAATGTTGTGCACGATGTTAATATTATAGAAGATTCTCCACAGCCTGAGAAACATCAAACTTTTCTTGAGGTGGATTCCTCTACTGACAGTGAAGAAGTAGATGATTTATTTGGCAGTAAAATGGGCAGGAAATCCACATGCAATATTCCTGATCAAAGCAGTACTCCCAGCAATTCATCCACTCAACTTCTGGCCGGACGATCTTTAGAATCCATGGTATGCTTCTGAAAATTGTGAAGTTGTCTCACTCCTTCCTGCCCCCACCTCTTTGAAGGGATTAAGAAAAAGAAAGAAGAGCAGGGTGGCTTGGCATTTTTTTTCCCATGCCCAAAAGTAATTTGGTTGATAGTTGTTAAGTTTGTGGCTCCAGTTTTTCATTCATGGACCTAGATTTGACTTGGGATTGGCCCGTGTAATTGCATGGACCAAATACGCAGCTTGAGGAATGTCTGAGTATTGTACAGGGTTGGCCGTTCGCTGAAGCGACTGTGGACACCTGAAGTCTGGCCACAATGGTCCAGTTGTTTAGGAGGTTAACAAAAAGTTGGCAGATCTCGGGACGACTTTTTATTCTTTTAACAATGATTCTGCAACCCATATTTTTGTATATTTTTGTCGCTGAGGAATATTGGGGCTAATAAGGAAAATGAGAAGAATTGAGAACAGATTCTCTTGGTTTTTGATCGGGAGAGATTAGAGTGTCCTTCTCAAAAAACTCTTGCGAAACGTTTTTCACTTGTCTCATTCGTTTTTTATTCTCTTGCAATTGGGGTTTTGGTTAGTGAGAAATTGATTCATTTCTTATTGTAATTCCCTCTTGGTCATTGTGAAACAAATCCTCCTGTTGACGTAGACGAAACTGCCCAACCCCTTAAATTAGTGTGTCACTGTTCTTTGCTCTTAAAATTATGTCTTTCCTTGATCATTTCCAGTTTGCTTGTGATTCTGCTCACAGCAAAGGACCTTACGCAGGGTACCTGTAAAAGAGCATTTAGTAAATTGGTTATGAGGGCTCTCATCTGATCAAATTATCATAGACACTCCTAACTTTTGCCAGTTACTTCCAGTCTTTAAGATCTAAAATGACTTATATTAAACTGTTTGGTCAATAAAAACAGTTGATTTTTGTTTTGGATGATGTAACAATGCCTACATTTCTCAAATATTTTGAGAGTCTAGTACATCATCCAAGTGTGGACTAGAAGAGTGTTTTGGGAAATGAAAGCTTGGGATTTCTTTGTGCAAAATTTTCATTTTCCATAACTCCATGTCAGAAACTATTTATGGTGCTGAAGAGGCTTATTTGTGTTGAAGGATTGTAAGAGCGCTGTCACACAAGGCTCTATAAAATCAGTTTCAAAAGGACATTGCTCTCGGATTTCGACATGCAAACAAGGGACTCTTAGTTATGAGGAATTGCAAGCCTTGGATGACCTAGAATTGGCAAATGTTGTAATATTCAGAAACAAGGCATTTTGACCAATGCAGCATATGGGGTGTGAAACTTCTGTAGCCAAGCAAGATTGCTTCATTCTCTTGCCCACTGAAGGTGGTAAAAGTTTATGTTACCAGGTTAGTGAATGCTAACATTATTTCATTTGTGTAATGATTGTATGTAAAAGTATGTGTGGAGACAGTGTTTAGAGCACAAGCCCTGTGCACTTTGCTCAATGGTTCCACCAATTAAATACTAGATGCATAGACCTGTATGTTGAAATTTAAGCTTTAAAATGATCTTGTAATCTGCTTTGTTAGCACTGTTGAGAAGTTTGTGCTTAAACATAATGAAGAAAATGTTTTCCAAATGCAAATTAAGCGATTGGAAGTGATTCAAGTACATAACCATGGGTTCCAATATACCGGATTGAACTAAGTTGGAAAAGAAGGAAATACAGGACATTCTCATTCTGCCTTTGCACATCTCTATCTATTCTGTAATTTCTAGAATTTGAGGTTTGTGCTATGCTTCTAGGACCTTTTAATTACTTAGTGGAAAATTTATCTTGTTTTTGCATGTAAGTGTCCCTGTCAGTCATAGTTCAGGTCCAATTCAAAAGGGTTATGAAGTCAGAGGAATAAGTTTTCAAATTACTTGCACCAAATGCAGATTGTAGATGTCTATATTTCCTATGCATGTATGTGCTATGTCATCATCTCAACTTGGGGTGATCATTTCCCATAATCGGTTTGAAATTGATGTCCTTTCATATAAGATGGATCTTAGTAGCATGCAAAATATTTGATCTACTGAGTCACGAAGGAAGATATCAATCTAAATTTATTAAGTTGAATTATTCCGAAGTGTTTTCTGTTCAGTCTTGAAGTAGTTGATATATGTTTCTAGCTGAAGTATTTATAAGATAAATAGTGACAACTGGTGCTTTCTGATTAGCTGAAGGTGAATAAAAGAATAATTCCCTCATCGCTTCCTTTCTTCACGTGCTCTTCTGATGTTTTTACCCTTTGTTTCAGCTGCTAGAAACTCTTAAACCAGGTGTCACAGTTGTTATATCTCCCCTGCGATCACTCATCCAGGATCAAATAATTACTCTAACCCTCAAGTACGCAAATACCATCTACTTTCTTGAGCTCTCAGCAAACTGCCGCCCAAGCAGCGGCTATCCTCAAAGAACTAAGGCAAGGTTTGGCTCTCTCTCTCTCTCTGTTCCTAGAGAGATCCTGGAGAAGTATATCATACCATACAATTTTTATCCCGCCATAAAATGGCTATGCTCCATATGTTGCAATGGATGCACATTTTTTATGTAGTTAATGAAAAGATTCATGCCTAAGACGTTTGCCAATAAATAAGTTTTAGGATCTTAATGTTCATAGAGAAGTATATCATACCATACAATCTTTATCCCGCCATAAAATATTGGGCTATGCTTCATAAGTTGCAATGGGGATTCTATTGGACTTCTAAAACCCTTTTGTTTTTTTTGGCTGAGTTTTGTGATTGTCAAGTCATTAATCTCCACTGCTTTGCCTGCCTTTTCAGGAAAGATAAATCTCCACTGCTTTGCCTGCCTTTTCAGGAAAGATAAACCCTCATGCAAGCTATTGTATGTAACTCCCGAAAGGATTTTGGGAAACCCATTATTTCTCGAGATATTGAAATGCTTGCGTAGAAAGGTACTATATTTGATGCACCATAACTTTTTCTGAGTCTCTTTATAATTTTTTGATACTCAACCATCAAGCATTGTGGGCACAACTAGCTGGTTTTGTTGTTGATAAGGCACATTGTGTGAGGTATGCTCTTTGGCATCCTTGTATCTGAAGCAAAGATCATGCTAAAGTTACTTCAGAAGGAATAAGTATTAATGATGTTGCCACTGCAAGACTACTGTCCTTGTTCCAGATAAAGAAAATCAAGTTAACTTTTATATATGCTCCCTCAAACTCTTTTTTTCGAACGGCTTTACATTTTCTGTGTTTCTAGCCTAATTACATTGTGATTCTAACACTGAACCTTGTGAAACCCAGACCATCTGTGAAGTTCTAGTATAACAGAATGCAATGTTGAAATAACTAATTCTGGAAATGATCTAGTTCCTTCTTTTGGGAAAAGTCAGTGGCGCATCTTTAATCATATTAAGCAAAATGCACACAACAAAAATGAGCTCTGATGGAAATTACTTTTGGAAGTAATTGGAAGTGTCCATGTTTGCCATGATAGTCAGGTCTATTAAGCTGGTTCTTGTGTCCCTATTTATTCTTTCAACCTTTATACTGTATATTAACAACTTGAGATATCAGGCAAAAGTTTGCCGATGTGATCATTTATTGTGTTTCTTATGAGGTCTTTACTGGATTTGCACTGCCAGTGCCATCTCATGAAAGGAACGTACTGCTGGTTGAGCTTTTCTCGTATATTTGAATAATTGTAAACGAGTGAAGCTTATTGATGGTTACTTTCTTTGTTGTCATTATTGCAGTCAATGGGGACATGATTTTCGTCCAGATTATAGGGGACTGGGATGTCTCAAGCAAAACTATCAATACGTCCCAGTGATGGCCTTAACTGCAACTGCCACTCAGCCAGTTCGTGAGGTACAAAACTTGCACATTAACCTCCAGATTATGTTGAAAGAGTCATTTGGGACTGATTGAAACGTGCATCCATTGCAGGATATCCTAAAAGCTCTCAGGATCCCTCATGCCCTTGTTCTTGAGACAAGCTTTGACAGACCAAGGAACCACTGAAGCAGCTTGGAGAGCTGCCAAAGAATCGTTTTGCTAATTTTTGTGGCATAGTAAATTGCCTCTCAAAGAGTGAATGTGTTGATGTTGCAAAATACTTGAATGATAAGTGCGGTGTAAAGACGGTGTAGTATCATGCTGGATTAGCAGCCCGTCAAAGAGTAGCTGTTCAGAAGAAATGTCATGGAGAGGTCCAGGTTACCATTGGTTTTGGGATGGGAATAGACAAACCTGATGTTGTAAGTTGAAATGGACTCTGGGCCTTTGCCTATTTTTAGTTTTAGAATCAAGCTGACATGCTGGCAAATCCTCGACTAATCCACTTTCCTTTTAATGTTTTAGTTTCACTAATTGGTTTCTTAGTGTGCTTGGAAGTAAACTTTGCTGTTCCATGGTCCAGTGGCCTGCTAAATTGTCATTCTTGGCTATTGATTGCAGGAACTATAGATTATGTATTTTTCTAGTCAAATTTTTTCTTCCATGCATGGAACTTTGGTGTGCTGAAATTAAGTTAAACTAGCATAAAGTTCTTTTCTTCACTTTAAAAGTGGCAAATGACTTTGATCATTTCAACATTATTTTTTGTTGGGTCAGTAATTATTTTTTTAAGGCATGTGATCAACGTTTTGAGAGTACGGGAGGGCGACCTTGCCCTTGCGAGGTCAGATGTAGGTCGTGTAGGTAATACCAGAAGGCTGTCACGGAGGGGAAATCACTGGTAGTGGCCAAAACATAAAGCCTCGCTCG
This sequence comes from Metrosideros polymorpha var. glaberrima, assembly GCA_001662345.2. NCBI lineage: Eukaryota > Viridiplantae > Streptophyta > Magnoliopsida > Myrtales > Myrtaceae > Metrosideros > Metrosideros polymorpha. Next base: position 11,683,936 of record BCNH02000002.1, on the reverse strand, counting down.
GCTGGCGAGGTTAGCCTTGGCCAAATTCGACAAGGGCAAGCCTTGTCGGCTCTCCCTTGTGTTCGATCGCATGACCAAGGAGGAAAAAAGGAGAAAGAAAGAAAAGGAAAACAAGAAAGAAAATAATAAATAAATAATTTGAGAAAATATTAAAATATTATTAAAAATTGTCAACGTAAATATTGGCCATATTATGTCCAAAAAATTGCAAAACGTTCAAATGGCTGTTAATTTATAGAATCTCAATGTAAAATGTGATAGAACTTTAAAAAAACAAGCTTAAAGCAAATCGCTAGCATGAAATTGAAGTAGATGAAAGAAAAGGGTGAAAACCCATAAACAGAAACAAATCAGTTCAATTGGTTTAACACATTCATCCAGTTATTCGGTAGATTTACGATTTTCTAACTTCAAATCAATTTAGTCGATAAGCTGGTGACCAATGTTGTATAGGTAGTCAAACACAAAGCCATTATCTTTTGGTTTAAATGCCTAGACATTGATTAAGCAAGTCAATATATGGACTGTACTAGCGACTTTTCTCGTGTTATGTTTGATAATATTCAGAAAATTAAATTATTTCCTGTTAAGCACGTTTAACAAGTATTTCAACACGACACGCATTATATATGGGTTAGTACTTATAGAATCGAACTTGGCTTAACAAGCCACTTGACCTTGTCTTGAGCTCTGGAAAAATTGAGTCAAACTTCGAATGGACAATAAGCGAATTAGACTATGAGCACCTTTTTTTTTGGTAATCTAGTACATGGTACAGAAATATATGAGTGTGGCCTCAACGAAATTGCTTCGATTACTACTCAAATGCGTGAGCGTTGACCACAATTTGGTGTAGGTTAGATGACCCTCCAAAGCTTTTTGTTCAAACCAAATGAGTACACGTTTTGGGAAGGGCTCGTTTCACCCTTCCAAAAATTTTGTCCACTTTTTTCAAGTCTTCTACTGTAGCCAACGCCGGAGAAAATTTGGTTTCAGGTATGACAATGTGCACCGCTGTATCTCTTCTGCTTTTAGATTCATGCGTAAATAGATCTAGTTTGAGACTATACGATCAAAGTGATTGCAAAATGCCTATATATTCGGATGTAACCAGGCCAGAGAGATGATTTTACACTGATGAACGCTTTAATCTCGTGTTCAAAGTTCTTCCAAATGAAAAATTACTGTCTTCTTGGAAACCTTTACATTGAAACTCTTGACTACAATTGACAGATTATTTGCTGATTCCACGGCATTTTCTTTTTCCACAAAAAGAGTCTCTCCCAGTCACAAAATTGTAGCTTGAAGTGGACATCTAAACTGTAATCTTGTTGACAAATCACATTTCATGCTTAACTTCACATATAAAACCACCTGCCCATGCGGTCTTCCTGCAAGCCATTTGTGATTCAGCCTTTTGCGAAAGAATAGCACGATATCGAAGCTTGCAAATGACTGATTCACCCACGTGATAATCGCCAGTAGCAAAGAACTTTGGAATGCCTTTCCATAATGACATAGCTCGTTCCTGCCTGTATCTCCATCCCGTGGTTTTTGGGGACTTTCTCTGAGTTTCATGAAATGCAGCTTGAATCTACACAAGGTGGATAGCACTGACTAATTATCGATAAATGAAGATATCCAAGATCGTAGCATTACAATATACCCCATGAGAGATAAGGTACAAATGCGTAAATATCATTGAAACCAAAATCGCAGTGACCACAATGAACAGAGACTTGATTAGCTGGATGAAAAAGAAACCAACAGGTTTAAAAGAAGCAGGCAATTAGCACCATCCCTGTTTGTGTTTAGGAAAAGAATTGAAGTTAATAAAATAATGCTGAAAAGGTCAAGTGATTAAACTACAGAACAAAAAGATGTATTTGCTACTTGGTTATTTTGCAAGATCCAAATAGCAAAATCGGCAATACAGGATAGTTTGCGAGGAGGTCAATTTCAACTTTACAAATCCAATGCTGCATACACGACAGCTGGGCCTATCAAATCAGAAACCTATATGAGAACATTTAGAGGATATTATCACACTAATGAACCAATAGAAAAGGAGGAGATTGTCATCATGCATACTTGCATACTGATTTCAGGTGAAATTCCACAGCTCACATAGTATAAGCACACAAGTTAGTCTTTCAAGGTACGGCCAGTGCATACCTCCCTTTGCAGAGCCTCATCTAGTTCAGGAGTGATATCATTAGAATGCAACTACATCAAACAACTCTGCATTAGGGTAACATGCAAAAACATCAACAGCGACATATTTGACTAACAAAGAGGAAGAACCAAATGAGCATACAGAAAGCAGATTCAAATGAAAAAATTACATTTACAATCATTTAGGTATGTGCTGTTGAGACCAGATCAAATGTTAGAATCTTCACAAGCATCAAAACTTTCTCTGGACACTTTAGTTGGCCCCAGAGTGTCTTCAAGGTTGGCGCACAAGATGGTCCTCAGCTGTTGCTAATGCTTCCACTGCAAAATCCCTCTTCTTCATTTTGATCAGTCTCAAGTATGGAATTTGAAGTTCCTTAGCCAAGTTAGCCATACTCAAATCAATCATGTGATAAAACAATTCCTGTATAACAATAGGATCAATCGGGATGCAAACTAATTAGCATATTCTTGAGCTCCTCGTCCCAGCTTGTTTCACAGACGGGCAAAAAGTTGTCCAATTATGCAAAAGGTCATCGATACAGTTGATTGAATTGAAGTCCCAAAGTAAGCCTTGATCATTACATAGACCAACCAAACCTGTCATAGAAGCAGCACCAGTTTACCTTGCTTGGTAATCTTTCAAAGCAACAATTTAACTACTGGTAATGTTAAGGTGGTCTACACTCACATATGACAGACTAGCCAAAACAACTTTACCATTTAATTTTATCACCAACCAGAAACACTTGAGACTTGAATTTTATTTTAGCTTAGTTCATCATACTTATTGGGAATTGATGCTCTTCCCAGAAGGTTCAAGAGGAACATCAAGGGAACAATAAGAAACTTGATAGGGTTTTCTTTCATCACAGAAAGTCAAAAGGATTTTTTCAAGAAAAATATGACTTTTTTCATATTATTGAGTAGCAGAAGATCATCATCCTCTAGAAGAAAAATTCAAATCCTAGGTTTACCAAGAGGTAAACTGTTAATCACTAGGTAATTCTTGTCAACTCAGAAAACGTTGATATTCTCATTCTTGCCTCACAAGCTGCTAAACTGTTTGCAGTCTAAAAGTTGCTGATGGAAGGATAAATGAAAAACGTTTTTAGAATGTAATCAACAGCAATCATACATAGGCAAATCTAGAGTTTCCAAAATCAATCAAATAGATACCCGGTGTGGAGCAAATCATTCTTAAAAAATATATAGCTTCATGAAAAGTATCACTCTATTCGCTCACGTTGGCCGTTAAAGGATGAAGAATCTTACTAGATGACCAATGCCTTCTATTGACATTTGGGTCTACATTTTGATCTTGGTTGAAGCATCATGTCAGCTTCTACGACCAACTCCACCACTCCTTCAATTATGTAAGACTAGCAATTTAGGGAAGTACAGAACCCTGTCAAGGAAAACCCTCTTGTCAAAAGAAGATAGTGATGAAAAGCAGGTCATGAGTCTCAAAAGAAAAACAATAGTTTACTGCTTATCTACTTCTGTTAAGGAAACACAACTCATCTCACTGTTGTAATATGGGTATAAGATTGATCACTTCATTATCACTGCCATATGATATTTCCATAGAGAAATTAAGACTCCTCTCTTTCATAATTTGTAAAAACGCATGTTCCAGATAATTTCGGTATTGCTTCCAATGAGTCACAACCATAAATATCCAAATAAACTAAATCCAACTTTTCAAGTCCCCCAATCTGAGTAAGTTTCTTGCAGTCTTGAACTACTAGAGACCATAACTTCTCACATCCCGTCAAATCTGGCAAAGCCTCCATTGATTTGCATCCCGATAGGTCAAGGCGTTGGAGAGAAGAAAGATTCTGGATGCTTTCTGGTAGGTCAAATATCGGTGCATAAGCGATATCGAGAACCTCGAGCGAAGACAAGTCACCGATTTCACTTGGAATCGTACCTTTCAGACTACGGCATGATCGGAGACGTAGAGTCCGCAGATTTTTCAACCTTCCAATAGCACTGGGAAGCTTTTCAATCCCAGAATAACTCAAGTCAAGATGTCGCAAATTCTGTAAATCCTCAATTGAGCTAGGGATTTCTCTCAATGACTTACAAAGGAAGGCACTCAATGTCTCCAGCTTCCTCAGAGAGCCAATAGACGTAGGAATCTCTGCAATACTAGCAAAATCTAATAGAAGTTCTTCTAAATCTTCTAATTCGCCCACTTCCTCTGGTAGCTCCTTGAGACTATCACAGTCACTCAAGTCCAAGGAAACGAGGCTCTTGAGTTTGCCAATAGAAGGGTGGAGATGCTCTAGTTCGTGACAACCTCTCACTGTGAGAATCTTCAACTGTGTGAAAGCCGAGAGATCAGGAGTACATCTTAAATCACAGCAAAATGCAAGGTTGAGAACTCTTAGCCGCTTTGCCGACTATTACAGAAAAGAGAACAAGTAGCTGTCAAAGAACGAGTTGATCAACTAAACAAAATAAAACCAAAAATCAACAGAGGATTGTCTTTCTTCCATATCACATCTTACCATGATTGAACTCCATCCTCCCCAACCCACTGCGATCTTGCTGTCTGATAAATCCAGCACCATTAATTTTGGTAGATGCAAATTGGTCGGCCAAAGATCCAAATTGCTTCCAACGGCACACCATTGAAGCCATCTTACTTCAGAAAGGAGTTCGTTGAAGTCACCGCTTGAAGCTGCCCGCATCCATAAGTCATCAAACCCGAAGAAGCTCTACAAGATTTTAAAATTGTTCATCTGTGTTCGTTTGGATATGGCGAAGTAATTCGACGAGGAGACGAAATGTCTCTGAATCCCTAGCTTTGAAAACTGAAACCGCCTTTTTCTTTCCTTTTTTTTTTTTTT
>BCNH02000002.1:11667133-11678893 GCA_001662345.2 Metrosideros polymorpha var. glaberrima | reverse complement strand
GGGTAAAGTATGTTTATAAAGTGACGTGGTGTGGTGACATTGTTTATACAACATTTCCTCTAAGTAGTCAAGTTTTGTTTTTATTTTATTTTCTTACAAATAGTCAAGTTAGTCTAGCGGTTTTTGGTACAAAAGAGGCATTGTAATTTATATCAATGATATTGATTCAAATGATGTAACTTTTTCATCCTTGAGATACTTGTAATCCATTTCACTGTCATAATTAATCTACAATGGACATAAATGGATCTTTACATAGACTTTTTTCCTAGAAAGTAAGAGCATCTGTTCATCCTAGATGAAATATTATAATAGATCAGATTAAATTTATTAAAATAAGAGGGAGAGAAAAAGAAAAAAGTGACATATGTTACCTGATCATTTAGTACTCTTGAGACTCCCTTGTAGAAAAAGCTCGATGGTCCGCAACGTTTCTCAAGCGGTTGTCCTTGGCAAAAAAATGCTCCTTCCAAGATCTCTCAATTGATCATGCATTTCAAATCTATTCAAAAATCCGATTTTAATTAGGCACCTCGACTTCAACTCTTCAATTCCTTGACTTGGGTAAAACCCACAGTCCTCCCACGTGTAAATGGCGAATTTGCTCTCTTCGCCAATTAAAGAACAAGCAATATCGAGAAAAATCTTCTTATGTTCATCTTCTAATGCATCATAACTTATTTGCAATATCTTTTGGACATTTTTATGTGGTTGGCTTTGTAATTGCTCCAACACATCTGCCCACAGTTTTTGATTCGTTTTTTTTATACAAGTATGAACCTACAACCTGAAGTGCCAAGGGAAGTCCACCCATAGTGGATATGATCTCACGAGATATACCCTCAAAGTCCCCCAGAGAATGGTCCATACGAAATGTATGTCTGTTAAACAAAAGCAAAGCATGCACCTCATCCAATTCATTCAATTCATACTTGTAGTCTACCTCGAATTTAGATTGATCAAGAATGGCTTCATTTCTAGTTGTAACAATGATCATACTTCCTGCCATAAACCAATCACGTTCCCTAGCCAACGCATCTAGTTGATTCTTGTCATCTATATCATCTAGAAGAACGAGAACCTTTTTTTCCTCTGAATCTAGATTTGATTATATTAATTCCATCATTAACTCTAGACACTTCATTTTTTCTATTTAGTATATCCGATATAAGTTGACTCTGTAGATACGTGATATCATGGCGCCTGGTAGTTTCTTGAACATCTGGAAGGAAACTAACATGTGCAAATTTATTCGAGAGTTGATTGTAGATGCACTTGGCAAGAGTTGTCTTGCCTATCCCGCCCATGCCATAAATTCCAATCATTCGAGCATCGATGGAAGGACTATCTATCCAATTCGTAATTTCCTTCACACGACCATCAAGTCCTACTAGTTCCTTAGGCACATCTAGCGAAAAATCTTCTTGTAACTTGCTTATAACAGTTTCGACCACACATTCTATCAATTCTCCCTCATGCCAGTCAAACAACAAAAACAATGAGAGTTTATGAACCTAGACATAGTCTATACGAAGTATTCAATTCTTATCAACTCAGCTAACCCTTGTTGGCTATAGGAGGTCGATTTTATCTGGTGGTGATCAAGCTTCGGAAGACCGAGCATTGGAGTCCTTTGTAGGCCTACTGTTTCATGATTGACACTATGGGATGCTTTGGTTTTAGTTGTCGTTGGTTTAGTTTTCGGGAACATCTTGGGGAGTACTGGAGTTTGTTGTCTTCGAGGCATTCTGGTTGTATTGGGACATTTTGGGGATCTTTTCTAAGCTTGCAGTGAAAGTAATTCATATACATTTCATCAGTTCTGCGCAAAGAAGAAATCTTACTTATCAAAAAAGAAAATTTCAGTAACGTACCCGTCAGCAATTTTCTCTGATTCCCATCCATTTAAGTAACTCACTTCATTAAGTGCTCGTTGCCCTTCCCGAATATCATTCTCATCAAAATGCTCCTTACTCGAATGGAAGGCATTTCCAAAATTTCCTATTAGATGCCGCACATCTGATGGGGCAACTTTGTAAAATATAGGCAACACTACGTGTGACGTGCTCTTCTTGCAGTCCATGATGCAAGCGAGCTCACGCAGGCACCATTTGCTTGAAGCATAATTTTCAGAGACGACGGGTATTGAAATCTTAGACCGTGCGATGGCATCGAGAATCTGTGAACCAAATTCCTCGCCAATTGGGATGCTGTTATCGTCCTTGAACACCAAAAACTGTGATATCCCAAATTTCGACGGTATGGAATAATGTAATATTCCGAATTTTCGATAGTATGAAATAATCGAAGGACGACCGTCGAAATTAAATTGCTAGAACAAAATGAGCGGTCGAAACTTTGGACAAAATTTCAAAAAGAAAAGAAAGAAGAAAATGAAAACAGAAGCCGTCGCTCACGAGTTTTGAACCGCAGACCTTCATTGTCTCGTGCGCATTTCGTGCGCTTGCCACTCGGCTAAGGCACGACTATTGGGATATCATTGCCAAAGGATTTATTTAAAATATACGGCGCGCGAGTAAGGGAGGAGGGGCGACCGGAACAACCGAAGTCGCCGCCTCCAAGTTTCGAACCCAGGATCGGACCATTTGTTTCATTCCCGGATACCACTCGGCCGAGGCGCGAGCGGCGAGATTAAGGCGCCAAAATTTATATTTAAAGGAATCGGCGTGCTATAAACGTCGTCGTTTTGGATTAACAGAGACGATTCCAATTTCTGCAGTTAAACCCTAAAACTTCGCAGAATGCATAGTAAGCCGAAAATTTTGGAACAAAGAGACGTTTTGGACCGGGCACGAACCAACGGGCCTAATTTCTATTATTTTCGGATTTCAAGAGGGCCCATAATGGAAAATGACCGTTTTGCCCCCGAAGCCCATTTTTGACCCATTTTAAGAACCTATTAGGTTTTTAGCCCATTGGGCCCGCCAAATTCAAACCCGAGCCCATGTGAATAGTGCCAAGCCCACTGGAATGATGCGGGCCGTGAATAGTGTCGAACGAATAGTGTCATAATGGAAAATGACCGTTTCACCCCCGATGGCCCGTTTTGGCCCAAATTGAAGAATCCATTGGATTTTTAAGCCCGTTGGGCCCGTAAAAATTCAAGCCAAGCCCACGGGAATAGTACAAGGCCCACGTGAATAGTGCCGGCCCGTACGAATAGTACCAAGGGTGGAAATTACCCTTTTACCCTTTTTGAAAGTGAGGTTTTTGGAAGATGACAATTTATGATTCAAGACAAAGCTAATTAAAGCTTTGTCTTGCTTTTCTTCATGGTGACACACCCCCCTTGGCCGAACCTATCACCCTCCCCCTCTCTCTCCATTGCTTTCCATCCTTGTCTCAATTAATTGGATTGAAAGTGGTCTTGAAAATCAAGACATCAAATGAGATATTTTGGGGAAAAAGTTACATTATTGCAACCTTGATTTAATGAAGTGCAAGACCACTCTCTCTCTCTCCTTGTCCCTTTCTTTCTTGTCCAATAATTTTGGCGTGAAAGTTGTCTTGAATTCAAGAGGACAAGTTGCATTATTTGAGTGCAATAATGCAAGTTGGATAAGATTTGTAAGACAACTCTCACTCTCTCTCTTTCACTCTTCATTTCTTTCTTTTTCCTCTCAAATTCGGAGCTCCCCCTCTCCCCTCCATTTTCTCCACTTTTCCTTCTTGTTTTGGCTCCCACATCTTGCCGCCGAAACCCCCAAGCCATACCACACCTTTACCAAGCTCAAGCCACGCTTTTGGGGCCGTTCGGGGCGCCGTTGCCATCGTACATCGCCGTGTAACCGCGCCGTGTCGAACCGTGTCGAGCCGCCGTCAAGACCCATTTTTCCGTCTACGCGCCGTAGCCGAGCCATCACCGTCTTCGCGTCGTCGCCGCCGTCGTCGCCGTGGTAGTCTCGCCGTTAAACGGTGAGTTTACCCCCTAATCCTTGATTAGGCTACTAATTGCACTTAGGGTTAGTTAAGATGCAATTAATCCTTTAACTATGGTTAATTTGGCTAATCTTGATTAAGTTAAATTAATCCTCGTTAGGTTAATTAATCCATGTTAGGTTAATTAATCCTCGTTAGGTTAATTAATCCCTGTTAGGATAATTAATCCCGATTAGGTTAATTAACCCTTGTTAGGTTAATTAATCCTGGTTAGGTTAATTAACCCAAGCTGAGTTAAGGTTAGAATTTTATGCTGATTGTGCTGGACATGTTTATGTCGAGACCGACCATGGAAATAACGTCCCTCGTGCCTAAAATAATTTTTGTAGAAAATAATGCATTTTTAATACGACATTGGTAATTGATGTGGAGATATGCTGAATGCTAAATTTTCTGTGATCGAATAATCCACTAGGCTCGAAATGTGAAGCATGCAAAGTTTGGCATCAAAAGCACGTCGCTGTGATCACGTGTGAATTTTATTGTGAAAATGGCATTAATTGATGTGTGATCATGATCGTGGCCTGCATGCAGAAAATGTGATATTCCCACGATTGTTTGATAACATCAACCCTGAGGTGTGTTGACGCGGGGTTAAGGAAACATTTACCCTGAGGCGTGAACTTTACGCGGGGTTAAGGATTATCACCCTGAGGCGTGTTTACGCGGGGTTGAGCATTAAGCCTGAGGCGTTAACTTTACGCGGGCTACCCTGAGGCGTGTTGACGCGGGGTTAGTTGAGCCTGACGAGGCCAACTGTCGCACACCTGAGGCGTGAACCTTACGCGTGTAGTGGCGACGTCGTACACCTGAGGCGTGAACTTTACGCGGGTTGTGACGACGGGTTATGGAATGAACACGTTTCATGAGTGCGTTGGTGAAATGGCAAGAGGAAATGAGATTTTGTCTAAATTCATGTCTTGACTGATGCGTAGTTTTAGCATGCGATTATAACTGATAATGTGCAGGGCGTGTGCATGTGCCAAGGCAAGGTAAGAACGCCTGTGATTTGTTGATTGATCAGTGAGTGGGTTGCTCGAACCCGTTACAGGTCGCGTAGAGCGAGCTTTGCTCGCTATTGATCTGCCATCGACATTAAGTTGCATGTTTAGGGTTCACTCTAGGTGAATTGGTATCCTACGCGAGGTTTAGGCGGTTAACTCGCTGAGATTTATATTTCATTTGTTGTTGTTAACCATTTTTCAGGTCCGTAGAACGGAAGGCCGACGGGTACGGTTCAAGGTACCCTGGTGTAGAGGAGATAGGTTAACCCCGACCCCGGTTCCTCTTTTGTTGGTCGTGTAGGAAGTGGCCCGATAGTGAGGACTTGTAAATATAAACTTCCTAGGGTTAACATGTTGATAAATAAAAAAAGTGTGGTTTGTTAGTACTGTTCGTTCTGTTATTGGTGCTGCTGTTTTTTTTGCTATCCCTACTATCAGGGGTTGTTCATGTTTCCGCATACGCTAATTAAAAGAAAAAAAAAAATGGGTCGTCGACGCGTCCTGGGACGTCGAAATATTTATTGACTATTGGACAAGTGACAGGGATGGTCGCGCGCTCGAGGGTCCGAGGCGTGACAAAAACGGTATAGTCCCTGCCTTGACCAGACTTTGATAGAGGCAATCGGTGAAAGCCTTGCAGGTATCCGAGCCTCTAAAGCTCAAGAACACATCGTATTGACCGCTACCTACAACTGTGGCTTCCGGAGAGATGAACGAAGAAGTGGATGCTCCCTCAATGCTCTCTTCCTTTGCTCTCTTTCTCTTTCTCAGACTCTGCCCTCTGTCCATGGCAATCTGAGGTAGGAAGCTGAAATGAAAGGTGCTTTTAGGATGCTTTTCAGCAAATGCTTGTTGGCTTGGTCCACTCCGAATAACGGGTACGTTAATTTCTCCCCTAGGCAACGCTGAAGATTAGGTGGCCCTAAAGAGGCCCCCAAGAAGCCCACATCATTTACTTGTTCAGAAACACATATTTGAAACACGTTTAAATATTTAAACGCATATTTAAACAGATTGAAGTGAAATTAATCGAATTCGTTAAAACACATTTGAACAACTACATAACTTCACGCACATCGAAAGATGCTTTTTCTGCAGCTTAAAGGGATTGATGAACAAAGAAAGATGCTCTTAGGATGCTTTTTTGCAAATGCTTGTAGTCCTTGCCTTATCAAGCAAGCGAAGCTCATACGATCCTCGGTCATCTAATCATGTGTAGAAAACTATAATATCAAAATTATGTAGAAAACTCCATGGAAGCATCTTCCTCTGATGCCTAATCCTTATCATAATATTGTGGAAGCACAACAACTATAATATTATTTCAATTAAAAAAAAAAAAAGTAGGTCGGAAGACAACTTTTGTTTATGGGTGTGATTACACGACATCCTCATTAGATTATTATTATTAGTCGTAATCTTGCTAAGCCTTATTCAATGTTTCCTAACGTTTCGCGTGTTTCTTCAGGAATGCAGCCAACACTCGAAAGACAATGAAAACTTCTTGCAATTGTTATAGAAAGGGCAAACAAGAAAAATAATTAAATATTTGCGTCTCGGAAATGTTTTATTGGTCGACCTCCATTAATTTTCCACCATTGGTCGCGGAAAAAACGGTGAGTAGATGCTAATCCCCGAAATAAACAAATAATTCTCGTTTGTCTTCTTTTAAGTTAAATTAAGAAACTTCATCGAATGTGCAAGTATTTTTCAGACCATTGAAAAGTCCATGACATAGGATTTTCCTTTCGGTAAAGCACGCAATGTAATTTTTCACGAAAACACAGAAGTGATAAAACTCGCTTACCTCGTTTAAGCGCTATATAAACCACACAGGCCAACCACATATTTCCTCAGCCCCACGCACTTTGAGAATTAAAGGGAAAAAATCAAATCATTTTATGGCATACTATTTTTTAAAGTTTGATCAACCATTGAAGGGATTTTCAAGTTGATTGTTATTTTAAGACATGCATCGAAAATGTTTTTATGGGTGAATTATTTCTAATATTTCTTATATCGGCCAGTTGGATTATGATATATACCAGTTGGATTAGTACTCGTGGTCGAACTACTTGTTGAGATATGATATATGTTCACAGACCGATATGTTTTGGAGCATAATCATGACCGATGTGATTTTTGGGGCTTAACTATAGCCGATGTAGTTTCTGGGCCTTGCCACCTGGCGAAGCATGACTAGGACTGGGCACCAGGAGTGCCTAGACCAACATGGCCCGAGCCATTCAAAATAACTAAATTATTTTTTTTCAACTTCAAAATAATGAGAAACTAATTGAGGAAAATTAATGGAAGACTCTCATTCACTTGGAACTCCTCACACTTTTCCAAATATTTGTAACATGTAATAAGAAGAGTTTCGAGCCCCTCCAAGTGGAACTTTGGATCCAAGACCGTGGCTACCAGAAAAAACAAGCTGATGTCTTTGTAATGTTCGAGGCATTTTGCCTTTATGGTTTACGGCCACTGCTATTTTGTGGAGATCACCCGTTTTGCTCGCCAATTCAACTGACATCATGTACAAAACTGGAAGGGCTCGATTGCTTGGCCACTAATCGAAATCTTCGAACTTCAGTTTCGAAAATATTCTCAGTTTTTCATGTGCTTTGCAAGTTCGATCTCACATTCCAAGGTCCAAGACGAGTATCAATGGAACAAATCCACCTTGGTGTAATACAAGTGCTTGAATTATCATATCAGAAAATTGTAATGTGAGTGTTTGAAGCATGATTTCTCCTATTAGTCAAAATTTGATGCATAAAAAACTAGTCAAAGATTTCTAAATGGGGAGGAATTCCCCTAAGAAAATAACTAAATCTGGGCAGAATAAGAAAGCTTCTGGGCGAGTAAGCATTATACTTGTACCCTAGCACAAGGTCGTAAGTAGCTAAAGGGAAGAAGAAAATCCCAAAACTACCAAGATGGAATCTGTAAGTCCATACAATTTATAAAAGGAAAATTTCTGCTTTCATGCTTTTTCTAATCAACTTCCTGAGCTTTTAATTTTTTTAAGTAAGTCTTTCTACCTTTACAAATTTTCTGATCAAATCTGGCCAAATTTAAATCCGGCCAAATCTAGTTAACGTGGCAAGTCAGGACGACACCAAAGGACAATGTGGATAACATTTAGCCAATGTGGATGCCCACATGAACAACACCCCGAAAAAATTTAGTCAATGTGAACAGTGTCGAAATATGATGTAGATGAACCATGTGGATGCCCATGTGGACCTCCATGTTGGAAAACTTTTATCCATGCTACACTTCGACGGCCATGGCAGCTGAATTGTGTTAGATTTATTGTCGAACGAACTTGGTTAAAATACTTGATTAAAAAAATTAAAAATTATTGTTGAACAAATTTATTGTTGCGAAACATGATAGGTCGGTAATTGCTCCATGGACCCATTATCAAAGATATCCAATGCTTCTAAGAACTCAGCTCTATTGAGACATTGAATTTCGACTAAATTGTTACAATAGTTAGCCTTTCAATAGACTAGTAAGAACACGTAACTATTTCCTCTATTGGAGAGGCACAAAAGAAATCCGACACCCTCACTTGAGGAAATTGTCAACAGAGAGCCCAAGTTTGAGTCTATCAAAATATCTAGTTAGACATATCTTCACTCAAAATGTTGAGTCACTGATTTATGGGTCAACTATGATATATCAACTACTCCTTACTACACCAATTCTCCAAGACTTTTCTGATACAACTACATGTGCATCTTAACATCCTCCAAGAACTCGAAATTATCATGGCCCTAAATTTGGTGTAATAATTTTAGACGGGAAAAATCCTTTCTTTTAATAGAACTGCAGTGTTCTATTGAAAACTTTTGCAAGTACTTCAATCAGTCAAGCTTAGGCAATATCAACTTAAGATAGGAGGCAACAACAAGTTTCAAGCTTCTTGAGGGAAGCTCTAGGATGTATTCAAGTAAATTTCATTCATAAAGATCAAGTTCTTCTAGATAAACCAGGTAAGAAAGCTGTGGCAACCTGGGACTCTAACAAGAGATCGTCAGATATGTCAAGTCAGAAGGAAGCTCTGGCAGTGATCGGAGATCGTAACGGCCCAATAGGCTAAGGTGTTGGAGAGAAAAAGGATTTTGAATGCTATCCAGCAGGTCAAAATATCGATGCACCAGTGAATTGGAGAATCTCAAGTGGAGACAAGTCACTAATTTCACTTTGAACTTCCTCTTTTGGTCTATAGTAGAATTCAAGACTTGCCGTTCGCAGTCCTTTCAACCTTCCAATAGCACTAGGTAACTTTTCAATATCAGAATGACTAATGTCCAGATGTTGCAAGTCATGTAAATCCCCAATTGAGCTATGGATTTCTCTCAATGACAAACAACGCCTGGCACTCAATTTCTCCAGCTTCCTTAGAGAATCGATTGACATCGAAATCTTTGTAATACTAGCAAAATATGAAATAAAATTTTTAGTTCTTCTTATACACCTACTTCTCCTTATAGCTCCTTGAGATTGTCACAAGAACTCAAGTCCAAGGAAACGAGGCTCTTAACTTTGCCAACAAAAGGGTGGAATTTCCTTAGCCCACAACATTTTTTCAAGATGAGAATCTCCAACTCTGTGATAGCTGAGAAATCATGAGTACATTTTACATAATTGCAAAATGCAAGGTCGAGAATTTTCAGCCGCTTTGCCGCCTATACACGAAGGTGAAAAGCTGTCAAGAGAGGCCGATCAAGTTGTGGATTGGGTAGTGAAAGCCCAAAGATCTAAGCATTTCCCTTATAATTGGATTTGTTACCCTCCTTCGGCTTAATGGGACCTCGGAGTATCAGAAGCCCATGCTTCTTATTCATCTCATGCTACTTAAGAAATGGAAAAGCTCATTGTTTATCTTATTTTCTGCATGTGTATTGCTTCCACCCCTTTTCCACGTCTTGAGAAAAATTATAAGCGAACGCCGAAAGAAAAATTGGTGCAACAAGCACCAAAATAGAACGCCCCAAAATTAGCTGATGCACTCCGTTATTTGCTTTGCTCTGACTCCTCCCTTCATCCATTGAAGTCTGACAGAAAAGAGAAAAAAGAAATGCCTTCCTGTAGCGCAAAAAGATAGGTTAATACCTGAATGCATCAACGTGCAAAGATCAACACCACCTGCTCAGAGAACGAGTTGGACACATTACAGAATATGAACATCGACTAACTAGTCTTCATATGGAGGTGTTTCCCAATTACCAGTAATTCATGTAGAGCTGATACTATCGGATACTAGAACTCCACTCGATTTCAATATTTAAAAATCCAAATCCGATCAAGTATCGCTTTCTCTACTTGAGCTCGGCTCACTAGCGAAAGTTGAAATTCTCAAGCTCAACTCAGATTCTGTTAGAATAATTAAATATTAAACCAAGCCTTCATCTAACAGCTTAAACTTTTAGAATAATCGGCAGTGTTTCTACAAAATCTCACATGTTATCAGAGCTAAAGGTCTTGAGTTCAAATCTTACCAAGCCCCATTTGCCTCCCCAAATTAAATATTTCCACGCTTAGTACTAGGCAAAAAAACCAAACTAAGCGTGAAGGAAAGTGTTAGAGTAATTAAATATTAAACCACGCATTCATCTAACAGCTTAAGCTTTTAGAACAATCGACAATGTTCCTACAAAATGTCATAGACTCAAATCCTCGCATAAGCTAGAATCAAGCTCAACCTCTACTAATCGAAAAGGAACAGATTTCTCAAGAAACGATTCCCTAAAACACAAAGGCCCACCTTAACTGACCTTTATGCAGGAGTCAGCAAATTTGGCAGTAAAATCACGTAAGCTGAACGTCCAGCAGTTACTTCATGCGAAGAATCACAAATGCTAAAGCATTCGCCATGACCATACAGAGAGAAAAGGGCAAAGAAAGAAAGAAAGAAAGCAACAAGCTATGACATACCACTTTGATTAGAACAAATTCCTCCATATTCTTCCGAACTCAAAGCCACCTAAAGATTGGCGAGAATCGGTCTAACGATCAACGACGACGAGATGAGAAGGGAAAACAGCCCGGATCAAGCATCAAGCATTGTGGGCACAACTAGCTGGTTTTGTTGTTGATGAGGCACATTGTGTGAGGTATGCTCTTTGGCATCCTTGTATCTGAAGCAAAGGTCATGCTAAAGTTACTTCAAAAGGAATAAGTATTAATGATGTTGCCACTGCAAGACTACTGTCCTTGTTCCAGGTAAAGAAAAGCAAGTTAAGTTTTATATATGCTCACTCAAACTCTTTTTTTCGAACGGTTTTACATTTTCTGTGTTTCTAGCCTAATTACACTGTGGGTGTAACACTGAACCATGTGAAACCCAGACCATCTGTGAAGTTCTAGTATAACAGAATGCATTGTTGAAATAACTAATTCTTGAAATGATCTAGTTCCTTCTTTTGGGAAAAGTCAGTGGCGCATCGTTAATCATATTAAGCAAAATGCACACAACTAACATGAGCTCTGATGGAAATTACTTTCGGAAGTAATTGGAAGTGTCCATGTTTGGCATGATAGTCAGGTCTATTAAACTGGTTCTTGTGTCCCTATTTATTCTTTCAACCTTTATACTGTATATTAACATCCTGAGATATAAGGCAAAAGTTTGCCCATGTGATCATTTATTGTGTTTCTTATGAGGTCTTTACTGGATTTGCACTGCCAGTGCCATCTCATGAAAGAAACGTACAGCTGGTTTGAGCTTTTCTCATATATTTGAATGGTTGTAAACGAGTGAAGCTTATTGATGGTTACT
>BCNH02000002.1:11626077-11645336 GCA_001662345.2 Metrosideros polymorpha var. glaberrima | reverse complement strand
AAGCATTGCATTGGTGGATTGGATTATTCAAACCATGGACTGGGATCTTAGATCCACACCACAACTATGCAATAGCTTTTCACAGAAAGCACATGGCAATGCATCTATAATTCGACAGTTAGGTACTTAACATGGTTTTATCATATACACCTGGGTCAGACACAACGTTGGATTCATCTTGACTAGGACGTGTCAACTGCCCAATAATGCTCTCACGTGGCACTTACTAGCTGCTCCTTTGTTATATTTGCATTACACAATTCCTGGTAATGATTACATAAATAAACTCATGAGAGTTGCAGTTAATGCTTTGTGCTCAAAAGGGTGGTTGAAATCAGCACGGTTTTGATGACGGCACACAGCATGGCACAAGGTGAGGGAAGTTTACTTTACCCCAGTGGCCCAGACGAAGGTAATTCATCTATTGCCTTTTGAATTGAGGACAAATTTGTTCCTTTGAGTGTTAGCATGCGCATGACTCAATTGAAAATGATTGTTTTAGAAGTATATGCGATTGGGGATTCTCTTCGGCCAAAAGGAAGAAAGAAGAATAGATTGGGGGGGTTCTCATTTCTTCTCTGGAGACCCCAGGAACAGAGCCTGTACTGTGAAAAATCTCCAAGTGGAGGCAAATAAATTTTGGAAGCTTGTAAGATAGCAGTAACTGCAGCTCAGATCGGATGGGATTTTAGAGAAAGAACTGCTGTTACATAGATCAAAATAGATAAAAGATAAATAAATAAATAATCTTGAAGATAACCAATCTCAACTCACAAAAATCTCTAGTTTTACACAAATTCTGACTAGTTGATTATCACGGGGTGTGATTGGCTCTCGGTTATAGCGATGGGTTCATCATCATCGAAACTTAGGTTATGGGTGATATTCAATAGCTATATCTCAACCAGAACATTTCTTAATGGACATAGAAATTCTATAGTGACTTCAAGGATAATCGATGCTAATTGACCGTCTCCACCCTTTTATGCTTATTAAAGAACTCAGAACTTGAATTGCTCTTGTTCAGGAATCTGAGATGGTCCCCTTGTCCTTCTTAAGAGGACCTCGTGGCTATGACACAAATTGATCTTTTGTTATGATTCTTGAGTCCTGGACCATGCCACATGCTGAATGTGGTACGTGCGGCGTGAGTGCACAGTGTAAGAGAGATCAAATTGGATAATAAGGCGACTCGGGTCCCCCTAAACGAAAACAAGTTAGTGGTGACTATAATGCAACAAGGAACACCAGTTCTAACCAGACTACTACCTATCATGAGGCATTCCTCGTTTGTACATTCCCTAGGCTTATACTATATCTATTTGAGCATTCTTCATTCCGAAATCTTGTAGAGGGTTGTACTCATACATTCATGTTGTCAACTATACATGACATAATGAATAATTGTCACGCATGAAATTTCGATGGAAATTACCCCCCCCCCCTCATAAGGCAATATAGACTGTGCAGGAGTCGATCAAGGCATCGAATTACTGAACTGATCACCAAGGAAATTTCATGTGATAACTCCATATCCGAATCGAATTGCATACAGAAATCATTTGAAATTGAATATAGCATTTAGAAAAGGACATGGCCAAAGCTGAGAGGTGCCTAGCAATCCTATGTCAGAGGTCGGTTAATGTGAGTCTCATGTTGCTCATTCACATTTTAACTACCAATACTCAAATAAGCTTCAATTCTGGTCAACGAAGGGGGGTCTTACGTTTTATGCATGTCGTGGGGGCAATGTTTGATCCTGAACCAAAGTCTTATCTAGCATCATGTCAATGAGTGAAATAGGTAAGAGGAAGAGAGAAAAAAAAAAATAGGTTAGAGGAAGAAAAAGGAAACACGTGAATTATGCTTGACGTTTTGAATTTTATATTTCTTTTTTTTTTTCTTTTTTGGAGATGCACACTAAAGTCAAGCGATTTGTCTTTTCTGTTTCTTTCCCAGCCGGAGAAAAGATAGTTTAAAAAAAATAGACGCTAATAACTCCTAAATTTTAACTTAATGTGCAATTTTAGATTGGACATTTTAATATGATCTGTAAACTATTCTTAAATGTCTAATGTAAACATTTTTTTTTATCTGAAAAAGAAGAAAGTCGTCTCAAGTCTCTAAATTTTTGCGAAACGTACAACCAAGACCCTCAATTTTTTTTTGGGATTGACACTATCGAATTGGACTGTATCTTCTTAAAATTCTTTCTTGACAAGGTAGGTAATTTCTGTGGACTCGATCTTTTTCTAAAGTCGAAAAAATCATTTCGTGTGTCTCGTTCCACGAAACATTATCAGCTTCAACACGATATCCCAACAATTTGTTAGGCGGAGAGGACATACTTTGTCCGAATTTGAAACCTACCAAAATATGCAAGGCAAGAACAGTAGTAACCCAATAATTAATTCCATTAGATTTAGAAAGCAAGAAACTTTTCCTTGGCACTTTCTAAGCGGACAACAAAAGACACCAAGAAGAGGCGAAAAGGAAAATAGCAACTTTTCTCCAATTGAAACTGGCTTAACCCACAAGACTGACACGTGGCGGTCGGACACGGCCTCTCTGACTCTCCGAAAAAAATGAAAAAAAGAGAAAATCAAAAAACCTTTTTTTTAACAGCAAAATCGCTGTCTCTTCCTCTCAGATTTTAATGCTCAAAACCAGTCAATCTCTCTCTCCTTCCTTTGGACACAAATTCCATTTACTCTTGAATTTTTATTTTTATTTTTTTTCACCATTTTTAAACTCTGCCCTTTCTTCTTCTTCTTCTTCCTCATCTTCTTCATCTCGCCAGATCTCTCTCTGTCATTGGCGTCAAGTTCGCCGGACGGCGACCGTCGGCATTCTCCTGTTCCGCGCGCATCTCGCCGGCAATGCCGGCTCAGATCTAGTGTCGGTAGCTTGATGCGTAACTCAGTGTGCTCGTCGTAATCCTTACCACATTCAGCGGGAGGAAGGTGAGTGCTCGACTCGTTGATCTTGGGTTCGCGTGAAAATTTGTTATTTGTGTTTCTTGTGTGCGCTACTGTTCTGTTCATGTGGGAATTTCCACTTCAGTTAGAGTTTGGACTTCGCAGGCGAGAGGTAGTGAGGTCGTGTTCTACAAGCAATGGGACTCTCTTTAGGAGTTTGAGAGATGCTTTATGAATAAATCATGTCTCAATGAGTATGATGCTTGGTGCCGGTTTGGATTATGCACGAAAGGGGTTGTTGGGTCGGTCGATTCTTGGCAAATGTGAAATTAGAATTATCCGAGCAGTGAGTCCTGAAATGCTTGCAGATATTCATGCGTTCTCGCGTAATTTTGTCTGACAAATAGTGAAATGCACTTGTCTAGCATTTTCATCTTCCACTCCGCAATGTGAACTTTTTGTCGAAGTTACGAATTTACTCTGGATGTGGTTGTTCTGGGTCTTCCTATCTCCTCCTTATGTGTGTAATTTTCTTTCTGCTCTTTTTAGATACCTGTAATTGAGAGATGGAGGTGGAGAAAAGACGGTCAAAGGGAGGCTTTCTCCAGTTTTTTGACTGGAATAGCAAGTCCAGGAAGAAGCTGTTCTCCAACGGTCCTGATATACCTGGTCCTGGTACGATCCTCATTGTCTTTTTATCAATTTATTAGTCACGCCCGCGCATTGCTAGCATATGAAATTTTTCTGGTGGAGATGGCTCATATATGGCTATTAACGTGCTTTGTTTCTTATTATAGATGGAGTTAAGCAAGGGACAGATGATGCAGAGATCTTGGCGAAGTCAAGGTTTCAGATGGTGGGAGTTCTTCTGACCCTATTGTCGTCAAAATCTTTTTTAGTCGTGTATGAGTTCCATCTATTTGACTTGCATTATTTCTTGCCTTATTGTAGAATGTTATTGATGAAAACGGAGTTAGTTCAAGTAAAAGTGGAAGTAGTGAATGGAATTGTGCTGCTTCAGAGACCAGCAATGAAGGATGTGAAAACAGAGCCCCTGGAGTAGTGGCTCGACTGATGGGTTTGGATTCATTGCCAAAGTCATATGGTCCTGAGTCCTCCACCTTGTGTTCTGAATTTCATCAAGTCAAAGCTTCTCCTTACAGTGATGGCACCCATGATTTGCGAAGTAGATGTGATCCGATTGATTACCTTGGCAGTTCTAGTAGACTGGGTAGGTTCTCCTCACACCCTGCAGAAGTAAAGCTCTTAAAGGCGCAGAACCGACCAATAGAGAGATTTCAGACCGAAATACTACCTCCAAAATCAGCTAAACCTATTTCCATTACCCATCATAGGTTGTTATCTCCAATTAAAGGTCCCGGATTCATTCCGGCCAAGAATGCTGCCTATGTTATGGAGGCAGCCGCAAAGATTATTGAAGCAAGTCCCCGGGTTGTCAGAGGCAAAGCATCATCGACTGTTTCAGCATCAGTTCCTATAAGAATACAGGATCTAAAAATGAAATTAGAATCTTCCTATGAGGCATCAAGGCAGCAGAACGCCAGTAGTTCTGGCAGTGTCAAGAATGTAGAAGGAAAGTTCAATGAGCAGAGCTACAGAGTACCACAAGATACACAGCCTACCAGGACTGCCGTGGTATCAGGAAAGGTTAGTTCTGGCAATTGGAGATCCAAGGGAAAATCATCTTCCCTTGCTGAGCAAGGTAAAGTCAATGTTCAAACAAGAGAGGCAAAGAATCAGCTCAATAAGAAAAATCTTGCAGTTGAGAAAGAGCAGAGTGGGGACTCAAGCCAAATTTCCAATGGGCTGCCACGGTTGCAGAAGAGTTCACAAAGAAAAACTTCTACAAACCAGACAAACTTCGCACTCAAGCAAAACAACCAGAAGCAGAATTCCCTGAATGACAGACAGGGTTTAGTGTCGAGGGCTTTACGCTCCAAACAACCGGCAGGAAGAACTCAGCCTGTCAATGGTTCGATCGGACCATCTAAGACTGCAAGCAAGATTGCTGTGAAGGCCGAAACTGGTTCCCCGACAACATCAGTGAGAAATATTTCCAAGGAGCTTAAATCATCTAGATTCAAGACTCCCACCCACAAAATAAATTCTGCAAAATCAGATATCAATTTGAATCGAAGTGTCACCACCAATGTTCTCATCAACAGTGATGGTATGTCTGTCAAACGAAATACTGTCATTGATGGACGCGTGAATCAGGGAGTGGATAGCAACAAAAACAGCATGGATGTTATTTCATTTACATTCTCTTCTCCCATAAAGAGATGCTCTCAAGAAGCTCGTGCCTACACCGAAATGCACAAGAATGGTAACTTTGATCATTCTTTTAATGGCGATAATGGATCATTAAATTGTAAAGATTCCAGTTCATCATCTCCAATGGGAAGTATATCTGATGGAAATTTTTTGAGTGTTCTCTTGGAACGGAAGCTTAGAGAACTGACTGACAGAATAGACTTGTCCAATTGTGACATTTCCAGGGAAAAGAGTTTGTCTATGCCTAAAATTAGCAATCAAGAATCAGTTGGCATATTTAACAGTGTAAGCCCTGTGATAACAGAAAGTGAGGAAAGCTCTCAACAAGGTTTAGATGAGGTTGTGAGCAGTCCAGTTGTTTCTGTCTGTACTTCATCAGATGGTCCCACAATCAACTCAAAGCAAGAGTGCCAGGTATGTTGCTTTTGCTAAAGTACTTACTAGATTCAGTTGTGTTCTGTTTTTCTTTAGTCTCTAGTTTCTTTAAGTAACTTCCACTTTAGAAAAGGACAAAATATTCTGGCGCTTTAAATCTCGACACATGTTTAATACTTGGAGGATTGCGACAATAACTAAATCTAGGCAGTCAACAAATAGAGTCTTGGTGACTTTGGTGCAATGATGGAACTTAATGACCTTAAGTATATAGTTAGGGGAGTTTTTGTCACTCCATTTCTAGATTCTTTCTACATATTTATAAGTTTCGATGTGCTGCTTGTGATCAATGTGGCATGAAGCAAAAGAAAATAAACATATCATTCGGGATTGTATGTGCTTATATATGATCAATTCTTTCAAAGTTGGAAAGGGTTGGAAATGGACCCTCCTCTTGCCTCTGCCATTTCTTGAGAACTCTTAGATGCGTCCTCAGATTTACCTTCTGTGTTTGTTAGCCAACAATGCCAAACCAAATAGAAATTAGAAACCTTGACTGTCTAATATTGAATCCTCAGTTTATGTTTTACTTTTGACTAAATTTTTAAAGTTTTTGGAGTTCTTCATCTGCAAAACTAGCTTGTGGCTAGTCATCTCGATCTTTTCTTCTGTTAAATCCAATGTATTAGTCTTCAATCTGCAAAGAAGTATAGATTTCAGTCATTGCCTATTGATCTAAAACTACCTTCTTTTATTCTGGATATGCCCTTATTACAGTTCGAAATAAGCAATATCATGGATGAGTCTAAATAAGAGATGCAATAGTGTAATCTTGTTCTTGTACTTCGAATAGATAGTTATTGTTGGGAACATTTATTGCCATGCTTAAATTATCTTGATATCATAAAGGTTGTGGATTCAGAAGAAATAGAAGAGTGCAGCAGCAGTGCCACCAGCTATGGTGCTGGAAAAGAAACTGACTATGAACATCGAAGCCCGGTTTCAACTCTTGAATCCTCATTTGTGAGTGAAAGTTGCACAGATAGCATGATCACTTACAGTGGTAAGAGTATTTCCTTCTTTTGCATGAACATGCACATTACGTAATTTAGAAAGCTATTCAGACACATGCTTCAGAAACTAATTGGGAGCATTGTTTGACGTGAACATGTGAGTTGCCCAGTGCAGAAAAAGAACTGGAACAGGTTGCTAACTTGGTACATTGAAACTAGTCCCGATACAGTAGAGTTTTGGTTGTTCTATTCACAAAACCAATGAGAGGGTAAAATGTAGTAACTTGACAGTTGATATGAGACTAGAGCATATGTTATTATCAGCAATTGCCACGCATTCCTTTCATGAATGAATATTTTCAGTAAGAGTGACAGCTAAAACATCCTTTTCTAAATCTCAGGCAACAAAGATTACTCATCCAGTCAAGCCCCTGAGGTGTTGGATTGGCTTTGCCAAAGAGAATTTCCAACTGTGGAATGTGAGGATGAACTTTCCTGCTCGACCTCTTCTTCTATGACAGCAGATGCCGGGACAAAGTGGGCGACAAGAAAAGAATCCCATTCATTGTATGCGGGTGGTTCGAGAAGTTGGGAACTTAAATATGTGGAAGAAATGATTGGGAATGTAAAGCTGAGGTTGGAAGATTTTGGGGAGAGCGAGCCCAAGTTCATATGCAATGGTCTCTTCGATAAATTGGAGAACCGAGCGGATAGAATGGATAGATATGAGGAGCACTTGAGGCTGAGGCGCAAACTTTTGTTTGATTGTGCAAGTGAATGTCTGGAGGTACGATGTCGCGATATGGTCAATGGAACCTGTGAAGGATGGTCTAAGTGGCATGCATTGTTCCGAAGAAAGCGCTGGTTAGCGGAGGATGTCTACAAGGAAATCTCAGGGCGGAAAACCATTGGGGATATGATGGTGGATGAGCTTGTGAACCAGGACATGAGCACTCGGCAAGGGAAGTGGGTTGAGTTCAATGTTGACGTGTTTGAAGAGGGTGTCGAGATTGGAAATAGGATACTAACCACGTTGATCGATGAATTGGTCACCGAACTTTGATGCAACCATCTAGAGAGATACTAAGTTATGCCAAGCATCAATTGCCTCATTCTCCAGTTCTATACTCAAAACCTGGGTAGGTGGAAAGAGATAATTAGGAGGGAAGATTTTATAGAAATAATTTCATCATGAGAAGAGAGAAGCTTCTTGAGGTTAATGATATTCCCTGTGTTATATCATGTGAAGATGTCTTGTCTCAATCAAAATTCACAAACAGGCAAAAGCTTCTTGTTTTACTGCAAGCTTCTTGTATGCACAGTCCATTCTGATGTTGTGAGTACAATACTGTGTAGTCTACTTGTACCCTTCGCATCTCGTCTCAGTTTTCTTCCTGGACTTCCAATTTACTTTCCCCTTTAATGCTTTCAGATCATGCATCTATTTGGCCCAAATCGTAGGAGATGTTGGAGTGCTCCTAGTGCATCTCCATCATTAGTCAGATTCACCTTACTGTTACGCATCAAGTCCTTTTCACTAGGTCCAGTGCGCAGGATTTGTTTATCAGCAATGCTCTTGAAGCATGCAACTTTCATGGGCCGACACTTGAGATCGCGACCGTGTGACATTTAGGCTCCGATCTGAATCCGAATGGCTCGTTCGGCCTTGTTTGAGTCACCTAAGATCAGCCTTTTGCTTGAATTTTCGTACGACTCCTCACTTGGCCCACTCCGTATCATTTTGCTAAAAGGGCGCGAATGGTCCCTCTTGCGAGGTGGCGCTCATGATAGCGCAGGCTCTCCTAGGCCATACTGCTCGCAACTCGGGTTCTCCTTTAGTTATTTGATTTGATTTTGCTTAGGAGAAAAGAATAGGATAACTTGTGAAAAAGAAAATCGCGCATGGGTACGAGAATCAATAACCAAAAGAATATAAGATAATTAAAGTACGAGGAAAAAATAAAGGTGTATGATACATGCCAGATGGGAATAGTTATCGATTGGTGACAATTACATTCGCACGAAAAAGCCGTGTAAGAGAATGCCTTCTATTGCTTGTTGGTTTATACGAATGAAGGGAGTGATGAATCTTCCCTCAATCTAACGATGGAAGTTCCATCTTTCTAACCATCATTTAGCCCATCAAATTCGTCCCCATGACATTCTAGAGTATACATAAGAACTCTAAAATCATTAGAAGTTTCGAGACTTGTCAAGCCATCTCGGCCATTTTCTCGACCTACTGTCCTTGAAAACTTTCGATCCGTGACACAACCGCCGGCTCCCGAAGCACTTGCATGGTAATAGGAGGGCAAAGGCTGATTCAAATGGATTTGTTTGTTTAGTTATAGTCCATTTCTTGCTCCGTCTTGTGTATATACAAGAGTTCGTCGACGGATCTTCGGTCGAAACTAGCTCATCCTACTCGATTTGGTTATCGACATAATCTTCATCTGCTCAGCGCAATCGGTCACTGAAAGCTGTATTTCCATGGAAGAAATTGTGTTGCGATGGTGCGTCAACAGGCATTCAAACAAGGTGACAGAAAAGGCAAGAATCTGTGCAGATGGACTGCGTCTGGGTTTATCTGCACCAAAGCAAGTTACTACTGTTGGAACCTTTGAGTCTTTGACAGCCCTAATATCCCATTTGCCATTTAAAAGGTGTATTTATTTTACGAAAAATGAATGATTTTGATAACATTTGCTTGAAAATAATTGATTGTATAGCTTATAAAAATAAACGAACGAACGTCCAAAGAAATATTTAGACATAAATTATTGTCGATAATGAAACTTTTTTTCATTAACTAATGGATTTCGAACGATATAATCGATTATTTTAAATATATATATTTCAAATCATTCATTTTTTCGTGAAACAAACGGAATCTTAATCGGATTTGTGTTTTCGGCTACCTCAATTCTGTGCCATGACATAAGCTAACGTGTTTCTTTTTTTCACAATATTCATTTGAAAAAATTATTAATATTAAAATACCATATTGACAAGAATTATTACCCCATTCATATGTTCAAAATCATTCAATGGTATCCATGTCTTATTTTTGGCCCCACGAGATCGTAGGTGGACCAAAATGGGTTTCCATAGCTACTAAAGACTGACCCCTCAATAGATTCTAAATCTAATACACGTCAATCCTAAAGAGAGTCTACTCGCATAGGTAGGATAAAAAGCTGCACCTATTCTTGTAACTGTTTATTGGTCAATCGTAGTTTTATTAGAAGGGTCCCCTTAGGATTACTTAATTTTAAGTGGTTAATAGTACGAAAAATCACAAATTGATATATTTATGACAAATTTACTCTAAATGATTTTTTTATTACGAAAAATTTTAAACTGATACATATGTGACAATTTTACCCCAAATTAATTTTTTGACCACGAAAAATTCCAAACTTATACATTCATGACAAATCTACCCAAAATTGATATAATAAATTTACCTTAAATTGATATACATGTGACAAATTTACCTTCTGTTAGTTTCCGTTAAATTGGGTTAATAACATGAAAAATTCTAAACCGGCACACCTGAGACAAATGGAGGGTAAAATTCCAAACCGGTACACCTTATCAACTATCACGTGCCATCAAATTTAGTAATTTGACAATAAAATTTGACGGAAACTGACAGAGGGTAAATTTATCACAGGTTTATCAGTTTGGGGTAAATTTGTCACAGATATACCAATTTGGGATTTTTCGTGGTCAAAAAAATAGTTTAAGATAAATTTATCACAAGCGTACCCATTTGGGGTTTTTCATGATATTAATCCTAATTTAAAATAATTCAAAATTTTAAAATACTGATGTTACAAACTTATTGTATTGAAAATTATAAAATTCTCTTAATGAGTTGTTCGGGATACTTGTTAACAAAATGTTTATTAGAAGTTTCCATTTCGATAGAAGAGCAAGGCTCACGAGAGACCAATCTCTCATGAACCGATCACGATCCAATTTCATTTTTGTCCTAACATAACTCCTTATGTACACTTTCGTATTATGATACTTCGAATAGAAGTCACGACGAAAACGAATCGGGTTGTGCCAAATAAGATAGGAGAGGAGACTAATTAATGAGAGCAATAGTGGAGGGCCGGGGCTTAAGAAGAATCAGAATTCCTTGACGAGTGAATAATGTGAAATTAATGTCAATAGGCATGCAACCTTGCCGGTAAATGAATTGGGGGAGTGGGAAAACTAGTACCATAGGTGTGGGGTTTAACTCCCGCGTTCTGCAAGAGGCGGAAAAAAAGTCAGAGAGAGAAAAGAATTAGAGATAGGACCAACAAAAAAAATGTGAAATTCATGAATATTAATCATTCATCAAGAGATTTGATATACGACCCCAATATTTATTTTTTTATTAGAAAACAATGAACTAGTCACACAGTATCTCCTCATAGCATCGGTAAAACAATGACTAGTTCCCGTTCTAGGAAGAAGATACAATGCAAGATATCACTCATGTTGCATATAAAAAAAAGGGATAAGTATACTACAAGTTCTAAAACTTATCATGAAAATACAATCGAGTTCAAAAATTTTCAAAAAATACAATCAATGAAAGGACTTAATCATACAAATTTGACGAGTTTTAGGACATGATTGCACTTTTTGAAAGTTTTAGGATTCAATTGTACTTTCATGACAAATTTAATGACTTCCCATACGCTTATCCCTCAAAAAAGAAAAGATCACTCATGCTTCCTCCTCGAACAACTCAAGGCTATGTCTCAATATTTCTTCAAAGTGCATCATGAAATGTTATCACCAATCCCAATAAAAAGGTGGATATCAAATATATAATGCAAGATATTGAAGGATCGACACGATGATCCTACCGTCAAGCAAGGGACATACCAGTAGGGGTGAGCATGGTTTTAAGGGGGAACCTAGAACTTGACAACCGTACCTATGGGAACAAGTCCAGTTCCAAGTTCAAAAGTATGTAGAATAGGTTCCGAATTTCAAAAATTTATAAACTTATTTTGACAGGTAGGTTCTAGGTAAGTGAAACCTGAAACTTGAAACAAGTTTTTGTGTTTTTTTTAGCTTATGTCTTCACGCGATCCTACGATATTCCATAATATTATAATCTAAATCCACTAGTCTAAGCTTTCATTTTCGGTGCTATTTATGATTGAAATTTTTATTTTATTAATGTTTCATATTCTTTGTGTGTCTAAATATAAGTTGTGGTCAATAAATTGTAGCAGCAAGTGGTGGTCATTAAATGCGATAATTCATTATAATCATACAATTAAGAATACAAGTGGAACATCGATAGATCCTAGAACCTGTAATAGAGTAGGTTCCATGGTCCAACCTGGAAACTTATAACGTAATAGATTTTAAGTTCCAAAAAATGATAAACCTGTTCCAACATGTAGGTTAGAATATGGAACCGCTCACCCCTATATACCTATTGAACAGCCATCCGAAATCCTCACCTTATAAGCTCTCTGGCAGAGACTCAAACCTAGTAACCCATACTCAAACTTAGTAACCCGTTCATTGTATCAAGTAGCCTCCCTTTCATCCATATATGAGTTGGAGGTAAAGGAGGGGAGACAACACTTTCATCATAACAAACCTGCATTCGCTCTTCTTATTCTGATTGAAATCCAAATTGCACATCTAGTGGAACTGTTCGTAGTCCCTCTTGATCAGACATTAGGAACAAACTAATGCAATGCATAGAGTGGAACGAAAAAACAAACGGGTCACATGCATCGATACGGAGACACCCTAATTAATTGCTACACAAGCATACAAATCGACATGTGAATGTTTAGGTGAAGAGCAGGAGGAGGGGCTGAGTGGCTTTCGTGACCCAAATAGTCAAACCGCCCCCTCACATGCCCCCTTCCTTCAATTTCATTCTCAATGACACATACCAAACATTGCATGTGAGTGAACGCTCCTCTTCAGTCCCTCACTTCCCTCTCTCTCTCTCTCTCTCTCTCTCTCCATCGAGCTCCACATCCAGGTCGGGTCCATGCCCCGATCCTGTTTCTGTAGCCTCCACATCTCTTGCG
Organism: Metrosideros polymorpha var. glaberrima; assembly: GCA_001662345.2. Lineage (NCBI taxonomy): Eukaryota > Viridiplantae > Streptophyta > Magnoliopsida > Myrtales > Myrtaceae > Metrosideros > Metrosideros polymorpha. The sequence goes on along the minus strand of BCNH02000002.1, from coordinate 11,632,667 downwards.
TGGACCCAATTCCGAGTCTAGATAGTCAAACGGAGCACACATGATCGACAGCAACCATGAAACCTGATCTCGAGTCCTGATAAGAATTCGCACAGCCTCGTCGCATCCCATGCTCCACGCACATAAGCCAACCCATTCGAAGCCCACACCAAATAGGCCTGATCTATGGATGACATAATAATAATGCAATTGATATAATAAAACTAACTCGGAATTTATGCTTTTGAGCGAGACTTTCTGTAAATCCCATTATCTCTCGATACTTGGTCGAGTAACTTATTAATCGAATGCGTTACTAACACCGCAATGAAATTACACGTTCAATTCTCATCAAATCCACAATAGTTTCATCTTTTTCGACACAAGACTTGTCTTATAAACATATTACCTTCACTTTCGGCTTGACTAAATCTATAGATTGCCCAAAAAAATAAAAATAAAAACCAAAATAGAGGGCAAGAGCTCGTGGCGGTTCGCGTGAAAGGCCACCACGTGTCAGGATCCGGTTGGCGGAGTGGAAGTTTCTCCTGTGGCAAGCAAAGCAGGGTTGCTCTCTAACATTCGGCTTTATTGGAATCAGAGAAGCTGCAAAAAAGAAATAAAACCCCCTGCATTTATAATTCATTTTTTTAATAATTATTAATCAGAAGGTATGTGTGCGATTAGCAGTTTACTGATGCAAAGATTAATTAATTATAAAATTACATTAAAACGAGTTTTCTAATATCGCCGATTAAACATATTCAACGAGAAAAACTTTTAATATACGATCATTTATAATTACTGTTTTTTTAGCACACTTGCTGATAAAATGAATTAGCTATTCGATTAATCAAATGGAGATTGCAGAACCCCACGTCATCGGGGTAGCTGCCTAAAAGCTAAGGATCCTATGAAGGGGGGGCTGTAATTGGGTACATCCAATCCTAGGTTATCCCCATGCCATAAAAATCAGTGGCCCTTAATTATTTTAATTAGTTAATTACAGTACTTAATTCGAAAAACAAATTCCTACCCTTTTTGGAAAATTGCGAGTTACACACGCCCTGGTAGATGCTATAATGTATGTATACATGTATATACGTAATTAATGTTAGTATTCATTGATTGGAGTGGAGGGTCTTTTACTTTCTTTCATAGTTTATATAATTATATATAAATATTACGATTCTGATCAATTGAACCTTAAATTAAAATTGAACTATAGGAGGGCACCACGATGGCTATGGAGATTCATCTTTCTCTATTTAGTGATTCCATCTATAGTTTGAGAATTTTGAGTGGCAACTTAATTATTCTTCTTTTCAAAATATATAACCGAATTTTCTTTTTATCTGATATGCGTAACAAGGTCAAAATTATAAAAAAAAAAAATGAAAAAAAAATGTAACTGTGCTTAGAAAGTTATGTTCAGTAGGACATAATTTTTTCTCGCATTAAACAAAATTGAAAAGGAAAATTAACCCATACAAAAGCACATGCTTAAACTAATATTTTCTAGTTAGAAAAACTAAAGATATATATCTGAATCTATTATAATCTACCATTGTAAATTTTGACACTTTGTAAAACAAATCACATTATAGTAAAACATTGTTTTGGTTTATGTCTGAATATAATCATACAAAAAAGTTAATACATACTTGTTATGATTGAGATTGACAATATTGTAAGACATAAAAGAGAATTACATAAAATATAGTATGATATACTTGTTGACTGGTTGTTTGGCTAAGATAGAGTGAATGGTCAAATTAGGTCATTCTCCTTAGATACAATTTGAATGACCATCCTACACCTTTATTGGCAATGGTGATGCCGTCAAGTCATGCAACTTTTGTTTTTTGTTTTTATTTTTTGACTAAGATTTGTTGTCTAATATCATTGGGCAGTGAAAAATTCCTCTATGATCTCATCATAATCAGGTAATTCCTAGCACAATCGCAAGAGCTCGCTTTCTCCATCTCGATTTGACCCCATCAAAATTAACCAGTAAACTTTAGTTTATGTAAGAATTAATGTAAAACTCAAGTTGCAAATATGTAAAAAGAATGAGATAAAGGAGATATTATTTATGATAATACATCATTACTGCTTGCCATGAATGCTGTACATATACAACCGTAGATGTTCAAATGAGTATGTTCTGTTCTTTAACAAATTGAGAAATCATTATGGAAAAACAAAAGAATATCCTCTTGCATACTTTCTTTATGTGGGGATCAGGACACGTGGGAGCGAGCGAGCGGGGCGCTGCAGGGAAAGTACCGTGGGGTGACGCTACATAGGAGCGAAGCCCAGGAACGTGCATCCTACTCCTCACTGTCTGTGCCGGTTCGTATGTCTCTGCGTCCATCGCCCCTTTCCCGTTTTCCCACCTTCTCTCTCCTCGCTCTTCTCTCCATGCTGCTTTTTTCTCCCTCTCAAATAAAAAAACAATTTAAAAAAAAAATCAGAATTATTTTCATGCAACAAAACCCTTTTGTTTAGTGTAAAGAACAAGTACATTAAAAGTTCTAAATTTATCATGAAAGTATAATTTAATTCTAAAATTTAAAAAAAGGACAATTAACGAAATAATTTGTTCGAACCAATTTGACAAGTTTTGAGATTCAATTGCACTTTTTAAAAAATTTTAAGACTCAATTGCACTTGTGACAAGTTTTAGAACTTAATTACACTTTTTAAAAATTTAATGTCTCAATTGCACTTACGTAACACATTTTAAAACTTCTAATAAACTTATCCTTAGTGTATTGATTTCTATATTATATCAATAGGTGCTTCAGAAGCACTTATAAGCAACCAATAATGGAAAATTCCCACCTTCGAATGCTCTTCATAACATGCATCATTAAGACTCTTGAGATCAAACTATCTAAAACAATTCATACTTAATCAGTGCTCCAAAAGCACTCGTTAATAAGATTCTTTTGTTACGAGGGCAACTCAAGCTCCTCTATGCATTTCCCAAAAATACCCTCCGCAATGGAGCAGGGGCGGTGTTTTTGTACTTCATTACCTTGCATTGCATTTGGACTTTAGCTAGATTTATTACTTGTGGACTAACTAGTTGGTAAAATAAATGCCATTGAAATGATTCGGTAAGGTCAAGGGTATTTTCGTAAATGCAAGTGGGCACCGTGACTAATTAATTAAATTACCCACAACTTCAAGGAACCATTCCATGCAAACCAATAGAAAAGTGTTTCCCCCCGACTACTGATGAAATCGATACACACGTCACTTTCTTTGAGGGGGCGTTAATGCGGGTTCGATTTTGGATTTTAGAAGTCAAATAATTATAAATTCCTTGGTTGAAAGAGGGGTTGTGGGGGGTGAATTTTGTAATTTACTGGGGGTGATTCCGAGACTTGCTCAATTCACATCTCGTGTAAAAGGTTAATTTCACGTGCTTTTGGATTTTTTTGCCATATGTATATTAACCACTTATTTAAATTAAAATATGCTCATTTGTCCAAAAGAAAAGCTCAATTTAAGTACTTCATATTTTGTTAGTATGAACTGCGTGGATGATGTTGAGATAGTATTGACAAAGAAATGATGCAACTATTATCAGATGGTGCTTAGTCACTAATTAATGATTAGCATGAAATACGATTGTTAAGTTAATTTGAACCAAAGAAAAGGAAAATGTATAATATGTTAAATTTATTTTTTACAATCCAACATCCGTAAGATGATGATCATTAGTAATTTGAACGAACGGTGAGTTTCCGTCTCATTATACATTCTGATCAATCTTATCTATATAAATGCATATTGATGATTAATCTCGCTAGAGAACATCTTCTATCGATCGAGAATGTCCCGAATAAAACACGCATGCATTGTATTTATTGGAAAATGAACTTGGGAACCTTCGCAACCCACACAAATGTATGAACGCGTTGCAAAACCAGCACATGAATGAAAATTTTCATATATATTTTTTTGTTTCATTAGATGATGAAAGTCAAACCCCGAATATTCATTTTCTGGTCGCAATAAATATTTGCCAAACTATGGAGGGGCCCAAGGAAAAAAAGAGAGAGAAAAAGACAAAACGCCTCCAACTAGCTGAAGGGGCTTTCTGGTAATTTCACCAACAAAAAAAGGGGGGCCATCTCGTACGGACACTGAACCGCGAGAGAGGGAGAGTGGCAGATGCCCGTAATAATGGCTCAATCCGAAGGTCATTGTGTTAAGCCTCCCAGCTTCCCTCTATTTTTTGCTTTCCCCACGCAAGCGCCTCTGCACCATTTTCAGAAACTCCCATCGTCATCATCATCACCATACGCAGAGAGAGAGAGCGAGACAGAGCGAGAATGAATCTGGAAACCGAAGCCCACAAAGACCCGAGCCGGAACCCGGATCCGAATCCCGCGCCGGACCGCGACAATGTCGACGAAGACGGACGGCAGCTCTTCTTCTTCGACGACGGCGACGACAGCAACTGCTCGACCCCTTACGTCAGCGCCCCGTCGAGCCCCGGCCGGAGCTCCGGGCCCGTCGCCGGCTACTTCTACAGCGCGCCGGCCAGCCCCATGCACTTCGTGCTCTCCTCGTCGGCGATGATGGCGCAGCCCCGCGCCTCCGAGAGCTCCGTGTCGTTCGAGTTCGAGTTCTCGTCCCGGTTCGGGTCGCCCGGGACGGGCCATACCGGGCCAATGAGCTCGGCGGACGAGCTGTTCCTGAACGGCCAGATCCGGCCCATGAAGCTCTCGAACCACCTGGAGAGGCCTCAGGTCCTCGCCCCGTTGCTGGATCTAGACGACGAAGAGCAAGAGCGAGAAGAGAGCGAAAGTGGCGGGGGTTTCAGAGGCAGAGATCTGAGGCTGAGGGACAAGTCGGTCCGCAGGAGGACGAGGTCTATGTCGCCTCTCAGGAACATGCCATTAGAGTGGAACGATGAAGAAGAAGAAGACAGCGGTGGCAGAGGAAGTAAGTTTGGCGGCAAATCAGGGGAGAAAGCGGAAAATCTCGACGAAGAGCAAGGCGATGCTTCGAAGGTGGAGTCTTTGTCCTCCGAAACGACGCCGTCAGTCTCAGCTTCGTCCTCGAGGTCGTCTTCGGCTGGTCGGAGCTCGAAGAGGTGGGTGTTCCTGAAAGATTTTCTGAGAAGCAAGAGCGAAGGGAGAAGCAACAACAAGTTCTGGAACACGCTCTCGTTCTCCCCAGCCAAAGAGAAGAGAGACAAGGAGAGACCCACCAGCTCCGTCTCATCTTCAACCTCGAAAGAGGGTAAAGTTCCAAGCTTGTCTTCAGCATTCGGGGTTGCTAAAAATTTTCTCGACGCCGAGAAAATCAAGAAAGGCAGTAGCGGCGGCGGCGGCGGTTCCGGGAAAAGATCAGGTGGGAAAAGGCCGGTGAATGGGTCGTCAGCTGGGAAGAGGAGGATCCCGCCATCGCCACACGAGCTGCATTACACAGCGAACAGGGCCCAGAGCGAAGAGATGAGGAAGAAGACATTCCTGCCTTACAGGCAAGGCCTCCTTGGTTGCCTGGGGTTCAGTTCAAAGGGTTATGGCGCCATGAATGGATTTGCTAGAGCTCTGAACCCTGTTTCTTCCAGGTAAAAAAAAAAAAGGGTAAAAAAAAGAGATTGTGCTGTTGGGTTTCTCATAATAAACTGTATAGATCTGGGCTTTTTATCTTTTCCACTTTGGCTCTTTTGGTTTAGCTTCTTTTGGATCAAGATTTGATGGGTCATTAGTGTACTTAATGGTGACCCTCTCTCTGTTGATGAGCCTTCTCTTCCTGTTGACTAGAGAAGAAGATATGCCTCTGATTATTATTTGGGGTTTTTATATTTCTACATATGATGATTTGTATCCCCAGTTGGCATTGCATGAACTGGTGAATCAGTGTAAAATTCCTCTCTTCATTTCCCCCCCCATGGATCCACAGCTTCCACTCTTCTTTTTCCATGGTTTTCAGTTCAATCTTTTCATGCACCACTATTTGTCTGAGTGAAGCAGCATGCGTTTGTGTGCAAATCATTAAAGATCATGTAGACATGATCACATGGTTGTTCAGTTCAGTGTTGAAGGAATGCACATGAATATCTGATGTTAGCTGTAGGAGGGAGGCCCCATGGGAGGACCCCAGAGTTGCACGAGGATGCTGCGCACCAACCTGCACAATTCACAATCAAAAGGGGACTTTTATGGAGATTTGTTATTATTCACATGGCCCATGTTCATGATATGCTTGTGCTGGTGTTTAAACAAATGGCTGTCAAGAATCTAAGCCGGGGAAGGACAAAAAGGATGAGGGTGAAATGACTGACAACCCCACGCATCACCAGCTGTTTTGTGTAGGCATTGAAGGTGTTTTTGGGGGCTTATTTTAAGGGGCAAGTGCTTTTAGATTTTCTTTTTGAAGGAGTTGGTTTAGCTATATGCCATCTTAACCTTAGACCTTAATCTATCTTGGGGGTCATGATGTCCCCTAGACATTGACAGAGAGAAGAAGTTGATAGTGCACTAGATAAAGAACTTGAAAATGATACCTTTGTAGGTTCATCATTTGTTTGAGTTCTTTTTGGCCGTTTCTCTATTTGGGCTTCACTCAATTTCTCCCTTTGG
>BCNH02000002.1:11582989-11626047 GCA_001662345.2 Metrosideros polymorpha var. glaberrima | reverse complement strand
AAAAAAAAAAAAAATAGAGAGAGAGAGAGGGAGAGAGACTCCTTGCTTTTGATGGCTTCCTTTTGCTCTTCTTTGGTACTCTTCTGGGGTCTTGTTTTGATTGATATCATAACTCCCACCCCATTTTGGGAATTCGGCCTTTTGGAGTTAAGTAGAAATCATCATTTTTCTTTCCAGTTAAGCGCTTAGCTCGCAATGAAGAAGCCAACACAAACTTTCCAAATAAAACCGGTACAAGGACTTTGTTACCGAGAGACACTTGTTGACGAAATGATTATCTCGCGTTATGTGCATTTTAAATTACATTTCGTTACAAAGGCTCCGTTTGTTTGGCAAAAAATATTTTTCGGTGCCTTAAATAAGCTAGTCATAAAAAAATATTTTTCGCCATTGAAAAAGAACATATACAAAAGTAGGGAAAATTTCCCCTTTCTTCTTTTCACCCAAACTAAGCACAACTCTTTATTATTATTTTAATTTTTAAAAAAAATTTGAATTTTTAATTACCTTTTGTCTTTTTTTATTCCTCTTTCTTTCGCCGGTCACCAAGGCAAGCTTGAGCTCGCCGGCGTTGGGTGAGCTCCAGGTTTGTCAGCCAAGCCTCGAGCTTGCCCGATGCTGGCGAACTCAAGGCTTGCAGATCCAGCAAACCTTGAGCTCGCTCTACCCCGACAAGTTCGAGGAGCTCGCAAAAACAACAAACCTCGAGTTTGCCAGTGTCGGGCAAGCTCAAGGTTCGCCAGATCTAGAGAGCCTCGAGCTCATCGGCCTCAGGTGAGCTCGAGGCTCGACCGGCGAACCTCGACGGCGAGCTCGAGCTTGCCCAATTTTGGCAAGCTCGAGCTCGCCTTGGCCGATGGCCAGTGATCGGCCAAGGAATAAGCAAATAGAAAAAAAAGAAAAAAAAGATTAAAATTTACAATTTTTTTTACATTTTCCCCATTGGATTTTTTTTCCGTACCAAACGATGGAAAATACTTTATAGGTGTTTTTCAGGTTTCGGTCAAACATAAAAAAAAATGAAGTCATTTTCCTAAAAAATGACTTTGTGGAAAATATTTTTCAGAAATTGTTCATTTTTCGTCAAACAAATGTAGCCAAAGTGTCCTTATGAATTTTGAAGCAATTTAAAATAAGTTTGCCATTTCTCGTGCACCATTTTTCTCGTGTGTTATACAGAACATAAGGGCGTAATCAAGCTCGAGGTCGACTTGACCCCCATAGTTGGTATTCAACATTCAACTCTAGCTCGATGAGTATTAGTTTTCTTGCTCGAGCTCGTCTCGATTAGAAAATCAAAATTTTTTTAGTTCGGCTCGATTACAATTAACTTATACATAAAACTCGAGCTTGAGCTTTATAAGCTCAAATTTTATCCTTTTAAGTACTTTGGCGCTATTTTAGAAATAATTAAATATTTTTTAGAAAATAATGAAAGCTCGATTAAACTCAATTGGGCTCACAAACCTATTAAGCTGATTGCTGACAAACTTGAGCTCGACTCAATAAGATGCTCGAGTAGTTTGAACTCGAGCTTGACTCAAAATCAGGCAAGTTGATCTCGAGTAGTCATCAAAATGTTTTTATATTGAGTATGTTTAATAAGTATCTTAGAAAACTACTTAACAAGATCTTTGGAAGAAAAATAGATTTTAACAAATGTCTCGAAAACACTCGCTAACATGACCTTTGTAGGAGAAGTCGAGTACAATTTCATTTTTAAGAGCAAAATTTTACAACCATTCAAAAGGAAAAGTCCTTGTACCATTTCATACCGCGCGATGAGTGTGGCACGAAATCAATATTAATGAGACATGCTGTGGAGTGTAGATCATGAAGGTTTAAATCGATTCTCAAAATGTTGATACTGTTGGGTCATCAAATTAGATATCAATAGTTCATTAGAATATTTTTTGAGTTTTGATGTCAAAATACTTTGTATTATATCTTTGGCGAAATGTCTCTACCTAGGGTAAGTTATATTAGGAAATGGTTGCTCAAGGGATCATAAAAGGACTCATACATAAAACTAGGGTTTTTATCTACGATTGGCAGACTTAATCACAATTTTTTCACAACTTAGATCGACCTATAAGTTTGTAATCATCACATAAGATCTCCAATGTTAACTCTTTAAAATCAGTGTTGTCTAGTGACTAAATCTACTAAACCAGAGTTCTATAAATACCCTATTTTCAATGCAACATTTCATGTTAATAACAGAAAAAACAGGGACCATAAATTATAGTAGTTACAAATTTCTTCTTACTTTTAACCCCCTAGTAAAGGAAAGTCTTTTGTGAGTCATCGGTTTCCCTTACCAGGTACAAGTACTAAAAGAGATGGAAATTATTATTATCAGCTGCAACCATATGCAACCTGTCAGAAACCCACCAGTTGGGTAAACTTTGTGAAAGGTTTTTTGAATTCTAGCCTGGGACTGGGCAAGAAATTGCAGCCAAATCACATCAACACAGGGTCCCCACCTCAAGACATGAATTATTGTTTCATGGGCTTCTGTCCAAAACCTACACCCATCTGGATGGGATGACGGGTCCTCTCTGTCCAGAAGGGCCAATCTGGGGATTCCACACACAGACGATACTGTTTCAATGTTCAGTCAAGATCTACCTAGGATTGATACTGTTCTTAGAGCAATTGAAATGGAGAGAGAGAGAGAGAGAGAGAGAGAGAGAGAGAGAGAGAAGAAACAACTGTTTAATCTGTGCTCACAGATTGCCTTTGAGGCTTTGGAATGAATCAGGTTTTCTGAGAGAGTGCTTTGACAGCAAGAGGAAGCACGGGATATGCAGAGCGCAGAGAATGAATTGAGTTTACTGTTGGAGGTATGGGGAGAGGAGATGAACTCATTGTATTTTTATTGTCACATCAAGTAATGAGTTTCTCGCATCTATCCTATTCAGAAAACCCAGAAAAACTAAGCAACTTTGTACTTTCTATAAATTTCATGACATGACTAATTGGATTTTGACTTGGGTGTTACTTAATTTATGAAATTTGTAAAATACTTCTCGAGAATTAATGATTAAGAAGATAATTATGTGGGTCAAGAATATTTCAATGGCTAATGGTCTGGACTCCCGTAATCAATATAAATATTAATTAAGATGATGACAGATTACACGATAACTTCTCGAGAAACCGAAAGCATGTTGCACTTCGGCCGATGAAGAGAAACCTGCCGTTTTGTCTCATCCAACAACGTTTTTCACTTGTCGTGGGAGGGGAAAAAAGAGGTTTCTGCTGACGCTGGGGCTACAGATTGGATTCGCCTTTTGCCCTTCTTTTCCTCCTCGGATTGTGGGGATTCTTCCCGGGCTTCGGCCATTCGCGACCGTCTTTTCATATCATCTTCCCAATCTAATTCCAAAAGACGTTTGCCAATCAATCTCCCTATTACAACCTTTCTGAACACGGACTCAATTAATCTTAATCGTTGGATCAAATGAGTTCCACGTGAAGCCGAAATGATTAGGCGGCTTCGATTAATCGGGTTCATATGCGTTCGGCGTAGCTTATGATATTTACCTTGCATGGAGGTATGAGATGGGTTGTCCCATCCGACATGGTAGGTGTCATCGCTTTGCAAAGTCAATTTTTTTTGGGCGTTGATGCAACCCGGGGGTGTGAAAAATTGTGCAGAGTGTGAAGAAAACGAAGGAAAGTAGAGAGGTTTTCAAAAAGATGACAAGACTGCCAAGGTCTTTTTCAGAAAATTAGAGAGGGAAAGGACAAATGTAGAGGGAGGAACCAATAGTAAATCGGCATGTCAATAATATGGAAAAGGAGTATGCATTATATTCTTTGGAAATATGATGAGAACTAAGGATTCATATGTTTCGCGAAAAAACGAAATAGCATCGAAAATTTTACGAAAAATATTATTTTAAGAATGCGACCCAAAATTTTTTTATTGGTTCGGTTGCCTTTCAAATGAATTAGAAATTACTTTTCACTATTTGTTATAGAAAGATCAATACTTATTTCCCAATAATTGCGTTGCATTATTAACTTGAAATCGAATTTATGTATATCTAGCAATTTGATTGTAATAAAAAAAAAAGTGGCTCTCAATATTTGTATTCTCTAAATGGATATGCGTCACATTCAAAGTCGAGGGACTTGATAAGTTGGATAGTCTTGAAATCATCCAAGCCTTCCTCAACTATTATCAATAGGATAGGCATATAGTTTTATCTCGTCAATTTTTCAATGTATTCATAATCATATGGATGAATAATTTCAAACTCTCATTAATCGAGGACTCTTTTCTTTTAGTCCGATGTTGGCATACTTTTATTTTAGAGCCAACCAATGGCGAAAAATATCAGGACCACCTTATCTGTTTCCTTTTCTTTTGGCAAACTTAATGCGAGTTGCATTACTGATAAATCAAAACTACTAATTTCGAGAGAGAATACAAGTTTAGAACGATGTATAATTTTTAGTTTTTTGAATAAACTATGCTGAACTAATAAATTGCATGTAATTGATTTTCTCGCGAAATTAGATATTTCAACACTCTTTATTATGCGTGCCAGACTTTTGGAGAACTCTCCATTCCTATATAAGTACAGAACATATGCTTTGCGGACAAATTAGGTTTAAGGCCACTAATGTATGGCCTCTAAGTATTACATACACAAGAAAATGAAATAAATTACCAAAAAAATCATAAATCTATTGCAATTATGCCAATTTAATCATAATTTTTTTTGTCAATTCAGTCATAAACCTTTTGTAATGCCAATTCAGTCCATTTTGCTGGCTGGCACTGACGTGACATCACTGATGTGGGCAATATTTAATATTATTTTAATATTTTTTCAATTTTTATTTTTTTCGATTTTTTTCTTTTCTTTTTTCTATCTTCCTAATGTGGCTAGCGAGCTCCGGTCACGAGGGCTTGGTGGACCTCGCCCAGGCTTGTTAGTTGCGAGCAGGGCGAAGGCGGCCTCGCCCGCGGCTAGCAAAGCCATGAGGCCTTCTCTCGCTAGGCAAGGCGGCCTCACCCGCAACCGCGCCTTGTGTTAGCAAGGCATAGTCGAAAGTTTCAAGGTTTGGTGTCTTGCAGGCATTGCCGAGATTACATGTTAGTGAAAGTTTTGCAATGGGATTACCTAGCTTGCGAGAAGCTGAATCCAATCCAGAAGCAGTGAGGTGCGGTTGCGGGCGAGGCCAGCCTCGCTAGGGCCTCATCGGCCACGGGCGAGGCCACCTTCACCCTGCCTGTAGCTGCCATGGCCTTGCCCAGCCTGGGCAAGCCCGGGTGATGGTCGCCAAGTCCTCACCAGCCATAGTAGAAAGACAGATAAAAGAAAAGAAAAAAGGGGGGGGAATAAAAAAAATCAGAAAAAATAAAAAAAAATAGATTGGAACAATTGTAAAAGTTTTAAGACTGAATTGGCAAAAAAGAAGAAATTTAAAATTGAATTGAGACATTCGCAATAGATTTAAGACTTTTTTGGTAATTTTCTCCCCCAAGAAAATGAGAAGCATATGTTTTGTCTTTATCACCAGACATGTGCTTGGAATTTCTGATGCCTCAAACAACACGAGAGCAAAAGCCTGAAGGTCATACAGACTAAAAAAAGCAGGATTAGAGTAGAAAGCGACAATGACGGGAAGCCTAGTTTTCGAGAATGATGGGAATGTAGACCGTGGGAGTTTTCAATTGCTCTTAGAACTCTCGATCGATTCTTTCGCCGATGAGGAGCGGCTCTTCGTCCTTGAAGGTGAGGATCCCGGCCTTAACCATGTCTCGGTAAAGACAATCGGTGAAGCGATGACGGTTGTCTGTTCCGACGATGTCGGTGCATTCGCCCCTCTCTTCATAGCAGGTGCTCTCTCTCTCTCAGCGTACGTCAACTTTTTGTTTGGGTGTGTGCTTTGGATCTGAGCGTAGGCTCTCAATATAATTCCCTCAGTCTGGACTTGGACAGAGCAGTGTGTGAAGTTCCTCGAGTATTGCTCGAGTCATTAGTCAATCTATTTTTTTATTTCTTGATGCATCTTTTCCACACGTCCATTTGGCCTTTCCTTATTCTGCACGAGTCGTTGACCATTGGCCCCGACAAAATCAAAACACCGATTTCGATCAAGAGCATCGTCAAATGTCGAAGTGTCATCCCAAGCCGTCGATCTAGGTTTTATTGAGCCTTGTCTATGTATACTCCTCTTAACCTAAAAGTTTAAACTTCTCGATTGAATTTTCAAACGCGATTTCGAAGCCGGGTTTCGCAATCCTCTATGCCTTTGATATGTTGCGCCTGAAGGGGATGTTAAAAATTTATTTGACCATATTATAGCATAAAACCTTAACAAGATAAGTTGAATCCGAACCCTAGTCCTACCACTTATTACTCCCCCCACAAAACTCGTTACTAGCAAATGGAAGCACCGCATCCGGCTTCGACCTTGACATCTTCTCCCCCCTTACCGGCGACCTTGTCTTCGACCTTGGCAGGTTCCGCCACCTTCGCCGCAGCGTTCGCGCCGGTCTTGACAGCCATTTCCTTCGCGCTCGGTTCCGGCACTGGGGGCATTCCGCAGGCGTGGCCTGAGCAGCAGCTTCTCCCCTCCATCTTCTTCCCTTTCGTTTCTTGATTTCGTCGAGAGTGTATGTGATGGCGTGATTATGGAGGATGTAAAACGAAAACGAGCCTCTATATATAATATCAAGAACGGACGCAGAACCAGCAATGTTCCAAATAACACGTGAGCTGTTCTACCAAATACAAAAGGAAAGAAATATTATGCGTTCGTGTCAGTGTTCTGTCATTTTTAGAAATTGTAGTGAATTCTAGAGTTAGTCAATGGTAATTTAATGTGAAAAATCATGATCCGACATTCATGGTGTCGGTTTCCAAAAAGCTGTTCTACCTCGTACGAAAGGAGAGGAAAGGAAACAAATGTCATGCATTCACGTCAATCTTTGTCAAATTTGGAAATTACAGTGAATTCTAATGGTAGTAAATGGCAATTTCACAGTAATGAGGATGTCCATTTTCATGTTATCGGTTTCGAATATGGTAGAGCTATAGTATTTTTGTGTCTTAAATGGCAATAATAGATTATTGACTTTAATGCTTAGTTTGTTTCACGAAAAATGCGATATTTCTGGAAAATGTTTTCTAGAAAGTTATATTCCAGGAAAATGACGATATTTTCTGGCATTTTGTTGAAATTTGAAAAAGATCCGAAAAATATTTTTCGTCATTTGATACAGAAAATTTGTCCCTTTTTTTCTTTTCAAAATAAACATACATTATCTGGGCTTTAGTAACTTGAGTATGGGTAGCTGGGGAAATGGGTACGGGGCCAGGGTCTCCGACTGCCAAGGCTTGAGTCCATTGAGGCTGGGCACGAGACCTCGATGCTCGTGCTCGGATCCCTGGTGCTCTGGCTTGGCTTGGCTCGGGTCCCCAGTGCCTTGTTTTTTGCAAATAAACAGAGCCTAAATAATATATTTGTCTTAGCCTAATCTCTCCTCAAAAAGCTATATCGGAGCCGCCTCCTTTGCAAATCCAAACCATGATTCTCTGCCATTTCCATTGTATCTCTCCTGTTTGATCATTCCCGTTAATTTCTCATTGCTTTTTCTTTCGATCTCTCTCGTTTTACCTGCGTAACCCCCATTTCCCTGATCACAAGGAAGGTCGACAAGCATTTGGAAGATATAATTTCTGGTTCGTCACCGTGGTTCTCTCCCCCTTTGTCCATTGCTGTCCTCACTACATGTTTAAAAGCAGCACCAGTTGAAATTTTTTCCACAAATCCTTGGGTCAGGCCCATGGGCCTAATGGGCCGGCCCATGCTCACCTTTTCAGTCTTCCCCCAAATAATACTTCCAAAGTCACTTGCTCATTTAAATCGATTGCCAGCTTCATTTATTTCTTTTCTCCTTATGAAGATCTACTTGCGTTCTAAATATTGCAATGAAATACAACAACAACAACCGTGTCCGGTCGGGCCAACATAATCTGGACTTCGCCTTGCAATTGCCGTGGACTCGTTCAGCGAGTACCGGGACAGCATAGTCTACTTGCCGTTGCATCGTTGTTTTAATGGTCTATTTAACAATCAAACGAACGGAGAACTTTTTTATTATTATTTAAATTTTATGAAAAAGACTCTTTGATAAGTTTATCATTCGAGATATTTTAATAAGAACTCTAAAGTTTAGAAGTTTTGGTGATATTTTGTCCTCATAATTTTTTAAGGAACGGTCCTTCACTATCCAAGGTAATTCCAACAAGTTCATTCCGGAAGGATTATGAATAAGGGAAACACATCATCAATATGAATGCCGTTCTTTTGCTCGGGTGTTTAGCGTTGGCAACTAGAGCCTGCAGAAGATCGTGTAGTTTAAAGCTGCAGATTAGTCTGGGCACCAATCTAATTGGGAAAAGTATTAGATGCGATGATTACGCTACGTGGCAATGCCGACATGGTGTAGAAGACGAATCGCATAGTCCAAGTGATTCACACTCTTAGCCGCTTGTGAGGCTGTCATCGCTGTCCCTCCGTGATACGAGTAGAAAACCTATGACCTTCGACTTGCAAATCAAGTTCTGGCGTACTGGACCAACCACCTGACTATTGTATGATGGTCGTTGTTGCTCATGCTAATTGGTAGAAGTAGGGAACATTCCTTTTTTAGCAAGATTTCCATGATGCCGCTTGGAAAAGCAAACAAGAGTAGAAATCTAAATGAAGATATGCCAACTCCGTTGGCACGTTTTTTCGGCTCTCTTAATCGGAGCCTGTATCGTCACTCATGAACAAAAATAAATGGGACGAACTAAGGACGTGACCTTTGCTCAGACTCCAAAAACATAACCAAAGCTTTCTCACAGGCGACAAACTCAAAAAGAAAAAACTGCAAATGCCACAGCGGTAGAACGAACGATCTGCACCCGATTCTCTTGAACGCACAGAATCTACATTAAACGAAACTCAAGATGTACCACTACGGTACGGGTCAACGAAACTCGAATCACTACAGGTACATAATTATAAAGTAGTTTGATTTGATTACCTTCATTGGAGCATGACAAATATGTGCAGATGATAATTATTTCTAATCCTCTGAGCAAAGGGCATGCACAACCAAGCAGGAACAAGGGGAGAGAGAACCAGTAGAAGACAAGATCCTAGATACATATAGATAATATCTAACAAAAAGAGGGAAAAAAGAAGTATTTTCCCCTCCTGTTTCCTCAAGAACGTTCGCTTTCTGCAGCAACAGAATGCCGCCATTGCTCTCAAGGGAGCTTGATTGTCAGAGTTCAAACTCTTAACCCCGGATTCAGTAAAACTTGCATGTGTCTAGGACCCATTCACCAGGAACCCAGATGATGGTGTAAATTACATTGTTGGCTCGAGTGGCCTTCATATTTCGGCTTCAAAATTAGCAAGGCACCTGTTCTGGTCAAAACAAACAAGTCAGTAAGAAACCCCCATCCAAAAAGAATGAAGCAAAAGAGTAACCACGCACTCAAATACAAGGAGGAACCAAAAGAAAATTTTCATCTTCAATCACATCCCAGCACAGATAACAATAATTTTTTTTTTTTTTGTCTTTCTTGATTATCTGCTAGAAAGGGCTTTGTGATCCGTTTTTTACCTAGGATGTACTGTGTTGCCCGTAGAATATTATCTAAACAGGGCAATCACATGTCACCTGAATCTTCAGATACGCAACTCTAGATATATTTCTGAATTACCGCCAATATTGAGCCCACCGATGAATAGTTTCCACCATTTGAGGGAACAATGCATTAACCTTAGCAGTGATAAGACCCTGAAAGAAATGTATCCAGGCTTCATCGTCCAGGTCCAAGTTGAACTTCTCCTGAAGCTGTAAGCATAGACAGTCCCAGTCATGACCAAAAGCATTACTTCATCTCTGGACAGAAAAGAAAAGACAATGCACAGAAATGGGTTCTAAGCTTAAGGATTCCTTTTTCAGGATCAGAAGCAATGTCAGGGATGTTAGAACCTGCCATCAGATGGAAAGGTTCAAGATTAGGTTACTTGATTTCCGAATAATGTTGTATGCTTCACAACAATATGTCTTGAATCTCGTGTAGTACTGGCTGAGGAAGGAAAATGCTGCCTATTACCACATACAGAACAATAACAAGGCATGTAGCTGTAATTCCAAATGGTCCATGCTCATCAGGATAAAACTTCTGTAGATAACTGATAGTACTTCGATGCTCTGAGAGAATCTGCATATCAATAGAGATGTCTAATAAATTCAAAGACCAATAATATATATCACAACATTCAACAGCAGTTTGGCATTAATTATTCAAATTGCATAGCAAAAATGCTTCATTAACCTATATTAACACTATCTCCAGAAATAAAACAGACGTCCGATGTCATGTTAGATATTTTTTGTAGGGGTAGAAGAGGAGCAACACTTTTACTAGGACTTGCACCTTGCTAAAATGCACTTTGCTTTAAGTTCGGCAACTGAAAGACATCATCTGAAAAAGTCAGGCGACCGAGAGATAATGATATCCTGTAAAAACTCTCAGAACCAAATTTGAAATTTGCATCTTTGCCTTGATTTTTTATGATGCTGCACGCTCTATTCACCAGCAATTCACATATATAGGCACTTTTATATCTTATGCCTATTATGAAACAGATCTAACCTAAACTACCCATCATCCGAAGTCATCTAGCTCAACTTCAATAAAAAGGACCTCGAACCACTATACAAATAGTCTTTGAAGAATAACTTACCTGGGCCAAAGACTGAGAAGGTATAAATTCCAACATGCCTTCATCTTGTCCAGTGGCTAGTACCTTACACGGAGTCAAGCATAAATCCAGGTTCTCCGACTTTAGTAATCGATCCATAAGAGAGACCATCTGCACAACCTACAGAAAACAAAACATTATTGTGTTACCAAAACATTTTTTGTCCATATCCAACTGCTTCTCTGACTCACAATAGCAAAACAGACTGAGAACAACGGACTTAGAAACAAGAAAAAAGTTCCACAGAGCCAGAAAGTTATAGCTACGGAACATATCTTTAATACATTAATAGAGGCTTGATTACCAATTGATTTTGTCGAATATCATCTCCCTTCTTAAATATTATCTTGCAACTTCCACCACTGGCTGTTTTGAAAGCAAGACGAACAGGATGAAGTGCACTTTTGAATATTGATTACTCTGAAGGATCAATACCGGTGATGAGGACACCGGGAGTGAGTGGTGATCGTATTGGCTGAGCAGTAGAAACAAATTGTCTTAAGAGGAACAGTTAAACTTTTCATTGCCACTCCCGCATGAAAGATCAGAGTCAGCCGCTTTACAAGGCTATCTCATGCAACAGACAGATCGTGCCAGAAAAGCATGCAACATCAACAAAGGCGCTAAAACGATCAATTTGATGAAGTGCATCCCACATTCCCAACCATCAACATAGGCCACACTGATGTTACTAGATTATGTCACCCTCATCTCTCTCGCTCCTCTAAACAGCCACTTCAGCTTGAAACCACCACAGATATCCATTATCATCTTAGTTTCAACTGACTAAATTACAGCATCAGCAACCTCCTTCCCCAGATCTAGTGTCACATAACATATGTTCTCTTGTTAAGCGAATAGACATTTTTAAGTTTACTCAGATGCCTCATCATTGTTGTCCATGTGTCCTTATAGCTATATCTTTTTTTTTTGTAAGTGTCTCTACAAATGGTGAACCAAGATATAATGGAAGAAAATGTCACTGGGAAGTAGTATTTGGCACGACGGATAACAAAAGGATTGTGCATGGGAAAAAGAATTGGCACACGAGGACTGGATTAAATTAGGCGGGCACCTTGTTCTAGTGGGAAGACCAAATGGGGGGCACCGTCAAAGTATAGAGAGCACTCAACGCATAGCACCACCTTTCGCTCCTCTGCCCCATGATCGATCTCTGCAGTAGGAATTCAATGGAGACGGTATATAACAGCTGAAAGCATAAAAGCCACGGCAGAATCTAAACGGCCCGCTAAACCATGAACCTATAATTAGAAATACACATCCATTTATAGATGGGAAAAGTAAAATACACACCATGACAGACTTCTTCATAGAGATTGAAAACAGAAAGAAGACCAAGTTCAGCTACGACAACCGCTGAGCCGACCCAGAAGTTCTTTTCTCTTTCGTTCTCGCTGCTTCAGACTCCCAAGTTCCAAAATCAACCGCAGACATCCATCACGATCCCGAAGGAAATAAATTGATCTTTTTTTTCTCGTTCTTTTTTTGGCCAAATGGAAAAGGGTACCTGAGTTTGGAGAGTGCTTAGGAGGCAGAGCGCCTTCCCAGTTCTTGAAGGTAACGGGAAGACTTATGTCGCGCGACAAGAAGAACCGGAACTCGTCGCCGCCGCTCATCTTCGTCGTCGCTGGGGTCAGAGCATGCGAACTCTCCTAATCGCAAAGGGCCGCCATTGGACAAGCGTGCGTTTTCGCTGGTCCTGAGCACGAACACTGAGTTCGCTTCGGTTAAGGAAGGCCGGAGAGAACTTGGGGGACACCTGCCAAATCAGACGGTTAATTTCATTGGATCGTTCCTGCGATATGAGTTTATTTTCTGGAATTTTAAATGTTTGAAAATATATAATTACATTTTAAACATTTTAACTTTGTTGCAATCGACTTAATAGATGAACCAATTCTGCTGACGTGGCAAGCTGAGATCCTACGTGGCATCGCCACCGAATGGAATCGGATCATACCATGCGAATAAAAAATTGACAGATTATTATAACTAGTTATTTATAATGAAATTTTTTAAGTTGAAGTACTAAACATCAACATATAGAATTTAGATGCGATAGTCAAAATTTCTCTTTATATTATTTTATAGTAGATTTCTTCTTTATAGATACTATATCATATGTGATATGAATTTTATGTGGCATTATATATGTAATTAGTTTCACATTTTCGTAGAGTTATATTCATGACTAGTTGCTCAATTGCCATCATATCTATAATTATGTTTGTTTTAAAAAGGCTTCTCTTGATATATATATTTTTATAATTTTCTCATTCTCAAAATGTCAAATTTACTGATTATTATTATGACATTTTTCTCCAAACTTTTACTTTTCTTCGTGAAAAACTTAATGTTGTATTTGGAAAAGAGAAGACTCTTTTCATAACTGAATGTATTTAATGTGTAAATTTCATTTTTAATATGATATATTAGATTAGAATATATAGTCTTTGGTCCGTTTATGTTATATATTTTCTTTTCCTTCTCTATGTTTCTTATGAAATTTATTGTTAAGAATTAAATTGGCTCTTGAGTATTGCATAAATTGTGATGCTCTTGTGATTTAGGAATCCAATGTTTGATTTTTTTATTCTCCGTTTTGATTTTGAAGATACCTATCCCTCTACTAGTTATTTAAATTATTTCTCTTTCTTTTCATTCTTATTTCCTCTTAATAGATAAGATAACAAAATTCCCCTTAAAAATATTATTTTATAAAAATCTTAATATTTTTAAAGGTTTTATCCCGCTGACCTTGTTCATTTCATGGATTAGGTTAGGTGTATGATAAAGAGTGGATTTTCTTATAACAAACATTTTTATCCACTATAAGTTTTTAATATTATTTATATTTTTTGGGACAATGCCTCTTTTGTGCCAAAACACGCTAGACTAACTTGACTATTTATAAAAAGAATAAAAACAAAACTTGACTACTTTGAGGAAATGTCGTGCTTATTGCTATATCCCTACCTTTGTATTCATTATATATGATTTTCAGCATGAAGCCAATTTTTTCAACTATGATTATCTTTTACTTAAATTATCAATGTTCATGTCATTTTATTATTAATTAGTCAGTGCTATCCACCTTGTGTAGATTCAAGCTGCACTTCATGAAACTCGGAGAAAGTCCCCAAACACCATATAGTAGATTTTTTAAGGTAATATACAATATACATTGATGTACAATAAAAAATTATGAAAGATAGCATGAGATGATGATTACAATAATTTAGTGACTTTTCCTACGAACAAACTTAAGAGAAATTGTACCAATTGTAGGTTTTTCACTTGTTAATATATAAAGTAGAAATAATGACAAACGAGTTAAACTGTAAAAGTGAATCAAACCAACCAAAAAAAAAAATTCTAACCAATTGAACTTTTGGAGGAAAATATAGATATTATAATTAAAGTCAAACAAAGCCATATGGGATTTTTTTTCACCATCTTCAACTAATTAAATGATCTGTTTTAGCAAGAAAGCAATACAGTATGTTTTGATTTTTTTTACATATGTATCTTCATTTCTTTTTTGGTAAAAAAAAACAAGTGTTATTTCTTCAGAAACTTTCATATGTCAGGCTTTGCTTAAAGATATTGCTCAGCATCAACAACCTATAGTTCCATGTGTTAGAAACCCTAATCTAACCATATTAACGTGAAAGGAAGTTCATCGGTTCATCCTTAGTTATCCTGAAATCGACTTTTTAAAAATAAAATCCCTGTCAAAATCTAAAAAGTGTATCACTGATCAATGTCACCACGTCACTTTATAAATATACTTTACCAAAAAAAAAGTTTCAGTTTTCAAAGCAAGGATTCAGGCATTTTGTCTCGTCGAATTTCTTAAAAAAAGGTTTCAGTTTTCATATCCAGATGAACACAGATGAACAATTTAAAATCTTGCAGAACTTCGGGTTCGATGACTTGATGCAGGCAGCTCCAAGCGGTGACTTTAACGAACTCCTTTCTAAAGTAAGATGGCTTGAGTGGTGTGTCGATGGAAGCGATTTGTCTCTTTGGCCGACCAATTTGCATCTACCAAAATTAGCGGTGCTGGATTTATCATACGGCGATATCACAGAGGATTGGGAAGGATGAAGTTCAATCATAGTAAGATGGGAAAAAGACATCCTCTGTGATTTTTGGTTTGTTTTGTTTAGTTGATCAACTCGTTTTTTGACAGCTTGTTCTCCTTTTGTATAGGAGACAAAGCGGCCAAAAGTTCTTGAACTTGCAAGTTGCTTTCATTTAAGATGTACTCTTGATCTCTCGGCTTTCACATAGTTGAAGATTCTCATTTTGAGAGGTTGTCGCAAACTAGAGCATCTCCACCCTTCTATTGGCAAACTCAAGAGCCTTGTTTCCTTGGACTTATTTGCCTGTTGTAGACTCAAGGAGCTAACAAAGGAAGTGGGCGAATTAAAAGATTTAGAAGAACTTATATTAAATGGTGCTGGTATTATAGAGATTCCTACGTCTATTGGCTCTCTGAGAAAGCTAGAGACACTGAATGTCAGCTTTTGTGAGTCACTTAAAGAAATTTCTAGCTCAATTGAGGAATTTTCAACACCAATTCTAGGATTGAAAAGCTTCCCAGTGCTATTGGAAGGTTGAAAAATCTGCAGACTCTATGTCTCCAATCATGCCTTAGTCTGAAAGGTGCAATTCCAAGTGAAATTGGTGATTTGTCTTCGCTCAAGATTCTTGATATCACTTACGCACCGATATCTAACCTGCCAGAAAGCATGCATAATCTTTCTTCTCTCCAACGCCTTAGCCTATTGGGCTGTCACAAGCTCCGGTCATTGCCAGAGCTTCCTTTGGGCTTAACATATTTGTCGATCTCTTGTCAGAGTCCCAAATTGCCACAACTTTCTAGCCTATAACACCTAGAAGAACTCCATCTTCAGGCATGCCATCTACAACACCTAGACGTCCCTGAGCTTTTCGCAAAACCCTTGAAACTCTGCATTGAGGAGTGTGATAAGTTAATATTGCTTAAGCTCGACGGATTCAAGTACTTGGAAGAGCTTTCAATAAAAAAGTGTAGTTCCATTGAAAGATTGGACCTTTCACTTCGTTCGAAACGCTTGCACGTTCAGCATTGCAATAACCTAGTTGAAATTCAGGGCCTTGGAGTTCTTGGAGAGCATATTTATATATGACTACAATTCCAGAATCGCGGTGTTTGAAGTAATTAGTGGCTGTTAGGTGTGGCAATCTAGTCGAAATTGAAGATCTTGATGGTGCGAAGTTCTTAGAAAAATTGGATTTTATAGGATGCATATCAATCGAGGCTTTGCTAGATTTGACGGGACGTGAGAAGTTACAATCTCTAGTTGTACCAGGCTGCAAGAAACTTACTCATCTTCGGGGACTTGAAAAGTTGGATTTATTTTTTTGGATATTCGTGGTTACGACTAATTGGAAACGCTATCGAAATTATCTAGAACATGCGTCCTTGGAAATAATGAAAGAGATCCGTCTCGATTTCTCTGTTGAAATATTATATTGCAGTGATAATGATGTGATGAATCTTATGCCCATATTACAACTGCGAGACGAGTCATGTTTCCTTAACAGAGGTAAATAAACAGTAAACTATCATTTTTCTTCTAATATTCGTGACCTACTTTTCATCACTATCTTATTTTGACAAGAAGGTTTTTCATGACAGGGTTCTGCACTTTCCTAAATTGCTAGTCTTACATAATTGAAGGAGCAGGGTGGTTGGTCGTAGAAGCTGACACGATGATTCAGCCAAGATCAAAATGTAGACCCAAATGTCAACAGAAGGTATTGGTCATCTAGTAAGATTCTTCATCCTTTAATGGCCAATGTGAGCGAATAGAGTGATACTTTTCTCCAAGTTATATTTTTTTAAGAATAATTTGCTCCGCACCGGGTATCTATTTGATTGATTTTGGAAACTCCGGATTTGCCGACATACAATTGCTTTTGATTACGTTATAGAAATGTTTTTCATTTATCCTTCCATTGGTAGCTTTTGTAGACTACAAACAGATTAGCGGCTTGTGAGGCAAGATTGAAAATATCAACATAGGTAAATTAGAATTACCTAGTGATTAACAGTTTCCCTCTCAATAAACCCAGGATTTGAAATTTTCATCTAGAGGCTGATGATTTTCTGCCACTCAATACTGTAAACTATTCTTTTTCCTTTTTCTTTCCTTATCTCTCTTCTCTCTCTTTGCATGTTCGTCGATTTCTTCCTAGCTGCATTCTTCACCCACATCCTCCACCGCGCCTCCGACTCCGAAGGCTCCATTGGATATGTCATTCGCTCACTTCTCCACGTCGCCACCCTCGCAGCCTCGACCCGCCGCCCATTGGAGTGGTCGAGTTCAAGCCGACCTTGGTCTGCTTGGTGAAGATGGTATAAAACTTCATCGAGGAGAGCAACAGGAAGCAATTGGTGGAAAAGTGCGGTCGCAATTGTTGTAATTGCATCAACGACAACAACAACAACAGCTTTGACGACAAATTAGACATCTTCAACGGCTTTGTCGAGTTGGTGACCAACAAATTGTCAGGTGAATTCGAATTCTCTCAAGGTGAAAATGCCACATTTCTCAGGCTACGATTCCTCCATATGCAAATCCATATTGGGTAAAACCTTCTCTCTCTCTCTCTCAAGTACCACAAGTTCACCATCGTCGGTTGAGTCTTCGTCCTCAAAATCGTTTAGGCACACGGTGGGGTCGAGCAATGCCTTGTCGATTTTGTGCCCCTTCACGGAGGGGAGTAGATGATGGCTGGGAAGTTCTTGATGATGGTGAGTCAAGGTTGCGAGGGATGGCGACGCAGGGAAGTGAGCGAAACGGCATGACCAAGGGAGCCTTCGGGTTTGGAGGCGCGGTGGAGGACGTCAGTGAAAAAGAAAGCAAGGAAGAGGACGAAGAACACGCAAAGAAAGAGAAGAGAGAGATAGGGAAGAAAAAGAAAAAATGAATAAAGTAAACACAAAATGGAGCATACATTTGAATTTAATAACAATTGATGTGCATGGGACCCACAAGAGATATTATAGTCAAAATACTATTTCAAGGAGTGTGTTAGTCATTACAGGAGTGGAAAAAGTGCGACCTTATGCGAAAATATTGTAATTGGCGTGACAATTACATAAAAGTATGAATAAAACTAATAATAATTAATATAAACTTTAGCTGTAATTAATATAATCTAACACCGGTAGAGTCAGTGGGTGAAACGAGAGTGGGAACGGCACCCCTTGCACACACCATTTGCCATGCCTCGTAAAGGTCTTGCTCTGAAAAAAAGGAACTAAACCTATAGAATTTCGATTATATGCCACAGAAAAAGAACTTCTAGTGAAAAAAGCATTGCTGTTCCTAAACAAAACTCCAATGACATGGAAATGGGGTCAGTAGGCAAGTAGGCTCCGTAAGGAAAGATATAACAAAAATCTCTAACATAAGTCTTGACCAGTTCCGACCCCATCGCTAGACCGCGTCCCGATCTGCACGCAGTCGATCGGCGGGGAGATCGGCGTGGTCAGCTGCCCAAAGGTCTGCCAACAGAAGGGGCCGTCATCGTGAGAAGGGGGCTTCTCCGACGATGGCCTTAAGTCTATCGCGGACAGAGTGATGTCCTGGCAGGGCACGCTGTCGCTGCAAGCCAAGTCCACCGGTCTCTCTGTGTACGTCCCCACGACGTTCTCGTAGGCGATGCTTTGCACCGCGACGGCCGACGATTGGTTCATGCATGTCGTGTGGTCGCAATAGTACTGGTCGATGATGATTGGCCATCGGACCTCAGAAACCCGAATGTTCGAGAACTTCACTCCGTAAACGGAGCCCGACCCACCCTGCATTGGACACGATACATTCATAAAGGATATTAAAAAGCTAGGACATTACAAATATCTTTATAATTTTCAAGGCTGTTCATGGTAATGTTGTTCGGGACGCAAATATTTTTTTACCTGCCACGACTTTATCCTAACGCCGTTCGTTGTCCCGTGTAGATCGACGTCCTGAACAGTAATGTTGTGCACACATGCTCTAGAATGGTCTTTTCCTAGGCTTCCGATGCTGATCCCGTGCCCTGGACCGCAGTGTACGTCGTGTATGTGAACGTTGGAACATCCGCTAACAATCGAAATGCAGTCATCCCCTGTACGAAACATGGTAACAAAATCCAAATTGAGCATTCTATTAATTGAAGAAATGTAACATTCAAGGTCTGTGTATTTCCTATGGAACTTCCGCGAAACTTCAGCGTGCGGAAATTGTGATTACCGCAGGCGAGAGTAGCATCATGGATGGTCACATCTTGGGAGTTCCCAAGGTGGATCCCGTCGGTGTTGGGGCTGTCGCCTGGGGACGAAATGATCATATCGCGCACGAGAACGCCGACGCAGTGGTCGAATGTGAGGTGGAAGTTGGGGCTGTTCTGAATCTTAATGCCGCTGAATGTGACATTAAGACAGTGATCGAATCTCATTGCCTGAGCAATCAAAAGCCATAAAAAAGAAGAAGAAATCCATATCAATCTTTTGCAAGATCACACGATTTGGCAAACTCAGGTGATTATAGCTAGGGATGATCGGTTCCTAGTTCTTACAGTTGGTTTTTTCCGGGGCATTGAACTCAACTCATCTTTTGCCTGCCACAAGTTCAAGAAAAGAGTAAACATGGAGACATGATCAGTCGATTTCTCAAGCAATGATTTTGCAAGAAAACTACGAGTTGGTAGGCAAATGGTACCTGCCCAACAACAGAGATATAGTATATTTTCGAAGGCTACCACTTAGGTGTAGGTCGGTCGTTAAATATGAAATATAACAAAAGTAACGTGCTAGATAACATGTTGGACGATCCACGACGTCTCCATTTACCCTATTCCTACAGTCCTTACTTCCCCAATTAAATACTAATTTGTTCAAGGAAATCAGAATCGTGTGAGAATGCAAGTCACAATTTTTGCAATTAAATCATAAGGTAATTACGCACAAAGAAAACTCATGGGTAACCCTAGAATATTACTTATTTAAGTCAAATGCAAGAATAGTCGGAATTAGAGACAATAATCACACAAGAATAAGAAGTCATGGACTGATCATCTGAAGTTTTCTGCGTCTGAAGTTTTTTGCGTCTGTTCGTAATTTAGAAATTTTATTTGTTGTGATTAACATGGCCTTTTAAAGACCAATTAGCATCATATTGATGGTTTAAAGAATCTAGTGGAGACAGAACACAAAAAATAGTGTGGTCAAATTGAAATATACTTAATTAGGAGAGAGGGAGCCGCCATGGAAGGCGATTGTCACCTGCATATCCGTGTCCTCGAAGTCCATTTCATCATCGGCATCATCATTGACATCGAAAAGGTCATCATTTAGATCCTCGGAGCGGTGCCACCAAACGGAGCCTCGGCCGTCGACGGTTCCGCTGCCTTGCAATGTGAAGCGACTCAGTTTGTCGAAGTGGAGCCAATGCTCGAGACCATCTTCACCCCAAGCCTGGGGATCTGTCGGAGCAACTACTGTCCCATCTAGCTGAAAAATATCCAAACCAAACTGTGTGAGTGTTGATTAGGACGGTTTACAGCAAAATATTATCCTTTTTTGGGAGTCAGATACATTGCAAGTGTGTTATCTGAACAAAAGAATGCACAATTCTTATGTTTTTCCTCTCATTTTATCTTGGCTATATTTGTACCTGGAGTATAATGTTATCTTGACAGTGTTCACCCACGAACGAGATGGGCCCAACAAGGAACACATACTTTGCAGGAACCACCATTGTTGATGCCTCCACGTTGCATGAAGCTGCCCATGCATCTTGGAATGCCTGTGAGACACAACAGGGAAAAAAACTTTTACTTGCTTATCTAAGTTAAATCTTAACGTTAATAAGAGATCATGCAGCAATTAGGATTTTTATTTGTGGTTAGACTTATGTTGACTAGTGCCTTCTCAGTTGAGCAAGGCTAGGGATGAGATTTTGTTTGACTAAACTCGACTACTCAAGTCATTTGGCAAGATTATTCAAAACTTTTAAGGTTTAGAACCTCTAGGCCTTAGCTTTTCTCTTTCTCATTTACAGTATTGCTAGGATTGTTTCAGTTTAATGACGTGAAGCAAGGTGCAACCACGCATTTTTAGTTGATACAAGAAAGCCCTCCTACGTGGGACACTTAATTCGCATCATATATTAGGGTTTCATCATTTAGCAATACATTCTAAGCACAAGTGTATAAGGTATAGAAAATAGGAGGCAGAGCACAAGTGTATCGACCTTTGTATCATCAGTGTTCCCATCGCCCTTGGCGCCAAAATCTAGCACATTGAAGGTGGTAGAGTTGCTTGGTACCGGTGGTGTTGGTGGTGCCGGAGGTGTTGGTGAAGCTGGAGGTGTTGGCTCCACTGGTGGTGTTGGTGCTGCTGGTGGCGTCAGCACTGCTGGTGGTGCTGCAGGTGTTGGTGAAGCTGGAGGTGTTGGCTCCACTGGTGGTGTTGGTGCTGCCGGTGGCGTCGGCCCTGCTGGTGGTGCCAGAGGTGTTGGTGAAGCTGGAGGTCTCAGCTCCACTGGTGGTGTTGGTGCTGCCCGTGGCATCGGCACTGCCGGTGGTGTTGGTGGTGCTGCAGGTGTTGGCTCCACTGGTGGTGTTGGTGCTGCCGGTGGCGTCGGCACTGCCGGTGGTGTTGGTGATGCCGGAGGTGTTGGTGAAGCTGGAGGTGTTGGCTCCGCCGGTGGTGTCGGTGGGGCTGGCGTTGGTGTGGGTTTGGTTGCTGGTGTTGGTGGGGGTGCGGGTTTGGCTATTGGTGTTTGGGGTGGCGATGGTGTTGGCTTTGCCATTGGTGCTGGTGGTGGTGGCGTCAATGTCGGGTCCACTATTGGTCCTGGATTTGGTGGCGTTGGGTCCACTGTTGGTGTCGGCGATGGTATTTGCTTTGGGTGACCGTGGTGAGGGTGGTGGTGATGGGGGTGGTGGTGGCGAGGGTGGGGGCGGGGCAAATAGGGCCAACCGGGCGGGGGCCAGTAGAGGCAAGGGGGGAGAGGGAAGTGAGGAATCCTCCAGGGTCCTCTCCACAGCCACAGAGAGCTCCTCGTGGTGGAATCGTCAGTGGCGGCGGCCGCGCTCGATCTCCGATCAGTAATTTCTCTAGCATTGCAAACCTCATAACTAATGCACCACAGGAAAAATGCAACAGCTAATGCGGACGTGAGGCTCTTGAAACTCAACTTCCCCATTTCAACTTCTCTTCTTTTGGTTTGACGAGAGAATGAAGAAGGGCGATTCCGTGGTGTGAGGTTCTTATATCAAAAAATGAAAGATAAGATGAAGGATATATTTACTAAAAAATTCAAAATGAAAGATGATGATTGTGGCAAACCGGACGTTAATGCTACCCCAACTTTTGAGTTTAATTCTCGCGATCGTGATGATATAATTGAATTTCAATTCGAAAATGTATCGGTTCATGAGATTGTCTCCTAAATCATCCTATTTGTGGGACATTGTTGAAGTAGATTATCTCGTACAAGCAAAATCTTTTGTTTTTTTTCCTCTTTTTGCAGTTCCTAGATCTTGATCCTTACTTGTCAAGAAGACGACATCGAATCACTTTTTAGTTATTTGAGTCTCCTTCGACAAATCTAGAAGTTAAGATATCTAAAAGAAAAAGCTACATTTACATAGATAAGATAACGTTGGTCAGCTTAGTTCGAACTTGGGTATTGTCGAGATGTATCCAGTTATCCTCTAAAGTCTCGCATGCAAGACTAGATTAGATAGGAGATTTGGTGCGTTAAATGCATAACGGAGAGGTTCAAAATCCAAATTGTAACGTTTAAGATAGAATCAGGAACTGTTGTTGTACTATTATCAAGCGCCAAAGGGATAACATGCAGCAGGATATGCAACCGCCGTGACATTCGTTAAGGTTCTTGAACAGCCTGGATCAAAATATTTTTAGCCATAAAAAAAACAAATATATACAAATAAAGATTTGTATGAAATCAGAGATAGATCTAGTCGGGTCTCCTTTATATTTGCACTTTTTTTTTTAATTGTTAGTAGTGCCACTAGTGATACATACATCACACTGTGATTGATAGGAGAAAGGAGGGTTATTGGATAATTATATTTATAGCTTGGTAAAATTAACATATCATAATTTAAGGTGACTCACAATAATATATATAGGAACACAGATTTTATAATATCATATTTGATAAGTACTTTCCCATTTCTTCGGAAGTTTTCGAGTGTGCTAAGTTATCAATTGGAATTTCAGTCTGCTAAAATTTAAATGGATTTTCATCTACACTTATTAATGTGATTTGTTCATTCTGCTGTAGTATGATAATATTCTATTGCACAAATGGACATTTTAGTAACCTAATTATACATTATTTCTATCAGGTACATCTATAAAAGGATCTGGATCGAAAGTAGTAGGAAGAGAATGTGTCTTATGTTTACTTTGTTAACCTAATAAGCTAGAGATCACTTTATCAATTACTTCTTTAAATAGGTCTTCTCATTGTATTTCAATTTTGAATTAGACGTGTCTCTAAATACTTTTTTACTTTCAACATAGCAGGTTTGTTTTGAATGGAATAAGTTATGTTTGATTGAATATATTTCAAAAGCACGAATAAAATTACATGAATTATAAAAAAAAAATTACATTGGCTATGTTATCTCATCATTCCAATTTATAGTATTTTAGAGTAGGTGGATTTGCTTATTTAGCGTCATCTTCTTTACATAATTTTTTTTTCAATCATTTTGAATGCCTGAGTTAATATTCAAGATCGTTTCTCTTTATCTGTTATTTTTTAATTTTAATTTAATTGTGAAATGAAATAAAAAGGTGGTAATACAACAAACTGATAAGCTAAAACTCAAGAACTATATCCTTATCGATTCCTTTGAGTATTTTAATTTCAAAAAAAGTGTATCTTTATATAAATCTAGTTTTTGTTTTTATTCTCAATCTCAATCAAGTGGAGTTGGCTGAACCGTATACAATATTTTTGAAACAATTTGATGTCAAAAGCCAGAAATAGATGGAATCAATTGCGCATGTTCTATGGTTAAATAAATTGTGTAATATTTCCAATCTAAGACTGACTATTACTATTATATCAAACGCCTATATTTGGTCAATTTACTCAATTCAAAATATCAATTATCGGAATATATTATAAATTGTAAACTTGTATACAATATAAAAGATTTTTTAATATTATTTTTCCATCTCATAATTAAGTGAATGTCTTTACTAAGCGAAAACTCATGTAAGTAATGAAATAAGCCATACTTTCAATCTAAATATTGTTCTTGCAGTAATATGTAAAAGATAGCACTTTATGGATTATAAATTAACAATTAACAATTTATTAGTCAAATAAGGGACTTTATGGATTATAAATTAACAATTAACAATTTATTAGTCAAATAAGGGACACGGGGCAAATCAAAATTATCCAAAAAGTCATAAACCTATTGCAAATTTAGTCATAAACATTTTGATTTTGCCGGTTGAATCCTCAACCTTTTCACATTTTGCCAATTGAGTCCATCCGGCCAATTTTGACCGAAAATCGCCGACACGGACATCAGCCATCCTATGTGACACGGTTAGTGCTGATGTGGACAATTTTTATATATTTTTTTCAAATTTTTTTTATAATTTTCTTTTCTTTCTTTTTTGCTTCAAAGGACTAGCAGGGCTGAGGGTCAGCAACCCTCGCGGGTGAGGGGTTGCAGCCCCACGCTGAGGCCACCGAGGGCGTTGTGAGCCCTTGCGACCCTCACCCACCCTTGCCTTGCCAGGTCTAGCGAGGTCGTTGTGGCCCTTGCCGGCCACAACGAGGGCTCATGAGCCCTTGTCAAATCCGGCGAGGTCTATGACCCACGCCCTCGGCCGACTAGGGCTTCGTGGCCCTTGCCCAGGGGCCGATGGGGTTGCTAGCCCTTGGCCAGTTGCTAGTGGCAAGGTTAGCTCTTTGAACCAAAAAGGAAAATAAATTTTTTAAAAAATAATTAAAAAAATCGAAAATATAAAAAGTGACCTAGAATTTCTAGGTACCGTCCGAGATTCCACATACAAGAGATTTCTTCTTTTGGAAGAAGACTCTTCGGGGGACATTATATGTACCGATCTTAGAAGGCTCAGAAAAGAAAATCGATCAGAGAAAACACATTCTTTCGATAATTATCTTACTCGGTCGGTCTTCTCAGTTTTCTTCATCACTGTTCAACATTCGCGCCATTACCGGAAGGTCTCTGTTTTGCTCTGCTCCGCGGTGGTGAGGACCGAAGAAGTCGAATCTCGTTTGAAGCTCATCCGCGAGCACTAAGTTCTGTCAGTGACGATCGCTGAAGCTTACGTAGTCGATTTGGTCATCCATCAGAGCTTCGTTTCACTCCATTAATCTTCTCTATTAGGGTCTGAATTGGATTGGTTCGTCTTTCGATCTGATCTCCACAGTTGGAAGCTCCAGAACCGCTGTTTTCGCGGCCGGCGGAGCTCCTCTTCTTCCACTGTCGCTCTCCACCAAATTCTGAAGCACCGCCTGGAGCGTTATCCCCGTAATCCTCCAATTGGCTATGTAGCAGTATTCTGATTCAGGCAATTCGAGCCTCAGTTTGATGGAGTTATAATCCAATCCCATCAAAATCTCTGCCTCATCGAGAATCCTGTTACGCCCTGTTCGAGCTCGCGTTGCAAAGTCTTGGATCCGAAGCCCGAGCACGGCACGCCACCTCTATCATGCATCGTCCTCGTCATATTCATCTCCATTCTCTCCTCCGTTCTCGTTAACCGATCGATTATTTTCCTCCCTCTCCCCTTCACCTCATTCATTTGCCTCGCGGTCACTGTTCTCCTCATTCTCTTACTCATGGTTATCGTCTGCATCCTCGTCCTCATCACGCGCGGAGGGACGTCCTCATCACGTGCCGCCTCCGCGATCAATTGGAGATTCGGGCAGTTGGCGTCTAAGCTCATTGAGTGGTTCGGGAAACTTGCGGAGTTGATTTCTCTGTAGCTGGCGGTGGGTGGGAAAGAAGTTTGCCGGCCGTCGAGGCGTTGTGGGAGAGGTCGGGGTGCTGGAGTTTCTTTGGTTGTTATTGTCCAACGTACTTCGGACAAGAAAAGGATGAAGAAGGAGGAACATGGGACCCGCAAGAAAAAAAAAAGAGTATTTAAACAAAAAGAGAGGAAAATTTGACCAAAGCATGCAAGATGAAGGGGCAAAATGGTGAAAAAACTGTTTTTGGGAGTGTCAAAGCCAAAACTGGAGTGAAAATAGCGCGGCCAAAACATTAATGAAATATAAGCAGGTGTTGAGTTGTAGGATGGGTTTTGGGGTAACTTATAAAAAACTTATAGGACTTCGGAAGGATATGAGATTTTATAGTTTGAAAATTCAATTGCGAACATGATATTTATTAATTACAAAAATGCCTTTATTTCATTTATAATCCTAACGTTGTTTATTAAACATACATAATTATTTCAACCTTAGGATATCGACATGTTTGAGATTTACTTAGCCCCTCGAATTCAAAAAAAAAAAAAAAGTGATCACACACCATTGAAATCTAAATTTGGTTCCATTTTGAAAATGAAAGGGAATCCATTCCCTTCATATCCGTGGCCTATGTTTTTTTTTTTTGAAGTGCCAAAAAAGGTGTGGAAGGAATTGGAAGAGTTTCACCTCGGGAGGAGTAGGGAAACTGAAGGTGATATTGGAATGAGTGAAATTGAAGGTTTTTTTAGAAAGAAAATTGTATTAATTGCTCAAAAAGATGTACATAGATTAATCACTATGGGTTGCTTCAGTGGCCACCCTTCTTACTTGGGAAAGGGAAGGTGGGGAGTTCAATTTGCCACATTCTCGAGAGGGCTGAGAGTGAGAACGTGAGAGTGAGGAAGTAGAGTTTCACAACCTGTATACAATACATAACACACATAGTGACTTGTATAATAGAAATATGATAGAACTACACAAAAAAGTACATAGATTTCATAGCAAAGCAAATCGAGGGAAAGCAAAGCCTATAATATTTCAAAGCAAAGCCAAATCAAGAAAACAAAGATGATCGATAGAGCACCAATAGAATTAAGCACAAACTCATTCCATATACGTGATGTGTCATGCAAAATAATCACGGTTGAAAATTGGATCTTGTATCATTGTTGGTGATGAGCACTTGTTGGAATTTTCTTCTCTAGCAATTATGGCGTAGCCAGTTGGCCATGCATGCTCAAGTTCGGCTTTCTCTATACCACCGTCGTATAGAGACAACCAAAATAAGTTGAACAAACACATATTTAACATTTGGAAGAGCAAATTTCCATGGTTCGGCGAGACGCTGAAGCTCCTGCGACCACTATTCAAGTTGTAGTCAGAAGACCTGTACATGAACAGAGTACATGGGTATCAAATCCCTGAAAACATAGTTTTGAAACTCCAAGTTCTAGATCGGGAGATGATAACTCCTAAATCTAAAACTAGATTGAGAGAGTTTAAATTCTTAGATTTAGAATTAGGATAGATTTTCGAGCTTTATCATGAATATTTTAGGGGGGCCCGACTTTTGGGCTTTGCATTTGTAGCTCGAAATGGCTTGGCTTGCTCAATTTTCTAATTTTTCGTATCTCATTTTTTAATATTTTAATATTTCATTGACATTTTTTAATCCTAGATGAAAATATATGAAACTCTACAATTGAAACAATTAATTTATTATACTATCGAAAGATTGGAAATTACAGATTTGAAGAAAAAAAAAAGATGCTTATGAGTGAGCAAATTATTTGCATTTCTTTTTTTTAAAGTTTACTACCTTTTAGGCCTAGCGCGGCCTGAATCTTCAAAGCCCGAAATAGAAATGGATGGGCTAGATGGTCTTTCGGGTTCAGGTTTTTTTGGGACTTTCTAAAAGCTTGGGCCAGATAAAAAATTGGCTAGAAGCCCAGCCCGGCTCACCATTCTTGGGGGCCCACAATTCTTGATCATTCCATTTGCGTGAAGAAAATATGGGAAATTGACATTTATTCGGTCCAATTTGCTACACCACCCTTCTTTTATATGATATTTTCATTGTTTTCATATTTATTTTAATGGATGATAATGCCTTTTTAATAATTTACATTTTCTTCACCTTCATTTTCCCACTATTTTCAAATAAAAGATAGCTGTTCATCTTATTTTCTTCGCTTTCATTTTCAAAACATATCCAAATAACCTTATTTTCTTTACCGAGAATTTCATTCTCCTCATTTATTTCACCTCCCAAAAAATATTCCAAACATTGTGTTAGTAGATTTGACTTAGGTTCGGTTTTCCCAAACGAAATTACTGACTTTGTGGACGACGTAAGCAAAGATAGAACTCCACTTCACTAAGAGAAGAGGACTACTGGCCAATCCAAGGGGGTTTGGGTATTGCTTCTACCTAGTGAATCAGCACTGGGTAGAAAACACCCACAGAGAGAGAGATGCAGACAAAGGTGGAGGCTAACTTGTAGAGGGTGTCGATGGTGTTGGTCAGGGGAGTGGCGACGTGAGTCGAGGACAAGGATGGTGACGTTGATCGATTGTATGGTGGGAGAGAAAGAGAGAAATGTTGTGGTAGAGAAGAATGTATTACATGTGACGGTTGTACAGCAGTGACATGTACTGTGACAAACTAGTCAACAGTGAGTATTAAGCGTCAGTAATGCATTTTGCACTGGTAACGTGAATTAACAGATTACACCACGTATGACTAACGCATATAATACATTTTCACAGTAGATGTTAGTTTTATCTTTTAGTTGAGGATTCTATTCCATTGATGAACATTCTACAAATGTTAAAAGCTGGGAAGTGCATTTGATATAGATACAAAATTGGGGAGCATTTCTGAGATTTTCTATAATATGGTTAAAATAAAGAAAAAAAAACTCAAAAACCATCCTTTTGTTTTATCCTGATTTCACTTTATGTCCATGAATTTGTGCCGTCACTTTCCTGTGTTATTTAGGGTTCAGATTTTAAATCTTATATTAAATGAATGGGACACCGAAATATCTAGGATGACAACCCATTGATTGATCAATGGAAACTTCTGGGACACTTCCTTGAAACTTCTTGGATGACTCAAGGTGTTGACTATATTGACTCAAGGGATACTCGAAGTCCAGGGCCCTTTTTCCCTTCCCCATGACGCCAAAGACCGAGAGTTTATCATATCGACCGCCCTCGCCCAGATCCAAGCACACCCAAAGCAAACTTTCCGGAGAGACAGAAAGGACTTGATATCTGTGGTGTTTAAAGATCCTACAATGGAGAGAGGGACGAGTTCACGGGCATCATCCGGACCTTCGTACGAGGTCTTTTTAAGTTTTCGAGGACCCGACACCCGTCATGGATTTACCGATCGCCTTTATCATGGCATGGTTGCGGCCGGGATCCTCGTCTTTAGGGACGATGAATCGCTCCGTGTCGGTGAAAGAATTGATGGTGAACTTCTACAAGCAATCGAGAAGTCCAAGATCTATGTTCCCATATTCTCCACAAATTATGCTTCGAGTAACTGGTGCCTCCGAGAGCTTGCACACATGGTCGAGTGCGCCTCGAAATCGAATGGGAACCAAAAGATTCTGCCAATTTTCTTTGATGTGGAACCTGCTGACGTGAAGCTCAAAACAAACTTATACAGACAGACTCTTTCAAAGCGCCAGAAGACGTTGTGCACTGAAGTAGAGTTGTGGGAAAAGGCTCTCATTGAGGTGGGCAAGATAAAGGGATGGAACTTGAAGAAAGATGAAGGGTAAATTTCTTAAAACTTTTCAACTGTCATCGGTAGATTTCATTTTCCTCCCTATTCACTCTTTTCTTGGTCATGCTCCCCATTCACTATTAATGCGGGATTGTTGGTGAATATATAGTTTAATCATCTCCTTGATTTTATCTACTTTAAGTAGCGGTTGCGCCCACTCCCGCTGTTATTATCGTGAGAATGGACTTCTCACAGTTAGGGTGCGCATGACAACACTTTAATTTCTTAATTTCTGTTTCAGAAATCATTCTGGAACAGGTTTGGAACAGAAATCCGTTTGATAACGCAACTTCATTTTTCTATTTCTGAAATAACTTTTTGTTTCAGAAATCATTTTGAAACAGAAATCAGAAGTTAAAATTTTCAGTTTCTTGATTTTTGAAACAGAAATAAGAAATTTTCTCTCTCCTCTCTCTCTTTACAACTTGCTCTCCTCTCTCTCATGGCTCCCCGTTGTCGCCGCTTGCTGCTTGTTCGCTCGCTCCCTCGCTGCCGGCCATTCGCCGCTTGCCCGCCGACCGCCCTCACCACCCATCGCCGCCCACCACCACTTGCTACCCGCCGGTGGCCCCAACCACCTTCCGCCGGACGCCAGTTGCCAATCGCTGGACGCCGGTTGCCGACCGTCGGACGCCGGTTGTCGGTTGCCGACCGCCGATGTCGCGACCTAAATTTCGCTAAATCTAGGCTAATGGATTACTAAGTCAATTAATAAATTAACTAACCTAGCTCGAGCTCTCCCAAGCTCTACCAAATCGTAACTTAAGTTCAAATAATTAACATGCAAATGATTTAACTTTGGAGTCGCCACTAATCAGTTTACAGTAGGTCGATTAGACACCTAAATAAAGTATCGAGAGAAATACTCTATTCCTTCGAACCAGAGATTATGAGTCCGGGGACTTGGTTACGCTAGATTACTTTAACGCCCTTTCGGTACCGTTCTTTTATTTAAGAAAACATTTGAGCAGGCAGCTTTGGGTTAATTTTAATCAAAAGTTTTAACATGTGAGGTATTCATGCGAGTGCGTAAACATTATTTAACACAAAATAATCGAAGCGTTAAATAAATTGCAAAGAGGGAAAGATGACGTACCTGGACGCTGCAGCCTAATCCTTAACGCTTATTTCCAAAGCGTAAGACTTAGACTAATGCAATTAATTTGGAGTTTTCACTTATTTAATGAAATGCAATAAATGCAACTTTATACTAAAATGCAATGCAACTATACTATATGAAATGCACTAAATTAAATGACATGAATCTAATGACTTATGAAATAAATGTCACACATTATGGTCCTAAACTCACCTTCACTAAATGAGGGGTAAAATGTATGCAACTATACTAAATGGCATGCATTTAATTTAAGCTATCAAATTAAATTAATGAACCTAGACATGATACTACATGAATGAACCTAGTCATGAAACTAAAATGATCCTAGACATGGTACTAAGATGAACCTAAACTAAATGATGTACCAAATACATGACATGCATATGAATGTTTATTTTTGGTATTTTATGATTTTCGGAATAAAAAATGCATGAAATTCAAACTATCCTAAATGAAGATTATCTTTAATATTTAGGAATTAATTGAAATTAAATCCCAACAATATTTTAGAAAATATTATCCTAGTTCTAGAAGATTTTAAGATGAATTGTTACTTAAATGATGCAATGCTAATGTATATGCAAGATTATTTAAATGAAACTAAATCCTATGAGATATCGTTTTTAGGAAACGTTATCTTTCTAAAATGGAATGCAACCTATGAGATACGATTTCCAAAAAATCATATCTTTCTAAAGATGATTTTAAAGATGGAATCTCTAGTAAATTCCACCTTCCTACTTATTTTGATTTAAAAAAGGAAATTTCGAATTTTGAAAATATTTAGAATATCTTAAAAAAATATGCACCAAATATCCATCACATCCAAATGGCAAGATTTTATCGGCGGATCATATCCGACGGATTGCGGATAAGTTTGGCCGACATGTTAAGATTTGGCAAATCGTATCCGACGGATTGCGAATAAGTTTGGCCAATCTTCCGTGCGCCGCTTTTCTATGTGTGTCGCAATGTGTATTTTTTGAAATCTCAATTGCCGACCTCTAAATCTTGAGGCATAACGGTGTTTATATAGACGATATTAGGTCAAATCAGGGGCCTCAACTTTCTGTTATTTGCAAATTCGACCCCAAATTTAATTGTTTTCTCAATTGGATCCCTAGGGGTCAAATCGCATCAAATTAGCTCTAATTCTATCGCCGGTCCGATTTAAATGCAAAATGCACGATTTAATTATGCTGAAAATTAAAGGAAAATGCTCCTAAGTCTAAATGCAAACTAAATGTAATCGAATTAAATATTTTTTGTAGGGGCCAAGGTCGGTCCCCCTTTTTTGTGTAATTTAATAAATTCTAAATAAAAACTAAATGAAGGTCAAAATTTAGGTGTCAATAACCGGACGCCGGACGCGGGCCACCGGACGTCAGACGCGGGACGCCGGGCGCCGGACGCTGAAGAAATAGAAATTTTATGTTGTTATCAAACGAATTTTTATTTCAGAAATAGAAATTTTGTATCGTTATCAAACACATTTCTTTTTTTAGAAATTTTTTACTGAAACAGAAATAGAAAAATCAATTTCTTTCCAGAAATTGACTTCTGGAACAGAAAATTTGTCATGCGCACCCTTAGTGGCTAAGAGCGGTCGCTAGGTAGATGGTACTATTGCGGTGGTAGCGCACCCTAGTCGGTGTCCTGAATCTCTCTCTCCTCTCACTCTCAGTCTCTGATACAGTAGCCACAAATAGTAACAGATCTCCGAGCAGCTCCACCAAGCTGCCAGTGAGCCACCACATCAGCTAGTCTGATAGTCGCCGCCACTTCTTCATCGCCAGCC
Organism: Metrosideros polymorpha var. glaberrima; assembly: GCA_001662345.2. Lineage (NCBI taxonomy): Eukaryota > Viridiplantae > Streptophyta > Magnoliopsida > Myrtales > Myrtaceae > Metrosideros > Metrosideros polymorpha. The sequence goes on along the minus strand of BCNH02000002.1, from coordinate 11,593,463 downwards.
CAACACCAAGCCGCCATTGAGCCATCCAGCTGTCACCCCTTTCTCTCTCTCTCACTTGCTGTGGCGAGTAGGATCTGGGGTCGGGACATCGGGTCTGATGTCACCGAGCCCATATCTGGCATCACTGACCTTGGATAACCCCAAATCGCCCAAAGCCGGTGACGCCATCCCCGGAGGTCGCAAGGCCAGGACCCGCATGACCTGGAGGATTAAGGAAAGGCCAAGATGGTGGGTCGACGAGGTGCAACGGTGATTGCACTTAAACGCGATGGTGACGGCGCGGGAGGTGAGCGACATCAAAGCGGTCGCAAGGGCCGATGGTGATGGCGACTGAAGTTGGGGAGCGGAGAGAGATTGGGAATAATTAGGATTGTTTTGACGTCTATCTTTTGTTGCGTAATTTGCTCAACATGTGACTTAGCGAGTAGTTGTACAGTATAAAAGTAATCCCTAACATGGTTGTTATGTTATGGCAGCCAAGGAGATTTGATACAATCTGTAATTCAAACTGTTATGGTTAAGCTGAATGTTGGATATAAAAATGTGACTGAGCATCTAGTTGGAGTTGATGATCGTGTAGAAGCTATAATCAGAATGTTGGATGTGGAATCTGCTGGTGTACAATTTCTCGGAATCCACGGAATGGGCGGCATTGGCAAAACAACACTTGCGAAGGTCATCTTCAACCAGCTGTCTTCTCACTTCCAAGGCTGCAATTTCCTTTTGGACGTCCGAGAGTCATCAGAGCGCCATGGTCTGGTATATTTGCAAAAACAATTGTTATCCAAGTTCTTGGATTCTCGTTCTCTCAATCAAATTCATGATGCTGATGATGGGATCAACATGATTAAGAGAGTATTTTGCAATAAAAAAGTTCTCATTGTTCTTGACGATGTGGATGAGAAAGAGCAACTCAAAAGTCTAGCAGAAAAAGGTAATTGGTTCGGTTCTGGTAGTAAGATTATCATAACTACTAGGAACAAAAGTGTCGTACTGATTGACGAAGAAGCAACAGGTGAAGGCCTTTTAAAAAAGTCCGTGAATGCTTCGACTTATGAAGTACAAGAGATGGAATTTGATCATGCTCTTAAACTTTTCAGTAGGCATGCCTTTAGAAGAGACTCTCCACCAGATCATTATGTCTCCCTTTCTGACAAAGTCGTCTCTAGTTTGGGAAAGCTTCCTTTAGCTCTAGAGGTTACGGGTTCATTCCTTTCCGGTAAATCCGAAGCATTATGGGTAGACACATGGAAGAAGCTACAAAAATCTCCTCCCATGGAAGTCCAAAGAACATTGATGATAACTTATGAAAGGTTAGATGATGCACAAAAGCAAGTATTTTTGGATATAGCTTGTTTTTTTGTTAACAAGGACAAAAGATACCCCTTCTACATGTGGGATGATTGTGGATACAACCCAGACAATGCCATTGAAGTCCTCTTTCTCATGTCCTTGATAAAAATCAAAGATGACAATACTTTTTGGATGCATGACCAAGTGCGGGACCTTGGAAGGGAAATTGTCCGTCAAGAGAACTTCAAAAATCCTTGCAAGCATAGTAGAGTATGGAATCATGAAGAAGCCTTGAGAATCCTGAAACGGAAAGAGGTAAAAAAGGGAACAACAATTTATTTTCCTATGAATTGTTGTATACTATTTTTGCAAAAGGTAATATTAATCACTTTTACTGCTTGAAATTGTTTGCTTTAGACCTTCACATGTGGACTTCTTTGTGTTTTCATGGTCAGGGAAGTAGGAAAATAGAAGCACTGTCACTAGGATATCGTGGAGACATTGTAACTCGTGATGAAGTTGCTAATTTACAAAACCTGAGGTTCTTTGAAGGGAATGGGATGTTCCTTGTTGGAGACTTCAATAATCTTCTCTCCGGCTTAAAATGGCTTTCTTGGCGACATTGCCCTTACGAGTTTGTGGCAACAAACTTTCATCTGACTGATTTAGTCATTCTTGATCTTTCATGGAGCGATATTTCAGAGAAATGGATTGGTTGGAGCCAAATTCGAGTATGATACGAGTCCCACTCATTGTATATGTATATTGTTTCTTTTGTCTTTTGTGGAGATCGTTTCTTAATATCTATTTTATCAATTTTTTTTTTGCAGGCAGCAAGTAAACTAAAAGTAGTTGATCTCAGCAATTGTATCTACTTAACAAGAACACCTGATTTATCTACGTTGGTGTCCTTAGAGAGATTGATTCTTGAAGGCTGTCTCAATTTGATTGAAATTCACCCATCTATTGGTAAGTGTAAGCTCCTAACTGCTTTGAACTTGAATGGATGTCAATCTCTTGAAGAGTTGCCTGAAGAAATAGGATGTCTAGAAGCTTTGACAGAGATTATCATGCCTCGTACGGGAGATGAATTTAAACTTCCGGAGATGTTTGGCAATTTGAAGTCATTGTTGACCTTGGATGTATCACACAGGCAGATCAGGAAGCTGCCATACTCGATTGGAGGACTAGTGAAACTTAGGCGGTTGAATTTATCTGGGTGTACCAAGATAAAAGAGCTTCCTGACTCGGTTGGGATGTTACAATCATTATTTGAGTTGGATTTGTCATTGACAAGTTTGGGTCACCTACCTGATTCAATCGGCGATCTAAAGCAATTGAAAGTACTTAGGATGAGCCGCATAAGTGGGATAACAGAATTACCAAGTGTGATCAGGCTGATGGAGAAGCTTGAAGAGTTAGACGCTAGTGGATGTTGCCACTTGACCGGCAAAATCCCTGAAGAAATTGGGAGATTGTCCTGTTTGAGGATCCTAGACTTGTCATTCACAAGTATATCCATATTACCCACCACAGTGAGTTGCCTCTCTAATCTCCAAACACTTAATCTAGAAGCATGTCCTAAGCTTCAACAGTTGCCGGAGCTTCCCTTAAGTTTGAAGTGTCTAAGGTTGGCCCCTGGTACTCTCAAGTTCTTCGGAGACAGGCCATATGTGCAGGAGTGGGTCTCTGTTCGTCAGTCTAGCATTCCTCTATATCTGGTGGAAGAACTTGCATTGTCCGTCAAAGACCAAGACTTCTACCCCCGGTTCCGGTCTAGTGTCTTTATGCCGCAGCTCCCATCTAGTTTAAGAGATTTAGAATGTGGAGCTCTGGAAATTGGAGAATTGTCGTATTGTTTTAAAAACTTGTCAACCTTGCGATTAGAGAGTTGTTTGCTGTCGGAATTCCCTAATTTAATTACGGTCTCCCATAGGCGTCTGCCCATTTATAGATTGGATGAAAAATGGTATCAGTTGGAAATGGAAATATTGAGACATTTAGAGATGCGTAGGTGCATGTTCCTCTCAGAAGCAATTATTGATATGTCGCCCATGAAGAATCTGCAAGAGGTACATTTTCTTAAATGCCGCTTATTAGTCGAGATTCACGGCCTTGAAGAATTGGAATCCCTTTGCTTCCTATCGGTCGTGGATTGCAAGCATATGCGAACGATGCTAGACCTATCGAAATTGAGAAAGCTAAGGAAGCTCAGAGTAGGAGGATGTCGAAATCTAAGAAGCGTGACAGGTCTAAACCATTTGGAATCTTTACAGAAGTTGTGGATTCACGATTGCAGTTCGTTGGTGAGTTTGGCTGACACCTCGAATTTGCATTTAGAATGTTCCACAATTGAACGTTGCGGGTGGTTGGGCAACCGCCCCAGTTATTGTAAATGTTCTGATGGCAATGGACCTAATGGTAGGGAACACCATCAGGTATTTTGAGCCGGTCATACGAAATCTAACCCGATGGAAGTCTGGCAAGTATTGAGGTCCTTTTTTTTTTTTTTTTTTTTTTCTTTCTTTGTTTTTTCTAAAGTCTGGCAAGATTTTTTTTTTTTTTTGGTCAGAAGCCATTGAGATTGAAAGCTCATTTGAAGATGAGAGACATAAAGAGTGGTACGTTGAAAAGCTCGGCTCGAATTCAGTGACAATCATTGACCCCCATTCGCTTTTTTCTATCATAAGTAGATATGAATTTCACGTATGGCAACAATTCATTCGTCATTGGGTGGATATGACTTTGTTATAATCAGAGTTCCCGTCCGGCATGTTCTTTCGCAGCATCTACATTTCCTCGAGCTTTTCATTTCCTTGCACTTTAATTCCCTCGAATTTCACTCCTCACAGTTGTTTTTCCTTTTCATTCATTTCAAAGCCCAACACACCTTTCACCTGAAAAAGCGAAAGATGAAATCAAGTGCAACACTATTTTGAAGTTGAACATTTTCAAGTTAGAACCTAGGTGAAAAACCGTTTTTCGCATTTTCCTTCGTCTAAAAGTAAAATTTCCCGCCATTAAGGAAATTTCTTCCCCTTATAAATTATACTAGTTCTTTTTTTATGAGGAAAAGGGCGAGTATAAATGGCCAGCGCTAGGGACCTCCTCTAAACCTTGTCGTATATGGATTTCACACCTCTATAGTATATTCGGACCTCTTGTCTCCCAAAGGTTCGGTATTAGTGAGTTCGTCACCTTAGCCCTACCAAAATACTTGCCCCAGAAAGTTTCTCCACATGAGGCGTGTCACAGTTAGGCAAGGCAATTCAATCCGTTTAGAGGTTTATTTACAACGAATGGAAAGGAAGAGAAACAAAATGAAGAGATAAAAAAAGAAAGGAAGTTAAAATTCCTCCCATGTGTTTGGAAGAAGAGACAGGGCAGTTTTTCTTAATGCATAGCGAAGTTTCACGAATAAACTTAATAATCTTTTGTCTAACTAACGCTTAAAAAGAAACTGAGGGCAATCTTGCAAAGAAAGAAGGGCAACATTTGCATCACTTTTATATTTTTGTCACTTTTGGAAGGAAATAAACAATGCGCTTGCTTAAGGGATAAATCGCCCAATGTTATTATTTTTACGCATTCCCTTTCACTTTCCTCGTTCCAAACACATATTCGACATGAATCGAATATATTGCGTCATTGAAAACCGGTAACCCTGTAAACATCTATAAAAAAAAATTCTGACGTTTGACCAGATTTTGGTCGAAAGTTAACCCTGTTAAAATTATGACCAAAGGGTATAACTTGGTTGTGCATTGTAAGAGCTTTCCAAGTCTAATTTGCCCAAATCAAATTGCTAGATATTGCAATTTTCAACCATAGCCGTCCGATCTCGATGAGGACGGGAAAGTTGCAATTCCACAGATCAAGTGAAAAGATTATGAATATCTGGTCACCAGTTTTTCGACACCTCGAGAATCACTTTGATGCAAGTTTCCCCACGATGATATCATGACTTTTCCAAATATGCGGTCCAATTATGCTAAATGCATTATAGGCATTTATTTGGAAAAACCTCTCTTAAATATAGCCAAACCCCTATCCATGTATCGAGGGACGATCTAAATGGACTGAAGATGAAGAGACCTCGAGAGTCGTCGGTCTGTGAATCACGGCCCCACGCATGTGATTATTTTGACTATTTTTTCTAGTTTAAGTTTAACACACGTAAGAGAAATATTCCAGTACTTAGCGTTTTTAAGGCAAAACTATGACCGCTTTCTTTTCTCACCCACCTCTCTCTGGTTTCCTTTTTCTCTTCCACTCCAAGCTCCCTCGACAGAAATAACTATCGGTCGAGGGAGGCTTTATCTTCTCAATTCGAATTGAGATTTTCTCTCGCTAACTGATCTTGGAGCATTTTATTGTTTTTTATCTAGCATTTGTGTTTTTCTTTTTCTTTGCTCACTGCTAATGCTCATCTCTGCTCATCAGGCATATCTTTTACTTCCATTGTTAGGAGTCAACTCACTGCTTCAGATTCTCCAAACCAGAAGTCCGACAAGATTGAGGAGAAATATAGTGAGTTCATACTGTTGGGGTTTATCTCACATCGGTTGTGAAATGGGCTGATAGTCAATTTATAAGTGTAAGGAAAAACCTCATCCTTTGAACTAGCTTTTGGTGAGAGAGGTCCAATACCACCAACCACTTGTATCAGAGGTGATGGTTGATTGATGGGCCCTCAATTTGCTCCGATGTTCGGTGAATATCTCAAGGAAAAAAAAATCTAGTAACCAACGCGATTTCTGAGCGGTGGGGGCCTCATTGAAAACTTCATGGCTCAATCTAGAGAAATGCTCTTGTCGATTTATTGCTGGATTTGGGCGGCACACTTTCGATTGAGCACCATCCACTCACCCTCAGACATGGTCGTTGGTTTGCCACTGTCCGATGCTGTCAGTTTGCCTTCCGTTGTGGGATCGGACATGGGATCGGACATTGTCTGTTTGCCTTCCGCTTCAGACGCCTTATTCGATGGTGATGGTTTCTCCATCAAAATCACGATCGGCTTCCAGAGGTCTTTGATGTACAACATAATTGAATGCAGTCAATTTTATCATGTTGCCAGAATTCTCCTCCATTTAATCTTGCACAGAAAGATAATATATAGAGCAACCTAGGCTCCGATACCACTTGTTGGGAAAAAGGAACGATATTAGCGCAAAAGTCCCAGATGATTTTCCCACTACTATTTCTGTGAAAATTAAATGGGATAAAAATATTGGAACAAAACGGTGAAGATGAATAGTAAATAACACCAGAATTTTTAACGTGGAAAACCCTCCAAGGTGAAGGGAAAAATCACGGGACCGTAGTCCACTTCAAACTTCCACTATGATGAATAATGGGATACAACTTCACCCTAGGGTGGATCTCTCTCACTGTGTACACTAATGCAGTGTCTTCAATCTGTGGATCTAAACCTCTCACAAATTGGATAACTCTCTTAAAGAAAAGCTTTTGCATCGAAACTCCTATGCTGTACATCGCGTGCCAGAACTAGGTCAGAGTGTATTTCGATTCAGGTCTTGACGGAGAATTTCCTTTACTGCGAAATTGTTGATCGAATTTTGTCATGTGTGTTCGGTTATGTATTGCTGGCCAAGAACCTCATGCGCAAAATTCAATCGATCCCTGATGTGATTTTTGCCGAGTTCATATGAAACCGAATTGATTACTATATTCGTATGCTTATTTCTAAACTGATCCGGTTTAGATGTGCTTGAATTGATTCCAACGTTCTGTAAAATTTGCTGAAGCCCCGTATTCTATTGCGAAACATGGAATTTCTGAATTCGCTCGCAGATCATTTTGGCTTCTTTTGATTCTTGTCAGTGTGCTCATAGGGAAGTGTCGTGGTTCTCGGTGTAAACGGCATTTATGTGACTGAACCGGATTGTTCAATGTATTTTGCATCAGCATTACTGATATGCTCATCATATGCGCACGTACCGATATGTTGATGCTAGGCCGAGAGTTCCCTATGATAGTTTGGATTTGCTTTTGATTGGTTCATGTTATTTCGCTTGCCCGAGAGACTTCTACTCAATTTGCCGACCTTATCACATCTATTTGCACTATAAGATAGGCACGATTTGTATGTTTCGAGCTTACGTTGTATGATTTTGATTCGGGTTTTGATACCTTCTGTTTCGTTGTGAATGCATTTGGACTTACATGAGTGTGTCCGATCTTGCTTTCCTTATGCCCGAGCGGAGAACTTCTCTATTTGACGTCAATTTGTTCTTTGCTCATCTACTTCATATCGTAATTAGTCAAATTGATACATGATGACTATCATTGTCTGTGTTAAAATCAATTTATATCTCATGCTACCTTGCTATTCATAGCTCGGCCTTGGTATGATTGGGAAGAAGATATTCTCACCCACACATCTTTCGAGCCAAAAGTGGATATTTACATGTGCAATGTCTAGTAGATGTTCAAATCTTGCTGTGTCATGTATCTACGTGCTCTTTATCTGTGGGATATGGGCCGTTATAACCATTTCTTTGCTGGTCATTGGTGGGACATAACTTGAATTGATCCCTGGTTCATTTGAACCTTAAGTCAATTGCCCATAATGAAGTGCTAATATATAGTTGATTCCCTTGTAATTTAGGACATGTCTAATCATCAATTGCATGGCCGAAGCGGTGATAACGCATGCTATAAATTGCTGGTAAGAGACCATTGAGTGTGATTTTGAGGGGTCATGGGCTGATTAGATGTTAATTGGATAATTCTTAAGCTTGCTTAAATAGCTCTTAAATTTAGTAAAGCTTCGCATAGTTTACTTTGAATAACTGATAGGCTTGCGGACGATAAACAGGTCTCTTTTGAATAAGTTTTAGATTCAATTTTGAATTAGCTCACGTGGCTCATGTCCTGGGTTCAATAATGAGGCCATGTATATCTTTTGCCCGACACTGCATCAGATTTTACTTTTCCGCATTTTATATACGTCGTTTTTCTATCATGCTTGATGGATGTGATGTTTTGAGTTTAGCTCACGGGGATCCCGTCTTAGGGTTTAATAACGAGGTCGTGTATATTCTTTACCCGATTTGTATAGAGTTTACTTTCTTGCACTTTAGTTTCATCGTATTTGCTTTTGCCCCTTATATCACTTTGATGTGTTGCTTTCATTATCGTGATTTGATATGATTATTATCTTACATGTTTAATTGAAGTGTTTTTTTTTATAAAAAAAAAAGCCATGCATTAACACTTAGAAGAACGTACTTAGGGGATTAAAACTTGACAGGACTGCATTCATGTCTTTTGTGACAAAACGAGTTTGAGAACCAAAAGGGCGCTAATTAGACGTTAGCATAGCCAAGTCCCCAACCCTACATCTCTCTCGTTCAAAGGAAGTGAAATGTCCTCACACATTTCACTTGGCTCCTAACTGGTCCCAAATAGGTTAGTGGCGACCATTTAGATAGAACTTCATCACTTAATCAAATCAGATATCCCCGGTGTTGTGCGCAGTGAAGGTATTTTACTAATTTATTAAGAAGCTGGTAAAATCCTTATTGATGTGGTATTTTACTACAAAAACTTGTAAAAGTTTTAAAGAATTTTTTCAGGTGGAAATTTTTTCAAAGAATTTTGTAAGTTACCAATTTAGTGGAATATTGGTATTTTATATTATCGGTAAATTACTAATTACACTTGTAGAATTACAGAGGAGTTGGTGATTCCCCAATTTATATGGATGATGGCATAATCATAAAAAGAAGGTAACATACTATGGGGCAAATAATCAGTCATGGTCCTTTTTACCAACAAGATTGGAAAATTACCTACAACTTTAAAGCGGTCACATGCCTCGTTGTGAGCCCACATTTCAGACTTGAGGAGACATTTTGAAACAAGGAAGAGTCTATCTTATCTTACTTAACTAGACATTTTGATAATAATTAGATGTAACAAGAAAATCACCATGTTATCATCGAAGACCATCGATGTTTTGATGAAATTGAACACCCGTACAACAACTTGAAGACAACAGATCTCCATCTATTTTCTTGGATAATACCAACAAAAAATGACAGGTCTTGGCAACTTTTTTGAGCTAATGACAATGACTTAATCATAAAGAAAAAGAAAGTGATGGGTATATAGTATTATAGTTCAATTATTGATGATAAGACTTTTTCTTACTATTTTAATTATGGAATGTTGAATGGGAAAGAAGATACCTTGGGATATAGTCATCATGTGTAATGCACGGATCCATCACATATCCTTCTCCTATGAATGATCGCATTATTTTGTCTTTTTCCCATGTATGTTCAATTGAGACCCGAGCAAGTCCTTAAAAGGTTTCGTCTGATCTGGGACGATAAACGTGGGGGTATTCCCTCCCTGATCGGGAAGAAAAATATTGACCTCAAAACTTGGGGATGCAAGACGTGCATGCACCGGCACGTTAAAATAAGGAACATATCTAGGTTGGGCGCTTCCCTCTACTTGCAAGGGAGACTATCGCTGGAAGCCCCTGCAGAAAGCAACTCCCCTTGGCTAACGCACCTAACGGCACTTCTCCTTAACCAGAAGGTCAGTCCAAGGTTTCCGCTTAAGGAGAAGCGCCGTTTCCTTTGTGAAAAGCATCATACCGTGGTCCTCTTGGGATGATTCTAACCATCCAGCCTGAGCAAAATATATTACATTATGATGCAGATGTCAGCAAATAAGTTGGCTACTTTGTATAAATTTAAACAAAAAAAAAAAAAGACTGAACAAAGCTCGATGAGAGAGAGAGAGAGAGAGATTGGTCGGATTGGGTTTGCCTCTGCAAGTGAAATTCCTACAACAGCATATAGTCTTGATGGTGATTTTTACTTTTCCAAGCTAAACCGGCAAACCACCAAAATTAAGTCATTGACAACTACGATCCTTTTTTTATTTATCATTCTTTTCTTTTTGACAAAGTGCGGACATGTTTATTTTCGATTTTTTAAAGCCAAAATTAACTCCCGTCAAAACTGAAAATGTTGTTTCAAGTGTCTCCCACAAAGTAATATACACATCGTGAAAGTTATAAGACATTGAAAACGAAAAAGGCAAAATGTAAAAGATAATAAAATGATTGAATTGTAGGGCCGGTAAAGTGGTGGACGTACCAAAGGTAGTAATAAAATGAGTTTAATGTTTCATCCGA
>BCNH02000002.1:11563013-11578714 GCA_001662345.2 Metrosideros polymorpha var. glaberrima | reverse complement strand
AAAATCAACTTTTGACCAAAAGTTGATTTCTAGAGGAGAATGGTTACCATTTTGGACCGAGATTCACGACAGAAAAGAGAATAAGAAAAGCTGGGGCATAAAGCAAAGGATCCTCGGCCAAGTGGGGCGGGAGATTTTTCAGCAATTTATGGCTTAATTGGCAACTATTCTGATTTTCAGATTCTATTTTCCAGAATAATTTTGGAGCAGAAACAAAAATCATAAAAAAGTTAATTTGTTGTTCTAGAATCACTTTTGAGAAATAATGAAAAAATTTCCAAAAAAGTCTTAAATATATTGCACTTTTACCAGTTCAATCCTTTTGGCCGGTCGGCACTGACATGGATAATTTTCAATAATATATATTTTTTATTTTTCTCTTTTTAAAAAAAATTTATCTTCTTTCTTTTTGCTTCTCTTCTTTTGCATGAGAAGGCAGTTGAGATAAACTTGGCGATGATAGGTATTCAAGAAAATAAGTACTACTTTTGTCAACATTCTCCTCGTGTGCCAATGATGTAGAAGAAGAAAAGCCATTGATTTCCCCCACTCAAGCCTTCAAAATCATGTACTCAATTAGATTTTAATTTATCAAAGTTATATGACCTATTTTAGTTGATTAAATAGACTAATTATGGATTATACATGATTTGAGACCAAGACGTATTCATTTATAGGTTGATTTTATAGCGACAAGATGTAATTATTTAACTTAAATGAAAAAATTAGGAAGAGAAATTGTTCCCAAGAACAAAAATTATGTGTAGTTACCAAACGCGTTTTTATTCCGAGAACATAATTTATGTGCAGTTACCAAACACATTCTGATTCTCTGAAACTCATCTAGAAATCAGAATCAGAAAGAATCACTTCTGAACAGAATTGATTTTTTGAATCAGAATCGTTGTCAAACAGGCCCTTAATCATTGCCAAAAGAGAGAGCTCAAAAAAGAAAAGGATGGAGCTTTTCTTCACGGCCAAGAAAGAGAAATACCAAGAGAGTGAGGGTTACCATAGGCAAATGAGAGAAAACTTTAATAAATAAAAAAAATAGAGAAATGGTTCGACAAAAGAAAAGAAAGAAAAAAATAACTACTACAAAAAATCCAAAACTATATCCACCGTCACACAAATATCTCAAACTTAATTCTAAACTTACCCACTATGACATAAATACATTATTTATATATATATTTCAGTTGCATCCAAGATATATTTGTCATATTGATATATATTCAGGGTTTTTTATGACACAAAAAAAGTTTGGAGTATTTATAGTATAATAGGCAAGTTTAAGGTTTTTTGTGACACAAAAAAAAGTTTGGAATATTTAACTCACCATAGATATAATTTGAAGCTTTTTGTGGTATTACTTTGCAAGGAACAGAGAAGGCAAATTCTCGTGGAAGAGGTGAAGAGAAAAAAAAAAAAAGGGGAGAGAGAGAGAGCTCTATCGGGGTACGCGTCATGAAGTGACACAGAGCAAAAGATGCAATTTCCCATAAGCCCGTTTAATTTGCTTCCGTAGCGTCTACGTTTCCTCGAAGTTCACTTTTTGTCCCGGGACTTTGCAAGTCACGATTGACGGTGACGAATTATTCGTGTGGGCCACCATTTCCAGATGAAAAATTCACTTTCCAACCGATCTGAAGAACCACTAGAAAATTGCCCGAGCAGCTACTCTTCTAACTTGATAAAGGGAAGGACGAGGGTTCGAATCCCCATCTTTGGGGATTGAGGTGGGAACGCGTGAAGAGGGAGCAGAGTTTTATTACATGCGCACACACATAGTACACATGATGACTTGTATAATAGAATTATAATAAAATAAAATCAGACAAAAAAATAAAAAGAATACCAACCTTTCGAACAAAAAAAAACTGGTGTGAAGGATACTTGCACATTTGATGGACAAAAATCACTTGGCATCTTACCGTTATTTCCAGAATTGGCATCTACTCGGAAACCGCCTTCTGCTTTTTGGCGTATCGCTTAAATGTGACAAGTGGACATGAATTTTCTGAGCAATTTCGTAACCGCGTGCCGTTGTCTACTTCGACTCTTCTCTGTTTCCACGTTCAACCGTCAAATCCAATTACCTAGCAACAACATTGCAGAAGAAGAAGACCACGTTCTCTCATTTTTCACACGCACGACAACCGAAGATATTTGCAATCAATTTTCTTTTTTCGCTACAAACCAAATTAAAACGCCATCTTTGAATTTCCCTATCCTAGTTTTAAAATTTTGAGATGTTTGACGCTAAATCAAGACCTGATTTCAAACTCTAAAAATTTAAAAAGAGAAAAAAGCCTAAAGTCAAAGTAAATAGATATCCTTGTATTTGAAATTGCACTGTCGTCTCATTCATGCACCAGTTAATGTCTAGTAGGCCTTTTACATCATTAGGTTCTAGGATTTATCCAATATATATAATATTAGTTGCGTTTTTACTGTTGAATGGATGGGGTTGATCTAATGGGTTCCTTAATTAATACTAGGATAGGTATCGGCTTGATTTAGAATAAGTAAGGCAAAGCAATATTTTTCTCTCCAAATTTTTTTTTTTTGATGGCCTAAAATCTCACAATTGCGCGATCCATCTCTCAGTGAAAAATGAAGCAAAATATTTTTCATAAAGAATTATGACTGTTTTGCTTCACTTATTCTAAAAAAATTGTGGTCGACTGAAATCTTTTAAAATGCGTTTAGCAAAGGATTATATTCTCTATTGTGCTTTTCTCACTCGAAAGTTGGATATGATTTCTGCCTATTTTTATTTCTAAAAATTTCCCTTTCCCATAGATTCCTTAGCTTTGACACAGTCCACTTATTAATCGACCAATTCAAACTTTCTGATGATATACAATTTTATCCCAAAAAACCATATAATAAAAAAGGGTATCTCTCCTTCTTCTTGTCTCCTTCACCTAGATTAGTCAATTGATGCTCAAACGAACTGACTCGTCCCCATTCACCCACACACCCATCTCCAAATAACAAAAATGCCCTCAACACCAATTATCAATTTATCACCAGACCACCATCCATGAAACAGAAACAAAAGTCACTCATCCAAGACAATGGCACTTTCGTAATAAAATTGCTAGACGAGACTTTTAACGACGAGACCGAAGTCGCTCTCTTTTCTTTTCCTTTGTATCCATTAGAAGGTGCTGTACTGCTCTCTCACTCTCTGCTCAGAGCTCTCATTCTTCAATTCTCAGCCTTTTCAACTCTCTTGCTCTCCGCTCCGCTGGGAACATGGTGGTTTCCTGCGAACACCGACCTCTCGACGGCTCTCTCCCTCACGGGCTCACCTCCAAGACTCCCTTCCTCGGCCTCGAGCTCTACGTCCTCATCGGAATCCTTGCCCTCTGCGCGCTTTCCGTCGCTCTCCTCATATACCTCTGGATCCCTCTCGGCCGGACCTTGAAGAAGCGCAAAACGCTAGCGAATGGGACAAATTCGCCAGCATCATCTGGACCTTCCTACGAGGTTTTTCTAAGTTTTCACGGAGCAGACACTCGTAATGAATTCACCGATTTTCTTTACCATGGTATGGATGATGCCGGGATCCTTGTCTTTAGGGACAGTGAATCCCTCCATGTTGGTAAAAGAATTGGCGATGAACTTCTACGAGCAATCGAGAACTCCAAGATCTACATTCCCATATTCTCCAAGAATTATGCTTCGAGTCACTGGTGCCTCCGAGAGCTTGCACACATGGTTGAGTGCACCTCCAAATGCAATGAGAATAAAGAGATTTTGCCCATTTTCTTGGACGTGGAGCCTGATGATGTCAAGCTCAAAACAGACTTATACAGCCAAGCTCTTTCAAAGCACCAGAAAAAGTTTTGCACTGAAGTAGAATCATGGACAAAGGCTCTTATTGAGGTTGACAAGATAAAGGGATGGAACTGGAAGAAAGATGAAGGGTAAATGTCTTAAAACTTTTCTGCTGTCCTCTGTAGATTTCCTTTTCTTCTCTATTCAGTTTAATTGTGGTATTGCTGGTGAAAACATAGTTTATTCTTTTATTATTATTTCATTCTTTTCATTTTTCTCCCATTTTCTAAATTTCTTTCATTTTTCACGGTAATTAAGGATAAAAGAGAGATTTTCCTAAAAATTGTGATGAAAAAATATTTTAATCACATAAAAGTCATGTGCTTTACACATGCTAATGATAAAATTAATAGAGAATTAACAGTTTTAACAAAATAAACGTGCTGGAACTATTGTGTAACAGTTGAATGTTTGGTAGTAAATATGTACTACCCGAAATTTAAGGGGATTTTGTGTAGTTTTCATAAGTATTGAAGAAAATTATTAGAAGTATAAGGGCAAGTGGATATTTAAGGAATATTAGAATGAAATGGTTACTTAAAAATGTGAAAAGCTCTGTTCTCTCATGAATATCGGCGCTATCACAGTGATCGCTCCCGGCAGCTCCACCAAGCCCCCGGCTAGCCACCTCAGTAGCTCTTCGTCAGTTGTCGCCACTTCCTCGTTGCTAGCCCGAAACCAAGTCGTCGCCGAGCCATGCGACCCCCATCTTTTCTTTCTCTCACTCATTGGCAAGTCGAATTCAGGCTCGGGATGTCGGGTTTGATGTCACTAAGCCCATATCCGATGTCGCCGACCTTGGGGGACACCAAATCTGGTGTTGCCGAAGGCCGACAAAGCCATCCCCAATGGTCGCAAGGCCACAACCCACGTGACTTGAAGGATTGAGGCAAGGTAGAGATGGGCTGGTCGACAAGGTGCGAAGGGCGACAGCATTGAAAGGAGACGATGACAGCCTAGGGAGGTGAGCGACGTCAACGATGGCGTGGCATGGTGCGTTTGATAACCTGTTAGAATTTTTAATTCTGCTCTAGAAGTAATTTCAAGCAGAAATGCGTTTGGTAAAGAATAACTTCTAGAACATTTTTCTACTTCTGAATGAAAATTGTGTTTGGTAAAGAAGTGATTCTCTAAGGCCATAATCAATTTTTGCCAGAAGTGATTCTTTTCTATTTTCACTTCTCATTTTCTTTCTCACACTCATAGGCTGCCGCCGCCGGTCGCCGTTGGTTGTCGGTTGCTGCCGCCGTCGCTTCGGTTGCTGGATGTCGGCCGCCCGTTGCTGATCGCCAGTCACTGCCGCGGGTCCCCGTCGGTTATCGGTCACTACTGTCGATCGCCGCCCTTCGCTAGCCACCGCCGCCGGTCGTCGAATGGTCCTTGTTAGTCGCCGACCGCAATCCTTGCCACCACCGGCCGTCGGTCCCTGCCGCCGGTCGTCTGTGGCAGGGCGGTGGGCGATCGTCGGTGGCCAGGCGGTGGGTAGTCATTGGCCGCCGCCGGTCGCCAGTGACCGTCGGTTACCAATTGCCGGACGCCGTTTAGTAAACTTGATAAAAGCAAAAGTAGAATGATGGTGTGTTTGGTAAACATAATTTCTCATTCTCTTCTAGAATTGATTCTGGCAAAAAAAAATTTTCAAACACCCCCGCAGTGGCATGGGCCAACAGTGATGGTGACTGAAATGGGGGAGAAGACATACATTGGGAAAAATCTTGATTGTTTTACAATCTAGATTATTTTGCATCATCTTTGCAAATTGTAAGGCCAATTAAGGTTTCGTTCTTTTCGTGAAAATGTCACAGTCACGCCCCGAGTCCTCGAGCGCGCGACCATCCCTATCACTTGTCCATTAGGTCAATAAAATTTCGACATCCCAAGACGCGTCGACGACCCAATCATTTTGTTTTTCAATTAGCGCATGCGGAAACATAAACAACCCATGACAATGGGGATAACAGAAAAAACAGCGGCACCAACAACAGAACAAACAGCATTACCAAATCACACATTTTTATTTATCAACATGTTAAGCCTAGGAAGTCTATATTTACAAGTCCTTATTCTTAGGCCACTTCCTATCAGACCAACAAAAAGATACCGGGGGTCAGGTTAACCTATCTCCGCTACACTACAGGATTAGCAAAAAGAGGTCGGCTTTCCCAAGCCCGACCTAAAGCTAGTGGTATCCAGAGGGGTCTCGGGATCACTCTCCGCATTAGGGTCGAAATCTGGATCCTCCATGGCACTATCAGGGATCGCTCCGTTCGCTGAATCCCACGCTGCTCCTTCAGGTCTGTGATATCCCAAATTTCGACGATGCGGAATAATGTAATATTCCGAATTTTCGACAGTATGAACTAATCGAAGGACGATCGTCGAAATTAATTTTAGAACAAGACGTGTGATTGGAATTTTGGACAAAATTGCAAAAAAAAGAAAGAAAGAAGAGAATGAAAACAGAGGCCGTCGCTCGCGGGTTTCGAACCGCAGACCTCCCCTGTCTCGTGCGCTTGCCACTCGGCTAAAGCACGATTATTGGGATAACAATGCCAAAGGGTTTATTTAAAGTATACGGCACGCGAATAATGGAGGAGAGACAACCGAAGCCGTCGCCTGTGAGTTTCGAACTCGGGACTTCGGACTGTGCCGCCTTTTACCACTCGACTAAAGCTAGAGTAGTGAGATTAAAGCGCCAAAATTTATATTTAAAAGAATCGGCACGCTATGGACGTCGTCGTTTTTAGTCCACAAAGACGACCTTAAATTTTGCAGACAAACTCTAAATTTTCGCAGAAGAGACAGTAGGCCGAAAATTATGGAACGAAGAGACGTTTTGGGCTGGGCATGAACCGATGGGCCTAATTTATATTATTTTCGGAATTCAAGAGGGCCCATAATGGGAAATAACCATTTAGCCTCCGAAGCCCATTTTTGGCCTAAAATGAAGAACCCATTGGATTTTAAGTCCGTTGGGCTCGTAAAAATTCAAGCCAAGTCCACGTGAATAGTACAAAGCCCACGTGAATAGTGCCGGCCCGTACGAATAGTGCCGAGGGTGGAAAAGACCATTTTGCCCCTTCTAGAAGAACTTGGACTTTAGGGGCATATTAATGGATTTAAGACAAAGCTAATTAAAGCTTTAGTCTTGCTTTTCTTCATGCTTTCCCCCCCTTGACTGAACATGAGGCCCCCCCTTTGCCTCATCTTATCTTGTTTTCTTCATTCAATAATTCAAGTTGTCTTGAATTATTAGAAGCCAAAGAAAGATATTTTGAAAAGTTGCAAGATAACTTTCTATCTCTCTCTTTTCACTCTTCACTTTTTCATTTCCTTCTTGCGAGCTTTTTCTCTCTCTCTTTTCCTTGCAAATTCGGCCACCACCACCACTTCACCGCTGCCCACTTTGCCGCCCACCGAACCACCACCGAATCACCACCAAGCCACCACCGACGTACTCTTTATGCCAAACTTTGCATGCCTCACTTTTCAAGTCTAGTAGATTATTCGGTAACATAAAATTCAGCATTCGAGCGCATCGCCACATCAATTACCAATGACGCATTCAAAATACATTATTTTCTACTAAAATCTTTTTGGGCACATGGAAGGTTATTTCTACGGCCAACCTCATCATAAACATGTTTAGCATAATCATTATAAAAAAAAATCTAACCATTAACTCAACCATGGTTAAATAATCTAATCGTGGTTAATTAACCCAACCGTGGTTAACTAACCCAACTATGGTTAATTAACCTAACCGAGGTCAACTAACCTAACCATAGTCTATTAACCTAACCAAGGTTAATTTAACCCAACTATAGTTTAGCCAAACTAACCATAGTTAAAAGTCTAATTGCACCTTGAACTAACCCTAAGTGCAATTAGTAGCCTAATCAAGGATTAGGGGGCTAACTCACCGTTTACGGCGATGGTGACTACGGCAACGGCGTGAAGATGGTGATGGTGGTGGCTTGCTTGTTGGTCGGCGGCAAGGTGGGCGGCTTACGGTGATGGACGGTGCGGCGCGGCGGTGAGGGCACAGCGGCACGATGCGGCTCACGGTGGTTCAGTGGTGGCTTGGTTGTGATTCGGTGGTGGTTCGGTGGGCGGCAAAGTGGGCGGCGGTGAAGTGGTGGTGGTGGCGGCCGAATTTGCAAGGAAAAGAGAGAGAGAAAAAGCTTGCAAGAAGGAAATGAAAAAGTGAAGAGTGAAAAGAGAGAGATAGAAAGTTGTCTTGCAACTTTTCAAAATATCTTTCTTTGGCTTTTAATAATTCAAGACAACTTGAATTATTGAATGAAGAAGACAAGATAAGATGAGGCAAAGGGGGGGCCTCATGTTCGGTTAAGGGGGGGAAGCATGAAGAAAAGCAAGACCAAAGCTTTAATTAGCTTTGTCTTAAACCCATTAATATGCTCCTAAAGTCCAAGTTCTTCTAGAAGGGGAAAAATGGTCTTTTCCACCCTCGGCACTATTCGTATGAGCCGGCACTATTCACGTGGGCTTGGCTTGAATTTTTACGGGCCCAATGGACTTAAAATCCAATGGGTTCTTCATTTTGGGAAAAAAATGGGCTTCGGGGGCTAAATGGTCATTTTCCATTATTGGCCCTCTTGAATTCCGAAAATAATAGAAATTAGGCCCGTTGGTTCGTGCCCAGCCCAAAATGTCTTTTTGTTCCATAATTTTTGGCTTACTATATCTTCTGCGAAAATTTAGGGTTTGTTTGCAAAATTTGAGGTCGTCTTTGTGGACTAAAAACGACGACGTCCATAACGTACCGATTCCTTTAAATATAAATTTTGGCACTTTAATCTCACCACTCTAGCTTCAGTCGAGTGGTAAGAGGCGGTACAATCCGAATCTCGAGTTCCAAACTCACAGGCGACGGCTTCGGTTGTCTCTCCTCTATTATTCGCGTGCCGTATACTTTAAATAAACCCTTTGTCGTTGTTATCCTAATAATCGCACTTTAGCCGAGTGGCAAGCGCACGAGACGCGCACGAAACAAGAGAGGTCTGCGGTTCGAAACCTGCAAGTGACGGCCTTTGTTTTCATTCTCTTCTTTCTTTCCTTTTTTTGCAATTTTGTCCAAAATTCTGATCACACGTTTTGTTTTAAAATTAATGTCGACGATCGTCCTTCGATTATTTCATACTGTCGAAAATTCAGAATATTACATTATTCCACATCGTCGAAATTTGGGATATCACAGTCACTCTAGAAAATGACAATATTTTCCGGTGTTCGGCTGAAATGTAAAAATGGACTTGAAAATATTTTTTGTCGTTCGGTAAAGAAAATATTTTTCTAGAGAAAATTACCAAAATATTCAATTTTTTAATTTTTAAAATCGATTTTTTTATTCATTTTTCTTTTATTCATTTTTTTTTTCTTATTCCTTCTTCTTCACCGATCACCGGCCACAGTGACGGCCGGTGACCGGCCACAACCGAGCCTTGAACTTGCCACCAAATCCAGGTGAGCTCGGGCTCTGTCGAGACCGGCGAGCACGACTTGCTCGTCGGCCTCGGCAAAGCCCGAGCTCGTTGGTCGGAGGCCTGCGGTCGGCGAAAGAAGGAGGAAAAACAGCCATAGAGAAGGAGAAAGAAGGAGAAAAAAAATTAAAAAGAAGAAAAAAAAATTAAAAATTTGATTTTTTTAAAAAAAGAAAAGAAAATGAATATGAAAGAATGTAGAAAGAAGAGAGAAGGAAAAATGTTTTCCTCTTTCTCAAGAGAGGAAATCATTTTCTCCACTTTTGTATGTGTTTTTTTATGGATGGAAAATGTTCTCTTTGACTCATTGATTTTCCGCCCTCCGAATGCCAAAAAATCCGAAAAACATTTTATGGGAAGTGGTTTTCTGCGAAACGAACGGAGCCTAAGTCACTTAGGGAGTAGTTTTGCAATATAAAATATATTCTTGACATGGTTGTTATGTTGTTGCAGCCAAGCAGATCTGATAAAATCTATTATTAAAACTGTGTTGGATAAGCTGAATGTCGGATATAAAAAAATTGTGACTGAAGATCTAGTTGGAGTTGATGATCGTGTAGAAGCTCTAATCCATAGGTTGAATGTGGGATCTGATAATGTACGATTTCTCATAATCTACGGAATTGGTGGGATTGGCAAAACAACACTTGCCAAGTGCATCTTCAACCAACTATCTTCTTACTTCCATGGCTGCAATTTCCTTTCAGACGTCCGAGAGTCATCACAACGTCATGGCACAGTATATTTGCAAAAACAGTTGCTATCCAAGTTCCTTGATTCTCGTTCTATCCTCGACCGAATTCATGACACGGACGAGGGGATCAACATGATTAAGAGAGTTCTTGGCAATAGAAAAGTTCTCATTGTTCTAGATGACGTGGATGAGAAAGAGCAACTCAAAAGTCTAGCAGCAAAAGGTGATTGGTTTGGTTCTGGTAGTAGGATTATCATAACTACTAGGGACAAAAGCGTTCTAAGGATTGAGGGAGAAGCAATAGGTGAAGGCCACGTAGAAAAGTTTACAAAAGTTTCGACTTACGAAGTACGTGAAATGGAATTCGATGATGCTCTTAAGCTTTTCAATAGGCGTGCAAAGGCTCTCCTCCAGATCATATGTCTCCCTTTCAAATGAAATTGTCTCCACTTTGGGAATGCTTCCTTTAGCCCTTGAGGTTACCGGCTCATCCCTTAACAATGAACCGAAAGAATTCTGGGAAGCCACATTGAAGAAGCTAAAAGATGCTCCTCCCAATGAAGTCCAAAGTAAATTGATGATATCTTATGATAAGTTAGATAATGAACAAAAGCAAGTATTTCTCGATATAGCTTGTTTTTTCGTTAATAAGGATAAAACATACCCTTTCTACATGTGGGACGCCTGTGGATACCACCCACATGTTGCCATTAAGGTCCTCTTTCTCATGTCCTTGATAAAAATTAAAGGTGACAATACTTTTTGGATGCATGACCAAGTGAGGGACCTCGGAAGGGAAATCGTCTGTCGGGAAAATCGTGAAGATCCCTGCAAGCGTAGTAGAGTGTGGAATCCTGAGGAAACCTGGAGCATTCTGAAGGGGAAAGAGGTATAAAAATGGCAAAACAATTTATTTTCCCTTGAATTGTTGTAGACTATTCTTGCAATTGTTTGATTTTGACCTTCACATGTGGACTTCTTGGTGTTTTCATTGTCAGGGGAGTAGTAAAATTAAAGCACTGTCACTTGGATCTCGTGGAGGCACTCTAACGGATGATGCGTTTGCTAATTTACAAAAGCTGAAGTTCTTTCAAGGGGATTGGGTGTCCCTTGTTGGACACTTCAATAATCTTCTCTCCAGTTTAACATGGCTTTCTTGCCATCATTGCTCTTTCCAGTTTGAGGCAAAAAACTTCCATCCGACTAATTTAGTCGTTCTTGACCTTTCACACAGCAGAATTTCGGAGGAAAGGATTGGTTGGATCAGAGTATGTAAATCATTTCTATTTTTTTTTTTCGTAGGTCGTTTCTCAATATATATTTTATCAAAATGTTTTGCAGGCGGCAAGGAAACTAAAAGTACTAGATCTCAGCTATTGCAAACACTTGACGAGAATACCTGATTTATCTGCATTGCTATCTTTGGAGATACTGAGATTAGCTTATTGTGAGGAGATAAAGGAATTTCCAGACACGGTTGGGAAATTACAATCATTAATCGGATTGGATTTGTCAGGGATAGGTATTGGTCACCTACCCGATTTTATTGGCAATCTTAAGCAACTGACAGTACTTCGTATGAGCTACATAGAGGGCATAACAACATTACCAAGTGCGATCTGGTTGTTGGAGAAGCTGGTAGTATTAGACGCTAATGGATGTTTGAACTTGACCGGCGAAATCCCTGAAGAAATGGGGAGACTGTCCTGTTTGAGAATCCTAGACTTGTCAGATACCCACATATCTGGATTACCCACGACGGTGAATCGCCTCTCTAATCTCCAACAACTTAAGCTAGCCACATCTGATATTAAAAAGTTGCCGGAGCTTCCCCCTAGTTTGACTTGTCTGACATGGGACACCCGTATTAAGCTGGAGAGTTTCATTCCTCTTCCGACTAGCCTCAGTACCCTATCTAAGCTGAAAACACTAACATTGGCCTCCCCAAATGTGCGATTCCTACCCCAGCTCCCGTCCAGTTTAAGAGAGTTACTACTTCTAAATCTGGCGATCACACAACCGCTAGATTTTTCCAATTTGAAAAACTTGTCAACTGTGGAATTCTATAGCTGTTCAATGCCGGAATTCTCTGGTATATTTCTTGCGCACTTGGAGAAACTCTATATGCATAAATGCACGTTTAAAAGACTGGACGCACTGTTTCGGTTGGAAATGAAAAGATTGACAACTTTAAGATTGCATATGTGCGAGTTCCTCCCAGAAGTACTTGATCTGTCGCATATGAAGAATCTGCGAGAGGTAAATCTGCATTATTGCGAGTTGTTAGTCGAGATTCGCGGCCTTGAAGAATTGAGATCCCTTACCTGCCTCAAGGTACTCAGTTGCAGTTTGATTGAAAGGATGTCAGATCTATCGAAATTGAGAAAGCTGAAGGAGCTCAGAGTAAAGAACTGTCCGAAGCTAAGAAGCTTGGAAGGTCTAAACCACTTGGAATCTTTAAAGTATTTGTCTATTCGCGAGTGCGGGTCATTGGAGAGTTTGGCTGACACCTCAAATTTAGATTTAGAATGTTGCCATATTGTCCGTTGCGATCAGTTGCCCGACCCTCCCAATTGTTGTAAAAGCATCAATTGTGACCGCTTGGAGCCTAATGAGGACACCTCTGCGTCTTGGTAAGGAAGTCAGAACATGACTTGGTTGTTGTGATTTGTGTAGCCATTTTTTGTTTTTGTTTTTCTCCCGGACAAATATTGGTTATGAAGCTAAGAATGTGAACAAGGCACGCTCATATGATGCCAAAACTTTGTCCAATTTTGATCATCTTTTGAACGAATTACTTAGTTTATTAATTGCTGTCAATGTTTTTTTTATTCCTTCTTTTGTTTTTATTATAGATGAGTTTCCATATATGACCTATCTTGGGCATAATGACAGATTCTGGTTGATTATGATGAGTCATTTCATCAACATGTTTTGGATTATGAGGGAAAGTTTAAATATGTGCCCACATATTGTATCGAAATTCATTTTATGAATAATCTGCTTCATAAGGAAACAAAATATAGATCATAATATAAATTAAAAAAAGAGTTGTTCTATATATCATAATAAGATTGGTGAGGTGAGTTCTTCTTTAAGGCATAAATTTCTAAATTTCAGTGAGCGATATATCTAGGGATTACTGCGATGGTTGACCTGGGTGTGGTTGCTGTTGTTGGCGGACAGGTTGCGGTGGAGACGAGAGTTGAGAACGGGGATGCAAGAGATGTGATCTGCCACGTGGCCTAATCAAGAGGTACTTCAAATGCCGACTCTAATAATGAATCAATTTGGAGGGAAGACGAGTATTATGTAGCCTCAGCTCGATAAACAGCTAGTGTTGCAAGTATGGGCGAATGACTCTATGATGGATAGGTTCTAGATTATTGTTGTAAGCAACAGTCAAGAATCAAGCCTAACTTTAAATATTGTAGTCATGTGAACAATTTGTGGTATGGTGGTTAAGAAATTGATGGATTACTTAAACTTTTGGGTCGGAGACCTATCTCTAGCATAACTAACATTTCTTCAAATAAAAATCGGTCCGGTTGCTCACCCTGGTTGAAGGTTATCGTCACCTATATGTGGGCAATCGAGAAGTCTCTGGGTGATTGATTGACAATTCAATTATTAATTGGAATTAATAGAATGAGAGGAAGTGATATGGTTTGGTCTTAATTGTAAATTTTTCTTTTTTATGGTGGCCAGATTGTATAATTTATATCCATACTCAATTGTGGTTTGGTGAAATGTGGCAGGGCCTTTCTGGGGAGCGTGAGCTATCACTGCGCTCAGAATGTGAAGTGTCCTGTGCTGGTAGTGAAGAGGCCCAAATCCAGCAGTAACAACTACAAAAGCTCAATCTGCAAATTTGGTGCTCCTGTTGTGTCCTAGTCCCAGGTTCTCTTCGGGTGCTTTGTCAAGTTTCATTGCATATACTCCTACATTGCCCACGTGCGTCTTGTGTATTACTGAGGCTTTGTGTATATCATATAAATGCAGATTCTTCATGTGTTTCTGAATTTTAAATGGTTTGGCTTTTCTTAGTGGAATTTGATCGTCGAGATGGATATGGTTTTTCACGTGCTCTGTCGAGTTTCATTGTATAAACTGCTACGATTCTATCTATTTCCCCAAAAGTAATGAGTTTATAACAGCTCTATGTTACCTCTTCCTCTCTTTTCTTCTCAGCCTTGTCAAATGCCTGCCTTCTCAGCCTGCAAAGGAAAACTAAAGACCGTAAATAGTCTACACTCGTACCATTTCCATAAGTAAAAATTACAAAGACCAAAACCACATACATCCTTGTTCTTGCCCCATGTTTCTTCAGCAAGCTTCTTGGCATACTCAGGATCATCACAGATCAAGACATTATCGAACGAGGTTCCAGATTTGACACTGACAAATCAAGCATGGAGTAATTCGAAGTATTGAGCTCCTGGAACACTGTTAGCGAATATAACAAGATCACAGTCACAGACAAATTACCTGCCACAGTTCATTTCCCCACATACTTCAAGTTGGGGAAAACATGGAGCTCCGGGTCATCTTTGAAGTCTATAGAAAGTGTAAAAGATTAGACCTCGAAGAACTTCAAACAACAGCAAAGAAAAGAATACTGTTGATGCATATCTAAGCTTGAGAAAGGAAGTAGTGATTAAGAACCTGCGTTGTCAATCGTTGGTGCCTTCCACTTCCCCTTGTAGTTGGGATTCTTTAATTTTCTGCAGAACATGCATGATCAAGAGAATTTCTTCATGCAGTCCCGAAATTAGACTCACAAGAACATTTCATACCTTCGGCTTCTATGGACCCTGGTATTCAGGGTGGGCAGTGGTCAGGGCAGTCCACTCACCATCCTCCTCATCGTCCCAGACTTCAGGCTGAAATCACGATCTTGATTAGTAAATATCTAGTCTACATCAACCTCATGAAAGCATGGTAGAAAATCAGCTTCAATTCAGATTCATCGTTCAGCAGGATTACCTTCTTGGCATTGGGATCTGGTATCTCTTTTGGGATGTCATCGTAGCCCTGCAGCCACATGTACTTTGTCATTTTAAAAGAATTACAGGGAACACTGCATTTAAAAGGTTGGCAGTGTTAAGGGATGAAGGATCAATACCTATGGCTTCTTGCACGGTCTTGCATTAGCAATTCTCACTGCATTTCTTCGCATTTAGATATTAAGGACATTTAAATTTTGGGCATCAAAGCATCCGCGTGGAACAAAGCATGGATCCGGCTGTGAGTTTCTTTTGGGATTGGTGCGATAGAGGGTCCAATATGCGAAAATGAGACCGGAACTCACTTGAGGTTCCAAAACCGAGCCGGCGTGAGCCCAGCCCTAAGCTAATTAAACTCGGGCTGTTAAGGAAGCGCGGCCATTCAAGGGCAACAAGGGAAATTCAAAATCGGCCATAAAATTCCAGACCTGAACACAAAAGATGGAAGGTCTTGTTCAGCTGCTCATGTGGAAATTGGAAGAAAAGGCAAAAGGAGAATCAAAGAAGGAAAGGGGCGTGCAGTTTCCATCTTGACAAAGGCAGCAATCATTTCCTAGCATCTACATTTCCTCAAAGTTCACTTTTCCTGTGCACTTTAATTTCCAAGAATTTATTTACCAAAAAAAAAATTCCAATAATTTTACTCCT
>BCNH02000002.1:11507331-11556245 GCA_001662345.2 Metrosideros polymorpha var. glaberrima | reverse complement strand
CGGTCACTGCCAACCGCCACCGGTCACCCCCACCGCCTTCCGCCGCCGATCACTGGCAACCGCCACCGGTCACCCCCACCGCCTTCCGCCGCCGATCACTGCCAACCGCCACCGGTCACCCCCACCGCCTTCCGCTACCGATCGCCGCCGTCCATCGACGTTCAGCGCTGCTAGAGAAATAGAAATTTTATGTTATTATCAAACGAATTCTATTTCGGGAATATAAACTTTGTATCGTTATCAAACGCGTTTCTTTTCTTAAAAATTAGAAAAATTAATTTCTTTCCATAAATTGATTTCTAGAACAGAAATTTTGTCATTCGTGCCATTAATATATTTTATTACACATGTTGGCATCTAAGCTTGCCTCGATCCGGGCCTTAATCCCCCGATGGCCCACTCTAATTCCTCCCGCTCCTGATGGAATCATCCTCAGCCGTCCGATCCGAATACCTGCTTCCAAGTCAAACCTCGTCACACAATCAGCGGGGCCGAGAAAAGAAAACGAGAAGAAAGGGCCTATGAACCGAGGGTGCCACCACCATTGAGGACCACTGACTCAGTAGCCACGATTAGTAACAGATGTCCAAGCAGCTCCACCAAGCCACCGGCCAGCCACTGCAGCACCTTGTCCGTCTGTCACCCTCACTTCTTGGTCGCCAGCCCGACAGCAAGCTACCAGAAGCTACTGCCGAGCCATCCGGCCCCTACCTTTTCTCTCTCTCACTCACTGTGGCTAGCGGATCTGGGCTGGCGACATCAGATCCTGATGTTACCGAGCCCATATCCGTCGTCGCAGACATTGGGTGACCCCAAAACTGGTGTCGCCCAAGGCCAATGACGCCATCCCCGGCCGTCACGAGGCCCCGACGACCCACGTGACTAGGATGATTGAGGCAAGACCAAGGGCGGGTCGATGGGGCGTGGCAGGCGACTGCACTGGAACGCGATGGTGATGGTGCGAGGAGGCGAGCAACGTCAACGGCGGCGTGGCAGAGGCAGAGGCAGGGGCTGACGTTGATGGTGACTGAAGTTGGGGAGCGGAGATAGATTGGGAAAAATCAGAATAGTTTCGGTGTCTAGATTTTTTTGTGTAATTTCCTTGACATGTGAGGGCAATTAAGTCACTTTGAGAGTAGTTTTACAACATAAAAACTATCACTAACATGATTGTTACCTTTTGGCAGCCAAGGAGATCTGATACGGTCTATTATTCAAACCATTTCATTTAAGCTGAAAATTGCATTACAAAATGTTACGGAACATCTGGTTGGAATTGATGATCGGGTAGAAGCTATAATTAAAATGTTGGATGTGGAATCTGATGATGTACGATTTCTCAGAATCCATGGAATAGGAGGTGTTGGCAAATCAACACTTGCCAAGGTTGTTTTCAACCAACTATTTGCTAGCTTTCACCATTGTTGTTTCCTTGCGGATGTTCGGGAATCATCACAAGGCCATGGCTTGGTAAATTTGCAAAAACAATTGTTATGCAAGCTCCTTGGTCGTGATTCTATTAACAAAATTCATCACGTGAATGATGGGATCAACATGATGAGCAGAGGAGTACTAAAAAATAAAAAAGTTCTTATTGTTCTCGATGATGTGGATGAGCAAGAGCAACTAAAATGTCTAGCAAAAGGAGGTGATTGGTTTGGTTCTGGTAGTAGGATTATCATAACTACCAGGAATCAAAGTGTCCTGGCGGTTGAGGGAGAAGCAATAGATGAATGCCCTGCAAATATTTTGATTTACAAAGTACAAGAAATGGAATTTGATCATGCTCTTAAGCTTTTCAGTAAGCATGCCTTCAGGAGAGACTCTCCACCAGATAATCGTGTATCCCTTTTTGAAAAAATTGTCCACACTTTGGGAAAGCTTCCTTTAAGTCTTGAGATTATAGGTTCATTCCTTAAAAAGTAAACCCAAAGCATTATGGGTAGACACATGGGAGAAGCTACAAAAATCTCCTCCCAAGGACGTCCAAAAGAAATTGATGATAACTTATGAAAAGTTAGATCATGTACAAAGGGAAGTATTTCTAGATATAGCTTGTTTTTTTGTTAATAGGGATAAAACATACCCCTTCTACATGTGGAATGATTGTGGATACTGCCCGCACGAAGCCATTGAAGTCCTCGTTCTCATGTCTCTGGCAAAAATTAAAGATGACAATACTTTCTGGATGCATGACCAAGTGCGGGACCTCGGAAGGGCAATCGTCGGTGAAGAGAATTTCAAATAGCCCTGCGAGCGTAGTAGAGTGTGGAATCGTCGGGAAGCCTTGAGCATTCTGAAGCAGAAAGAGGTATAGAAAGGGAATAACAATCTATTTTCCTATGAATTGTTGTAGACTATTCTTGCAAAAGGAAAAATTGATTGCTATTAGTGCTTGCAATTATTTGCTTTTGACCTCAACATGTGGACTTCTTGCTGTTTCCATTGTCAGGGAAGTAGGAAAATAGAAGCACTGTCAATAGCAGAACGTGGAGAAGTTACAGATCGAGAATTTCTATCGCATGATGAATTTGCTAATTTACGAAAGCTGAGTTCGTTGAAGGGAATGGGGTGGCCCTTGTTGGAGACTTCAATAATCTTCTCCCCAATTTAAGATGGCTTTCTTGGACATGTTTTGCTGGCGAGTTTTATGCAACAAACTTTGATCCAACTAATTTAGTAGTTTTTGAACTTTCATTCAGCGAAATTTCGGAGGAAAGGATTAGCTGGATTAGAGTACGATATGAGTCCAACTCCTTTATATTCATAAATCATTTCTTTTCATTTTCTTTTCGCGGGTCATTTCTCAATAAATATTTTATCAAATTGTTTTGCAGGCAGCAAGGAAACTAAAAGTACTAAATCTCTACCACTGCACAAAATTAAGGAGAGCACCTGATTTATCTAAGTTGGAATCTTTGGAGAGATTGAGATTATGTGGTTGTGAGGAGATAAAGAAACTTCCTAACTCAGTTGGGAGATTACAATTATTAATCGAGTTGGATTTTTCAGGGACAGGTATAACAGAATTACCATGTGCTATCTGGCTGTTGGAGGAGCTTGAAGTGTTAGATGCTAATGGTTGTGGGAACTTGACCGGCGAAATCCCTGAAGAAATTGGGAGACTCTCCTGTTTGAGGATCCTAAACTTGTCAAGAACCAAAATATCCAGATTACCCACCGCGGTGAGTCGACTCTCTAATCTGCAGAAACTTAAGCTCCGTCACTGTTTTGAGCTTAGACATTTGCCGGAGCTTCCACCAAATTTGACTAGTCTGACATGGGGCAACAGTGCTACGCTAGAGAGGGTCGCTGCTCTTCCCACTAGCATCAGTACCCTATCTCAGCTGAAAAAACTAGATTTGTCCTCCGCAAAGGTGGGATTCCTCCCCCAACTCCCGTCTAGTTTAAGAGAGTTACGACTTGAAAATCTGGCGATCGCACAATCGCCAAATTTTTCTAATTTGAAAAACTTGTGAACCTTGGACTTCCAAATTTGTTCAATGGAGGATTTCTGTGGAATATTTGATGCGGAGTTGGAGCAACTCTGTATGTATTATTGCAAGTTTAGAAGATTGGATGCACTATTTCAGTTGGAAATGAAAAGATTGACCTCTTTAACATTGTTTGCTTGTGAGTTCCTCCCAGAAGTACTTGATCTGTCGCATATGAAGAATCTACGGGAGGCAGTTCTGGAAAGGTGCGATTTGTTAGTCAAGATTCGCGGCCTTGAAGAATTGGGATCCCTTTCCTCCCTCGAGGTCAAGTATTGCGATTGGATTGAAAGGATGTCAGACCTGTCGAAATTGAGAAAGCTAAGGAGTCTCGAAGTAGGAGAATGTCCGAACCTAAGAACAGTGGAAGGTCTAAACCACTTGGAATCTTTAAAGAAGTTGTGGATTTTACGATTTGATGGTCGTTGGAGAGTTTGGCTGACACGTCAAATTTGGATTTAGAATGTTCCCATATTGTCCGTTGCGAGCAGTTGCCCGACCGTCACAATTATTGTAAACGTGGCGGGAATTGTGGTTGTAGGGCGCTTCTGAGGGGCCGTTTTTGAAATCCAAGCCGATGAAAGTCCGGCAAGTATTATGAGGACACCCGTATGTTGCGTCGGTAAGGAAGTCAGAACAGGACTTGGTTGTTGTGCTTAGTGTAGCCATTTTGTTTTGTTTTTTTTTTTTTAAGTAGGTTTTCTCCCGAAGAAGTGTTGGTAATAAGCTAAGAATATGAACAAGGCGTGCTCATATGATGCCCACGCATTGTCCAATTTTGATCAGCTTTTGAACAAATTACGTAGTTTATTGATTGCTGTCCATGTTTTCTTTTTCCTCCTTTTTTTTTAAAAATTATATATGAGTTTCCCCATTTATTACCTATCTTGGGCATAATGATAGATTCTGATTGATTATGATGAGTCATTTTGTCTATATGTTTTGCATTATGACTAGGGATGATCGGTTCCCGGTCCGGTCTGGTCCCACCCTAGAACTAGACTGATTGGACCAGTTTTCAGTTCTCGGCCAGTTCAATAGAACTGGTAAAAGTTCTTGGGATAAGGCCCCTAACAGCGCAAGCATTTCCTTTCGCTTGCAAAGTTCATGAAAGTGCAATTACAAACGGAGGTAGCACAATAAATTTGTATTCAGATAATAGCTAAGAACATGTCCACACCATCTCTTAATCCCAGAAACGAGAAAGCTTTAAAGAGGGCCGCAAAATCTGAAGAACTCTGCTCACTGGGGGTAATTCCAATCCCCCTACTTCATTCCACCTCATCGACACCAACCTTCTTTGGGCCCTGAGTTTTGCACTTTAGGCAATTTGTATTTCTAAGAAAATACTCATAATTACACTTACAAAAAAAAAAACATAAGTCTGATTCCCTCCTTGGATTGGGAACCGGACCAATACCCTTAGGAACCGAACCAAATCGGCCAGTCTAGTCTGGTCCTAGCGGTTCCTGGTCCGATCGGTCCACGGTTTTCACCCCTAATTATGACAAAAAGTTCAAATATGCGGGCGCATATTGTATCGGAATTCATTTTATGAATAATCCGGCTTCATAATGAAACAAAATATAGATCATAGTATAAATACGATAAGTTGTTCAATATATCATAATAGTTTGCGAAGTTAGGTTTCGGACGGGGATGGTACTCTCCTCATCAAACCTCATTTATATATTTCTTGATTTTTCCATTTTCTTTTTGGCCAAAAGCGAGTTTGCTTCCCTGAAAAGAAAGGCAACACTTCAAGATCTCTCTCATTATGATAAGATCAAAGATTTATTATTACTAAAGATGGTATATGTTTATAATTAAATCATGATGGGATATATCCTCAATCGAAACAGAATGATCACGCAGAGAATAAAAATTGACACACGAATTTACCCAGGTTCACCCTAGAATAAGGCTACGTCCTGCAAAAGGGATTCCACTATGATATTTAGGTTTACAGCCACAACCTCTCGCACTTATGATATCTCATACTAGTACAATATATATGATTTAAAATGGGCCAAAAGCCCAAACCTATCCGAATCTCTTTTATTCCACAACAACGAAAACCATTGTTGTTTTGGGGCCGCCGTCCGCTCACCGGGGAGAGGAATCCCCACCCGCTGTTCGGGCAGTGGGACCCCCGACATTCCGTGCGTAGGGGTCACATGTCGTCGGTTCATACTTCGATTTTCCTAAGCTCACGTGAGCGTGCCCGGTATGAGAAACAAGGGTCCTCGAAATATTTGCCAACTCCAACAAATCAAAGTGCTATTACTTTCCCAACAAGTATGGACTTGCAGAAAAGATCAACTTTGTCTAATTAACTTTTTTTATATTCACCAACCGGTGAAGATGATATGCTTTTTCTCTCCGTGAAGCTTCCTGTGATTCCAACGGCTGAAGTTTAAGCTTCAATTAGAGTAATAACTTAGAACGAGTTTACTTATTTTAATGAGAAAGCACCTTGTAGAAGCAGCAAAGCTTAATTCAATTATGTTGTGTAATAATAATTGGTCTTATCCCATCTTAAGAGGAGAGCTATCGAGCAATTCATTCTCAATTCGAGGTTATCTCTAAGCCCTCTTTTGATTTTTATGATGCCTTATGTTGAAACCCACAAGGAACCATTCTAGGTTTGTCTAGCTCAAGAGGTGGAAATTACAATTATAAAATAATCAGGAGCGGAATCAGCTATTAAGATCATAACGCATTGCTTTCACGAAACATACAAACGGGGGATCAACATGTACCCTGCCATGTTTTTAGCCACTCATTTGTTTATGTTTTGAATGATACATGACATGATCTAAGAGGAGGACCGAGTCAAACCCTTCTTGAAATAATCTGCTCATTATCTCCTCCGATGCGTTTGTAAGAAGTATCATAGAAGTTAAACCAAATCCGGTCCGCCCCAATTAATAAACAAAGAGGTTGTGATACACATATTCGGAACTAATGAATAAATCAATAAACGGGAAAAGAGAAGATAAGCTAATTAGTTAAGGTGGTATATGTATTGACTTTTACTTTTTGTTTTTTTTATTTATTCAATCAAAATCCTGTGGCACAAGTTTTGTGCCATTACACTTAAAACTTGCATAACGTATTAATGTTGACACGCAAATTAAGATATATTAAGTTTTTTGAAATTCCAATTACATTTCCAAATTTGACCCAAATACATGGCTTCTACTTTAAGTGTGATTTGCACCGCAAATTATAGCTTGAGCCGTCACTTTTCTTGACGTCCCGATTAAAACTTGACCTCACGTACGACTTGGTTTCGATAAAACCTTTTGAGATGTGTTAATCGTCACTTCTTACAAATGATGGACAACTAGACCGGAAAAAGGCAAAGTCAAGATTTTCAAATTACGATTTGGGGAATCTATTTTTTTATTTCTTTTAATCAAAATAAGTCCACTAGACTAGATCAAATTCGAATCTAACCGGAACAAATCATAACGCAATCCGATCTGAATGGGTTCCAAAAGGCAAAGGAAAAGACACTATAAATCCAAATTATGGTGTCATCAGGTTGATCGGCATGAAAGCTCAACGTACTCATGACACGTCAGTGGGAGCTTATCCACCAAAATTTCCAAGCAAGAAAGAAGGAAAAAACAAAAAAAAAACAAAACAAGTCGGCGTCTGAATTATTATTATTTTCTTATTGAGGCTTCAAAATGAAAACAGTAGAGCCCACTGTCTTCAGAAATGAAAACCATCGAACTCAATCTGCTCTAAAGAACACAAAGCTCATAGATTCTGATTCTCACCAACACGAAACAAAACAATATATATATTGTGTCTCTCACTCCTATGAATTACCCACTTCACCACATCTTACCTTGAATCCAACAAGCCATCGTATTCTTCATTTTGTTCATAAATCGTACCAAAAAGAGAGAACATCTTCTTGCTTTCTTGGTTTGTCTTTGTCTCTGTCTTGTTCAGAGGGGATGGCTGAGACGGTGGTGAAAGAGAGGAAGATACTGGTGGCTGTGGACGAGAGCGAGGAGAGCATGCATGCCTTGTCGTGGTGTCTCAAGAATGTCGTCTCTGAGAATTCCAAAGACGCCCTCGTCCTCCTCTACGCAAAGCCTTATTGTTCTGCCCACACAGCCCTCGACGGCACAGGTAAGAACAAAGGGTCAAGATGGTCTTCTTCTTTTGCTTTCGAGACCATCCCTTTGAAGGTTTTGTTCTTGTTTCAGGGTACATGTTTTCTTCTGAGGTGGTGGCCACCATGGAGAGGTACAACAACGAAATGGCCGACTGTGTTATGGCTAAGGCTAAGAAGATCTGCAATGATTTTGGTGAGGTGAGGGTCCTATTTAGGCATCTAATTTTAAATTCCAATAAGAAAAACATGTGAGGATTAATGGGATTGTTGACATGGGTGTGGTTGCTGTTGCTGGGGGACAGGTTGAGGTGGAGACGAGAGTTGAGAATGGCGATGCAAGAGACGTGATCTGCAAAGTGGCACAGAAGTTGGTGCCTGATGTTCTGGTGATGGGAAGCCATGGTTATGGCCTTATCCAGAGGTACTCCTACTACTCATGTTGATTTTATTACTCAAAACTCCTGATATTGACTCTAATAATTAATCAATTTGGCAGGAAGACATGTATTATGTAGTCTTTTGCTCGAAATAACGCAATTGTTGAAAGCATGGGTGATCGGTTCTATCGTCAATAAGTTCCACACCAAGAATCTAGAACAAACTATGTTAGCATTTGAGAGCCAGGCCCAACTTGACTATTGTTTGAAATAAAAAAAGTGTCGTGTGAACAATTTGTGGTATTTTGATTTAGGTATTGATGGATTTCCTAAACTTCTGGGTTCGGAACCCATCTCTAACATATCTATCTTTTTTTCTCTAACAGAACAAAAAATAAATTAAATGAAAACCGGTCCAATTGCTCACCCGAGTTGAAGGTTGGCCTTGCCTATATGTAGGCAATCGAAAATTCTCTGGGCGTTTGGTTGATTATTCAATGATTTATTGGGATTAAAAGAATGAGAGGAAATTGTATTATTTGGATCGATACTGAATTGCGATTTTGGTGAAATGTGGCAGGGCCTTTCTGGGGAGCGTGAGCCATCACTGTGCTCAGAACGTCAAGTGTCCTGTGCTGGTAGTGAAGAGGCCCAAACCCAGCAGGAACACCTAAAACTCAAATCTGTAAACCATGCACTCGTGACTTTCTATTGGTTGGGTCCAAGTCCTAGGTTGTCTAACTTGTCTTCGAATGCTTTGTTAAGTTTCACCGTGCATATTCCTACATTGCCCGCATGCGTCATGTCCTCGTTGTTTCTTGCCGAGGCAATCTGTATGTGCATATTCTTCATGAGTTCCGACTTGTAAATGGATTGGTTTTTGTATGCAAAATTTGTTCATCAAAATGGACATGGTGATCATTAAGCAGCGTATATTCAAGCTAAATCTGTTGGTAAAAGAGACGAATGTTGAAAACATGCACCGTAGGCAACTGCAGAAGAAGGCAAAGCTTGCAGACACTCGCGATTCACAAATTGCTGACATAAGTAAACTGATGCTGCGGCGATATTAATGTGAATGAGCATATTGACAGCTTCCATCAGCTGTTGATAGAGACTGACCTAATCAAGGGGAGAAGACCCATAGGAATTGATGGCATGATTGATACCATATTCAGCAGATCCAGACTATTTTAACGAGTGCGATTGTGTTCTAAAAATGGACCATTTGCCTTTGCTCCAAAAACTCGATAAGTCAAAATGGGGATATAGATGCAATCAGTCACTCAAGACTTGGGATCAGCCTCCTACAGTTTGCTCCCTCTCCAAAGGAATGTCCTACATCTATATTGTAAAGATAGAAAAAGAAAAAATTTCAGCCACGGAGCTTATGTCGAACCCAACTGGTCAGCTTTTACTGCTCTGCATCCCTACAACTCATCCTGCGCACAGCATAATATGACGCAATGATCAATGAATGAAAGAAAACGTGGAAAAAAAAAAGTGCAGCAAAATAGAGTTGGTGATCATGTCAAGTGAACAATCATACCTTTACTTCATCCTTGGCGTCAGCAGGCTCGGCACTCTCATCTGTTTTAATTTCAGCATCAGACTCATCAGCATCCTCATCAGCATCGGCGTCATCGTCTTCGTCCTCAATCTGAAAAACAGATGTGCATGGTTAGAACCA
This sequence comes from Metrosideros polymorpha var. glaberrima, assembly GCA_001662345.2. NCBI lineage: Eukaryota > Viridiplantae > Streptophyta > Magnoliopsida > Myrtales > Myrtaceae > Metrosideros > Metrosideros polymorpha. The sequence goes on along the minus strand of BCNH02000002.1, from coordinate 11,546,546 downwards.
TCCAAATAAATAACATTAGGAATCTTTAAAGAGCGGGTACAAAAGGCTTACGTCAGAATCTACTGGCTCATCCTTGGCTTCCTGGAAAAGGGATAAACACAAGTCAGTAAAAGGGCGAGAAGCCAATGTGAACATAACATCTCTCTCTCTCTCTCACTCTCTAGCAAACGTGCGCGCGCGCGCGCCCACACATATACACAAGTACATTACAAGACTGGCCAAGAACCCTAAGCTATGCAAGGAAAAAATATGCTAATAGATAATACCCAGCACCACAAGCATAATTACATAGTGAGCTCCTGTCAACTCACCAATTTTCAGTATATATTCACCTTCTTGTTTGTCAAAAGAGTATGTCAGACAATTAAGTTAGCACAAAACAATGAAGCAATCTAATCTTAAAACTTCTACCATTCTTTCAATTCCCCAAAAAGTTATAACAGCTCTACGTTACCTCTTCCTCTCTTTTCTTCTCAGCCTCGTCAAATGCTGCCTTCTCAGCCTGCAAACGTAAAATAAAGACCATAAATAGTCTATACTCATACTATTTCCATAAGAAAATTATAAGAGCAAAACCACATACATCCTTGTTCTTGCCCCATGTTTCTTCAGCAACCTTCTTGGCATACTCAGGATCATCACAGATCAAGACATTGTCGAACAAGGTTCCGGATTTGACCTGACAAATCAAGCATAGAGTAATTCGAAGTTTGAGCTCCTGGAACACTACTAGCAAATATAGCAAGATCACAGTCACAGATAAATTACCTGCCATAGCTCAATCCCAACATACTTCAAGTTGGGGAAAACATAGAGCTCCGGGTCATCCTTGAAGTCTATAAAAAGTGCAAAAGATTAGACTTCATAGAACTTTCAAACAACAGCAAAGAAAAGAATACCATTGATAATTTATCTAAGCTTAAGAAAGGAAGCAGAGAATAAGAACCTGGATTGTCAATCATTGGTGCCGTCCACTTCCCCTTGTAGTTGGGATTCTTAATTTTCTGCAGAACATGCATGATCAAGAGAATTTCTTAAAGCAGTGCAGAACTTAGACTCAAAATAACATTGCATACCTTTGGCTTCCATGGACCCTTGTATTCAGGGTTGGCAATGGTCGGGGCAGTCCACTCACCATCCTCCTCATCATCCCAGTCTTCAGGCTGAATTCAAATCTTGATTAGTAACTAACAAGTATATATTAACCTCATGAAAGCATACTAGAAAATCAACTTCAAATCAAAATCATCGTTCAGCAGGATTACCTTCTTGGCATCGGTATCTGGTATTTCTTTTGGTATGTCATCATATCCCTGCAGGCACATGTACAGTGTCATTTAAAAAGAATTACAGGGAATATTGCAATTAAAGGTTTAGCAGTGTTAAGGAATGCAGGATTAATACCTCTGGCTTCTTATCTTCAGGATCAGGAATATACTCTTTGTCATCCCAGTCTTCAGGCTGCCAATGTTAGCTAGGTTGGTCATTATCTAGACACATAGCCCAAAGAAAACTAACAGGAGCATTCAGTAAATATTTTACTTTCTTCGCCTCGGGATCCTTGATCTGCTTTGCTGGGAGAAGGTCCCAGTCAGAGTACAAGCTACCAGATTGTTTCTCAACATTGTCGATCAAGATAGTATAGGTAGCATCAGGACGGAGGACAAAAGTATAAACATGAGTAAGTTGATCTGTCTCACAAGGAACGTCCTTTTTGATCAGTTGATTAGATCCGTTGTAAGTGAGAATAGCATGAACTTTCTTAGTGCTGTAGCCACAGATATCTGGTCCAAACATGATGCTGCATCGAACAACATAACAGCCCAACAAATTAGCGCGAAGCAGGACATTTGATAAGTCGGACAGCAAGAAATCCAACAAATAGAACACAAAAAGATTATGTAATCTGCTCTAGAGCAAAACCTGTATGGGGTGTCGCCACCAAACTTTTTCTGATCAACCTCCCTACTGAGTAGCTTCATGTACCCACCACCACAATCAAGTTTCTGTTCATGCTTTACAGAAAACTGGAAGACTAGAGTCTTGTCCTTGTTGCTGAATTCTGGGTACTCAGCTGATACAGCATAGAACCTATAGTCTTCACTTGTTTGGATACCTGCAAAACACAAGGAGAGATTACTGCTAAAAGTAAAACCATAAGCACGCAAATAATTATTATTAAGCATCAAAGACTCTATCTGGAGGAAAACTTTATGACGAAGTACCTTTGTCCTCAGGATCTCCATTCCATTTACCAGACGTATAGTTCCACTCTCCAGCCATGTTGTCATCTTTCTTCCAATCAGATTTAACCCATCGAGTCTCCCATCCATCTTTTTGGGATAACCAGACATGCAGACAAATGGAAAGAGGGGGATAAGTACAAACAAGAATCTTATCCCAATTGCAAAGAATATGCATTATCTGAATGAGATATAACCAACAACATTTTTATAGTTTCACATGCTCAAATCACAAAGGAAGAAAGATAAAAGTTTAAAAACTCCTCTAGTGTATGAAACCCAATTCTTTATGGAGGGCTAATAATTATCTGCCAACAGCTAGGGAGAACCCCGGACTGCAATGCGATCTATATCTTACTTGTGTCATACACTCCCAATCAGTATTCTGATAATACGCAAACGATAGTAAGTAGCATGTAAATTCAAAGCCTCTGCAGCAAGCTCATCGGTATGGAATTCCCATAGTCGGAGAGTTCACGACAAGAACCCGCTAATTTCGGCTGATATCGACATATTCATAATACAGTCCGTATCAAATCCTTAAACCACCAGTCAGACCAAATGTCAGCCTTGTGCATCACCTAGCAACGATAAGAACGGATTCGCAACATCATACATTACTGGCCAAAAGAAGAATGTCGCCACAGAACTACATCATTGCTTAGATAAAACTTTCGAAGCCAAGAATTCAACAGCCACGCAACCACTCCATCCTAATCATACTCAAATGTGCTAAGTTACCCCGTCAAAAAGATCATCGAGATCAAATTTAGCACGAAACTCAGACGATTCAGACCAAACCAGACCAAGACCTCCAAACTCTCACAGATCTAGCCCACCGAACCCGACCTCGACCAGGAACATCACAGCTCAAGCCACATTACCAGCCTAAAACCTATCAGATCTCGCGCGAGCACTTCCGACAACGCCAACACCAACTCGCGAACGCGCGCCAATTGCCGCAAAAGCCGGCAAAAAGCCGGCAAAAGCAAGCTCACCGTCGAAGCACGAAACTACCACAGCACAATGCGAAGGGACGAGGGAAAAATGCACGCGAGCGCTCACCGTCGAAGCGCTCCTCGAAGAAGACGGCGGCGGAGGCGATCGCGACCAGAGACGAGAGCGCGAGGGCGAGAAGCAGCTGGCGGCCCTTCGACCTCGCCATCGCCATGGATTTCTAGAGAGAGAAAGTTAGAGAGAGAGAGAGAGAGAGGGAGGGAGGGAGGGAGAGAGAGTGTTGCCCTGAAAATGAAAATGGAGCGAGGGGGCTAAATAGCGGCTTTTCTTCCATTGGTTTTCACGGTGAGAAAGTAAATAATAATCGAGAGAGTTTCGCTCGCGGTAGGTTTCGAAGGCGGAGCTGCGCCGTCGACGTATGAGCAGATGGGATCGGCCAATGAGAGCGCGCCATGTCACCCGCGGCCGTCATTGGGATGACGTGGCGTGCCGAGAGTGGCGAGGGCGGATGGCATGCGAAATGACTCGGAGGCCCTTGCCGTATCTGCATTTCTTGATCGTATTCCTTTAAATTAGAAAGTTTTAAAAAAAAAAACATGGGGAATTTAAGTTGAGTATTTCTCTTTTTCATTTTTAGCGCATTCTTTATGGGCATTTTTCATTTCGGCCCTTAAAAAAGGCAAAAAATAAAAAGTTTATGAGGATTATGTTGACTTTAAAAAAAAAAATTCAAGTGCTTTTAATGCTTTTGAAGAAGAGTTGGAGAATCATGGAGATCTTCCTTTCCTTTTACTCTTTGTATGGATAATCATCCTTGACTTTGTGCCGATTCAGATTGCATACTTTGAAAGGACATTTCTCAATTTTAAATCAATAATATCGTTTATATCGATAGAAGATCGTTGCAATTAGACTTGACAAGTCGAATCGTAGTGGAAAAATAAAGCATATATTTCTCAACTAAATCCAACCATTTATGTTGTTACACATTTATATGCTTGTCATTTATTTGTTCTTGGCCAAAATTTTATTTATTGTTGTTCCGTGAATGAATTCAAATTTATAATAAGATAGTTTCTCTTCACCCAATTTTGAACTTGTTAGTGGAAAAAAAAAACCTTATTTCGTGCACCATCCTTTGTTGGGCCAATCCTATTCTCCAAGGAGTTAAACCAATGAATTATCATGGATAACCAACTTAAGCGATGGATTAGTCCTAGGTATTGCGCCCTCATGAAGTTTGAATTTAATTTGCATAACCGCATCAATCTCGATCCTTTCCACTAAACAAGATAGCTTTCTGCTAATCACGTAAATCCCCTCACTTACTTTAAATTTAAAACCAAATCTCTCGTTCTATGGCCGTTCTGGTTCTTTTCCTAAACCGATTTCAATCTCAAAACAAATTTCTCTTTCTCCATCCATTAATTTTCTTTCCCCTAATTCGCATTCAAGTTCCTTATCTCTAGCGCATCAAGCATAACCAACGGAAGAATTTCAAGATGTGGAATTCTAAAGACAGAAAATCCGTCCTGAATAATGAATCTGGTGAAGACGATATAGGTAGAGGGGTCGCAAGAACTTGTCTGCCCAAATGTGGGGCGATTTGTGCAATTTACTCAGAATACGCGGGCGGTTTTGCAAATAAAAGAAGAAGCTGTTTCATCACAATGGCTCATGAGATAGCCAGTTAAACCAAGAAGGTTGGAGGGAATATGCTGTGGTTACAAAGGGAATCACCCACCAAACTCCACATAAAGAAAAAAACCAGAAGGAGGGTCGTGACACGATAAAGAGTTGCAGAGCCATATAATAATTCTACAGATGAGTCAGCCCTCCACCCATTTCTCTTGATTGCATCTGCTTGGCCCTTTTGCATGTCTTGTCTTGAATGCTTGCATTGGAAGGCACTCCATGGTTATTTCTAGGTAACATGGTCCAATCACTGTCCCTCAACTATGCTGATACAAAGTTGCATGCAAGTGCTGGTGCAGCTGAGGTCTATGATGGAGGCAACATCTTCATGGGATTAGCCAGAATTAGGGGAGATTCTGCCGTCACGGCGAGTGTTTTTGCAGTTCGGTCGGGCGTTTGGTGCAGATCGTTGGATGAAAAGAGAAAAGACGTGGTCCGTCGGATTTGTTCAGTAGGATCGGTTTACTGTCGTTAAAGAAGAGTCATGGATGTCGAACTTACATTTGATTGAGAACAGTTATGGCGAGGAAGGAAAATTGTTAGATTTCAGAACTTTACGGAGTTTAATGGAAAGTCGTGATCGTTTAAATGTTTTTTTTTCTCACAGTAACACAGATAAAATTTCAATTTGACTTAGGATTACTGTTTTTGCGAAGTATTACGCATCATCAGATCAAGAGATTTTATGACCATCAAAGGGAAATTAAGCCCTCTCCGAAAAAGTTAGGAAAATATATTTTTACAGATAGACAATTACTAGCGAGGACAGTTTCATAGGACAAAGGAAAATTTACTATTAATCTAGACAGATTGCTATTTTCTTAAGAAATATTACAAATCATAAGACCCACAAACTTTCGACAACAAAAGAGAAATCGCGTCCTCTAAAGAAAAGTTGCAAAATGACATGTAATATATAAATTATTATTAATCAGGAAAATTGTGAATGCCATAGAAAATTACGATCATCTAGGCGTCGATCCGATCCGGGGACCGTAAAAGAACACGAAATTAGAAGCATTTATTTTCATAAGTTCAAACTAAATCGATAAAACTTCTTTTAATTAAGTACTTGACTATACTATATAAATCAGAGTTTAGGACTGGAATGGCCTAACCAGTTGACAAAATCAAGTAAAACAAGGACATGAAGACTTTCAAGACAAACAAGTACTAAATTTTCATGGCAAAAGTATACTAGAAGTGCCAAAACTTGTGTATGGCGCTCATTTTAGCGCCAAAACTTTTTTTCGGCTCACTTTAATGCCAATTTTTTTGAAAAACAATCACTTAAGTGCTAATTTTTTTTTTCGGATTACTTAAGTGTCAAAATAAGAGAAATTTTTTGCACTTAAGTGATCGTTTTTTTTTTTTTTTTTTTTCTGATTTTGGCACTCAAGTGATAAAAAAAATAAATTTGTGACACTAAAGTGAGTGCCGTATATAAGTTTTGACACTTTCTAGTGTCCTTTACTCAAATTTCCATCAACAGAGACCAGATATGTATGCTGATAGACTTTGCTTATTCATGATAAATCAGGGTGCGTCAATTACAGATTACATCTTCTAGTTACAGGGTAGTGGCTTAGCTCATTGTATATACTCCATCCAAAAAACATATGAACCTGAAACAGTCGAGTGATGATACCAAGCTCACAGCAGCTTGAACAACAAGCCGCCGTGGGCCGCGAAGAACGGAGCGAACACCAGCGACTCCACCGCCATGAGCTTGATCAGTATGTTGAGCGACGGGCCCGACGTGTCCTTGAGTGGGTCGCCGATCGTGTCGCCGATGACAGCAGCTTTGTGCGCGTCGGATCCCTTAGGACCAAGCGATTTCGCGTGCTCAGATGCCCCGGCCTGCAACAATTGATCGGAAACACGTAAAGATCCGCGATTTAGATAGAATCCATACTGATCGAAGTGTTCCATATATACATGTCATGCAAAAAAGAGCTTGAAATCTAAACAGTCAAGAACTTACCTCTATGTATTTCTTAGCATTGTCCCATGCTCCACCAGTGTTGGAAGCTGAAATAGCAACCTATGAAGAAAACCATTCAAAAAGATAATGTCAAGAACAATTGCATAGTGAGATTTTGGCAACCCAACAATTCAAGTATCAAATTATAAAATAAAAAGAGGACCAAAATCCTATGTAAAGTTTCACAGTTTAAGACACTGGAATTCGATACGTACCTGCACGCCGGAAACAAGTGAACCGGCGAGAACTCCTGCGAGTGTCTCCACACCGAATAAGGTTCCGGCGATAAGCGGGGTGAGCATGACCAGAGCGCCAGGAGGGATCATTTCTCTCAGCGAAGCGTCGGTAGAGATCTTGACACAGTTGGCATAGTCCGGTTTCGCTCTTCCTTCCATGAGCCCTGGAATTGTATTGAATTGGCGCCTGACCTCTTCGACCATTTTCAAAGCAGCACTTCCAACGCTCTTCATTGTCATGGCTGAGAACCAGTATGGAAGCATGGCGCCCACAATGAGCCCTATGAAGACCTTTGGTGTGAGCACATCCACGGTCTTGATGCCTGCCCTGCTTACAAAGGCGCCGAACAAGGCAAGAGAGACAAGAGCAGCCGATCCGATCGCAAAGCCCTATTACATAAAGGCAATCAATGTCAGAAAACTTTTCTTAGGACAGGAAAAGGAACAGGGCAATGTGAACACTAGAAACTTAAGACTATTCATGCTGTGTGCCGGAGAATTTGCTCCTGTCACACACGGATTAATATTCACCTTGCCAATTGCAGCTGTGGTGTTTCCTGCAGCATCTAGAGCATCTGTTCGCTCGCGTATCTTATGGCTCATTCCGGCCATTTCCGCGATACCGCCGGCATTGTCACTAATAGGTCCATAGGCGTCAATTGCGAGACCGGTGGCAATAGTACTGAGCATTCCCAATGCGGCGACGGCAATTCCGTACATTGCAGCCAAACTGAAGCTGATGTAAATGGCGATGGCTATCGCAAATATGGGAATGATGACAGATTTGTATCCGAGAGCTAAGCCAAATATCACGTTTGTCGCAGCACCAGTCCTGCAAGAATCGGCTACATCCTGGACCGGACTGCATAAAACATAGGATACTAACCCAGTTAGCATTGAAGTAAACTCCGGCCTCGAACATGCACGTAAGTTATTGGTACAGTTGTTAGTAAAAAAATTGTAGGATATAAGAAAAGCTCTCATAAATTCAACAGACCCTGCATATGGTAACATGATATATTCAAGCATTTGAAGCAGCTTCACAGTTTCTCTTGATCACGACAAATGAATATCCGTCGAAAGTAAATGGTTGCAACTTTTTGGACCATTTCTTTCATCAAGTTTGGAATCAGTTAATATAGATAAACTGTAATACATTGCTCGATTTACAGACCATGTATCGAATGAATCAGATTGCTTTTGCAACCAGCAGGTCACATTAATTTAAGAAAACTTGCCTGTAAGCATTGCTTGTGTAATACTCGGTGGTATATCCGATGACTAGCCCAGCCCAAAGGCCGATCGAGACGCAGAAGAAGAGGTGCCTGCACGCATATAACCATGTAAGTGCTACGAACATAAAAGAAAGGCAAAGAATTCAAATTTTTTGTTATGGTATTTCAGGTAGAAGGAAGCATACCAGTTCTTTACAGCCTTCTCGGTACCAAAGTTGAAGAGAGTAAACTCAGATGGTAAAGCAAAGAAGCTGACCACGGCAATGCCAGCAGTCATCAAAATGGTCGAGATCAAAAGTTGGCGCTTTAGCGACGGCTCGATCTCGCTCACATGTCTAATCTCAGAGAGGTCGGTAGCAAAAAGTGTAGTTATCAAGCAAATTACAATGCCCATTGCACTTATGGTCAGAGGATAAGACATGGCTGAATAGTCATGGGTTATCCCAAAGGATGAAATTGAGGCAACGAAAAGCGCAGCGCAAGATGACTCTGCATAAGAACCAAATAGATCTGAACCCATCCCGGCAATGTCCCCCACATTATCACCCACATTATCAGCAATGACCTGCACAGGTTCCATCGTCTTGCGGCTTAATAACATGAAGATGTCAAGAGAAAACAGTTCTACATATCGATTACCAGTTCATAGCACTAAATGGTATCTAAAATAGCAAGAGAAAGTATATTACAGCTGGGTTTCTTGGGTCATCTTCCGGGATGTTCTTTTCAACTTTCCCAACAAGGTCAGCACCAACATCGGCTGCTTTCGTGTATATGCCACCACCAACTCTTCCAAAAAGTGCCATCGAAGAACCCCCGAGACCATAGCCCGTAATCGATTCATAAAGCCCCTCCCAGTCGTCCCCATAGTACAGCTTAAACAGATTAATGCAAACATAAAGAACCAAGAGACCATTTGCAGCAAGAAGAAATCCCATCACGGCGCCTGAGCGGAAAGCTGTTATGAATGCCTTTCCAACACCTTTCCTTGCTTCTAATGTGGTTCTCGCGTTCGCATAGGTTGCAATCTTCATGCCAAGAAAACCTGAGAGCACGGAGGTGAGAGCGCCAAGCAAAAAGGCGATGGTGCTGAACATTGCATTGGCCAGAGCCGGTTTGCAGAGGTTTCCTGGATTGTAAGTGCAGGGTTCGCTCTGGGTGCTGAACCCCTTGACTGAACCGAGGAAGAGGAAAATGACGACGGCAAAGGCACCCATGAAGACGCCGAGGTACTTATACTGGGTAAATAGAAAAGAAGTTGCCCCTAGAATAGTATGAAACAGATCAAACAGCAGAAATTATAGGTTAGCAAAATATCAGAATGATAAATAGTAATTATCCGGGTACGTCCATAGGACATGAATCTAGAGTAGAAAGTATTTAATGGTTGACACATGAAATGCTTTCAAGATAGATTGCACGAATTGGAGAAATGTCTCGTATTTCACAAACAAGTCTCCCATACTATGGTGCGAAACAGATCAACACCACCAGTATAATCTCTTGTATATAATCAGCAATTATGAAGTAATCCACATACATATATAGATCAATCACATCACTTGATCTTACTTATGTCAATAGACATCGTCGTTTTCCTGCTTTTCTTTCCTACTACTTTTAGGATAGATGAGACAATTCGGTAGCATATCTCAGACAGTGCTTTGTTCTGTTTTATTTTTGTCCTTCTTATGCATGATTTGTGATCCTCGCTAATCAAGTGGACATTAGTATCGTAGATTGTGCTCTCTATAACGACAGCAACATAGTCACAAACAGATCTTCTGTCCCAACTTCTCCCACCTATCCGTGGAAGCTGAACTCTCTTTGAATCAGATGTACTTTTAACTAGTACGAGATCTGCCACTACTGTTCAGATTGCACAAATGATTACCATTAGGCCACTAAGTGTCCAATGAATAATCCTTATTGTGGATCCTAGAGCGTAACCTCATCGAGCAAACGAACAAATCAGATGAATGGACAAGAGAAGTCAAAAGATCGAAGAAATGCGTCTTATATCCTCCAAGAGCGAGTGATAACATTCTCCATCTGGGGTGGAAAAAAGAAAACTGAGAATAGTTATGTCATATTAATTTTAGCAGTTCAGGAGTTCAAAAAACTCCAAGAAGAAATGAGTTTTTAACTCCAAAACTCACTACAGCTTAGGGGGCATGGCTGACGACCAGAAAAACAAAAAGAAAAAACCAAGAGAAGTACATGATGTAATCAAGTAAGGGGAAGACCCATTACATCAGAAGCACCACAATCTTATCATTTCTTTAACTAAGTAGATGTCTCCCATTTCATGCACAATCCAAACTTTCAAGAGATTATTATTTTGAGAGAGAAGGAGAGAGAGAGAGAGAGAGAGAGAAGGAGAGAGAGAGAGAGAGAGAGAGAGAGAGGGTTCATTACCGACAGCGATGGCGTTCTGAATCTCGGAGCACTTGATGACGGCATCGACATTCTCAGCACCCTCCTCTTCATCCTCGATCAGCTTGTCCTTGTACCCATCCTTCTTGCCATAATCAGCCGACACCTTGACCTTCGAGACCAGCAGCCACTGAAGCAGAGCAAAGCCAATGCCAATGAAGGCACTAGCAGGTATCAGGATCTGTGTCAGGGTCTCACTCAACACAGCCATTTTGGAGAAAACCCAACAAGTTTCAGACTTGAGCTTTAGCCTGTGTCTAGTTAACACATTCAGCTAAAGAAGAATGTTCTAAGAACGACCCCCTTTTGTACACACACCCTCTACCTCTAGGCTTCTGAAGCAGAACCTACAGATCCCGAGAACTGGCTTATCCACAATAATATCTCAGAAGCTTTTCATGGCCACAAGAATCTGACCAAATGGAAACCGGTAGTTCTGATTGATAGGTGGTGCAATTCCTTTTGTCGCTTTGCACTTGGTTGGTTTGAATGACAGGTTTATTTTATTGTGTGCATGATTGGGTCCTCTGACCTTCTGCACATTGCGTTAGCTTAGCCAGAAAGATTTGGCCGAGTCGGTGAGTGGCAAGGTCGATCAACAACAAGCTATTTTAAAAAAGAATGTGCAGTTTGCAGTTGTAAATTATTGGATAATAAATGATGGTGGGTGAGGAGTTTGAACTGGCATTGTTGCTCCAGCATGCAGCATCCAGGCAAGTTCATTGTACAGCAGCATGATTCAGACGAAAGAGAAGGCAGAAAGTCGTGTGAAAATGTGGGTTCCAGCGTTCAATAATGAGAAAATGGCTGACTTCAGCCGAATGGACCTTGTTCTCTTGGGGTTACGATGCAATTTAGCGTTCGTCTTTCGTGCATAAAATATAGTTATTGCTCGCTTCAATGTGGGAAAGCACCGAATTCTTGCGGATCAAGCCGTGTGGGGCTTCGACGAAACGAAAAGATAGAAAGAGATTTGAACGAGCGCACTCTTCCTAAGGAGGTGGAATCAGAACATGTTTTTGTCTGAATTGACGTACAACACAAATTCGAGACGATTTCCTAGCGACAGCCTTGGGTGTTCATAGGAATATTAAAGAGTAAGAACTGACGCCTTGAAAATCTGACGGAAAGGAAGGAAAGCAATTAGCAACTTCTCTTCTATTAAACATTTCGTTAGCCAAGAAGACACAACAGGTCAATTTCGTCACAAAGGCATGGCTGGATTGAATTTAATCCTCATTAATTTTGCTTGCTTTACAAGGAGATCTCTCACGTAGCAAAAGAAAAAGTCAAAAGCCTTCTTGATTGAGAAGAGAAGTTAGGCATATGTACAGCTTAATCAATTTATTTGACCAGCTTTCTAAGGGCACATGAGATTTGGAGGAGCTAGCGTAACATAATTGCGCGAAAGTTCTTGCAAAATGGACCAATCTCTAGTGAGAAGAAGCTGGTAGGCGGTAATCATCCAGAAACCGACAAAGTTTGCGAAATGGACCGATGCCTTGAGATCATTCGGCATTGCAACCTCAGATCAATGAGCACCTCAAACAGTTCATTCTTATCCAAGAAACGCCTTGATGGAGACATCTTGGACCGCGAAATCTCAACAAGCCATATCCATCGACACATTCCTCATTTTAGAAGCTGTGTAATTTCGAGGCTTTCAAGCATAGGAAAATAAGCAAAATCATGCACCAAATCAAACAGGTAAAGACCTGTGATAATTGGTGACCTTCAAGAAATATTTCTTCGTTTAATTTCTAATGAGCCCGCGATGAGCAATTCACACGCTGAGCACATGCAAATTGGTCACCTATTCTTCATCAGCCAAGAATTAACCAAAGAATGAACATAACGAATGTGTCACGGATCCATTATGCAAGAGAACGACAAGAAACATCTAAAGTTGGAATCTGGTAGTCAAATCAGCACCCAAAAGATCAACTGGAGCATCTAATGATAGGTAAAAACGAACACGAATGGATGCTACAGCATTACAAATTTATGGTTGCATGGACCACACATTCAGAGAGGAAATCAAGTCTTAGCCCTAGCATGTTCTAGAGTAGAGACAGAAAATGAAACACCATCGAGACAACGACGCAAAAGCAATATCTCTAGTCACTGTATCAAAATCGTCATCCTCCATTCAAAGATCATACAGTTTCAAAGCATCACCTTCTGTAAGCAAAAATATGCCATTCGCATCAATCTTTCTCACATGAAGGATGATGAAGGTGCACCAGGTACACTTACCGACAGCTTTACAAGGTCTCTTTCATTTTACATGAAAGGAATCATATAAGCGGATCCTAACCTTTCGTTTTGGCAAAATCGATCCCCACTTGATTGGAGATTGTCCAAAATAGGCTTGCTGTTTCTCCTCCATATAAACAGAGATAATGGAGATATTTCATGTTTTGGACAATTATGAGCTGAGCAGCTAGAACAATGTTCCTAGGACTTTGTCGAGATTAAACTTCCGACGAACAGGCGAATGGAGAGGAATAACTTCAAACAAGGGGATGGGTTTAATCAAGTTGCTTAATTCTTTGCTTCGGATAAAATACCTTTGCAGGTGCAATTAATTAAAAGAACTAGTCAGTTTTTCTTCTTAAGAAATCATCCAATATGAATTTCATTCGAAGAAAAAGCAGGTGGGATCTCATTAGGGCAGCACTCAGCAGCCCATGCAGGTAAAGGTGCCCGAAACATCAGGGGCACGCCGGTTACTGGGTGCTCAAAGGACAAGCTCTCGGCATGTAGAGCATGATAGTCATATATTTGCCCTTCCCACTCATACACACCCACGTATTTCACATCACCTCTTATGGGAATCCCAAGATACTGGCAATGCAAGCGGATTTGATGCGTCCTACCACTCCGAGGATATGCTCTCACCAAAACTACATCTTTCGTTCCATTATCCCCGATAGAAGATTTCTCTTCAACGACTATGATATTTTCGTTATCTTTTCCCTGCTTAACTGGCTGCTTGGACTTCGAATGGCCATTTACAGACAATACCTCAAATGATGTTTCCATGTCCCTGACCATAGACCCACCTGGCAGTGTCCGTCCCACATCTGGTGCTGCATAGACTCTCCAAGCTCCAAACTTTGACCGACCATGGCCTGATTGAATGGTTATTGTTTCCCACTTTGGCGCTAATCCAACACAGAGAGCTATGTATGTTTTCCTCACCTTATGCTCAGTAAACGCCTTCACAAGCCTAGAAGCTACTTTATGCAATTTGGTTATTAACATAATACCACTTGTGTCCCGGTCAAGTCGATTAGCAAGGTGGAGCTCAGGCACAGCTTCGGTGCACCCTAACAGCAGAATACTGTAAGCTGTCAATATTGGATTCAGTGCACTCATTTGATCGAATTCACGATGCAATTGTCATGGAATTCAGACATAACTTGTTCAAGTATCGAAAAATGTAGGTGCATCCCAAGTATTCGAACTATGAGAAATATAGATAAATTCGATCTCCATCTTAACCACATTTACCAATTCAGTAGGTTGAGCACATATCATGCAACGATAACCATTTCAAAGAACTTAAATTGAAAGAGCTAAGCTGCACAGTCAGACAGGAATCAAGGAGCATTCATTTTCTATGACAAGAACATCCTCGAAATGAGAAAGACGCAGATTGAATCGGCCTTAAAATCTGCTCCGATTATCTATTTAAAATTTGCCAGAACTGAATCAAAATCAGCTAAAGCCACGAATCGGATTCAAATTTAGCCTTCTACTAAAGCTAATCAACATAGGACAAAGCGACATCGCCACGATCTAGAGCTGAAAATTCACTCAAGCATCACCACACCTGAAACAGCAACAACTCATATGCTTCGGAGTAGGGATTCTCTAATCCCATTCAAAACATCCACATCGAATCATAGTAGAATTAATCCTAAGGAAATACATTGCTACTATCTTCCCGAGTAAAGCATAATTAATCATATGAACTGCTTCAATGCCATCAAACTGAACTCAAGTAAAAATTACGAATTTTCCAGTTTTGCATTTCCTCTTCCTAAACTAAAGCATAGAATCGAAATTTGACTTCACATTACGAATTTCGCAACTACGCGTACCCGCTAATGAATTTCGCGTAACTCGCATTCGACATCTAAGAATTGGCAAAGAAAGTAGAATTCCGACCACAGCACGAAGCTAAACAGCAAGCGGTTCGCCGCGTTAAGCAGGTCGATGACCGTGAAAAGATATTATCAATCTGCACAAATATGAGATAGGATGCAATTATTCAAACTGAATCGCCTATTGGTAACCTACCTGAATCGACAGAATCGCCTAGAACGAAGCGAGGAGCCGAGGCCAGGACGCTCTCGCAGTAAACTCCGGGCGGCTTGTTCACGGCGACGAGCCACTCGTCTTCGTAGACCACGTGACTCCTCGAGAGCGAGAAGGCGCTCGATTTGGAGGAAGCGGACATGGCCCTGGCTAGCTCCACTTGCTTCGATAAGGGCGTCAACGGAGGAGAGAGCGGCACGGGGTAACTAATCGGAGATTCGGGGGCATTCGGGGGAACCGAATGCGACTGCGGCTGCGACATGGCGGCCGCACGGCGGACGCGAGGTGAGAGATCGGAGAAGAAGGGTTTGGTGGTGGTAGCGGTGGTGATGGCGGTGATAGAGAGACTAAAACGCATCGTTTTGCCTTGTGCTACCTTTTAGTTAGACGCGGAAAAATAATGTCATCCTTATTTTTCTTCTTTGAAAAAATATTTTATATTTTTTATAAATGGCGTCGAGTCCCTTGTTTTTTCTTGTTTTTTTCAATACGTCGAGTCCTTCGAAAATCTGATTAATCGTACCGAATGAGCGGTCGATGCCACCTGGCACAACCTGAGTCGACTAGGTATCATGAGATTGACGCGAGCCAAAAAAATTTATATGCAATTTTCTATTATCGAACATGCTACTTATATTTGATTTGATATGTTGTGTGGACACCTAAATTTTGACTATTGTATTTAATCATTCATTGCATAAGAAAATTAGAGATTGACCTAGACTCATAAATAAAAATGTCATTAACACGATTCGTATCTACATTATAGGTACTACAAGCGTTTTTGTTAAATAACAATTTGTCCATATAAATTGCATTTAAGTCAGTTCGGTCGTAAATTGACTTGAAGTTAGTCCAAAGTGCTGCATGGTTAAGGAGGGAGGCCCTAATCTTATCTGGATTTTAAAAAAGAGCCCATTTAATCCCCTGGCAAGGTCGATCTCACCAGATCTGGTAAGGCCGATCTCGCCGGATCTGGTAAGGCCGATCTCACCGGCGTTCGCCTTGGCCAGCCACAGCCATGGCCGTGGCTGGCCACCGGAGGACAGAGCAATAGCCAACAAGGGAAGAAAAAAGAATAGAAAAAAAAAGAAAGGATAAAATCGACACAGATTGTATGCAAAAAAAAAATTCACAATAAAGAGAAAAAGTACCAAAAGGGTGTTAGGTTAATTTAGCGTAACCAAGTCTTGGTATTCAAAATCTCTAGTCGTAGAAGTAAAACATACTCTCATGTTTTACTTGGGTGTCTAATCGACCCATGACTAATTAGTGGCGGGTCAAAAAGGTAAGAAAGTTACATTTGAATCGAGTCCCCAAGTTGCCAATGGTGTGGGTTTGGAAAAGTTCACGCTAGGCAACAACACCATCTCTTTGATAAGTAACCATTTGTAGCCGCCTAGTAATTCGTTTGCTTTCCCTTGGTGATTCACCTTGAGAAAGGTCGCGACTCCACTAGGAACTTGAGCTAAAACTCGTAAGGGACTTAGGCCTGAAATTCTCTTTTCGAAAGTGTTTTTGTTTAAGCAGTGCGAAATCAAAGTACGCTATGAACATTTGTGTTAAAACGTATTCAAATCGATATTCTCATCGACCATCATTAACCATTTGTCGTCATATATCGATAATTGATTAGTAGTGGTCATCGATGGGCATCAATACCGATAATAATCCTTTTGGTTGTCAATACTAGGTTATGTGCTTAGTAATATCTAACGTTTTAGTCATGTATTTGTCCATATTGACGACCTCATCAATTTTTGGTGCAAACAGTACAATTTAAGAAGGGACCAATACTCTCTTCCACATCAACTTTTAGATATTCATTACGAGGGTTTTCTAGCTATGTTGTCATATAATTTTCTAAATAGACCGAATTAACTTATAATTTTATCGAAAGGACTGTTAGCTTATCCATTTTTTCTCATACATGGCGCGTCGCATATGGAAGTCAACAAACTCTAATCGAACGAAAAATAGAGAATAAAAAGATCGGTGCAAGAAGAGTCAAATTATACTAGATGTATAATATTGAAACTGTTGACTGTCTATTGAGTTAAATAAAGAAATCTATTTTGAGAATTTATAATCTTTCTCTAACCGAAAACAAAAAATTAGAATGGCAACTACCATGAGATAGACAGCTATTCACTCTTTTTCAAAGATTCATCAAGCGCAAATGGGATCAAATCATCCAAGATAAAAAAAAAACGATTCTTTCTCTACTTATTTATTTTCTATATATAAAGCAGAGGTTAGAGAGATTCTTCCACGGAAACACGAGAAAAGCTTTTCCATAGTCATGATTGGAGAATAAAATTAAATTTCTCCAAAATTAAAAAAATGAGAATTTATCAATAGAACAAGAAGCGAAATGGAGGAAACCAATGTCATGGGTATGCCTCACCCTCTTCTAAGGCATAAATTGGGGTGGCTTGTCACCCCAGAAACCACTCCTCTTGAATAATTGCCCAAAAAATAAGAAAAAAAAAATTATCAGGCCCGTTCTAGCAATCGTTTGTATTTGCAAGGCTACAATTAACAAGAAGAAAAGACGATTAGAAAGCATTCAAATGAGCCACATTTGAATTTCTCTAAAAGAAAAAAAAAAATAATACTACTAAGTGATTTAAAATGAAGTTATTTCTTTCAAATAAGTCACAATCAATCATTAAATTGGTGAGTTATGCCAAAAGATCTTGGGGGGCGTTGGAGGTAAGAAGAAATAACTCACATGACAGAAAAGAAGTCAGAAGTCAAACCATGCACTCACCACTTATAGAAAGGCTAATCCTTAACTACATGACCAGAGGGTTCGCTAGCAGGGTGGTTTGCATCAAACCTACAAAAGGTCTTTCTCTTGAACATACAAACCAATTCATTAAACCATTGTCATCCTTATGACAGAAAAAGAAGAAAGCAGGTCATGTATGCCTCACTCTCTTCTATGGCATCAAATGTTCTGTACACATCACTTGTCACCCCTGAAAACAATTCCCATCTCTCACTTATGACCTGATTCTCCATGAGCTGATGAGGACGATGATCCTTTCTGATGAGGATTAGAAACAATCTCTGCATCGATCGGCCCATCATGACCATCATGAGCATTGACATCGTTCGTGCGTGGCTCGTCGCTTGTTGTCATCACCAGCTGCTCCTCATTCCTGTTGTTATATTGCTCATCATCTGGTCGATGGCGTGCATGATCATTCGTCATGGGGTAATAACTCGAGCTGGAAGGAAGGGCCAGCACCACATCCCTGTGGGGATTCGTTGATGGGCCGAGTCCCGAATGACGCCCCATGTCGACTTGATTGACAATCGCTTGGTTGTTCCTCTTAAGAGCATGATGAGCAATATCCATATCAGCTCTCGTGCATGATGGGTGGTCACTTGCCATCATCATGTTGGGGTGGTTGTCGTGATGATATCCCTCCCGTACATGCCTTGTGTTGTCGGGGTCATCACTCGAAGCCGTTGTGTTGTCCGCCGGAGTTCCTAACCTCAGTTCTAGATCGAGTTTTGTTTCACTCGGCGGCAAATGTCCTATCCTCAGTTCTAGATCGAGTTTTGTTTCACTCCTTGGTGACAACGATGACAGCTGTGGCTCGCTGTAATCTGGTTCCCAAATGCACAAAACAGACAGGTAAATATCACCCTTTTTGTGTTTTTTGTCCCTTTTAATTCGATATAAAAGCATGGATACTGAACAAAAGAATCATGCATATAGTACACAGAATAGTAATCTAATCTAGTACCATATGCAAACTAATAACATGTATTTAATTCTATGTTAATCATTTAAAGTTTGAATATCATACAGATAGGTCAATCTACTCAAGATTATATAATCTAAAATTAAGTTACTATTAATTTGAAGTACACCTGTTTTTATAAATATATACGTGAAGTTACTACTTAATTGTTATTTTCCCTTGGAAATTGCTTAACAAATATGGAGATACCCAAAATTTTACCGTTCATCCAAGTTTATATAATCGTTCATCTGAAGAAATTGAATTTAATGTCTATGCTACAAAAAATGGATGTAATGCCAAAAACAAAATAGAATGTAATAAGGATATTTGCTTGTCTAGAAAGATGCTTGCAACTTCGCTTTTTCTGTATCATGCATAGTCATTCAACAGATATTATAAAAGCTAAAATGACATGAAAAGCTTGCATGTTTTTCACAGAGAAGCGTAAGGGTGGTCCACTGAATTTAGCTGAGCGAAAGTGTATGAACTGAAACTTTCTCACAAGCAAATGAATAAAACAAAGAGCTGCTAATTGTGTACCTGAGACCTGTGAATCTTCAAGAGAGGGCAACAAGCGATTTGCTGATTGTTGCCCAGTTGATATCGAATCCACGAGGTTACTACTGCTCGAGATTATAGGAACGCTTGAATGATCAGGAGGAATCTGATGAGGCTGAAGCAACTGAGGATTGATCAATGGTGGTGGTGCTCGGGGTGCACCAGGAATATAACCCACGAAAGATGGACTTTCCAAACTTGGGAAGGGCCTTTCCCTCAAGCGAGGGTCCAAGGCAAAGAGCGGTTCCATCTTTCTATCCAGTTGTGTGCCATGACCAAACTCAAGATAGTGAATCCTAATAAAGGATTAATAAAAACCAAACAAATCACCGTACACTTGTCTTAATAATTTGCTAAGGTATTGAATTAACTTGCATACAATAATGATTAGAGGGCTTGTGCCATCCTATATCTCTTAATCCTATACAGAAACAAGTGCATTACAATGGACTGCAAATCAAGATGTCGCATAACTTTGATCAGGAGGACATAGTGTACCTGTAAGTGGAAGCTTGACCACCGGTGAAATCGGAACTCTGGTTCCACGGGGAATGCATCTTGGGGCGTTGTTCGCCCTCGCTGTAGAAATGAGGCGGCTTGTGTAACTGAAACGAAAGTCGAGTAGCCTTAGTGCATTTGCGCACATATACATATGTACGTCTATCCTCAAGCATGTGAACATGACAGTAAAGTCTACGATGATGAAAAATCAGAAGTTGATTTCCTTTTCCACAAGTTTTTTGGTTGGGAAAACTAGTTTTATTCAATCAAGAAAGTGCTTCAAACATTTTCCACAAGTTGACAAGGTAGAGATTCTTTCTTCCTTACCCAACTATAGAAAAATGAAAAGGAAAAGCTATGGATTAACAATTATATCATCAACAGAAATGATCAAAACCATAATTTATTCGTTGGACCTCGATTTCAAGAATTTCTGGGTCGCCGCCGCACGCAACTTTTATGGCTGCAATGTCAGACCATTTTATTTCGATCTTCTTCTTCACACCGTTTTCCAATATCTCCCAATTCAGTTTTTGCCTCTTGTAGTACCACTTCGCTGTCAAATGAGGTTCGTTTCGAGCCCGTATCTGCACATGTTTTCCACATAAATGACATAAGAGAATCTTAAAGCACGAAAGACGATTCGATGATAGAATAGAAATTCATGTATGTACATCTTTACACACGGGAATGTAAGGAATAAATGTACCTGATATCGGCTGATCCTAAGGAGAGAAATCGATACACTTGCGGACTTGAGATTCCGAGCTCTGAGCGGTTCACTTGAGCAGCGATCGGTTTGTCCCTCAGTCAGTTGGCCATCGGCATTCGAAGGATTCGCCATTGAATTCCCTCTTCACTTGTAAAAAGAAACTCTGTATCACTCCACAATTTCAAAAATCTTCTTCGCCTCCAGTGCCGATTGAATTTCCTCTTCACTTTTAAAAAGAAAGCTCTCGCAAGAAGAATCAGAAGTAGTTGCAGAAACTCCCAAAAACCCTAGCAAGGAAGCTAGAGAAATCCCCGCTCGCTGGCAGAACGAAGCAATGCGAGGGAACAAGAAATTGAAAGCAGATTTGAGGGAAACCCACTTCTTGATTTTAGTTGAGTAACTTGCATAACAGTACCGTTACTTTCTATAACGGTGCAACTTTAATCACCTTTTTTTTTTTTTTTTAAATTTTACTTGCGTATGTGTTACATTTAAAGAAACAAATCCAATGACATTATTCAATAAAAGGAAATCCATGGGGTAATTTACAGCAACATTTAGACGGTGGAATATTGCTTTCCAATATTTAATAATGATAATTGAGAAATCATAAGTAGAGAATATTAATTATCTGATACGCATATGATATAGATAAATTGGAGTTTCATTTTTCTCTCAAAGTCTTTTAAAGAGAACATAAATATACTTGGGATCATAATTTTTTACACTAAAAAGAAAACGCTATTTGAATGTGGTATGAATTTATTGAGATGCCCTAATCTAGATTGAACACAATATAGAACAATGTGGTTAATTTAAAATTGACACGAGTAGACTATCTTTTGCAAATTTTCAGTAAAACAAATTGTTCGATGTCACATTGGGATATTTTGAGCATGAAATGAAATGACACAAATAATCAACACTAACTTAACAAAATGAGATGATTTGCCACCCCATTTCATCCTTATCATTGTAAAAATTTGATATATATTTTCTTTGGGCTGTTTTCCTTTTTATAATCGTGGAAATTATTGTCTATTTTAATCCCACCAGGTGTAGTTTGCTTGCCTGCAAGCAAATCCAACCCAATAATATATGTTCCTGTATGTTGTTTTCCATCTTAAATCTCACTTAGTGAAATTTGAGGAAATCCACCAAGTGAGAGTTTTTAATCTTAATTTCTCCAAAGAACCAGTTAATCAAGTTAAGCAATTTCCTTGAGAAATTCTGATGTGGAAAGCCACCGTTTCGTTTCAAAATTTCATGGCACCGTCAGCTCAACATTTCCCTTTTAGTTTTAGGGTGCGTTCATTTTGCGGAAAATGAGTGATTTGGAAAACATTTTTCGAAAAATAATCGCTTATATCGCTTACAAAAATAGATGAATGAAAATTTTCTCAACACTTGCGAAAATAGTTATGCATAGATTGTTATAGATGATGAAAACATTTTCCTTCGACTAATTTTTTTGAATGATATAAGCAATCTTTTTTTGGAAAATGTTTTTCAAATTGCTCATTTTTCGTGAAACAAACGCACCCTTAATTCCTTTGTCTTCGCTTGATTTATCTACATTTTTATTTCTGAAAGTGTGATTTTGGTGAGGTCAACCTTTTATAATTTATTGGATGCCTACTTTAATCCAATATATGCTCATGAAAAACAAAATCATTTTGGTCCTCATGGTTTTGATGAGTTTTCTTTTTTTGGCCCGTGTAGTATATAAAGCTAATGCATGCGTGAGCAAGTGATTCTAGAAATGGAGAATAGTTCAAAGTATATGGAAATCGTAATGGAGATTTTCTAGGTTAAGTGTATGGACGGGTGTATAAGTGGAAAATGGAATTATGTGTAAGGAAGAATAATATGGGAAATGATGTTGATGTAGGGATAGAATGCAAGATAGAATACGATCACCACCAAGGTATAAAGGACGCGCCACCAACTAAGGATAAAGATCGGAATTCATGATAGGAAGCTCACCATTGAACGTCTAAGGGATAACCACCAACCTTAGGCTAAAGAGCTTTTGGCTCACCATTAAGTTGTAATCCACTCTCCAATTATTAAGAAACCAGGTTTGATTTACCATCAACGACATTGGATACAGAATCGGATAATTCAACTCACTAGGAGAAATTATCATTCATTCAATCAAGTCTGCATTACAATGGAGAATACTCCTCGTTTTATAGGAAAACTAGGACATAGGGAATAGATAAACATTTAAGAGACATGGAAACTACCCGAACAATAAATACATGGGAACTAGAAAATTAATTGAAGTCCTAGGAACTAGGAAATGCACTTAAGACACTTAAGAACTATTGAAATGAAATAAAGACATGGAAACTTGCACTCTTGACTCTTTAGCCTTGTGGGTTGACTTCTTGAATTTGTTCTTGAGATTGGACCAGCAAATAACTACCTTATAATATCAACATATATCAAAGGACTTTTCTCGGAACAAACCTCCCATCGATATATTGTTGATCAGCTTCGATATCGGCAACTATTATGGTGAAACGGAACGTAATCAGCTAGGAAAGAATCAACAAGTTATTAGTTGATAACTTGATAGTCATTCGGCATTTCGATTCCAGACCCATCAAAGCAAGTTGTGATCAAATTCTGTCTTAGCTTGAATGAACATCGATTGGCTCGTTGACTGAATTATATTGGAACTTAAGGATTGTTCCAATAAATCAAATGCTCCCGCATCAAAAGCTCAATGACAAAATGCTGGAAGCGAGATGAATCGACTACTATTCAGTGTTCAGTTCTATTGAGTTAGTCGGCATAGACAAGAAATATGGTGGAAAGTCATACTTGATTTCTTTGCAATTTTAGTCAATCTTTTAATCTCCTAAGCATAAACTATCTCTGAATCGACTATTCACTGGCCACGGGCGAGCTGTTCGACGTGACTCCTTGAGAGCGACAAGCTGGCTCTTGATTTGGAGAAACCGGACACGCTTTAGCTAACTCTACTCGCTTCAAAGAGTGGCGCAGGGTGATTAATCTTAGCAAAATGATGGATAATTAGGCATTCTTTAACATATCAAAAGATTCATAATCATGCGAAAAACCAAGTTTAAACAGAATTTAAGATTTTCTCAAGTTCAGGCCAAGCAAGCCTTCGCCACTTAAAATGTTGAAAGCTGCACGACGCAATGTGTTGTTGTGCATCGCGCATCGCCGGCCCGCCTTGACCATAGGGAACTCTTTACGAAAACGGGAGACTTGCATTACCGGTTCCTAGCTTTTAAAGCGCTGTGCTGTTCAAATAATTGGCTTAGTAAGATATAAAACTAATAAAATTCAGAAAAAACAAAAGGGTCTTGAGGTCAAAGGTGGGTAAATTTACAGTTAACTTTCATTTCAATCGCTCGTCGCTATAAAATTTTCAATTTTTTGTTCATTTGCAAGTGACAAACTTTAGATGGAGCTGATCAAAATTCAGGATAATAGGATGCCCACGTGGCAATGATGTGGCTTCTAGAAGTTTGGCCAAGTAGGAAAATTGATCATATTCCAATGGAAGTTGATCTAGTCTACAAAACTGCATCTTCATAAAAATGTGGCAATTGATGAGGGAATATACAGGTGGTCATGTTTAGCAGTCAACATTTCACAGTCTACCATTTGACTTTATATATAAACTAGAATAAGGGCCCGTGTGTTGCGACGGATGTGATATACTTTGATAGTAAAAGTTTAAAACTATCTAACCAAATTTCTGTTTGATGTTGAAGAATTGAGATGGAACTTTTGGTGATTTATTCTTTAATTCTATGATAATGACTATTGTTCATGACCTCTTATTAATTTGAAGCATATATATGTATATATGCACGGTTATTTTAAATGGGAAGGCAGCATTATAATCCGGACACTTTACAAGTTTGCACTTTATCCCTTTGTATAAAATGTTATCCGTTTTATTGTAGTAACTATCTTGTTTCACAACCCATAGGTAGCGTATATCATTTGTACGTAAGTCAATCCATTCGATAGATTTGAAGGCACATGTTTTCTAATTCGCAAATGCTAAAAGGGCACGAAAGATTCTTCAAATTTTCTTTTTAGAACCGCAAAATGGTCTAGAAAATCTAGCTAAGGGATAGAACAGGAATTGCATCTTTCTGGCAAGCAAATGAA
This sequence comes from Metrosideros polymorpha var. glaberrima, assembly GCA_001662345.2. Classification (NCBI taxonomy): domain Eukaryota; kingdom Viridiplantae; phylum Streptophyta; class Magnoliopsida; order Myrtales; family Myrtaceae; genus Metrosideros; species Metrosideros polymorpha. The sequence continues at coordinate 11,521,738 of BCNH02000002.1, read as the reverse complement.
CCAGAAAAAGGCTATATAAGACGAATGCGAATTTACTAATTGTTATGTACCCAAGACTTGTAAAGCCGGTGATATTTCAAAAGGCGGCATTTGATGATTCGTTGCTTGTCTCACATGTTCTTGAATCAAATCCATTAGTTGATTACGGGGCCAAGCAAGTAGGAACACTTGAATGATTTGGAGGAAGCTGATGAAGAAGATGAAGATGATGATGGTGACACTGAATCGATTGAGAGTTGATTAATCGCGGTGCTTGTGGTGCAACCCCATAACTAGAGGTGACAAAATGGGTCTAGAATCCCTATATCAACCCATATTTAATGATGCATGTCATAAATAGATTGCCTTAAATTTTCAAAATAGGCTTAATTAGGTCTAAGAAATAAATGCCTAACACTAAATGGTTCTTAAATGGGTTGTAGATGGGTTGAGAACTAACTCATTTCAAGCGCATATGGAAAAATTTAAAAATATAAAAAATTCAGAAATTTTTAAAAAATTATAAAAATTGTCTACAATGTTTTAGTAATATAATTTTTAATTTTTTTTATAAGAAATAAATTTTCCTAGATTGGGTTAAATATGGAAGATATGGGTCAAGTCAAGTCTGGTATGGCTTGAGAAATTTGCATTGCAATAAACGGTTCATAAACGAGTTATATGAGTCAATTTAGGTCGGACCATTTATAACTCAATCCCAACCCGACTCAACCCACCCATTTGACATGTTTACCCATAACCAACAAAGAATGGACTTTCCAAACTTGGAAAGGGCCTTGTGCTCAATTGCCAAACGAGAGTCTAAGAAGAAGAGTGACTCCATGTTTTTCTCTAGTGTGTCATGAGGAAACTCAAGATAGTCGCCTCCTTATAACCGAGCAGTATAAAAAAGAAGAAGAAGTAAATCACCATATACACTTGATAATTTGCTAAGATATTAAGGCTCCGTTTCTTTAGCGAAAAATGAATGATTTAGATAATATTTTCATAAAAATGATTGCTTGTATCACTTACAAAAATGAACGAACGAAAAATATTTTCATCATTCACAATCATGTTTAGGTATAAAATGTTATCGATAATGAGAACATTTTTCATTTATATTCTAGTGCTAGATGGGTTCTGCATTAAACGAACAACTTCTAAATATTCTTCTTCTTCTTCTTCTTCTTCTTTTTTATAACAGACTAATTTTGTTTTTCCTTTTCTTCAGTAGATTGAGGTGAACCAAGAATTGCTTCAGGTGATATTGAAGGAATTGAACGGGAGTTGAAAATAATGCTTGTACTTACTCAAGAGCTTGTCAAACAAAGAGATTTATGAGGGCATGAAGAATTATTGCGGGACCAAGCATTCGTAATTGTGGAGAGAACAAGAAAACGACCACAAACTTGAAAGATATAAATATATCTTCTCCAATCTTAAGGTGGGACCCTCTGTTTCGATTTTGACAATTTTAAAATATTTAATCACGTTTCATCTATCTAATAACTTTGGATTTTTAGGAACAATTATATGGGTCACACAAATTTTACACAGCATCAGAACTTGAAATTCCGAATTCAAATCTTTCTTTGACTCCTTACCTCCTTTATTATATTTTTCATGCTTAGTCTTAAATCAAACTTCAACCTATATGTAAGGAGGAGTGTTATGATACCTGAATCCTTTCCCCATGAGATTTGGGATTCCTTTAACAAAGGTTTCCTTACTATTGTTCTACATAATTCACAACAACATAAAATCAATTTTTTCCAAAGCAATGAATATGATTCTTGGAAGTCCCATCAATCAAAGATGAGAAGCCTCTAAAAATTTACAATCCCCAATTGGACCCTAGAACCTATAATAATTAAACTAGCGAAATCTATTTCGAAAAATATAAAATTTGTCTCTCACAAAAAAGAAATTACGATATACAAACTTCAATAAGTAGCACGTGATATATCTATTACATGTGTTGGGTATTGTTCGCACTGCAAATATGCAATGTGATTCTTTTAGTCCCTATAATCTCAATGATTAGTGAGAAGAAGCCTTCTAGAAGCGTGTTTACATTCTTTTGAAATTTATGACTGGTTCATGAATTCGAATTAACAAAGTTTGTTTACTGGACGAGGATGAATCTTACCAAATGTAATACATTCTATTAGGAAGCGTCTAGGGATATGTATCTCCAAATTTAGAAAGCGTATGGAGGAGGATGAATTTTACCATATAAAATGATGGACAATAATGTGTTGCGGACATTATCAAAAGATTTATATTTATATATAACAATGAATTTAAAGCAAATCAAGTTTTCTTTAATAATATATCAGGCCCGTTCTAGCAATCGTTTGTACTTGCACGACTAAAATTAATAAGACGAAAAGACGATTAGAAAGCATCCAAATGAGCCACATTTGAATTTCTCCAAAAGAAAAAAGAATAACACTTTCAAATGATTTAATAATGAAACATTTATTTCAAATAAGTCATAATCATTAAAGGGCAAAAGCCACCAAAAATCATAAGCTATGTTCATTATGATACATTTATCCTAAATTATTTTTTATGACACCAAAAATCTCAAATTTGTACATGTGTAACACATTTACCAAAACAATGTTGTTTTGGCCGAAAAATCATCAAACGCAACATTGACAAAGGGTAAATGTGCCACTTAGGTACAAAGTTGGAGTTTTTTATATCACAAGAAAAAATTTAGGATAAATGTGTTACAATGGGTATGGTTTGAGATTTTTGATGTCACAAAAAAAATTTAAGGTAATTGTATCATTAGTAAGCATAGTTTGAGTTTTTTTTTGTGTGTGGTTTTTTCTCATCATTAAATTGGTGAGTTATGCAAGAAGATCTTGGGCCCTGGAAGTAAGAAGAAATAACTCGCATGACAACTTATAAGAAAGAAGTCATCAGTCAAATTATGCACTCACCACCTATAGAAAGGCTACTCCTTAACTACATGACAAAAGGTCTTTCTCTTGAACATACAAACCAATTCATTAAACCATTGTCATCCTTATGACAGAAAAAGAACTAAGCCGATTATGTATGCCTCACTCTCTTCTATGGCAGCAAATGGGGGTGGGTTGTCACCCCCGAAAACAACTCCCATCTCTCACCTCCTCTCCATTCATGTGCTGGCTTGGCGAGTAATCACTTGTGACTTGATTCACCATGAACTGATGAGGGTGATGATCCTTCCTGATGAGGATTAGATACAAGCTCTGCATCGACCAGCCCATCATGACCATTATGAGCATTGACATCGTTCGTGCAAGGCTCACTGCTTGTCATCATCACCGACTGCTGGTTGTTCCTGTTGTTATATCGCTCATCATCTGGTCGATGGCCTGCATGATCATTTGTCATGGGGTAAATACTCGAGCTGGAAGTAAGGCCCAGTACCAGATCCAGGTGGGGATTCGATGATGAAGCGAGTCCCGAATGACGCCCCATGTCGACTTGATTGTTCCTTGTATGAGCAATATCCATACCAGCTCTCGTGCATGATAGGTCGTCACTTGCCGTCATCATGTTGGGGTGGTTGTCGTGATGATATCCCTCAAGCCCATGCCTTGTGTTGTCGGGGTTATAACTCGAAGCTGTCGCGCTGTGCGCAGAATGTCCTATCCTCAGTTCGAGATCGAGTGTTGTTCCACTCTCCGGCACTGAATGTCCCAACCTCAATTCCAGATCAAGTATTGTTCCGCTCCTTGGCAACGATGATGACGGCTGTAGGTAGCCGTAATCTGGTTCCCAAAGGCACAAAACAGACAGGTAAATTTCACGCTTTTGTCTCTTTTAGTCCAATATAAAAGCAAGGAAACTGAACAAAAGCATCATGCATATAGTGCACAGAGTTATGACAAAAAAATATAGTGCACAAAGTGGTTGATGTTATCCCCCAGGCCAGAACTTCTTGTTTCCGAAGGCGAATCTATCAAACTTGATCAGCCATTAACGAGTAATCCTAATGTGGGTGGATTTGGTCAAGGGGATGCGGAAATAGTACTTCAAGATCCATTCCGTGTCCAAGGCCTTTTGTTCTTCTTGGCATCTGTTATTTTGGCACAAATTTTTTTTGGTTCTTAAGAAGAAACAGTTTGAGAAGGTTAAATTGTCCGAAATGAATTCCTAGGTTCTTGGATTTCCAATATCAAGTTTGTAAAAAGAATCAAATTCTTGTTTTGGGAATTCAATTATGTTATGTATGATCAACAATTATGAAAAGCTTTTTGCTTGTTTCTATTCCAAATGTCGATATCGGGAATTATTTGTACCGCATTCCTAGTCATAGTACATATATTATATTGTGAAGAAGATTATTTTACTTTATCCCTTCTTCTTTTTTCAATCCAAATTCGAGTGGTGTCACTAGGTCACTCTTGTGAGGTTGAAATGTCATAGAATGGAGCAATTGTTTTCTATTCGAATAGAATAAAATCTAAAATTTCACTGGATACTAAACATACGATAAGTAAGTGGAGAAGTAGGTTGAAATGTCATAGAATGGATCAATTGCTTTCTATGCTGTAAATCTAATCTATTCTAGTACTATATGCAAACCAATGACATGAATTTAATATTGGGGTGTGGTTCATACTTCCCATCAAAGGAAGACACGGACATCTGCTTAATTAAGAGGTGCGAGGTGTTAATCATAGTGAAATTCCATGCTGGATGTAGCCATAGTTTAAGGGTGAACTTGGATAAAATCTTGTATCTTTATTTCTCTTTCTCTCATCCTAACATTTAATTCTATGTTAATCATAAATAGTTTGAATATCTTACCAATAGGTCAATCTACTCTGATTAAAAAATCCAAACATGAAGTCACTATTAAATTGAAGTCCATTATATATATATATATGAAGTTGCTACTTAATTAATAATTTCCCTTGAATATTGCTTTACAAATACTGAGATACCCAAAGTTTTATTGTTCATCCAAGTATATATAATCGTTCATCTCAAGAGATCAAATTAAATGCCTATGCCACAAAAAAATGGATGTAATGCCAAAAACTAAATAGAATGTAATAATGGTATTTGCTTGTCTAAAGACGCTTACCACTTCGCTTTTCTGTATGCATGGTCATTCAGTAGATATTATAAAAGCTAACATGACATGAAAAGCTTGCATTTTTTTTCACATAAATTTAGCCAAGCGAAAGTGTATGAACTGAAACTTAATCATAAGCAAATGAATAGAAGAAAGAGATATATAAAAATAGCAGTCTACTAATTGTGTACCTGAGAACTGTGAATCTTCAAGAGAAGGCAACAAGGGATTTGCTGATTGTCGCACGGTTGATATCGAATCCATGAGGTTACCATTGCTCGAGCATATAGGAACACTCGAATGATTAGGAGGAATCTGAAGATGTTGAAGCAACTGAGAGTTGATCGATGGTCTTGTGGTGCATGCACAGGCAATTTAAATTGCTCTTTTTTTCTTCTTCTTTTTTGCTTGCAGTTAATCAAAATTTCGGAGCCTCATCATGATGCGAAGAACATAACTAGATAGCAACCAACACCAATTCTCTAGGCCTAATTCAACTATTTTGTCATTGAAAAACCTACATATTCCAAATATATCTTCTTGAAAATCTAATGAACTTTATAATTGTAAAAACCCTAAAAAAATCTGTTTGGAATCTAATAGTTTCCCCTTCTTTCTCTAAGTCCTCTTCCTGTAGAGAGAGCAATAAATCAAACAAAAAGAAAACAGTAGAGAGAGAGAGAGAGGACCTGTGCAGGTGGTGTCCCAACTGCTAGTTGAGCATACTGGTGATCAGGGGCGTGCGCGTTGTTATTTTGAGCCATAGAAACACTGGAATGACCATGACCATCATTCGAAGGTCTCACCATCGAGTCATGAACATTATTCGGAGCAACCTTCGTCGAGAAGTGCTTCTCAATTGATGGACGCACTATATCACTCCAAAAGTCCAGAAAATCTTCTTTGCCCCCGTTACTCGTCATGTTTTCTCTTCAATGGCCTAGAAGAAAACTGCAAGAAGAACAGGAAATTTGATAGCTACAAAACCCCCCCAAAAACCCTAGCAAGAGAGCCAGAGAAATCACCCTACTCAATCAAAAGGTGAAACACATGAATATTTAGTCAATTAAAGAGTTCTACTTATGTCAAAGCCATAGAGAGAGAGAGAGAGAGAGAGAGAGAGAGAGAGAGAGAGAGAGAGAGAGAAAGAAGAGAGCGATAATAAGCTCGGTTGAAACTGACAACCTGGAGATAAAACAGAGTTGGAGTGTTCTTGGGTTTGTGGGGATTACGTTCTTATCTTCACTCTGTAAAGATTCCTAGTGCTGGATGGATTCTACATTAAAAGAACAACTTCTAAATATTCTTCTTTTCTTTTGTTTTTAATTTATAACAGACTAAATTTGTTTTTCCCTTTCATCGGGAGATTGAGGTGAACCAAGAATTACTTCAGGTGATATTGAAGGAATTGAAGATAATGCTTCTACTTATTCGAGAGCTTGTCAAACAAAGAGATATAAGAGGGCATGGAGAATTATTGCCGGACGAAGCAAAGTAAATGTGGAGAGAACAAGAAAAAGACCACAAACTTGAAGGATATAAATATATCTTCTCTAATCTTAACAAAGGTGGGGCCCTCCTTTTCGATTTTGAAGAAAAGGATGACAGTAATATCAAACCACTTTAAAGAGAATTCTCACACTTTGAATTGTTAAATTTTTTTAAATATTTAATCACATTTTATCTAATAACTTTGAATTTTTTAAAATTTTTGTAAGGGTCCCACAAATTTTACAATCTTTCCAAACCCCTTATCGCCTTTATAATATTTTTTTCAAAGTCTTAGATGAAAATTCAACCTATATATGTAAGCAGGAGAGTTATGATATTTAACTCCTTTCCCATGAGCTTTCGGATTCTTTTTACAAACGTTTCCTAACTATTGTTCCACATAATTCAGTATAACATTAAATTAATTTTTCCAAAGCACTGAATATGATTCTTGGATGTCCCATCAATCAAAGATGAGAAGGCTTTAAAATTTAGGGTCTCTAGTTGAAACCTAGAGCCTATGTTAATTAAAATAACGGAATCTATTTCGAAAAATCTAAAGTTTGTCTTTGAATAAAAGAAATTAGAATATATGAATTTTGATAAGTAGCGCACGATATATCTATTACATGTGATGGGTATTGTTCACGCTTTAAATCTGCAAATATGCAATGTGTTTCTTTTAGCCCCTATAATCTCCATGATTAGTGGGAACAAGCTTTCTAGAAGTGTGTTTACATTATGTTGAAATTTATTATTGGTTCAAGGATTAGAATTAACGAAGTTGTTTACTGGAGGAGGATGAATCTTACCAAATGTAGTACATTATATTGGGAAGTGTCTGGGGATACCTATCTAGTTGTAGCATTAAGGGAAAAAACTTAAGATATGTCCACTAGAAGTTCTAAAACTTGTTAGAAAAATACAATTAAATCCTAAAACTTACAAAAATTGTAATCAAGTCCTAAAACTTGACAAAATCATGCAATTGAGTCCTTTTTGTTAACTCCGCCAACTAGAGTGTAGCATCACCTCACTAGGTGAGGAGCTATCGAGGCTGGTGACATGCCCATCACTGAAAGGGCCGGCGAAGGTCGTTAGCCTAGGGCAAGGGTGGTCGGCTTTGGGTGAGGCCTCGCCAGCCCCAAGTGAGGGACGATGACCCTCACTAGGCATGGGTTGAGGCTCGCCCAAATCTGGGCAACATCGGCCCTCGCTTAGGGCTAGCGAGGGTCGCCGACCTTGGGTTATGGCCATATCTAGGCGAGGCTCGTTGGCCCCTCCGGTGATGGGTGGCGGCAGTGGCAATGCCTCATCGGTGAGGCCTGCCATTCCTTTTCTTTTTTTTCTTAGTTTTGTGTATTTTAATTAAAAATTTAGCTTTCTAATTTAATTTAAATATGATTTGAAAAATAAAATAAAAAATTCCATGTAAGAGAGAGAAATTAATTAAAAAATGCAACATCAGCATTTTCCGTTAACCTAGTGGACTGAATTAACGGAAGGACTTAATTAAATCAATTTGACAAGTTTTAGGACTTGATTACACTTTTTATTACATTCTCAATTGCATTTTTACGACAAGTTTTAAGACTTGCGGTGCACATATCCCAAAAAACTTTTCTTCATATCACTTTAGTGCCAATTTGGTGAAAATACGATTATTTAAGTGCTTCCAGTGCCAAATTCCAGCCAAAAGTCCAACGCGACTTTTCTAATATAATATTTGTTCATATGTGGCATTTAAAAGAAAAAGAAAGTCCAGATGGAAAAGAAGTGAAATTATTTTTTATTTCCCTCAACCGTACAACGACGACCCTCGTCCCCCTTCGTCATTGATCGATAAGAATCGTTGGTATAAAGCTTGGGGTCGCGAACGTGGAAACAAGGGTAGAAGCAGCGAAATACATGAATCCCAAACTGAACCACACACCCAATAATTCGATTTTCTAATCTATGCTGTTTCAACGATGACAGAGGAGAGCCTTTCCTAGTGCACTGCAGTTCAAATTTTCACCATGGAGTTCGATAAATTTTAAATATGACTTCGATTCCTTCCTGATTTGTCTTCTACTTTTTTTTCTTTCTTTTTTTCTGTTCACTTGGTGCCTACCAAATTCCATTGCTATTTGCTGCGCTTTGGAGGGGGAAATTGAGTTTGTAAGGAAGGTGTCCGATGGAATGACGAAGTTGAACTCCATTTTGAGGAGTTTTTGTTCGAGAGAGAGTAAGTCTCTTGAAAATGGAAGCTTTGGTCGAACTGCCGTTGCTGTGGCTGCAGATCTGCAGATGGACTAGCAGCGTGTTATTTCTGATATGGAGATGGAACTCTTCATGGCTGTGGAGTCGAGAATCGATGAGGTGAAGTTGGGGATGAGCCTAGATCTAAGAGGTCACCGAGCCCATATCTGACATCGACTGAGGTGATTGCCTTCATTACCTTCCTCATCTTCATCAACACCTCATCATCTTCCACCTTTTCTTCTTCTTTGATTTTGTGCAAATTGAAAAAAAAAAAAAAAAATTCAAACGTGGACAAGAACCCTAATTTGGACAGGGTTTATATTTGGGGCAAAGAATGTAGAAGATGCGTGCTGGCAAGCCACATCTTCAGGAAAAGTGACAAAATATTGACACATTGGATTTTTGGCATCCCAAATCAGAGTTGACACTTAAGTGATCATTTTTTTCTAAATAAATGGCACTTAAATAATCCAACGAAAAGTTTTAGCATCAAAATGAGCACCGTATGAAAATTATGAAACTTCTAATGTCTTTTTCCCTAGTATAAATGTAAGAAACAATAGTGACGCTATAAATAGGTGCACTGGAGTCATTTATAATTATTCTTTGAATCGTTGAGGGTTTGAGCTCCTCGAGTCCTCAGTCGAGAGAAGCGGCCAGGCCTTGATTGTCTTGTGTAAGAGCGAAACATGAGAGGAAGGGGCACGGGAAACACGAGTGAGCGACACGGCTAGAAGCACAATCGTGTGTAAGATTGCTTTGCCACACTGATCTAGCGTTATGTTCGTGACACATGCATATTGAATAATTGCCCAAAAAATAAGAAGATGATGGTCAATAATGCGTTGCTGACATTATCAAAAGATTCATATTTATATAACAATGAATTTAAACCGAATCAAGTTTTCTTCAATAATTTACCAACCCCGTTCAAGCAATCGTTTGTATTTGCACGGTCACGATTAACAAGAAGAAAAGATGATTACAAAGCATCCAAATGAGCCACATTTCAATTTCTCCAAAAGAGAAAAGAATAATACTTTCTAATGATTTAAAATTAAGTTATTTCTTTCAAATAAGTCACAATCAATCATTAAATTGGCGAGTTACGAGAAAAGATCTTGGGCGTTGGAGGAAAGAAGAAATAACCAGCACGACAAACTTAATAGGAAAAAGTCAAAAGTCAAATCATGCACTCACCACTTATAGAAAGGGCTTAACCACCAGGGTTCACTAGCAGAGTGGTTTCGATCATAACCGGCGTTTACACCTACAAAAAGTCTTTCTCTTGAACATACAAACCAATTCGTTAAACCATTGTCATCCTTATGACAGGAAAAGAACAAAGCAGGTCATGTATGCCTCAGTCTCTTCTATGGCAGCAAATGGGGTGGCTTGTCGCCCCCGAAAACAACTCCCATCTCTCACCTCCTCTCCATTCATGTGCTGCCTTGGTGAGTAATCACTTGTGACTTGATTCATCATCAACTGATGAGGACGATGATCCTTCCTGATGAGGATTAGATACAAGCTCTGCATCGACCGGCCCATCATGAGCATTGACATCGTTCGTTCATGGCTCATCGCTTGTCCTCATCACCAACTTCCCAATATCATCTTTCATGGGGTAATAACTCGAGCCGGAAGGAGGGCGCAGCACCACATCCGGGTGGGGATTCGATGATGAAGTGATTCCCGAATGACGCCCCACGTTGTCTTGATTGAAGCTGGCTTGGTTGTTCCTCGTATGGGCATTGACATCATTCGTGCATGGCTCATTGCTTGTCCTCATCACCAACTTCCCAACATCATCTTTCATGGGGTAATAACTCGAGCCGGAAAGAGGGCGCAGCACCACATCTGGGTGGGGATTCGCTTTTTCTGTATGCATGGTCATTTTGTAGTTATTATAAAAGCTAAAATAACATGAAAAGCGTGACAATGGTCCAGCAAATTTAGCCAAGCGGAAGTGTGAGAACTGAAACTTACTCAATAAGCAGATGAACAAAACAAAGAGATATATAAAAATGGAAGTCTACTAATTGTGTACCTGAGACCTGTGAATCTTCAAGAGAAGGCAACAAGGGATCAGCTGATTGTCGCAGGTTACCATTGCTCGAGCATATAGGAACACTTGTATGATTAGGAGGAATCTGAAGATGTTGAAGCAACTGAGAGTTGATCAATGGTCTTGTGGTGCACCAGTAATATAACCCTCGAAAATAAAAAGGACTTTCGAAAAATTGGGAAGGGCCTTCCGGTCATTTTCCTCACGCATGCACAGGCACTTCACATTGCTCTTCTTTTTACTTGCAGTTAATCAAAATTCCAGAGCCTCATCATGATGCGAAGAACATAACTAGCTAGCAACCAAGACCAATTCTCTAGGGCCTAATTCAACTGTTTTGTCATTGAAAAGCCTACATATTCCAAATATATCTTCTTGAAAATCTAATTAACTATTATATCATTAAAACCCTAGAAGAAATCTGTTTGGAATCTAATAGTTTTCCCATCTTTCTCTAAGTCCTCTTCCTATAAGGAGAGCAATAAATCAAACGAAAAGAAAACAGTAGAGAGAGAGAGAGGACCTGTGCATGTGGTGTCCCAACTACTAGTTGAGCACTCTGGTGATCAAGGGCGTGCCCATTGTTATTTTGAGCCACAGAAACACTCGGATGACCATGACCATCTTTCGAAGGTTTCGCCATCGAGTCATGAACATTATTCGCAGCATCCTTCGTCGAAGAGTGCTTCTTAATTGATGGACACACTATATCACTCGAAAAGTTTGGAAAATCTTCTTCACCCCCGTTACTTGTCATGTTTTCTCTTCAATGGCCTAGAAGAAAATTGCAAGAAGAACAGGAAATTTAATAGCTACAAAGCCCCCCACAAACCCTAGCAAGAGAGCCAGAGAAATCACCCCACTCAATCAAAAGGTGAAACACATGAGCATTTAGTCAATTGAAGAGTTCTATTTATAGCAAAGCCAAAATGTGAAACACATGAGCATTTAGTCAATTGAAGAGTTCTATTTATAGCAAAGCCATAGAGAGAGAGAGAGAGAGAGAGAGAGAGAGAGAGAGAGAGAGAGAGAGAGAGAGATAATAAGTTCAGTTGAAACTGACAACCTGGAAATAAACCAGAGTTGGAGTGTCATTGGGTATTTGTGGATTAACTTCTTATAACAACTTCTAAATATTCTTCTTATTTATTTATTTTACAACAGACTAAATTTGCTTTTCCCTTTCATCAGGAGATTGTGGTGACCCAAGAATTACTTCAGGTGATATTGAAGGAATTGAAGATAATGCTTCTACTTATTCGAGAGCTTGTCAAACAAAGAGATATAAGAGGGCATGGAGAATTATTGCCGGACGAAGCAATGTAAATGTGGAGAGAACAAGAAAAAGACCACAAACTTAAAAGGATATAAATATATCTTCTCCAATCCTGACTAAAGTGGGGCCCCCTTTTTCGATTTTGAAAAATCGATGAGAGTAATATTAGACCACTTTAAAGAGAATTCTCACACTTTGAATTGTTAAAAAAATTAAAATACTTAATCACGTTTCTTTTATAACTTTGAATTTTCTAAAACAGTTGTAGTGTTCCCACAAATTGTATATGGTATCAGAACTTGAAATTCTGATTTCAAATCTTTTCAAACCTTTTTATCTTCTTTATAATATTTTTCACACTTAGTCTTAGATGAAAATTCAACCTATAGTAAGGAGGAGCGTTATGATATTTAACTCCGTTCCCATGAGCTTTGAAATTCCTTTTACAAAGGTTTCCTAAGTATTATTCTACATAATTCAGTATAATATTAAATTAATATTTTCCAAATCACAGAATATGATTCTTGGATGTCTGAGAAGGCTCTAAAAATTTGCAGTCTCTAGTCGGACCCAAGAACCTATAATAATTAAATAGCGGAACCTATTTTGAAAAATCTAAAATTTGTCTCTGACAAAAAAAAAATAGAATATATGAACTTTGATAAGTAGCACGTGATATATTCTAGGGGTGAGCCACAGTCAAAGGTTGTCCCTGGTTCTAGGACTATTGGAACCTGTATAGTACGGGTTGGTCCTTGATTCTGGGGTTTTAGGGTTGGTGACCAATCCTATATATATAAAGAAATTTTTTTTCGTGGAATAAAAAAAAAGTTGATGTAAAGGTAGATTTAGGCTCTTTTTCTTTCATTTTATAAATATATCCCAAACCCTAAGCCCCTGCCTCCTCTTTTTTTAGAGTTAAAAATAGAAACCATGTTGAGCGTTGCCTCTCTTTGCTCTCCTCTCTGCGCTCTTTGCTAGATTTGGCCGTTTTTCTTTCATTTCAAAATAAGTAGATTCTTTTGTTTTAGATATGGATTATCTTACAGAGGAGATTATCATCGATAAATAGAATTTATATGTTGAAGTTGAATGAATAAAAGTGGTGAGATGTTCTATCAATTGCACTACTAGTATTTTCAATTTAAAACTATTGTGAAGTATTAACTATGTTTGTTGTTTGTTTTGTTTTCAAGTGTTCCAAAGTTGAAGCAATCTTTTACTAATGAACAAGATATGGAGTTGTATAATTCATGGTTTATGTTATGTAGTTTGACCATTTTGGCAAGTGGAGATTTTTATTGTTGCCTTATCTGAGATATCTATTTTATTTGTATTTGTATTCATAGTTTTGTTGCTCAATATCGCATTGTCAATGAATATGTAATTTTATAAAGTACGTTTGTCTTTTCAAGGAATACAAAAAAAGAAAAAAAAGAAAAGAAACAGTTGGTCCCAGGTTGACCTTGGAATCAGACCATGCCCATAGGGTCGGTCCAGTCCTTGATCCCAAGCTCAATAGGGCCGGTCCTCAGTCCCAAAAGTTGAGGGCCAACATCCTAGGGTTAGGTGCTGGACTGACCTAATTCGGATCATGCTTACCCCTAGATATATCTATTACATGTGTTGTGTATTGTTCGCACTTTTAATCTGCAAATATGCAATTTAATTCTTTTAGTCCCTATAATCTAAAAGATTAGTGAGAAGAAGCATTCCAGAAGCGTGTTCACGTTCTATTGAAATTGATGACTGGTTCATGGATTAGAATTAACAAAGTTGTTTACTAGAGGTGGATGAATCTTACCAAATGTAGTACATTATATTAGGAAGCGTCTAGGGATTTGTATCTAGTTGTAGTATTAAGGGAAAAAATTTCTCTTCATATCACTTTAGTGCCAAATTGGAGAAAAAACAATTACTTAACTGCCGAAGACGGCGACAAATTCCAGTCAAAAGTCTTACTTGACTTTTCTAATATAATATTTATTCATATGTAGCATTTTTATAAGAAAAAGAAAGTCCACGTGGCAAAGAAGTGAAATTACTTTTTATTTCCCTCAACTAAACAAGGACGAACCTCTTCCTCTTCATTATTGATCGATAAGACTTGTTAGGAGAAAAGGACACCAAGAATACCATAAGTATTGTACGAAGATCACTTGAGTACTATAGTTTTTTTTTTGCTCATTTGAGTACCATAATTTTTTAAAAATGCTCACTTGAGTGCAATCGATATCGGAAATCTGACGTGGACGCCGAA
>BCNH02000002.1:11470819-11506363 GCA_001662345.2 Metrosideros polymorpha var. glaberrima | reverse complement strand
CAAGGAACCAACATTAAAAATAAAATAAAAAATAAAAAAAGGGGAAACGTAGGGTCAAAATTTGAGGAAACCGGTTGAAAAAGTTTACCGATTTCCTCAAAAAAACCCTGTGGCTAATCGTCCTATGCTTATCATAAAAAATTTGCTTTTGTTATTTTTTTTTTTGGTGCCAGCCATAAATATGTGGCTGGCATTTACACGGTTAGACTGTGCATCAGTCTGACCGTGCTCTAGCCTGCTAGTAGCCTAGCACAATTTTTATGAAAGAAATAGGGGATATGGGATCCACCCACTTTTCTCTCTCTCCGTCTGTCCCTCCCACTCTCCACTTTTCTCGTCTGTCCCTCCCTCCCTCCCTCCACTTTTCTCTCTCTCCAACTCCCTCCTGCAATTTCTCATCCCCTTCCTCCTCGTCTCCTTCGACTCCATGGACACCAAAATCGGAGGGCGTCTTCTCCGTACCCGGCCGCAGAGCTCGAGCCCAAGGCTCGCAACCGCCATGGCCACGGAGCTCGAGCCGACGTCTTCTCCGTCCCGTTCTCCTTCCCCGACGCTCTCCCTCCCTCCTCCTCCTCTCTCCCCCAGGGCCTCGAGCCGACGTCTTCTCCGTCCCGTTCTCCTTCCCCGACGCTCTCCCTCCCTCCTCCTCCTCTCTCCCCCAGGGCCCAGATCCGTCTCCTCCTCATTCCGTTCACCTCAGTGACAAGGTGGAGCCGGAACCGAGAGGGAGAGAGAGAGCCGAGAGGGATGGGAGCAGCTTGTGGAACACGCGTGTCCGTGCGTGTCCCACGCGTTGACCGCGTGTCCAAGTCTTGGACACGCGTCCGACATGGACACGTGCGCAATATGCATGTGTCCGTGCGCAATATGCATGTGTCCGTGTAACATAGCCGAAGACCCTTGCCAGCCACAAAGGCTTCGCCTAGACTGGACGAGGGCTGCGAAGGCCTCAGGCAAGACTTTCGCGACCTTGCCAGTCGCGAGCAAGGCGACCTCATCCAAATCCGACGAGAGCCTTCGCTGGCTTACCTGCACTCGCTTGTGATTAGCAAGGCGACGAAGGCCCCGAGCGAGGCCATCGCGACCTCGCCGGCTGCGGGCAAGGTGCCCTCGCCTAGATCTGGTGAGGGCCTTCACCAACGACCGCAAGCAAGCAAGGCCGGTGAGAGTCGCCGGTGACCCTCGCTGGCCCGAAAAAAAGAGAGGCAAAAAAGATAAAAAGAAAAAGTTTAAATAATTATAAAATAATAAAATAATCTTTCTGGCGTCCATGTCGGATTTCCGATGCCGATGGCACTCAAGTGAGAAAAAAAAAAAAGCACTCGAGTAATTTACATACAAAATTTATGACACTTCTGGTGTCATTCACCCGACTTGTTGGTATGAAGCTTGGGGTGATGATGAGGATTGCGAACGTGTAAACAAGGGCAGAACCCACGAAATACATGAATCCCAAACTGAACCACACACCCAATAATTCGATTTTCTATCTAAGTTGTTTCAACGAAGACGGAATAGAGCCTTTCCCAGCACCGCAGTTTAGATTTCTCCATAGAGTTTGATAAATTCTAAATATAACTTCGATTCCTTCCTGATTTGTCTTCTACTTTCTTTTTTTCCTTTTTTTTTTTTCTATTCTCTTGTTGTCTACCAAATTTCATTGCCATTGGCTGCGTTATAGAGGGGGAAATTGAGTGTGTAAGGAAGGTGTTCGATGGAATGACCAAGTTGAACTCTATTTCGAGGAGTTTTTGTTCGAGTGAGAGTAAGTCTCTCGAAAATGGAAGCTTTGGTAGAACCGCCATTGCCATGGCTGCAAATCTGGAGATGGACTAGCAGCGTGTTCCTTCTAACCTGGAGATGCAGCTCTTCATGATTGTGGAGTTGGGGATGAGCCTAAGTCTGAGAGGTCACCAAGCCCATATCTTACTTCGACTGAGGTGACGACCTGCATTACCGTTCTCAATTTTATCAGCACCTCCTCATCTTCCACCTTTTTTTCTTCTTCTTTTTTTTGGTAAGTACCTTTTCTTACTTCTTTAATTGTGTGCAAATTGAAAAAACAATGTCAAACATGGACAAAAACCCTAATTTGGACAGGGTTTGTATTTGGGGCAAAGATGTAGACGATACATGCTAGCGAGCCACATCGGTCAAGGAAATTGATAAAATATTGCCACATCAGAATTCTAGCATCTCAAATCGAAATTGGCACTTAAGTGATCAATTTCTTTTTAAATAGGTGGCACTTAAGTAATCCAACAAATTTGACACCAAAGTGAGCGTCGTACGAAAATTATGATGAAAATTATGAAACGTCTAGTGTTTTCTTCCCTAATATAAATGTAAGAAAAATAGTGACGCTATAAATAGGTGCATTGGAGTCATTTAGGGCACGCATGGTAACACTTATGAATTAGAATTTCTACTCCAAAAGTACTTCTGGAGTAGAAATCCGTTTTTTAATACAATTTCAGTTTTTTACTTCTGGAACAGAAATGCATTTGATAAAATAACTTTGAATTTCTGCTCTAAAAGTGTTTTTTTCTCTCCACAAGTTGTTTTGGCCCAAAAAACAAAAGTAATTTTTTTTTACTTCTCTACTCTTGGAACGTTTTCTTTTTTGCCAATTGAGTCATAAACCTTTTACATTTGTGCCAATTCAATCCATTTGAACGACCGACTTTAACGTGGCGCGCTGATTGGCCAAAATAATAATATTTTAATATTTTAATATATTCAATATTTTTTATTTTTTATTTTTTTCCTTTTTGCTTAGAAGTGTGGTCGGCCAACTGTCGATAAGGGTCGCCGGAGCTCACCATGGTTGCAGGAAAAGGCGACCTCGTCCGCAACTAGCAAGACCATGGCCGGCTTCGCCCGCAGCCAGCGAGTCATGGGCAAGGCCATGGTGAGGCTTGCAATGGGTCGCAATGCGTCGTCGGAGCTCGTGATGGCTAGCCTTGCGATGGCCTTGCCGATCGTTGGTGAAGCCGACCATGGCCTCGTGTGCCTATGTGAGGCTGGGCGAGCTCCAACAACCCTCGCAGACAGCTCGCCAGCCACACTTCTTGCTGTGCAATCCTTATCTTGCCTTTTGTAACATGATATTGTATTGTAGGATTTGTATTATGTGTAATTGAGGATTTGGTACTAGGTCTTCTTATAAAATGTGTTTTTGAATTTGCATTCTTTCATTGAGGATTTCCTATGTTGTACTAGATTTTATCTCGAATATCATGGATTGTAGGTTAAGATAAATAATTTTTTTGCAAAAGAGTTTGGATTACCTTTGTTGCGGAAATAGAATTGACGCGCCTTTATCAAACGCATTTCTCTTCCAGAAGCATAAATTTTCTACTGATTCATCAAACACATTTCTTATCCAGAAATCTACTTTGGGAGTAGAAGTAAAAAAATCAATTTCTTGCCAGAAGTTGATTTCTAGAGCAGAAGTATTGCCATTCGTGCCCTTATACTTATCCTTTGAATCGTTGAATTCTCTTATTTGTTAGGATTCTATCTCCCCAACTTGTTCACAAGAGTAATTTTGGAAGGCTACTCTCTTGGGTGAGGGTGTGATCTCCTCGAGTCCTTCAGGACTTGATTGTCTTGTGTAAGAGCGAAACATGAGAGGAAAAGGGCGCGGGAAACACGAGTGTGCGACCCCGGCTAGAAGCACAATCGTGTGAAAGATTGCTTTGCCACACTGATCTAGCGTTAGGTTCGTGACACATGCATATTGAATAATTGCCCAAAAAATAAGAAGATGATGGACAATAATGCGTTGCTGACATTATCAAAAGATTCATATTTATATAACAATAAATTTAAACCAAATCAAGTTTTCTTTAATAATTTACCAGGCCCGTTCAAGCAATCATTTTTAATTGCACGGTTACAATTAACAGGAAGAAAAGACGATTAGAAAGCATCCAAATGAGCCACATTGAATTTCTCCAAAAGAGAAAAGAATAATACTTTCTAATGATTTAAAATTAAGTTATTTCTTTCAAATAAGTCACAATCAATCATTAAATTGGCTGGATATGCAAAAGCATCTTGGGCGTCGGAAGAAAGAAGAAATAACTAGCATGACAAACTTAATAGAAAAAAGTCAAAATTCAAATCATGCACTCACCACTTATAGAAAGGCTAATCCTTAACTACATGACCAGGGTTCACTAGCAGAGTGGTCTCCATCATAACCGGAATTCACACCAATTCATTAAGCCATTGTCATCCTGATGACAGAAAAAGGAACAAAGCAGATCATGTATGCCTCAGTCTATTCTATGGCATCAAATGGGGTGGCTTGTCACCCCCGAAAACAACTCCCGTCTCTCACCTCCTCTCCATTCTTGTGCTGGCTTGGCGAGTAATCACTTGTGACGTGATTTACCATCAACTGATGAGGGTGATGATACTTCCTGATGCGGATTAGAAACAAGCTCTGCATCGATCGGCCCATCATGACCATCATGAGCATTGACATCATGCGTGCATGGCTCATTGCTTGTCCTCATCACCAACTTCCCGATATCATCTTTCATGGGGTAATAACTCGAGCCAGAAGGACGGCCCAGCACCACATCCGGGTGGGGATTCGATGATGAAGTGATTCCCGAATGACGCCCCACGTTGTCTTGATTGAAGCTGGCTTGGTTGGTCCTCATATGAGCATGATGATATCCCTCACGTCCATGCCTTGTGTTGTCGGGGTCATCACTCGAAGCCGTCGCGTTGTCCGCTGGAGTTCCTAACCTCAGTTCTAGATCGGGTTTTGTTTCGCTCCTTGGCAACAACGATGACGGCTGTGGGCAGCCGTAATCTGGTTCCCAAAGGCACAAAACAGACAGTTAAGTTTCACCCTTGTTGTGTTTTTTGTCCCTTTTAGTTCGATATAAAAGCATGGAAACTGAACAAAAGCGTCATGCATATAGTGCCCGGAGTAGTAATGCGGTAAAAGCTAATCTAATCTAGTACCATATGCAAACTAATGACATGTATTTAATTCTATGTTAATCATTTAAAGTTTGAATATCATACCAGTAGGTCAATCTACTCAAGATTATATAATATAAACATGAAGTCACTACTAAATTGAAGTGCACCTGCTCAACATATTCGTAAAGTTACTACTTAATTAGTATTTTCCCTTGGAAATTACTTTACAAATATAGAGATACCCAAAATTTTACCGTTCATCCAAGTATATATAATCGTTCATCTCAAGAAATTGAATTTAATGTCTATGCTACATAAAATGGATGTAACGCCAAAAACAAA
Source organism: Metrosideros polymorpha var. glaberrima (assembly GCA_001662345.2). Lineage (NCBI taxonomy): Eukaryota > Viridiplantae > Streptophyta > Magnoliopsida > Myrtales > Myrtaceae > Metrosideros > Metrosideros polymorpha. The sequence continues at coordinate 11,501,074 of BCNH02000002.1, read as the reverse complement.
ATAGAATGTAATGACCATATTTGCTTGTCTAGAAAGATGCTTGCTACTTCGCTGTTTCTGTATCATGCATAGTCATTCAACAGATATTATAAAAGCTAAAATTACATGAAAAGCTTGCATATTTTTCACAGAGAAGCGTAAGAATGGTCCACTGAATTGAGCTGAGCGAAAGTGTACGAACTGAAACTTTCTCATAAGCAATGAATAAAAGAAAGAGCTGCTAATTGTGTACCTGAGACCTGTGAATCTTGAAGAGAGGGCAACAAGCGATTTGCTGATTGTTGCCCGGTTGATATCGAATCCACGGGGTTACTACTGTTCGAGATTATAGGAACACTTGAATGATCAGGAGGAATCTGATGATGCTGAAGCAACTGAGGGTTGATCAATGGTAGTGGCGCTCGTGGTGCACCAGTAATAGAACCCACGAAAGATGGACTTTCCAAACTTGGGAAGGGCCTTCCAGTCGATTCCCTCAAGCGATCGTCCAAGATAAAGAGTGGTTCCATGTTGCTCCTTAGTAGGGAGTCATGAGGAAACTCAAGATAGTGAATCCTAATAAAAGGGTCATTAGAACAAAACAAATCACCATACACATGTCGTAACAATTTGCTAAAGGTATTGAATTAACTTGCGTACAGAAATGATTAGAGGGCTTGTATTATCCTACATCTCTATCCTATACAAAAACAAGTACATTACAATGGACTGCAAATCAGGACATATAGTGTACCTGTAAGTGGAAGCTTCATCATCGGTGAAATCAGAAATCGCCATCCACGAGGCAGCCATCATGGGGCGTAGTTCGTCCTCGATGTAGAAATGAGGCGGCTCGTATAACTGCAACAAAAGTTGAATACGTTAGTACATTTGCATGCATACACATAATGTACGTCTATACTCAAGAATGTGAACATGACAATGGAGTCTACGATGATGATAATATTCAGAACATTGTTATGGTTATGCGTCAGACCTCAATTTGAAGAATTTTTGGGTTGCCGCTGTATACAACTCCTATGGCTGAAATGTTCGACCAATCTATCCTGATTTTCTTCTTTATACCGTCTTCCAATATCTCCCAATTCAGTTGTTTCTTCGCGTAATACCACTTTGCCGTAAGATGAGTTAAATTTCGAGACCGTATCTGCACATGTTTTCACATAAATGACACAAGAGAATCTTTAGAATAGAAATGCCTGTATATATATCTTTACACACGGGCATGTAAGGTACAAATTTACCTGGTATCGGCCAATCCTAAGGAGAGACACCGATTCACTTGTGGGCTTGAAACTCTGAACTCTGAGCGGTTCACTTGAGGGACGATCGATTTGTCCCTCAGTCGGATGGCCATCACCATTTGAAGGATTCGCCATTGAATTGTGGATATTAATCGCAAAATCCTCCGATGGGAAGAGCTACTCAATTGATGGAAACTCTATATCACTCCACGATTTCACAAACCTTCTTCGCCTCCTGTGCTGATCGAATTTCCTCTTCACTTATCAAAAGAAAACCTTCGCAAGAAGAATCAGAAATAGGTCACAGGAACTCCCAAAAACCCTAGCAAGAAAGCTAGAGAAATCCCGACTCGCAGAACGAAGCGAAGTAAATTTGGAGGGAACAAGAAAACGAAAACAAATTTGAGGTGAACCACCTCCTGATTTTTAGTTGCACTTTCTTGATATACGCCCGAGTAACTTGCATAACAGCAAGTACCATTGCTTCCTACGAGTAACGGTGCAACTTCTAACCACCTTTTTTTATTTTACTTGCAGAGGGCTACCGACCCACTAATTTGCATGTGTGATCAAAGAAACAAATCCAATGACATTATTCAAGAAAAATGAAATCCATGGGGTAATTTACAACAAAATTTAGATGGTGGAATATTTCAATCCCACTCGGTATAATTTGCTTGCCTGCAAGCAGATACAACGCAATACTATATAGTTCTTTCTGTTTTTTTTCCCCCTTGAATCTCACTTAGTGAAATTTGAGGAAATCCACCAAGTGAGGGTTTTTTATTTTTTTTAATTTCTCCAAGAAACCAGTTAAACAAGTTAAGCACTTTCCTTGAGAAATTTTGAGGTGGAAAGCCACCACTTCATTTTGGAGTTTCCCGGCACCGTCAGCTCAGCATTTCCCTTTTAGTTTTAATTCCTTTATCTTCACCTGATTAATCTACATTTTAATTTTGAAGAGTGATTTTTGGTGAGGTCAACCTTTAATAATATTTTGGATGCCCACTCTTATCCAATATATGCTCCTTGAGAGCAACAAGACCGGCACCTTATTTGGGGAAAGCGGACATGGCTCTAGCTAACTCTACTCGCATCGAAGAGTGGCATGGGGTGATTAATCTTAGCAAAAGTGATGGATAAATTGGCATTCTTAACATATCAAAAGATTCATAATCATGTAAAACCAAGTTTAAACAGAATTAAGTTTTCGATGAAAGCTTTCAAAAGTAATCTATTATATTTGGTATTGAAATCAAAGTATTAGTGACCCCATTAAAAATTTCATTAAATTTCAGTAACTACAGATGAAAACCACTTGTTACTGTGCTTGTCCAGTATTCCTACATTCGCTTCATTCCCTGGCACATTTCTAAATACTTCTGCTCTGTTATTTGTCTTATCGAACTATTTATCAAGAATATACTTGTCAGTTAATTCTTAGTACAAATAAAAGTAGAAATACAAAATTCGATTTCAAAATCAGTTTATTAAATGACGTCATAGCTAGATTGTTATCGCGTGTCTAAATATGATCCATTTAAATAAGCATCATGGCGCTTGTCAAGCATACTAAATCAGGAATATTTCCAATTTTTAAAGTATGGATTACGGATACCATGAAAAAAAAAATACCACGTGAAAACTACGAATGATATGTAGTTACTGAAATTTTCAAATTCCGCTTGTCAAGCATACTTGTTATTGAGCTCATCGTTCTTGAATTTTTATTTTGTTAAATACAGTCATTGAAATTTTTAAATTTCCCTCGATGTGGTCTTTCCGTAAAAAAAGCTAATGGCGTTAGCTGACTAGGAGACGAGCTCTAGTACTATAAACAAAATCTAACAGAACTTATATTTCTCTACATAAAGAAAAAGGAAAAGTGCTCAAATACTAGTGTTCATAGTTGAGCAAGAAAAGCTTCCAATCCAGCATTGTAGAAAACTCACCTTATTTTGTCGCCTTCGTTATCGAGGCGACCCAAAAAAGAAAAAAAACTGTTGCCCTAGACACCAAAGGCCAATTTTTTTTTAATTCACTTAAGATAAAGGCGACGGAGCAAATGCGACAAATATTTCGCAATGAAAGAGTTTTATCATATTTGCTTAAGACAACAAAGTTTGGACCTAAGGCAACAAATCCCCTATAAATTACTTTACTTATGAATTTCATAGTGATAGAGAACTTGTAACTTGCTATCCTCTTGCCTAGCAAGTAAAGATTTGCCTCTATAGAAAGGATGATTCATTTGTATCTTCATGAGAGTCAAACTCATTGTCAAAATCCATGTTGTATATTTATACATATAAGAAAGAGGTTGATCTCTTTCCTTCTCTCATGATACAATCCTCTTTCCCCTACGTCCTCTTTCTCGTCGGTCCACAGGGACAAAAATGCAGGATTTGTGCCAAAAGCGATATTTTGTCACTTAGCCCATTTTCTTATTTTTTAGCGTTTGGAGATTTTTGTGTTTGTACTATTTTAAAAATGACGAATTCTCTTTTCCACGTCAACTTTTAGATTTTCATTACAAGGGTTTTCTAACTATATCATCATGTAATTTTCGAAATAGACTGACTTAACTTATGATTTTGTCAAAAGCACATAATATTGGCATATCACTTTCTCCTCATACATGGCCCGAAGCATACCGAAGTACGCAAACTCCAATTGAATAAAAAATAAATAACAAAAAGATCAGTGCACGAAGATAAATAACAAAATCTATTTTGAAACTTTATAATCTCTGTCTGACAAAAAACAATAACGGTTAGAATATCTAAACTTTAATGTGTAGCACGTGATGTATATATTGCATGTGTTGGATAGTCGTTCACTTAAAATTGATAAAAATGCAAGATGATTCTTGTAGGCCCTGTGTTCTCCATAACAGAAGCATGATCGAGAAGCATCGATCTGGCAACTCCCTTAGGACAATGTATCTGTTCTTTTTCAAAGACTCATCATGAGCAAATTACATCAAATCTTCCAGAACTTTTGCTTATTTATTTAGTTATTATTGTAATTGGCGTAACTTTATTTACAATATATAATGCCAAAGTTGGACCTGTTCTTCCACCAAAGCACGAGAAAAGCTTTCCAATCATCATGATCGGAGGATAAATATTAAAGTCTTTAACATTGAAAAAAGAAGAATTTATCCGACATAAAAAGTTTGACAGAACAATCAGTGAAATGAAGGAAAACCAATGTCATGCGTAGGGCTCACTCTCTTCTAAGGCATAAAATAAGGTTGCTTGTCACCCCCGAAACAACTCCCCATTCTCACCTCATCTACATTCATGTACCCGCTTGGAAGGAAATTGGCTGCATTGTAATCCACCATGTACTGATGATCTCGATGATGATGATCATGGTTAGACACAAGCTCCGGGTAGATCACCCCATCATGAGCATGAGCATGATGGGGATTGGTGCCATTCATGCATGGCTCATTGTTGTTGTTGTTGTCGTATTCGTCATGTGATCCCTGGCCGACATGATAATTTGTTGTAGGGTAGTAACATGAGCTTGACAGTATGTCCATTCGCGGCACATTCGACGAAGAAGCCGGTCCTGGATGATGCCCCATCATCTCTTGGTTGAAGATGCCTTGATTGTTCCACGTGATGGGCATGTATGAAGGCTCCTTGCTTGCCATCATCAGGTTGGGGTTGCTGTTGTGATCATATCCCTCGTGTCCATGGCTTGTGCCCCTTGTGACTTTGCCGGAGTTATGACTCAAAGGCGTCATAATTTGTTCACCTGGCGAGCGTCCCATGAATTGTCCGTTGAACATCGTTGCGTTTCTCGGCAACGATGGAGGTGGTGCGTAACCATAAACTGGTTCTAGAAGACAGGAGAACATTTTTTCTTTGGGTTTGCTATGGCTAAATATATATATAAAGCATGCGAAAAATAAGAGCATATCTGTTACATACAATGCACCATTTTATATCTTGGTGAGATCACATTCTCTGATATTATCTTGCCACAAATAAAAAAAAAATCTAATATTTTATATGGTCATCTATATATATAAAGCAATTGTCATCTATATATATAATAATACAGTGAGAAAAAAGAACATTACTCATTGTCCCCTATACAGAATACCCTGTTATAATCTTCATTTATCGACCTAAAGTAAAAGGTCCTTAACAAATTATTAATACCATAAACACCGGGATGTATCCAGAGAAAAATGCCCTTTACTAAAAACAATTAGTAATCACATAAAATTAAGAACATTAATAAGGTAATATTTTAGGATCAAATTAGCAAAGTTTCCCTTTATTATGGTGCAAACTGATGCGAGTTCATTATTTTTTTTTTATCATGTTAACATTTGCTACTATCACATTAATGTGCGAATATGCTTCTATTGTAGTATGTACGTTGTATTTATCACTACGGTCTAGTAAATTTAGCGAAGCGAAAGAACATGAATTGCAATCTTCTCTTAAGCAAATAAACTGAAAACTGCTATATAAGACGAATGGATAATCACTAATTGTTAAGTACCTGAGACTTGTGAAGCGGGTGAATTTCCAAAAGACGGCATTTGATGATTCGCTGATCGTCTCTCATATTCTTGAATCAAAATCATCAGTTCATCGTCGGCCGAGCATGTAGGAACACTTGAATGGTTAGGAGGAAGCTGATGATGAAGATGATGGTGAAGTTGAATCAGTTCAGAGTTGATTAATGGTGGTGCTGGTTGTGGCGCATCAGTAATATAACCTACAAAGAATGGACTTTCCGAACTTGGGAATGGCCTTCCGGTCAATTCCCTCAAACGAGAGTCCAAGAAGAAAAGTGGCTCCATGTTTTTCTCTAGTGTGCCCTGAGGAAACTCAAGATGGTGCGTCCTTATAAGGGGAAAAAAAACAATGTAAATCACCATATATACGTGATAACTTGCTATTAAATTAGAGATTAATCAGAGGGGTTGTATTGTCCAATCTTTTTCTTTATTGAAACAGGTATCTAATGATAGATGGTGATCAAGAGGTTGCGCCATTTTGATCAGGACGATGTGATGTACCTGTAAGTGCAAGCTTGACCATCAGTGAAATCGGAACTCAGCTTCCAAGAGGTATGCTTCTTGGGGCGCAGTTCGGTCTCACAGTAGAAATGAGGTGGCTTGTATAACTGAAAGAAAGCTTGATATGTTAGCACACGCTACAGAGAGAGTATATATCAAGTAAACGTTGAAACAGTAAAGCCGACGATGTGTTGTATTGTGTGAGCTAGAGCTGTGCACATTCATAGTAGATGATGTGAACTTGAAGTTTCTAACATGGAAATATAAAGCTTATGATAAGAAGTTGAGAAGGTAGCGAATTAATACCTTTCCTACACAACTATAGGAACATGGAAAGGACAAAGAAGATGACTTAATGAAACTATTGTTGAATCTACATCGTGGAAAAGAAATTTGGCACAAACATAATTTAAGGTTAAGGGTTGCACCTCGATTTCTAGAATTTCCACATTGCCACCGTATTCAACTCTTATTGCCGAAATATCCGACCAGCTTATTTCAAACTTCTTCTTCAGACCGTTTTCGAGTATCTCCCAGTTCAGCCGTTTCTTCGTGTAGTACCACTTCGCTATCAGATGAGACGGGTATCGAGGTCTCACCTGCACATATTTCCACACAAAAACCACGGGACAATTCCAAATGAGGAAATCTGATTTGCCGACGGAATTGAAATTTCTATACATACATGTTCACACATATGCATATAAGGTAAAAGATACCTCGTATTTACCAATCCTGAGGACACTAAACGGTTCACTTGTGGCCTTGAACTTCTGAAACCCGAGTGCTTTACATGTTTGACTATCGACTTGTTCATCACAAAATTTGGCTTCAGCTTTCTTCGGCATATAAATTGTCTTCTCTGATTTCATGTTGAGCGAGGTCAAAGACTCAAGAGTTCCGTTGGAATCGCCCTGAACAAGTCGCAGATTGCGTCACCAGAAAATAAAAAAAAGTCTTCCTGTGATCAAGTGCCCAGTGCACGTATATATTCCATGCACGTTCAAGCATGCACAGGCACTGTAATTCGTTATTTCTTTCACTTACAGTTAATCAAAATTTCAGAGCCATATCCCGATGCGAAGAACGTATCTAGCTAGCAACCAAGACCGATTCTTTAAGACCTAATTCAACTATTTGTCATTGACAAACCCTACATATTCCCAGTAAATCTTCTTGAAAATCTAGTATCTGTTTGAAACCTGGTACTTTTGCCTTCTTTCTACGGTCCTCTCCCTATAATGAGAGGAAACAATCAAACCATGAGCAAAAAGAAAACCACCCGAGAGAGAGAGAGAGAACCTGTGCGTGTGATGTTGCAACTGCTATTTGAGCATTCTGCTGATCAGGGGCTTGTGCATTGTTACTCTGAGCCCCAGAAACACCCGGATGATCATCACCATCATTCAAAGGTTCGGCCATTGGAAAATCCTCCGCTTGAAGGAGCTTCTCAAGTGACGGATACTCTATATCACTCCACAAGTCCAAGAAGTCTTCTTCGCCTCCGTTATTCGTCATGTTTTGCTTTCTCTTTAATGGCCGAAAAGAAAACCGTAAGAAGAACAGGAAGCCTAATAGCTACAAAACCCTCCCAAAGCCCCTATCAAGAGAGCCAAAGAAACTACCCCACTCAATCAAAAGGCGAAACCCATGAATGTTTAGTCGATTGAAGAGTTCTATTTATAGCAAAGCCACAGAGAGAGAGAGAGAGAGAGAGAGAGAGAGAGAGAGAGAGAGAGGAGAAGAAGCGCGAGAGGAAGTTTGGTTGGATAACAGCCTGTAGAAGAAAAACTCGAATTCGAGTGCCATTGGGTTTCTGTAAAGAGTCCTACTGCCGGATGGATTCTAAAGTCAATGAATAACTTTTTCCCCTTATCCTAAACCAGACTTGAGTTTTTTTTTTTTCTTCTTCTTCTTTTTTCCATTTTTATTTTTCTCCAGCTACTGGGGATAGTAAATTTTTCGCATCAAATTTCTGTATTAGGCTTTAACCCTTTTCCATATAAAGAAAAGGTTAATATAGCAAAAAACCCCCCAAACTAATTTTTTACCACAAAAAAACTCCAAACTGATACATCTGTAACAAATTTACCCAAAACTTATTTTTTTAAAAATAATACTAATAATAACTTAGTTGAAATTTCTTCAATTAGTTTATTTTCTAGCGATAGGACTCAATTTATCTTCTTCGATAAACCCTAAAATTTAGGGTAAATTTGTCACAAGTATACCAGTTTGGAGTCTTTCATAATCAAAAAATTAGTTTTTAGTAAATTTGTCACATATGTACCAGTTTGGAGTTTTTTATGGTCAAAAAATTAATTTGAGGTAAATTTATCACAATTATACAAATTTGGAGTTTTCCGTGATAATAACCTTAAATAAAATAACAATAATTACGTCCCTTTTTTTCTCCCTCTTTTCCCTTTTCTTAATGACACGCTAATTTTGTTTTTCCCTTTCTTCAGGAGATTGAGGTGAAAGAAAATTGCTTCCCGTGATTTTGAAGGGAATTGAATAGGAGTTGGAAATAGTACTTTTTAGTCTCTATATTCTTAATGATTAGTGAGAAGAAAGAAGCCTTCTACAAGTTTTACAAATGTGTAAGGTGCATGAACAAATTTGAAGCTAGTTTTGTTTATTTTTCTGACCCAATGTTTAAAATGTCGTTGAGATGAAGTCGCTGTGCCTTTCTAACTTATCTTATAACCATCAATTATATTCTATCTCAAAAACTCATGAGAAAATGAGGTCAAATATTCGAAAATAGATTTTCTTCTTTACTTATGTTTTCGGTGTATTTTTCTTTTTGGAATGTAGCTTTCTTTACTTATTTAATTAGTATATAGTAAGGGATTCTACCTTTTCATATTTAGAGAGTTACTTTGGTACTAATAGAACGTTCTTCTGCTCAGCATATTCTCATATTCTCGTTATATGCTAACGACAAATCTATTTTAATCATCTTCATGCTTGAGATCAATGTTGATTTTTTGGCCCATGTACTATTTAGTAAAATGCTTTGTTGACACCTAAATTTTGACTAAACATTTAATTTTAGTAATTAATTTGCATAAAAATTGGGGACCGATCCCGGCTCTTAGCCAAAAACATATAAACCATTTCATCTAGTTTCATTTAGTTTTTAATTTAATTTTCAGCATAAACATATTCTTGCATTTTGCATTTAAATTGGAATGGTGACAGAATTGGAGCCAATTTGATGCGATTTGACCCCCAAAGATCCAATTGAGAGGACAATTAAATTTGGGGTCGAATTTGCAAATAACATAAAGTTGAGACCCCTGACTTGACCTAATATCGTCTATATAAACACCGCTTCAGAGAGACACACATGAGAGAGAGACAAAGAGAGAGAGAGAGAGAGAGTCCGTGTCCATGTCCATGTCTGACGCTCCTCACGGCCCACAGCTTCTGCCGGCCACCTCCTCCATGTTGCTGCTGCCCTTGGAGACCGACGAAGTCGTTGTCCTCCCGTCGCTGCTCGTTGTTTCCTCGCCGTGCGCAACGCCAAGCATCATCAACAAACCAAGCCTGATCGTGGTGGATTAAAAGAAAAAAAGAAAAGAAGGAAGAATTTTCGCGACTACTTGTCGGTGATTGTCAAATTCTTCAAGGGTTTGGTCAAAGTGATAGTCAAGTCTGAGTGATCCAAGGCCACAGATTGGAAAAGAAAAGAGGATAAAGACAAACGGGGCTTCATGTCATGCCCATCAAATTTCAGTATGCCCAGTGCACTACCGAATAGTGCATGATCCCCGAGTGTAGTCTCCTCTGTTTTGCAGGTTTTTCTGAAGTGTCTCAAGGCGATCACCACTAAGCCAAGGCTACTTCGACGAATGTCCATCGCGAGCCATTCGAGAAGCAGCCCCTAGCACCGCGAGTCCGAGAATTCCGAGACGATCCGCGATCCCAAGCCGATCCTATCCAGTTCAAATTTAGAAAGAATATCTCTGGAATAGGTAAGTTCCTACCTCTAATGGATTTGATATTTTTATTGCCTATCTTGAGTGAGCCATTATCTAACATTATCTTTTAAGATGTAGGCAATTAAATTAGGGATTATTCTCTAATTTGCCAACCGCACATGGATTTTTAATTTCGTCTATAAGACTTTAGATGAATTATTAATCCGCGGGTTTTAAATTTGATACGTTAATCTATAAGCCCTTAGATTAATAATCAAATTTAAATGTCAAAAATATCAAGCTGTTTATCTCTTTCCTTATTTGAATTTATTTGCGTGGATTTTATCTCCATTTTATTTATGTCCGCATGCTTTAAAAATCTAAAAAGAAATCATTTAGATTAGATTGCATCTTTTAGGATAGATTTCATGCTTAACTTAAATTTTTCAGAATATTTTTAGGATATCTTTAGATAATTCTAATTTAATTTTTAGGATTAGAATAGATTTTCCATATAATTTTCCTAGTTTAAAATAGGATAGAAATTATAGGTTATCTTGATTAGAATTTTAGAATATCTTAAGATAGGTTTAGGATAGTATCTTGGGATAGGATTAGAATTCTAAGATAGATTTTATTTTAAATTAGGATTAGATTAGTTTTAATTCCTAGTTTAGATTAGATAATGCATTTTCCTAGATAGTTAGATTTCATTAAATATTAATTTCGAAAATACAAAAAAAAAAAATCATTTGCATCCCACACCATATCATGTCATTCATTATGTCATTTTTGCATGTCATATAGTTTAGTCATGCCACGTAATTTTTTGCATGTCATATAGTCTAGGTTCATTTAATGCCATGTCTAGACACATTCACTTTTTGCCTGTCATTAGACTTAGGCCATTTAATTAGTATGTCATATAGTTTGCATGCCATTTAGAATTAGGCGCATATATCCTGTTTGAATAATTAGTTAATTAATCTACACATAGTGCCATGTTAGATATATTAATTAATTCATGATGTAGTTCATATGTTAAGGTTAATTTAATTGCATGCCAGTTAGCAAAATCATGTAGTTAGTTAATTTTATGCCATGATAGTTTAGGGTTTATTTCATGTCATCCATATAGTTTTTCCTAGGTCATGCATTGCATATAGGTTAGTCTTTTTCCTTAAAAAGAAGTGAAAACCCAAAAGAGAGAATAATTGTTTGGCACATGCTCTTTACCATTTAACACTTAGATTTATTGGTGTTTATTTTTATTGGATGCGCACTTGTGTGGTAACCTATGCTTAGTGCTTTAGGTTAAATTCTAATAAAGCTGCCTACAAACATTTTTCATAAAGATGAAAGGTACCGAAATGGCGTTAGATAATATCTAGCATAATCAAGTCCTCGAATTCATAATCTCTAATTTGTAGGAATAAAGTATTTTTCTCTCGATACTTTATTTAAGAGTCTAATCAACCTACTTAAAATTGATTAGTAGCGACTTCAATTTAAACATCTTTTGAGTGATAATTGAAATGAACTCAAGTTGTGATTTGATAGAGTTTGGGAGAACTCGAGCTAAGTTATTTAATTCGACTTAATTAACTTAATAATCTATTAGCCTAGATTTGGCAAAATTTAGGTCGCGACATGCTTGAAGGAAGAAAAGAATTAGTTTTTCAGTTTTATACAACCAAGATGGAAAACCAAATCATACTTTGAGGACTGATCTGAAAATTTCATAATATAGTGGAATAAAATTGGGACGTGAAGAATGTTTTTCATTTTGTAGACTGGTTAGACTCGACTGGATACGATCGAGACTAGAAGTGTGCTTATTTCATTATAAATCCGCGCTTTCCTAACTTATATTCACATATAAATGTCAAAGCTTATTTTTAAGCACTTTTTAAGTTGCTTTAAAACAAGTAGATACTCTTATGGTTTTAATTTATATTTATATCTCCCAAGTAAATCTTATTTGATAATGATTAATTTCTGTTATTACTATAAAAAAAAATTCGAAGAAGAGCCAACGCCCAATTCCCCAGTCGCAAATTTTTTTTTGGAAATAAAACTTAGCAAATCCACACGTTATCTCATTCCCCATACTACCAAAAAAAAAAAGATTTCTCTACACAAAGAAAAAGGAAATTCCCTAAAATAATAGTGCTCATAATTGTGGGAGAAAAGCTTCCAATCCAGCATTATGGAAAATAGAATTAAATATCTCTAGAGTTAAAAAGGATTTTAGCGAAATATAATTAAATAGTACCAGGAGTGAAATCGAAGACTAAATACCGAGTGAAAATCACAAATTCATCCTCGCAACTTTATAGCCTTAAGAAGGGAAAATTGCAATTTCAATTTTAAACCTATTATATGAATTTATATGTAGTCATAACTTTTGAGTTAAATCAATGTAGTCTTAAACTTTAAGCAAAGATGTAATCAAATCCTTAGGACTAAGTGTTGCACGGAAGTGCTGATATGGCGATCCTATTATCAATGCTGTCCTTCATGCCATAGTCTGACTTGTTTTTTTGACTTGGACCAACACTATACGGGTTGGTCTCTGAGTTAAATGCTGAACCGGCCTGACTCGAACCATGCTCACCTCTAAATACACCCATGCCGTGGAAAATGCCGGAATAAGCCCGAGAACTACACATGCGATTGCCCATTCGGAATGCAGGGCGATGGTAAAGTCAGGCCATACTTGTTGCAGGTAATTTTCTTCTAGATACCCCCATAAAACAAGACGTTAGTCTGAAGCCGCCACGTGTCCCTATTTTGTCCCAGGCTCACGCCGATTAAATCTTTCCTTTGTTTTTATGTTTTCCTTTGTTTTTTCTGAAGTTAACACTTTCTTAACTACATTCGTGGGAGGATACACTTTTTTAATAAATCGCGGGATGTCCTAGTAGGGGATTACAAAATACTACGTGATATTCACGATACAATATGGTTTCATAATCTAACAAGTACCAATTCGATGCATTATATTCATCGAGCTTAATCCAGTATTTATTATTTTTTTCCAAAACCTTTTAAAATATTTGAGAGATTGTTGGATATTTCAATGGCTGTAGTAGAAATTATGACTGCAAACTTGAAATATGAGTTATAATGGGTTCTAAAATAAAAAAAATATAAAACATATGGATTTTAATGGGTATGTAACAAATCCATTTTCAACCCATTTAAGCTCGGCCTTCGACTTACAATAAATACATACCCCATCAACCATCAATACAAGGTCTGTGTAACAAACCCATTTTCAGCCGACTTAAGTTTAGCCTTCGCGTCGAGCTCACTCCGATTTGAGACACTGTTCTCGACGTTCTCTTCGATACCTTCATCGTTCAGCGCGTCTTGCTGCGACTCGTCCACCTCCATCCGCTTATTCTCTTCCTTGAAGGGGCTCACCCCGTACTACCAATAGTAATCCATGTACTGGACTATGAGCTCCTCCATGAGAGCCAAGTAGTGGTTCCGGTAGCAATTCAAGAGCTGATTGAGGAGGCAAGACTGCCGCTTCATGACCTCAGGGTGCGTAAGGTGGGAGGAGCGTGAGAGTATTAGGTCCTCGTGGGCCAGAGCAAGAAAGTGTCGGCAGGCACACTTGTGGAGGCAACAGTAGCGGAGGCGGCGGCCCAAAGACTAGGATTTTGGGTGTCCGGTTGGGCCAAATAAGGGTTTTTGAGGGGTGTTCACTCATAAACCAGGGTGCCCGCTGCGGATCATCGATGTGTAGTTATTAGGATACCTCGTCACATAAGAAGTAGCAAGCTACCACTATAGGCCTCAGCGGCCTATTCAATAACGAAGCAGGCTTCATGGATACGTTCCTTAGTTTAATACCGGTGCCCGCACGCAATTTAACGATAAAATTTAACTCAGCAATTTAACAGTAAAATTTAACGGAAACTAACGGAGGGTTACCAAATTGGATTTTTTATGGAATTAACCCTTATTCATTTCATTTTTTGCTCATATTTATATATTAGTCATATATTTATTCTTTTTATCTCTTTTTCCTATTAGCTTGCTATTTTTCAATTTTGTGCTTTTACAAGAATGGACATTTGAATTGCTAACAAAAATCAGGTGTTAACAAAATTTTTATGTAATATTCTAAGCTTAGTTTTTATCATTCCAATTCCTCCACATTATTATTGCTGTGATTTTATAAATTCATTACCTAGTACTAACTTTCTATTATTCGTTATTGTGGATCAATACAAAAATTGAAAATAATATGCAATGTTGAAAACCAATTCTTTAGCATTATAGTCAAAATAGGGATTTTTTCCACATAACATATACACATGAAGAGATTAAAGTGGGTTGACTAGATGGATACCGATTTTCGTAGGTTAGAGTAAATATGAATGTATTTTAGTAATATGGGCTAAGTTGGGTACCAGTCGAGTTGGGTATGGGTCACTAAATTTGTACTGCATATAAATGGGTTAATTTTGGGTCGGACCATTTTTGACAAGACCCAACCCACTCATTTGACAGCCACTAATCTAATCCAATTCTAGGAGAGTTCGCCATTTTTGCATTTTGAAAAAGGGAAGCCATGGTGGAGAGAAATATTATTTTACGAATCGGCACCCCATGTCATTAGAGGATCATTTGCAGATTTCCGTAGTTTTCACTTGTGTCAAAAAATCCTAATTGTCACTCGTTGGAAGAACTTGGAAGAGCGAACTCCACAAAGTAATATTTACACGAACAAGCAGAATCTGCCGACCGAACGGATAAAAACACATGCTTATACAAAGTACAAAAAATTCCCTAGAATTGGGATTGTGTGACAAAAACTAGATTGTGTAGATTCCTCCGTCATTTCTAATGGCGATTGTTACCACTGGGCAAAGGACAATAACAAGAACATCTTATATATAACATGGACAGAGCCTCCAACATTCCGCAACTTCTCTACAAAGAAAGATAGAGAAATGAGAATAATAGAAACGAAAAGATGAGTTCTTTCAAGAGGATCGCAACTCTGGTGCTCGTGTTATTCTATCTTTACGACAAGGTCGCCGGAGATCCTGATGAGACGGTGGTGTCCTCGTTATGCAACAACCAAGGGTTCAGTGGGTCAAGTGATGAGTCAAACTACCACAATGCCTTGGAAGCAGTTTTCCAGGCCTTGATTACAAAAACTCCATTTACGGGTTACAATCCCCTCTACCAAGTACAGATAGGAGATGGCAATTCTTTTTACGGCCATGCAACGTGTAACGGAGTGATTGATGTAAGTGATTGTGCCAATTGTTTGATTGCTGCAGCTGGTCGAATTAGAGCAGAATGCCCATCAAGATTTGGGGCTGCTTATCAGCTGAAGGATTGTCAACTTAGATACGAGATTTACGCATTTTCAGAATGAAGTTAGCATCTAATGGGTCATGAATGAGCTGTTCGATTAAGTGAGTCTATTAGATCTGTCACAAATTTTAAGGAGCTGCTCTAGACTTTAGCTCATTTTTCTGGTGTTACTTTGCTATTTATCGCCCGGATTAAAAACTTTCGAGTAGTGTAACAATGTCTTGAAACTTGTCAAAATAGTGCAATCCGATTGTTTCATATACTCCGTCTATTGCAAGTAAGAGAAATGTTCTGACATATCCTTTCTTCATTTTGTTTCCTAAGCAACCGAGTCGTAAAAATGGAAAAGTTTTCTCCCTTGAGCAACGTCGACATTCGCTACAGGGAAAGTTGTAAATTGGGGCATTTGTTATGCAGGACAGCGACGTACTTTAAACATCCCTGCGCTCCCGAGGAGGTTTTCCGAGGTCTCCCACCTCTTTCTCCATTTCTGATGATGGCGAGAATCAAACATTGAGTTGCGAAAAACGCCGCCGTTGCGAGACGTTTAAGTAGCGTCCCTGTTCGACCAAAAAAAAGAGAAGTAGCGTCCCTATACTTTCCCGAGGAACGTTCGTTTCTCATCCCAAACAGTGGCTTCTTGCTTTGTTTCACCTTCACATAATCCATGTAAACCCATTCGCCACCTGCACATAAGAACAGAACAACAACTAAGAAAACTAACGAATTAAATAACATAACATCTCATACCCTAAAGCCCAGCAAGGGAAAGAGTTGACACGCCTCACGAGCGCAGCTCAGCTGGTGACACCGTTTGCCGATGCGCAACCCTAACGTCACCGTGCCTAGGGTCTGGTGACCCGTTGCCCTAGCCTGGGCTCCGAAGAAATCCCTAGAAATCTTTTTTATCCCAGATGCAACGACCGTGGAAGCTTGCTCGATCAGCAGTGGCTCGGACATGATTTGGTTTGATTGGCTAATCTATGTCAAAACTGCAGTGGCAATCGATTTGTTACCGTTTTGCCCCGAATATAGCTTGGTTGATTGAATTGAATGGCAACAGCTCGATGCCATCAGATGATATTGTTTTGAGATCTTACATGTAAATATATCCACACAAAAGCCATGGGGCTATTCTAAAAGAGGAAATACATTCAGCGATGGAATAGAAAATTTTATATATAGTTGTTTACACATACGAGGTATTTTTTACCTCATCTTATTTCAGCCCTTTTTTTATGTTGACATATAGGATGAGAGTAAATTTGAATTCTTTTGCCCGTTATATGTTCATGGAAAGATCATTTTGATTCTCGTGCTTTGAATTGTTAAAATGTCTAAATATTAAATCACGTCTTTATATAATAGCTTAAATTTACATAATAGTTGACGGTGATTCCATAAATTTTACGTTATATCAGAATAGATTATGCTGAATTTAAATCTTTCCAAACTCTCCAGGATGTCCCATCAGTCAATGATGAAAAGCATCTAGTGGAACCCTACAAACTTACGATTATTGTAATAGTGAAGTCTATTTTGAAAAATCTAAAATCCTCAAGAAAATGACATAAATAATCCCTAAACTTTGGTCCATTGTGCATGTGGTCCCTGAACTTTTGACTTGTTCAATGCAGTCTCTCAACTTTAGCCCAATACGCAATGTAATCCTTCAGTTTTTAATTTATTCAATGTGGTCTCTAAACTTTTGGTATATGTTCAATTTAGTCCTTAGATTATATGAAAATGTTCAATATTGTCCTGAACTTGAATTAATGGAAGGACAATATCGAACATTTTCATATAGTATAGGAACTAAATTGAAAACAAAAAGTCCATAGACTACGTTAAACAAATTAAAAGTTTAAGAATCGCATAGCACATTAGGCTTAAGTTCAGGGACCATTTAAGTTATTATCCAAAAATTCTCTTTTACAAAAGAAAAATTAGAATATGTGAACTTTGATAAGTAGCACGTGATATACCTATCACATGTGTTGGTTATTAGTTGCATTAAAATCTATAAATATGCAATGTGATTCTTTCTAGAAGCATCACAAATGTGTAAGGCGCAATGCCAACTAATTTGAAGTTTTTTTTTTCGACCTAGTGTTTAAAATATCATTGAGATAAAGTTGTTGTACCTATCTAACTTAGGGAAAGTACCAAAAAATTTCTAAACTTATTGCATTTGTAGCAATTCGTAACACTGTAGAACTCATTAGTTTCATTCTAAAGATGCAACTTGCAGCCGTTGAATGATTTGCTTCAATATGAAAATTGAAGAGGAGAGGATCTAGATAAAGAGAAACCGTGAAGGGGAAGGGGAATATAAGAAGGGGAAATTGTTCAGCTAAAGAGAAACGGTGAAAAGAAAATGGTTTAGATAAATTAGAGACGAAAATCTAGATAAAGAGAAATGGTGAAGGGGAATATAAGAAGGGGAAATTGTTCAAGCGATCTATGGCTCAATGAAAAGCCAAGGCTGATAGTTGTCGAGGGTGAAAAGTTTGATGTTACCGCTTGGACCGATCAAAATGGGTCACTAATCCATTTTTTAACCCATATATGATGGGCCGAGTCATTATATTGGTTAGTTGTATTCAATAAATGAATTATACATTGGTTTAGAATGGTAAATCCAAAAAAAAACATAGGTATTAAATGAGTTCACAGTTTACCCAAACACAACCCACCTTTGTCACTCTTTCATCATCTTCTATGTAAAAATAACGAATTTCTTAGACTATCCCAAGTTCATAGAAGTCTAAGCAGGCCCGCAAGATGAGCCTGACTTCACTTTTATTAAAAATATCAAGATGACTTCTTTTTCCCCCATTATTTGTTATTTTTATTAATCTTGTGAGTTTCTTTAGTTAGTTTTTGGAACATGTCTTTCCTTGGTTGCATTTGGCATTTTACGTAATATTATAATATTAGTTCTTATCATTGCAATCTATGATTAGCATAAATCTTCTTATTCAATATTTTACTTCCATGTAATTAAAATTTCAATTCCTTCACATTATTTATTACTGTGATTTTATAAATTCTTTGCCAAGTGCTAACTTTCTGTCATTCTTCATTGTAAATCAACACAAAAATTGAAAATTCTATGCAGTGTTGAAAGCCATTTCTTTAGCATCATATAGTCGAGATAGCGATTTTATCCAAATAATATATACACATGAACAGCTTAGAATGGGTTAACTAGATGGATATGGATTTTCATAAATTAGAGTAAATACGGAATTATTTTAATAATATGGGTCGGGTCGGATACGGGTCATTAAATTTGTGTTCATATAAATGGAAAACAGATTAAATGGGTTGGACTATTTTCGACCCAATCCCCCTATTTGATGGCCACTAATCTGATCCAGTTCTGGGAGAGGTTGCCAATTTTGCACTTTGAAAAAGGTAGTTACGGCGAATAGAGAAATAATTTTACGAAGAGGCACCAATTGTTAAAAGAGGGTCATTTGCAGATTTCCCTAATTTCCACCTCTGTGAGAAAGTCCTAGTTGTTACTGGTTGGAAGAACTTGGACGAGCGAACTCCACAAAGTAATATATTTACACAAACAAGTAGAATCTGCCGACCGAATGGGTAAAAACATATGCTTATACATACGGCGATTGTGCGACAAAAACTAGATAGTGTAGATTCCTCTGTCATTTCTAATGGCGATTGTTACCATTGGGAAAAGGACAGTAACAAGAACATCTTATTATATATAACATGGACCAAGCCTTCCGCAACTTCTCTACAAAGAAAGATAGAGAACTGAGAATAACATAAACGAAAAGATGAGTTCTTTCAAGAGGATCGCAACTCTGGTGCTTGTGTTATTCTGTCTTCACGACAAGGTCGCCGGAGATCCTGATCTGACGGTGGTGTCCAGGTTATGCAATAACCAAGGGTTCGGTGGATCAGGTGATGCGGCAGACTACCACAATGCCTTGGAGAATGTTTTCCATGACTTGATTATACATACTCCATTTTCGGGTTACAATCGCTACTGCACATCTGACGTGGGAGACGGCACTTCCTTTTACGGCCATGGAGCGTGCAACGGAGTGATTGATGTATCCGATTGTGCCAATTGTTTGATTGCTGCAACTGGTCGAATCAGAGCAGAATGCCCTTTTAGACTTGGGGCTGCTTATCAGCTGAAGGACTGTCGAGTTAGATACGAGATTTACCCATTTACAGAATAATGAAGTTGCATCTAATGGTCATGAATGAGCTGTTCAATAATGCGAGTAAATTGTATCTCTCGCAAAAGTTTAAGGAGATGTCCTAGACTTTAGCTCATATTTCTGGGGTTACTTTGCTATATATCGCACGACAAAAAACTTTCAAATAGCGTAATAGTGTCTTGAAACTTGTGAAAATAGTGCAATTTGATTGTTTCATATATACCCGTCTATTTAAAGTAAGAGAAATATTCCGACATATCCTTCCTTCATTTTCTTTCCTAAGCAACTGTGTCATAGAAATATTCCAACATATCTTGATGCATGCCATGAACCCACTATCCCAACTCGGGGTTCCCTGGAGTAACAAGGGTAGAAAGTCCAACAACACCTTCTATGTGTGAACCATCACAACTCACTTTCTTATTAGAGTTCACAAGCCAAATGATTAAACACTTTCACAAAGCATTTCACATTTTCAATCCCTTTCACAAATCAATCATCCAACTCAAAGCTTTAAATATGTTAAGCAACACAAATCACAATGCCAATCCTAGTAATGAAATGGTAGTCAATGTCCGATTCAAGTTTTATAAAACAAATGTTTCAAACAATTTCACTTTTTTTTTATATACCACATGATACCACGCTATCTTATATTATGACGTATATTAAGTTTTCAAGACATGATACTTTGAAATTCATAGGAGATAAAAGCGCACCACTCACAGACAACCAGAAGCCAATTTAAAAGTTTTGCTGCTCGGAATGCTTCAAAATCCTATCATAGAAGCATTAATCAAACGTCAAATTTACGCACCAGCTAACCTCAAATACTAAGAGACTCTATATTTGGAGTCAGAACGTCCATTATGGGTCGACAAAAAGGCCACCCAAGCACCAAACTTGCTGCTGTAAACAAAGCAACGAAAAAGTTTGTGCGGCGAAACTTGGCTGTTGATATCTCACTACAAAAAGTCAAGGCTCTAACGACCAAGCTTTTGAGTCGATCAAAGTTCAACTTCGGTTGCCAAACCCTTTTGGGGATGTATAAAATTGGTCACCAGAAGTTGATTGCTAGAGACTGGTCACAACGACTTCTAGTGACCAAATTTCGAGTTTAGTCGCTAGAATTGGACTTCTAGAATGAAATAATTAATCAACAAATGTGACTATCAAGTGGTCCTAAGTCTCACGGTCTCTAGAATCTTTCCAAATCCTAAGTTCGGGTAGCCTATGGGATCAACATACAGTCATGACCTTAAAGACTAGACTAAAGTCGCCACAAATCTATTTAGGTAAACTTAGATCAATTTGACACCTAAAGGGCCCGGATAGTGATGAGCAAGTCTATTAACCAGGTGCACATGTGAAGGAAATGGTAAAATGAAAACCTTAGAACTTAGGTCTATGGGTTCAGTTATGCATGAGATGGATTAATATCCCAAGACGCCCATTCGGT
The DNA here is from genome assembly GCA_001662345.2 of Metrosideros polymorpha var. glaberrima. Lineage (NCBI taxonomy): Eukaryota > Viridiplantae > Streptophyta > Magnoliopsida > Myrtales > Myrtaceae > Metrosideros > Metrosideros polymorpha. The sequence goes on along the minus strand of BCNH02000002.1, from coordinate 11,479,847 downwards.
ACCATAGGCATATTTTTGGTTAAGTCCTATAACATTCATCAATTAATTTTATAAGCATGCACCATAGCATTTTTAACATAAAAACACAAAAGAATGTCAACGGTCGAATCCAAAAGAGAAGGGTTGTCTATCGAATTAAAGAAACGGGTTGTCTACACTAAAACATATCTTAAAGCCAAGAACAATTACCACTATCTAGTTACTTGCATTGTAAAGACGAAACCCTCACTTTAGTCAATCACAACTAGACTCCTGGGAATGTACACGACATTGGAAGCACGGCGTCTCCACGACGGCACCTAGTGCGCTCGCCCATCCATTGAAATCTTCATCGTGCCGCTGCGCTGGTTATTTCACAGAGCATGTGACACTCGAAATGGTCGATCAACCCTAGTATGGAAACCCTAGAAACCATAATAAATTATCTCCTCTGACTTCTAGTTTTGCCATCAATAACTTTCTGCTTAAAACCAAAGGCAAAACAGACATAATGTAACTAATAAGCAAATTCAACTTACTCTTGGCAAGATACAAGTATGGAACTTCTGATTGAGGGTCTAGACTCGAGACAATTAAGACATGACATAATCACTACAACGGCTGCAAAGATTATACATGCGCAGCAACACCAAAAAGTAACAAAAACCGAAAAACGAAGATCAAGGCAAATCAGTTGGTCCTTGGTCCTCAATGGCCTAATATGTTATCGCTTCAAAGAATTAAGCTGTTCTTATTGCTATAAGATGTGTGAAGAATGTAAACGGCAAAAACAAAAGGCACCTACCATTCTAGTAATAAACAATTGAGTATCGTGTTCCTTCCCACATTTTGGGTGACTATTAAGACATTGTACAAAATTGGGTATCATTCCCGCAACTTCCTGGAACGAAAAAATTTGGGCAAAGCAATGTAATCAGACTGATCACTTTTCTGCAGCTTCATCTTTGCCCAAAGCCAGGTTGAATATCTGACTATAGTCATCGACAAAATGCACATCGAGCCCTTCTTTCACATTGGATGCGAGCTCATCATAATCCCTCCTGTTTGCTGAAGGGAATATTATGGTTTTGACTTCGCTCCTCCGAGCTGCTATGGTTTTTTCTTTTACCTGACAAACCACAATGAAGATACTCTGAATTCAGATTATCCAAAATCTAAGTATGAAAATGAGTAGACAATTGCATGCCAAAGATAAGAACAACACCGAGACTTATACAGAACTTACCCCCCCAATAGGAAGAATCCTCCCTGTGAGCGTTACTTCACCGGTCATCGCAAGGTCCTTCTTGACAGCCTTTTTCAAGGCAAGCGACAGCATGGACGTGATCATTGTACAACCAGCACTAGGCCCGTCTTTTGGGGTAGCCCCGGCAGGAACATGGAGATGAAGCTTGGAATTGGCAAAGAAGGGGTTGTCCGGTTCTTTCTCAAGCAAAATAGCCCTCGCAACGGTGTGAGCAATCTGGGCACTTTCTTTCATGACATCCCCGAGCTGTCCAGTGACATGAAGGGCCCCTTTTCCCTCACCCTGCTCGACCTGAGTAGTTTCTATATATAAGGTGGAGCCACCCATTGCAGTCCATGCAAGACCCATTATAACTCCTACTGGTGTCTGGTCATAGATCCGTTCCGCGTGGAAAACAGGTTTGCCAACAAAATCTGATAAATTTGATGTGTCCACCTGAATCTTTTCTGAATTCTCTATTGCTTCACTTTCTTGGTTTTTCTCGGCATCAGTGTGGCCCTGTCAAGCATCATTTAACAAAGTAAACATGTGCATTATGAATACAGGGTTGAAAAGAAAATCAAATGCAGACGAACTTTAAGTAATATCACCTGCTGAAAAGTAAGATAGATTCAAGTACACTCAAGTGAATGCTACAATCATGCAAGTAACACCAATTTTGGTCCGAAAATTTTTCCTTTAAATTAGAAATGGTCCAACCACTTTTTTTGCATGCATGTCTGTCTGTGTGAAATAGGGAATTCGAAGCGACCAAAAAAAAAGAAATAGGGAATTCGAGAAGAAAAAACTGATAATGAAAGAAATTAAAATTTACTATTATTTGGTTCGTTTTGATTGTAAGGAAAAATAATGAAACCGATAAATTTACTTTCGCTTTTGGTTTAACTTTTTCCTTATGGCTTAAAATACTTTCTAATCTATTTTTGTGCTTCATTTGTCTACTTTACATAATTCTGTTCTACAGTTACCAACCGTACTATTACTGATTACTGCTGTGAGCAAAAAAGCTAGAACCCGCACTTACATGTTAAGCCTTTCAAATTGGACAACAACATTTGGATTCATGGACAAAACAATTTAAGCAAAAGCTATATCAAATCAAACTGAAACATTTGGTTTTGCTGAAATCTATCTTTACGTGTTCAGTTTCATTTTGGTCAAACTTTAGTTGGTTCTGGTTTGAGAAACACCGCAAAACCAAGTTTCTGGATCAACAGATTAATTTTCTTATACGTATAATAGAGCATATTAGGTACCTTTGTTTCTGTAAGTTCATCAGCTGGCTGCTGAACCTGCTCAGCAGCGACATCTTCATTAGGAATATCCGGAGCTTGTTCCTGACCACTTCTTTCATCTGACTGGGCTCCAGTGTGAGCATTGTTCTCAATTTCCTGTTTACCTGATTCATCAACACACTCTACATTTGCTTCGCTGGGTTCCACTACCTGTGATGCAGCCTGGACAGGTTCCGCGAGCTCTCCTCGCCGTACAAGTTTCAGAGCAATCTGCCAGATTAAGTTATTGTGGTCACAGAACTAATCTAGTGAAGTCAATTGCCCAATAAACCAAAACATCGCACTCAGCGACAATTTGACCAACACAACTGTAAAGCAACTGTCCAGCTTTCTGCTTAACTTATGCGCAAGGACAGCTATCTGATAATAGTTTTGAGAAGATCAAATCATCAAACAAATACTAGAACACACCTTCCGGTAGATCTTCTCTATTTGTTTCTGCAGATTCCGAACCCCTGCTTCTCGACAGTAGTTTTCTATTAGAGCAAGAAGAGCCGCATCAGTCACTTCAACCTGGAAGAGAATAGGCTTTCAAATTATTCACAACACATACAGCACCTTAATTCATTGTTCAAGATACCTAGACACCTTGAACATTAATGCTCCATGAGTTTTCAAGTAGTGAAAAGCTATCTAAATCATTAATCATACACATAGAGCAACTTTAATCTCCCAACTCAAGTACAATCATTCCGAAAACAAGAATTATAAAACCTTATGACCTTGATTTTGAAGCATGTTCATATTGTAATACAAATTTTCTCCATTCCAATGCATAGGTACCCATGCAGAGAACCAACCTGCTCAGGCTTAATGCCACATGCTTCTCGAGTAGTCTTCTCCAAATAATCTCTGGCAATATGCACCTTCTCATCTGTAATGTACCCAGCAATGGCTATGACCTCCATCCGATCCAAGAGAGGGTTGGGTATCATTTCCACCACATTGGCAGTACAAACAAACAACACCTGCATACACAAATAAGCATAGGTAGCTATTATCACATGTGAACAACAAAAGCATGAAAAAGTCAGAAAACTAAAATCCACGTCACTTTTTGAAGTCCTAAAAAAACAAAATCAGAATAATGCATGCTCCAACTAAACAATGCAAAATTACGTAAATAAAAAGCATGTCTTGGTTGTCTTTTTGGTAAACAATAGGTAAGAAGTTCCAGTACTCCTTGCATTCTCATCAAGCAGGAGCCAAATTATTAAGATATGATCGAAAAGCTAGTTATTCTGCGTCCGAGAGCAGCCAAGTCAAGTGCAATGAAATTGCCATACCATGATGCCCAGTTCATAAACACCTTCAGTCCGACAAAACTCATAAGGTAGACAACAAACTAGTACTTTTAGCAGCATGAGAACTAACCTTTGAAAGGTCGATTGGAACGTCAAGATAGTGGTCCAGAAAATTAGCGTTCTGCTCTGGGTCAAGAAGTTCTAACAAAGCACTGGCTGGATCTCCAGCATGTCCTCTTCCCAACTGCAATGAGCCACAAACTCATTCAACAATCTCAAGTCATCTACAGCAATATTTGTAATATCCATCCTGTGTCTCATTCCAGGAACCACAAAATGGTACCAAAGTGGAAATTCGATCCCAGAATTCATTTCCTAAGATTCTTCAAGACCAGAAGGTCGAGAAGGCGCCTTGGATGTCAGCCGACAGGTGGAGAGGAAGGATATAAGGTCTAGGTTAAGCTCTCTACTAGGAATGTACAGTGGCCAGACAAGTTATTACCCATACCTTGTCAATCTCATCAATAAGGACAAGAGGATTGGCTGTTCCAACATTCTTGAGACACTGCACCATCTTCCCTGGCATAGCACCGATATATGTTCGACGATGCCCCTGAAAGCCAACTCAGGAAACATATTTAGATGTACCTTTGCACTAGTGCTGTTATAATAGATGCTGATGCTTCAAATAACAATGAACGAGAAAAATTACCTTTATTTCAGCGACATCAGCAAGTCCTCCAACAGAAAAGCGGAAGAACTTTCTATCCAAGGCACGTGCAATAGAGCGACCTATACTAGTTTTACCCACTCCCGGTGGACCAGATAGACAAATTATTTTACCTGGGTTTAGAACCAGATATCAGGAATAGCGACCTCCAGCCATTTAAACCCAGGAAAACAGAGAACCAAAACAAGAACGAAGCCACCAGGCAAATAGGCATGCTACGTAAAGCATACATAGCCAAGGCAGAGATGAAAGCATGAACATACAAAATCACAGCAGATTGTCTCTTTACATTTGACAAGTCCAATTGTTCAGAAGTTTTCACAATGAATGCAGCAGACATGCCAAAATTTACACTTGAAGAAAAGGTCCAAGGCATAAGGTATGCAGGCAGAGACTCAAAGTTGCGTATATGAATTATTAATGCTTCCACTTGCATATTATCTAGAATGTTCTCCTAATTAGTAGTGGACTGATACCCACTTATTTATGTACACATAAATTACTGAATAAAGATAATTTGAATTAACACTCAACATGCAATTACCAGCATTTTTCACCCGTGTAAAGCGCTTAGGTTGGCATGTGATTGGTATGATAATGGACGATCAGCGAAAAGTCAAATAAAATGGCAGCTATTCTAATAATGGATGACTGAAAAACCAAAGAAAATGTCAGAGATCAGCTCATACCTCCAAACTCTCTATTCCTACCCACAAAGAACGAGAATGAAAGCCAAAAGAATAAAAGAGCAGCTACATTGTAGCCCATGTAGAAAGGGTAGTTTTCGTCAGTAGACCTCTGAGATCACAGAGCACTTAACAGTGGATTCCCTATACAATAGACACAGGAACTTCCAACAAAAATGGACATTTCCACCATGTAATGGGCCAATGAGCACATTCACTTCAAAAAATATCATATATACCACGCAATAATTGATCAACAATGTAATATCAATTCAATATCTGCGCATGTACAAGTCAAATAGAGTAACAACCAAGTTTTACACACCTTGGGAGGTTCCTCTAAGTTTTCCAACAGCAATGAACTCCAATATCCTTTCCTTGACATCAGTCAATCCATAATGGTCTTCATCAAGAATTTTTTGTGCTCGAAGTACATCAAAGTTCTCCTCGCTGGTTGAACACGAAAATTACACAAACGTTTGAAAAGAATCAACAAATCCAAATGTTACCAGAACATGGCCAATCTGGCAGCCAGTACAAAAACCAACCAAAAAAACCACACAGCAGGAAACTAATACGCATGAGCTTCCAGAAACAAGTAGCAGTGGAATCCAAATGAAAGTAGACAAGCATTAAAGAATGCACCCTCATCCAATATAATATCCGTCCTTGTCGAAAAAGCCAACAGGAAACAGGAATAGCATAAAACATAAGACACTGAAGAGATCGAGTTTGCCAATCCTTTGAAAGCCAGATGCCAGTAATTAAGCAATAATCACCCTTGATAGCAATACCATGGTAAATTTGTAGTTCTAATTGAGAAACCACATTCCTGATATGCAGATCAATTCGCAATCCCCCACCACAATAATTTGCATTACATAATATTTATAAACAGGGCAACCTAGTTAAAAAGCACATTAACAAAATCATCTCCAATCAATCTCAAATGTGGACAAACTCACAGACCTGTAATTTCCCCATGGCAGTGCAGTCAACCAATCCAGATAATTCCGAGTCACATTAAATTCACTTGAACTAGCCTCTAGTAGCTGCAATTTTGTAAGCTCTTCTTCAATAACTTGCAAAACGTGAGCTGGGATTTTATCCTTGTTGGGTTCAATTCTCTCGCGAAATTTTGCTGCAGCAAGTGAACAGAAACTAATGATAGACTGCACATCTTCTGGAAACAAAGGGAAAAAAGGACATAGTCTTCCTCTTATCCAACTCTAAACAAGAAGGCTACAAATAGACCCGATTCCAGCATACTTAAAGAACAAGTGCAACCTACACAGCATCTCTAGCCAGTACAAAATTGGAAGTTTTACGTGGAGTCAGATATTGAAAAATATCTTCGGGATCTGGGCGGTCCATGGGACCATCATGGTTCTTAATTAATAAGGCAATCCTCATTATCACTGATGGTCTGACTGTCAAGCATAGAATTGCCCAAACATTAACCATAAGGTCCTTTTATATATGTTTTTCCTTTCAAGTGAATCTTAGTTAATCTCACAAAAGACAGAATCCATTGTACGTGGTTAGACTTTCTCAAATACTTACAAAGTCATTCCCAAAAAGCAATACTAAAAACATTTGAAACGTCGACCCTGCCATATCCAATAAGTTTGGGCTTGCTAAAATCCACCTCGTGGCATGAAAATGTGAGTACAACACAAGTTCAACTTGACAATATTACTAGAACCACTATACTTTTTGACCCTGGTAAAAAAAATCCTCCTCAAATAGATCTACTGTACGTAATTTGAGGCAGGACTAACCTGAAAGTGCTGTTTTGTCATCTGTCTCCAGACCAAGTTCCTGAACCAGGGATGGTAAATTCAGTACCAAAAACCCAAAAAACAAAAAAACAAAGGAAAAAGTAAAAAAGTAAAACACAACTAAACCAGGCTCACATGCTGCTGATTGCCTCAGGCCCTCAACGCAGATATCCTTCATTAAAACAGTAAGGAGCCTGGTTATAAGAAGATAAACAGGTTTAAGATGAAGTACCTTTTTTATAGCCTTTAGCTGCTCATTCAACAAATAACGTCGCTGCTCACCACTTATCTTTTCCTCTATTGCCTTTGCAATCGATTCCTATGAATGTGCCAAGCAAATGAAAGATGTTACTATATTTACTTAAATTTACTATTTTTTGCTGATAAGGGATTTTGGGTATGCTTGAAAGACCCAACTAGCGACATTAATGTCGGCAATCTCTCTGACCCCTTACTATAAGTCATCTGACTCCTAATTGAACAGATAATAAGATGAAGTTTCAATTCTCAACACAAGTGATTGAACTTTGCATTGTCCTTCAGGCTAACTAGAGAATTACCACTAAAACCGAAAAGAAAAAAAAAGTACCTGGATTCTGCTAATTTCCAGTTCTTTCTTCACAAGCTCCAGGGTAAGTTTTAAACGCTTATATACCTGGTATCGCAACATATTGCAGACAAATAAATCAATGAAAGATCACAAAATCATGCAGGAATAAATACGATAAAGCCTACATACATCTAGCTCTTCAAGCACCGCCAAACATTGTAATTTGTTGGCCCCAGATATAGCAGCTCCAAAGTCTGCTAATCTTGCATAATTAAATTCGCCTATATGCTGCAGATTCAAAAGGGGGAAAAGGATGTTACTAAGATGGAATACAGAAGCGAATAGGATCAATAATAAGTACTCTACAGTACCAAAGTCATAAGCATTACAAGGGAAAAAAGGGAAGAATAAGCGCAACAAGAAAACTGGTCATGGATTCACCTTCCCCGACAAGCACGCTTTCCAAACTAAGAAAGAGTAGTAATGTAGAAAATAGTACACGGACAAAAAAACTACGAGAAGGAAGGAAAAAAGTACAAGCAGGAGGTAGAAAATGAACCTGCTGATATGTTTGAACATGATCTCTCCAGAGATTGCTTGTTTTCAGAACATCTCTGAGGGTTGATATAACCTCAAAAGATGTAGCTTTTATTACATCATCCTCCTTGTCAAATGGTAATTCCTGTAATGGAAACGGGAAACAAAGATTGGACATAGTCAGATATTTATCTACCAATGTTTCTCACTGGGATTAGTTGACCCAATAAAAATTAGAAGATAAAAAAAGTTACAACATGCCTTGAGATGGTCAACTTTGACAGTGAGGGGATCCTCGCTAACCTACACCAGATTCCAGAAAGAATTATTCAACTGTGACAGAGAATCATTCAACATAAGAATAAAAAACCAGCAGCTTATATAAGCTAAAAACTGATATAGGCAATATCATTTGAAAACATGCAGGAAAGAATATTGGTGAATTTTGATGAAAGTACTCACCATCTCAGTCTTTTGCAGTCGTCTATGACCAATAAGAGTCACTTCATCTCCTATGATTCTTGATATCTGGATTTTAAGTTATAAGACAGGAGAATGATAAAGAAAATCGACTTACGGTAATTCAACATCTAAATAGCATTATGTGTGATAATGAGATCAAGCACCTGGGCAAGCGTACCAACTTCATGAAGGCGATCATATAACTCTTTTCCTTTGAGGTCATGAACGCTTTTGTCTGATTCTGAGGCAGGACCCAAGCTAGGATCAACACCAGGTTCATCTTTCAGGAGGAAAGCACCACAATATGGGGCTTGCCTTTTCCGGCACTCCTGCAGAGCTGCCAATAACTTGGGATCCTGCATAATTTTGTTATTCTGTCAAGATCATTCATCTGATGAAGATATTAAACAAGATCATCAACAAAACAGAAGATCTTCACCTGAAAAATATGAAAATTCGTGGACAAAAAAAAAATTCTTACTCAACAGTTGATGCAT
>BCNH02000002.1:11454618-11470641 GCA_001662345.2 Metrosideros polymorpha var. glaberrima | reverse complement strand
GCACGAAATCTAAGTAAAGCATAACTTGTAAGATAAATTGATGAGACACTTTAGTCTTGCTCTACCTTTACATATATCGGCATGTAAAATCCAGGAAATAACGGCCGATGAGGCAATGGTAATGCCAAAACCTGCAACACGAAGACAAATTATAATACGCGATGAGTTGAAGTTGATCACAGATTCATGTTTACAGAAACAACTCAGAGTTATTCCACAATCTACTTAGAATTCCAGCACATGTCTGTAACTGACTCAAAAGAAAGATCAAACCGACGGCACAACAGAGTAACCTAAACAGCAAGACGAAAACTATATGGAGAAGATTTTCTTCGGAGGAAGTCCTAATTAAACAAACATCAAAACCGCAACCGCATGAAATCACAGCCATGATGGACCTCTAATGCCAATCTATCCACACGAGCACTTTAGCAAATTGCACGAAAAATAAAAAGTTGAGCTTCCTCGAAACATGACTCTCCGCCATGAATAACAAATCAACTTCTGAATATACCCACCGTCGACGGGCAACGCAACAGAAAATACATTCCACCAAAATCATTACGGCAACAGGACTTGCCAGGACAAAAACAGCACTCTCCATAACATAATTGGTCAATTGGCAAGTATCTCTCACTCTCATTCTCCGCGATATCAACCAAATCTCTCTTGCCACCACCAAAATGAAAGCTGACACAGAGCTTTGTTTCAAATGAACTTCAAAATACGAAACCTTTAAATTCATGGAAATCAAGATGCAACTGCTTCCCAATTACATGTTTCTGCAACTTTCAGAAGAAAAGTTATCATTTCCCGGGGTCTTTAGCTCCACATTGCACCGACTTTTCTCGCATCCGAATAACAGAGAACTCAAAAACATGTGGAATTCTAAAAGGTTAGAAACCGAAGGATGCATCGATTCCACACAAAATACGCGAAGAGCAAGTCCCACCGTCAGATAATCATCAAGTCTGGGATTGGTAGGAATGATCGCGGACACGGACTTCTCGGCGGTGTCGGTCTCGGAATCGGCGGCTTTGCCCTCGGCCTGCGCTGCGGCCTCGGAGCCATCTTCGCCGGACGAGTCCGAGCAAAAGAAGGCTCTCTGCCCCAAATTAGGGCTTCCCCCACCCAACCCTCTCAACGAGCTCAACGCCCTGAGCAATGGGCTGCTCGACTCGGTCCCAACTCGAGGGCAGCTCGGCGAGAGGGCACTAATCGCGGCGTGCTGGGCTCGCTTCTGGAGGCATGCTGAAGAAGACAGGAGCTTCAACATCGGCGAAGGATGAGGGAAGGTCCTGGGTGCGCAAAATTGGATCTTGGGGGTCGTGAGCCCTAGTTTCGGGCGGGAGGGGACGCCATTGGAGCGGTTCTGCGGAGGAAGAAGGGGGATTCTGGGTGTTGCAGTAAAGCCCTGCATAAACCCTTGCTTTTAGAGAGAGAGGGAGGGAGGGAGAGAGAGAGGGTTTTTCGATGACTAAAATGCCCCTGACTATTGGTTTAAGTTTTCTGCTGAGAGTTTTTTGCAAAGACTTCAAGACTGTATTTCAAGGTGCTCGGGCTTTGCACAAAAATATTCTTTGCCCACCCGAAAATGTTTTCGTGCTGTTTCCTTTTTTTTTCTTTTTTTCTAAAATAACAACAATATTGGAATCTCTTCGATTGAGTTTTTGAATTTACTAATTAAATCATACGCGGCTCTTTGCGAAAGTTTCATAAAATAAGCGTGTTTCTGCGGTCGAATTTATCTTATCGCCGAGTTGAATTTCAATCGTATAAATGTGAAACTATCATGAACTCAAAAAGAAGATTGGTCATTCCGACTATAGTTCTATCGATAAATTGTACGAAAATTACTTCACAATGTTAAGGTCTCTTTACCCAGATGGATATTGTCTTATACGTAAGAGGACGAATTGCTTTGAATTTATTTTTTTTCTGAACAAATTTACATTACATTCAATTGGGCTATGAAGTCATAGATTAACCAATCTTTTAGACACCCATAACCCTTGTCTTTGTGCATACTATATGATATTTACAATATAGAGTCTAACTATATATCTTAATTTTAATTTACTGGCAATCTCGTGGTGAGAGAAGTAGCATAAGGAACCAGAATCCACAAAACCTTCTGAAGATCCCTTGCCAATGCTTGTCAACTCCACCAATGCTTTCTGGCATCTGGGGACATAGGAACCAGATTTCTTCAGCAACCAGATTTCCATATGATTAGGCAACATTTTTTTCTTTCTCAGGGTCTTTAGATTACCAGTTGACCAATCAACCATGATCCCAACAAATTCTTTGTGATGGGAGCGCCAAGAGAAAAGGGCGGACAATCCGTGCCGGCATGCTATAATTGCGTGCGCGATTCGTGTCAATTCATGTCGATCTGAAACATTTTAATTTCGTTCCAACAAGTCAAATAATTTGAATCACGACGAAAACGAGTCGATTCGTGTCAATTCATATCGACATATATATGAAATTTATCGTATCACGTCATATTCAAGTTTTTATTGCATAATTGGTGCGTGCAAACCGATCCTATCTAGGCATTGCCCGCGCTCCGAAAAGAATCCCTCATGGCAGGGGCAATCTTGTCATTAAGAAGGGGTTTTCTGGAATTTTCAAGTTAATTTTCTGAGTGGGTTTTGTTTTGCTTTTTGGGCAAGTTTTCTTGCCAAAAAGATAATAATAATAATAATAAAAAGCTGTCTGGTACCCGTTCTCACAAAACCACCGAGACAAAGGCACTCCCGATCGGAGTTGCCCCTCCCCTTGTATTCGGTTTGAATGGAGTGATTGAGAAAGAAAATAAGAGATTTAAATAAATTATAAGAGAAAAGAAGATACAGGATTTGAAGGAATTGAGTTTTATAAGATTTATTCGGATGCCAGCGAGGGAAAAAAAAATGAAACAAATGCATCGTTATTTAAATATCTTTCTGGGTATTTATAGATAGAAATAAGATGAGGGTTTAAGCTAGAGAGAAGAATAAAATTGTTTATTGCTAGAATAAAAAAAAAAGAAATTGACCGGACCGTCCTCATAATATATCCTAATCCCTTCTAATCTTTTGTCTCCATCTCTTTCCTCCCGTCCGATATGGATGAAGTGATTAGGAAGGAAAACAAGAGATTTAAATAGTTATGAAAAAAAAAAAAGAGAAAGAAATTGAAAGAATTGAGTTATCGAGTTGTTTGGAATCAAGTTGAGGTAAAAAAAAAAAAAAGAAGGAAAAATGCATCATTATTTAATATCTTTCTTTGTGTTTATAAATAAAAATAAAATGAGGGTAAGTGAGGAAAAAGAATGAAATTGACCTATCCATCCTCATAATTGTTCCTAATCCCTTCCAATATTTCCTAATCCCTTCTAATCTTCTGTCTTTGTCTCTTTTCTCTTCATCCAAACACGATTGTACTTTTAGAGCCCTGTCTTTTCCTCTTAATCCATCTTTTAACAAACATATTATTAGTGTTAATCCCATGATTAGTCAAAACCCGCGTTAGGTATATTCACTCTCAATATATGTTAATAGGTTATGTGGTGAAAGGAAGGAAAAAAAAAGCCTCGAACTCCAAAAAAAAATTCCTGAAAGGCTATATTTGCTATAAGATGAATAATCGCCTTATCTTACCAAACAATAAGCAAAGTGGTTACAAATTAACCAGCCATGCAATTATGTTTTCCATAAATCCTTCAATAAATGTTGATTTTAAATTAATCTTCCTTATTTAGAAAATGTTTAAAGCGATTTCCTAAAACAACTCAAATTTCACTTTTGATTGCGGGAGAAATTTATTTTGTGGCATGACAACTTTTTTCATTTTTAACACAAGCACATATGTGCCGTTTTTGTGAGTTAAGCGAGGGTAAATTTTTTCTTGTGATCGAGTCGCGTGGGCAATTTGCGCAGCGTATTTACTTCCTCCATTGTTGCACGACATGAGACTTTTTTAATGGGATCACAATCTGTTAGTGTGTCATCAATTCTAAACTGAGGTAAAAATGGGATCGTTTGTTTCTGAGCGCGTCTGCCTCAATAATCTCCATCGCACAAAAGAGTTGTTTTTTTTGTTGTGTTTTGCACTATTCTATCAATAGGTAGTTAAACGCATTGTGAGTAGACCTGATAGTGGGTCCGACGCACGGACAATCTCAATTCCAGGCTTTGGGCAAAGTCATTCGTCCAGGCCTCCAGGGGCATACGGACCGACCCAAATGTCATGAACATCTGGTGGACAGATTGGGCTAAGTCACTCTCTTTTAAGGTCTGATCCAATTTTTGCAGGCCCATTCAAAAGATTGAATACGTCAGAGGGGAGCTTGAGCAATGTCTCTCAGCCTTGATGTTAGGCTTGGCTCAGGCTTGCCCGGCAAAAGAGCCAAGTAACTTTAGAAGGATTAGTCCATTGATCATGTCTCTTAGTTCCCTTTCCTAACAATGGTCTTGGATTTGACCCCAAGGGATCGTTTTACAAATGTCTTGTTGAGGAGCGGTTTCCGCACACCGGCTAACCATACTTAGTAATGAAAAATTTCCATTTGTAATGCATTGAATTTGTTTTTTGCTATAATATTCATAATGTATCGATTGTGCATAACACGGCAGTGTTTTGGAAATGACAGAGTTTCTTTTATGCGGACGTTTAACAAATGTCTTTGAGGCGCTCGTTAACGAAAACCCTTTCTTTATGTTGAGTATCCAAACTTTTCAGCTCAACTAATCCCATGGCGTGCTCAGATCCCCCGTCCACTTGTAATGGATAAGACTCTCCTTGCCGGGTAATGAATATGGTGGGAGATGCTCGGATTCGAACTCGGAATATGCAATATAAGTTAAATATTTAACAATTTATTATCCCTAGGCCGCTTTCTTTTTCTCTCGTGAGAGGCCAAAATATACATTTGCTTTTTCTCAGAGATGCAAACAAAGTACAAATCTATCTTTCCGTAATTTTTATTGTTTTTTCCTCTTTAAATGACCAAGAAACCTCGAGACACAGCTCTTTACTCATTTCCGACGTTAAATTAGAGTACTTGGCTAATCTCCTTAATCAAGACCTTCATAAAAACTCTATCGTCTGATTAGCCATGATGTCATAATTAAGTACTCTCTTGATTAAGGAGATTAGCCAAGCAATCCAATTTATCGGTCGGAAATGAGTGAAGAGCTACGTCTCGAGGGTTCTCGGTCATTCAAAAAAGAAAAAAACAACGGAAATTACGGAACGATAAAAAAAAATTTTGGTCGGAATTACGGAACGATAAATAGATTTGTACTATGTATGCATCTTTAAGGAAAATCAGACTCTATTTTGGCCTTTCATGAGAGGAAAAGAAAAGTGGTCTATGTTTTTTATGGCTCATTCGAGCGTCTCCCACCAATGTCCACATTCATTCCCCTACAAGGAGAGTCTTACCCATTAAAGTAGTGGATTGGGGATTTGCGCACACCGTGGGATTAATTGAACCAAAAAGTTCTGAATAAAGAAATGATTTTGTTTAGGAAGGCTCCACGGATGCCGGTTAAAAATCCACATCAAGAAGTTTTGTCATTTCGAAAGAACTGTCGTGTTACGTACGATCAATACCTTAAAAAATGAAAATGTTCTTTATTAAGTATGCTTAACAATGTACTAAAGTACTTGTTAATGATGTCCATCTCATCCAAGTCATCGGGTATTACTATGAAATAGCAAGGCTGTGGGAAAAGTATCCAAAAACACTTTTGCCAATTTGGTCATAAACATTTTAACATATTGCTTATGTAGTCTATCCAACTAATTTTATCGAAAATCACTGATGTGAACGTTATCTGTCATACGTGGCACAGCAAGAACTAACATGGACAATTATTACAATTTTTTTTGTATTTTTTTTCCTTCTTCCTTCACAGGTTGCTAGGTCTTGGCAATAGCTGGCAGCTAGCTACAGGCAACGATCGACGAGGGGCCTTAGGCGAGGTCACCCTCATAGGGATTTGGTAAGGGGTGACCTCGTCGACCTTGCTAGCTTCGAGCCTCGCTGAATCTAGTGAAACAAGACTCGCCCGAGGCTGACAAGGTTAACCCTCGCCAAATCTCGACGAGGCCGATCGTTGCTACCCTTTGGCGAGGCTCAGCCTTGTCAAATTTGGCAAGGGCGAGCCTCTCCCAAGGTCGGCGAGGTCTCCCCTCGCCTAAGGCCGACAAGGTCAACCATTGCCGGTCATCAACCATCTTTGAGGCTCGACGATCAATGGAGAAAGAATGAATAAAAAAAGAAAGAAAAAAATATTTAAATAATTCAGAAAAAATAATAAAAATTTGTCAACATCAGCACGCTATGCCATGTACAACAGGTGTCGCGTGAGCAATTTCTGGCAAAAATATTTGTCAGATGGACTCATCGGTTCCATCCCATGACACAAAATAATTATAGGGGCACTCATGTTTAGTTTTTCAGTGAGATTTAGTATGACTGATTTGATGTAGGAAACTAAATCGAGGGCGATATGATCTTCTTCACTAGTGTGTGGTGAGGGGTGATAGTTGACCAATCTTGTTTTTAGGGTCGGTGTGTCTTGTCATGGAGGCAAACGCAAGTGTATGCTTGCACTGCATGGACCTGTGAACAGAATGAAGGCTTGTCCCGATCAGCATTCAAGCACCAGCATGAGCTTATCCGGCACATGGCTTCGTGTGGTCGACACGTTCCCGTGCGTTGATTCTTCGTGGCTCCACTTTTGGATTCACTTTTCAATCTTGATTATTGCCCGCACGCGACGTCTAGTGGACGCATTTTGGAAATTCTCCATCCAATCGGTTGCAAAAGCAGCTGCAAATTGCCGCAGCACCAGAAGGAAAAAGAGTTCATGTGCAGGCACAGGAACACGATTCGAGCGCGGCACGAACTCACCGATAAACACCACCGAATATAACACAACGCATGTGTCACGGGCCGACGGATTCTTGGTCATGAAATAAGCCTGTGCAGCGCTTGGTGAGCCAAAAGCACTAGACCAGCATTCCTTCTATAAGTGTTCCTAAAAACAATGCGACGAATAGCATTCTCGTATCGGATCGTACAACGCCTAGCTTTCGAGCGAGACACGTAGAACACTCTAGGCACAACAACTAGTTTCGGCCTGTTATGGCCTCATCAGGAGAGCGACATTAGCTCCCGACCAGTTTGTGTGTGGGAGGCCAACTATGCCTTCAGAGCTCTTAAGGGTATATTCATTTTAACCTAGAATTCCCAGCACAAATCACCATTACGTCAATCTCACGAATCAGTTGTATCTTTCCATTTGCATCACTCACTCTTCACCCCGACGCCACAAAGCTCCACTCACAAGGATACGTGAGTACTGGAGAATTCAGTCTGCGACACATGTCTACTACTTTGAAAATGGCACGACTTGACGCTTTTCCATCTATTTTTTTTATTAAACATTAGTTAGAAGAATCCAACTTGGGACTTATTACTCTAAAGAGCTTAAAAGACGTTTACGCACTTAATTTCATGTTATGGAGAACTTTTAAAATGATTCCTCGCACGTCCCTTTAACCCCTTTAACTATTCCTTTGTTCATATGCATCGGATCTTAATTCTTTACCCAAGGACCGAACATATTGGGTTTGCATGTTTTGGGTAGATTGCGCTAGAGGGGCGATATCAAAAGCTAAAATGAGGCCAAATGACATCTAAATACAAATTCTAGTTTAAAATGTCATATAAGAATAAAATAAGCAAAGATAATTAAATACCATTTCGATGTATTTTGAGCACACTAAATATCTCAACCTAAAAGATTATGGGATAGTCTCGGGGCAATAATAAAGCCAACCCAAGATACCATTTGACACGATTAAAAAAAAAGTTGTTGAGTATATTTAAAGATGATATCCAACTTAATAGAAAAATTTGTCAAAAAAGTCCTAAACCTATTTCACTTTTGCCAATTCAGTCATAAACCTTTTGTATTTGTGCTAATTCAGTCATTTTGGCCAGCCAACACTAACATGGGAAGAAAAGAAAAAACAAAGAAGAGAAAAAGAAAAAGAAATAAAAGATTAAAAATTTTGAAAAATATTAAAATATTATTAAAATTATTCACGTTAGCGCTGGTGACGCCACACTCAACGCCGGTCGGCTAAAAGGACTGAATTAATACAAATGCAAAAAGTTTAGGACTCAATTAGCAAAAATGCAATAGGTTTAATACTGTTTTTTTACAATTTTTCTTCCCAACTTAGCAGCATATCGAATTGATTTTCCATATTGGCAATTTTGTTTAAATATTTAATTTATTTTTCCCTAAAAGGAAGCGTGTCGTTCGATGAATGGTACGTGGTCCTTGTTGTCTCAAGGAAAAGGAACTTTCAAGATGTCCTCTCGTTTCAAATTCAATGTCGAGTAGTCGCATTGCGTAGTTGCGATTTGTTAATTCGTGAAAGCGACTCCACGGGCGGCAATAATATAGTGGACTTTTACTTCTCAAAGTGACACTTTTGAAGCTGGTTCACAATTCATATTATTTCGATTAGTCTATCACGTGGAAGCATATATGTCTAAATTCATAGGACGACTTTCTCTAAAGATCCATTTGTTTCACGAAAAATAAACGATTTGAAAAATATTTTCTTAAAAATGATTCGATTATTTCGCTTACATTATCGTGAACGAAAATATTTAGGCTTACATTATTATCGATAGTTAAAATATTTCCAAGCGATATAACCAATCATTTCTAGGAAAATATTTTTCAAAATGTGTATTTTTTGCGAAACAAATAGACCATAAGAGTGCGTTTGTTTTACGGAAAATAAATGATTTGGAAAATATTTTCCTACAAATAATATTTGTATCACTTAGACAACGAATCAAGAAAAATATTTTCATCATCCACGAAAATGTTTAGACATAAATTGTTATTGATAATGAAAATATTTTTTATTGACTAATTATTTAAGCAATACAAACGATCCTTTTTAGAAAAATGTTTCTCAAATCATTCATTTTTCGCGGAATAAACGGAGCTAGTAATTTCTTCTTTCTTAATTTTTTTTTTGGGGGGGATTTTAGACTTCGAACATTGGAGTTTCCTATCAAAAAAATCGATGAAAATAATGTTGCAAAAAATCAAGTCAATTACAATTTAAATCGATTAAAGGGCGGGATTCATCCAACTTTGGAATCTAAAAAATAGAAAATAAAAGCATACAAGATCATGTCATAACATGACAACATCTCCAAAGGCACAAAGAATCCAATCGATGACCCGCGCACTACAAAAGGGATGGCTCATCTCTCACTTGCACCGCTGAAATGCAAGGGGGGGAGTGCAAGAATAAAACAATGATTGAAGATCAAAACAGCACTAACACCATTTTTTCTTTAAATATTTAATTTGTACTTACTATGGGCTTCTCTTCTTTTTCCCCTTTGTAAAAATAAAATAAAAAAATAAGAACAAAAGAAGCTCCAATGACATTGAAATGTCAACACAATGAAGCTTTAAGAGGTGGCCATCCAGGGGCATGTAAAGTCACCACTTTTGGGGGCATGAGCCGACAAATGGTATAATTGAAAAATGCCAAAAAATGATCAAGAAGTGAAATCTATGGTGCACCTACGAGGAGAATATGTAAAGTGAACATTAGGCTCAATGGGGCTGCAATTTAAAATCGCGATTCTCAGCGAGTAATATACACGGAAGTTGGGAACCATTTGTACTAGGATGATCACAAAAAAAGTCATAAATGTATTGTACGAATGCCAATTCAGTCTTAAATTTTTTTATTTGGCCAATTTAGTCCTAAACATTTTGACAATTTGTCAATGTAGTCTTTCTGGCCAATTTAGATAGGAAATTGTTGATGTGGACGACAGCCGTCCTATGCAACATGACCGGCATTGGTGTGAACAATTTTTATGACTTTTTAAAAAAAGTTCTGATCTTTCTTCTTTTCTTCCATTTTTATTTTTCTTTTAAAAAATATGGAAAAATTATCCATATTCAGTACCGGCCGTGCCACGTAGGACGATAGGTGTCCACGTCAGCGATTTTCGACCAAAATTGGCTGTAAGGTCTACATTGACAAATCATCAAAATGTTTAGGATTAAATTGGCCAAATTAAAAAGTTTGGAACTGAATTGACATCCATATAATATGTTTAAAACTTTTTTGGTAATTTTTCCTATTTGTATGAGAAGAGTTCTATATTTTTCTATTCATGCAATCACTTTCTATAAAAAAAGATGCAATCGATTCTAAAATTTTGAATTTGTTTAACCGACTCAATAAACTTTTAGTGAACAATGCAAGCATAGCTCCTTTTGGTATAGGAATTATTCGTGGCACATAGGTGCCACATGTCCCAAAGAATAATAAAAAAGTCACATTAACACTCTTTGTTGTAAATTAAATTGGAGGGAGCAAACGGAACTTAACAGTTTTGGAGATTTGAGCACACTATTTAAAAGTTTTAGGATTTGATTGTACTTCCACAATAAATTTAGGGTTTTTGGTGCACTTATTCAGAAATAAAAAAAACATCAAAAGGAAGAGACAGAGGATTTGTTCCCAAGGACGGTAAAGTTGTTGAACATGGAAGCGGGACTTAGAAATGGATTGTGCCTCCATGTCTCGTTGTCCTCGATGTGATTGAGGTGGCATCTCTCTCTATTCTTTCTGTTGGGGATTTAGGGCTGCTGTGGCGACAAATGGATGCCACGTCAGCTCCACGTGTTTGCTTGGATGCAGCATAGGAACCACGATAGCGATTTGTTGAAAATTTCACTGATAATTAAAACTTGGATCGATTAGAAGTAAATTAAATATCAATATCAGTGCAGGGATCAAATGTAATCATCCTATTGTGGCCATAAAAGTTGAAGCCAAGTATAATTAGGTGAATAGTGAAAATGACCCCACGTAGAGCAATGCTAAAGATTAACTACCATAGTCTTACAAAATTCAATCACTAAACGATGTGGCAAACTGTAAATAAGTATTCAAATAAGTGGCACATATTCGAATACCAAATCAAAACTCTACACGTTATTTTTAAATATTTTTTTATATTAGTATTTTCGCATTATATATTCGAATATATAGACATAAAAAATATTTCTTATTTTGAATGAAACCTAAATAGATCTACTAGCTCTAACAGGAGAATCTCTGTAATTTTTTTGAAATGAAGGAACACATTTACCTATAAAATGTAATTCCATAAGAAGGAGAGCATCATATGATTTTTATCTGAGCAAGATTAAGATATCAAAGCGCGCGGACGTAGATCAAGATTCTGATAACTTGTTTCAGTTTATGAAAAGTTAATTAAGTTTGTCTTTCAATTTTCCCATCAAAACAAAAAGATCATTTTAAATTAATAAGATCAATTTAAAATCGAATTCTCATTATCGAATGTCAATATCAAATGCTTAATGAAAAAATTGAGATATCCGGAACGGGAAATGAATGATTCCAAAAAATAATCGCTCATGTCGCCTACAAAAATATACGCAGGAAAAACATTTCCATCATGGCGGTAATGGAATAAATTTCCATCGACTACTCATTTCAAACGATACGAGTAAATATCTCGAGGAAAATACTTTCCAAATTATTCAATCTTCGCGAAGCAAACGGAGTCTTGAGTTAAACAAGAAATTATGGTCGGCACACTGAAAGCAAGGGATGTAGAATAGAACCAAAAGAAAAGTCAGTCAGAGTCGAAGAAGACCCTTCGATGTGTTTTATCTACACGACAACGATGCTCCAAGAACGTGCACGCTTTCACAAGATTAGGGTTTACGCAGAAAAATTATTTTCTTATGAGAATCTTTGCGTTCACACATGGAAGAGGACACTCTGCACTAGTCCCTATTCCCTGCAATGGATAAATTCTGCAAAATAATCCTTTGTACAGAAAGCTACTGGTGTCCCATGAAGCAAATCTCTAAGACTGGTTGATCAAGAGAGGGATTACTTAATAATTTTGACCTTGTTCTACGTATATCATCGTGTTATTATATTGACCATCCACGTGTGAACTGTGTGTGATGCTGAGAGATTGGTAGGATTTGTTCAATTCGTAAGCTGAGGAATCTCACTGCGTTTTCATTCGTCTGGATCATCTCGTGGAGTGGAGAAGGGGAGAGCTGTGTGAATAGAACCCGCCGGAGAGAATCTAAACATCGCCACACGCACACAGAGACGTCTTTAGAAACGTCACACAAGGACATGTTCAAACGTTTGTCCCAAGTAATGTTGGGGTTGGGAAACCTCTTAGCTTCATCGAAAGGAAATGGCCAGAATGTCAACTTCTGCCGTGTCTGTGTCGTTTTTTTCGCACAGACATCGCTCGAAACGTCGGACAAGGACTTGTTTGACGTTGTTGCAGGTTAATCTTGGGGTTGGAAACCCTTTTAACTTCATGTCGAAGGGACCTAAATGTCAACTTCTGCCTTCTTCGTCTATGTCAGTTTTCATTCACCCTGTTTCTTGATGTTTGAATGTGTGTATGGTTGTCCATCTCGTTTGGATGTGAGTGGGAGATATCAAGCTTTTCCCACATGAGCATCATTAGCTTTTCCGGTCATTCTGAGCACGGATTTAACACGAAACCAAGACTTGTTTAGAATCATTTTCCTTGTCGATTTCTGACTTTTCGTTGCCTTTTCGGTAATGCACATGCACTCATTGGAAGGGACAAGTTTTCTACATAGAGGATTGCTAATTTTCACCCCCAAACTTCAACCTTTTTATCTCATCGACGGAAAAGTTTCCACCATTCTTTTGTCCACATGTAATCCACAATTGAAATCTCAAACTTCAATGGTTTTATCAGCTCGCACTCCGACAATAAATTATGTTCCGAGATAAAGCCAATGTCACACGAATTAAGATGTGGCGTAAACAACACTGCGAATTAATGAAACCCACCCGGCAAATGAACTTCACCTATGAAGACAAAAGAAAAAAGAAAAACCAAAACAAAGTCTCCATCACAAATTATAATACATGAGAAATAGCACAACCCACCACGCAGTGTGGTCCCCACAAACCCTCCATAAATAGTCAACCATTGGAACCCTAGATGTTGTCACAATTGAGCGGATCTAGTGAGGAAGATCACATCGCGTGCTCTCTCTCTCTGGATTTTCAAACATTTCCTTCTTCATTGCTGTGCGTAAACTTTGCTTCCATAACCTCATAGTGTCGACATGGGATGCCAACAAGACCCTCTTGTCCAAAGGGTCTGCGAACTGTATCAGAAGATCTCAAGCCTCGAGTCTCTCAAACCATGCAAGGATGTCAACATGCTCTTCACTCAGCTTGTCCTCACGTGCATGCCACCAAACTATCCAATCGATGTCACAAAACTATGCAAAAAGGTTCAAGAAATGAGGTCCAACCTCATCAAGCTTTGTGGTGAAGCTGAGGGTCTCCTAGAGAGCCACTACTCCTCCATCTTGGCCTCATATGACAACCCAATTGACCACCTTCACACCTTCCCTTACTTCACCAACTACCTCAAGCTAAGCCAACTCGAGTTCAACATCTTGAGCCAGCACAACTCGGGGCGCGAGCCGAACCGGGTCGCCTTCGTGGGCTCTGGCCCACTCCCTCTAACCTCGATTGTCCTGGCCTCCAACCACCTGACCAAGACTCATTTCCACAACTATGACATTGACCCCTCAGCCAATTCCATGGCACTCCAGTTGGTCTCACCTGACCCTGACCTGTCCAAGAGAATGTTCTTTCACACCACAGATATAATGGATGTCACATGTGCCTTGAGGGACTATGATGTCATTTTCTTGGCAGCTTTGGTGGGCATGGACAAGGAGCAAAAGATTAGGGTTATTGAGCATCTGGCCAAGTACATGGCCAATGGGTCAATCTTGATGCTTAGGAGTGCTCATGGGGCTAGGGCTTTTCTGTACCCCGTGGTCGAGGCCAGCGACCTAAGAGGGTTCCAGGTTCTCTCTGTGTTTCATCCCACGGATGAGGTCATCAACTCGGTCATCATCGCCCGCAGGTGCTCGGCGCTCAATCATGAAAAGGGATCGTCGCTCGGACCCATCATGATGCCTACAAAGTGCTGTGAGATCCTCCAAGTCTTCAATCCTCTCAACCATGGGAGTATTGTGGAGGAGTTGACGACCATTGAAGAGAAATCATCCTAAAGACAGCTCCGTTCTATTCTCTCTCTATCTCTAGGTTCGACATACACGCATCTTTTTTTGTTCTTTTTTTTTATGCAAGTGTTCCTAACTTGTCGCCTTGGCGATGCAGGGCTTGTGCGTCGTCTTTGCATTTTCGGGTCAAGAAATAATTCCGATCTATATTCGTGAAAGTTACAAACCCTTTTTTCCTCCTTTTTTTTTTTTTTTTTTTTCCGGCTTTCCGGGTGGTTTGTGGATGTTATGTTGTTCCACTATGTAATCTCATGTAATGACCCACTGGTCATCAAATGTTTCTAATAATTATCTAATATAGTGAATTGTCCTTTTCTATGGCGAAACACGAAATTGCCAATTTTCGCAGAAGAAAGTCTCTAGGTAGACCCCATTTTAAGGACTTGTGCTGTGAATCCAAGCCCGAGAGGGTATTGTACTAGCTATATATTTGACAGACCAACCGAATTAGCTGATGCAATGATTTGAATCATCTTCTTGGAAGTTATGCTGTTGTTATTCATGTGGGGACTTATCTAGATGAGGAGAAGCGACAGTGAGTGGAGGAAGGAGAAAGCAGAGAAAGAGACCATTTTTGATTGATTTCGAGTGATGATGTTGCTGTTGGAATGGTGCTTTTTTGGATCTTGCAATCATGTCTTATCATTTCAATCATGCAAATTGCCAGGGTAGAGAGAGTTCATGAACGGGAGGTGATGGGTGCTTCGTTTGCATCTGTGGCCTGGCCATGGAAAAAGACACTTTCTTGAAATTTGCCCCAGTTGATTGGTGTGTTGCATAATTGAATTCAGGCCTTTCCAATTTTTGTTTTCTTTCTCGTTTTGATTGGACCTAAGTTTGCCAAATGAAACATGGGGGTAAAGCTCCTTCATCTATTTTTGAGATTTGCGGCGATGGCACAGAGGATTAGATGCATGATCTGACTGAGGGTAGTAATAAAAACCAAATGAAACGTGGGGATAAAGCATCTTTATCTCTTTTGTGATTTGTGGCGATGGCACTGAGGATTAGATGCATGATCTGACTGAGGGTAGAAGTTTTTGCATTTGTTATTATGATAAAATATAACTTTTATCGAATGTTCAATTTAGCCTACGAATTTTTTTGTCACTCTAAGTTCTTGGATTCAGTTTTTCTTTTAGTTGGTCATACAATTAAAGTATATAAGGAATCACGTACTTTTCCGATATTGGTCAGATGGGATTCACCACCTTCTTGATGGATTAAACTAAGTACTAATTGGGCCTCTAAGGTAACCTAAGATAGTAAGACTTACCGGTGCACGGTATTTATTTAGAAACAAAAGGGGTGTCTAACTTGATGATTTTGCCGCATTCATAGGAATATGTTCGTCAACACAAGCATGACTTTGAGTTTTGTGGTTGGGACTCAACTTCGCGAAACAACTTGGTTTTCATAAGATCGTTATTGTGATTGACTCTAAAGCCATCACTGATTATTAGTCCAGAGCTTATAATTGATAATGTTGACCCTACTTTGCTTAAAGATATCAGAAGATCGATGCACCCTCACTTTGAGTTTAAAATGCAACATAGCTTTTGAGAAGGAAATCGCTCTGCCGACTGGCTTGCTAATTTTAAAATTGATAAGCGCTTGGATACTAGCTTCTTTTCATTAACTCCTACAGAGTTTACTTCATGTTTTGTTAGGTCATACAATAGGGATAATAGATTTACGACGTTAAGTTTTTGTATTTAGCTATACGAAAAAAATAAAAAAAAAAGTTTGAAGGGAGATGGTGAATATGAACATCTACTAACATCCTACGTTATAGTAAAAAAAAAAAAAAAAGGGA
>BCNH02000002.1:11391561-11454579 GCA_001662345.2 Metrosideros polymorpha var. glaberrima | reverse complement strand
AACATCCTACGTTATAGTAAAAAATATATAAAAAAAAAAAGGGTAAACCTTAAAATAGCTGAAAAAAAGGAAATAAAAAGAAGTATTTTGTGATTGGCCAAAAAACGAAATATTTTCTACGGAAAAAAAAAAAACAAGGAAAGAAGAAGATAAAAGGAAAGGAAAAAGAGAGGCAGGCGATGGTTGCTAAAATGTTTGAACGAATAACAAAGTATACGTCAATTGTCATTTTTTGGGTAATATTTGCCCATATGATCAAAGTCATATCCGTCCCGTCCGCATGCTCGGAGGAATTTGCTTTGACTCGATGCGTGGTTGGAATCGAGGACGGGCATAGACGTCCACTCTTGGGTCCCAACGCATGACTTATCGAGTTCGAGAGTCAAATGATAATTGACATATCCCCAGATTTGCATTCAAGTTGTTAAAAAATGTGGTGCACAATAGAGACCCTTTTTTTTTTCAGCACAATAGAGACTTCAACTGCCAGAACAAATGGCGATTTCGGCATTCTCGCCGCCAACTTCAAGATCAGGTGCAGATGAGACTTCAACACGAGAGGGGCGGAGTCCCGACAATTTGTCAAAATTGGCCGAGGGATGAAGAGGATATATTCGGCCCCTCTCGAAACCCGATATACATACTCCTGCTCGTGGTATTAAGATTCGTGCATGTAGGCATTCCCAGTGATTGCTGCGGGAACTATACGAACCATACGCTACAATCATTTGTACACGGTGCGGCGGAGAAGGTACCGCCTTTACATGTTAAATCTCGCACTTACATCAATCTTCTGAAGCTTTATGGGGTAAAACACAAAACAAAACAAAGGAAAAGCTAGATTTCTCTAGTAAACAATGAAGATGCACAAATGCACATAGAGATTACAAACTAAAAGAGGGGGAGGGAAGCTTCAAAAGGAAAAACTTCTCAGCTCCAAAATGTCTCTCGTATATCTCATTGCGTAAGGCAGTATTTGGCGCGGAGACTATCAAGAGTCTCTGCAAGCTCGATCGGAGTAGCCTCACTACAGAATACTTCCTTCCATAGTCTGAGAAGATCTGCTCCAAAAGAAAACTATGGTCAGATTCTCAGTCCACGCGACAATGTTAAGAAGTTCCTCTCTCAAATCTTTCCATTTTCCCATTTCCAATGTTGCCAGGTTCTTGCACATTAATCAATCAACAAGAAACAGCGGGAAAATGACCGTGACTCCAAAGCGTCACCCTCTAAAAAATATACCATTCATTCGGCTTCCTCATTAGATGAAGTGTAAAATGTCTAATATTCAATGTATCAAAGATGACATCATGCTGGGCAATAACTAGGCCTAATCTGTTTTATGTTGCCGCCTTCTTGGCAATTGGCATCAGTGTTAACTTGTAGATGGAAAGAGACACCAAGCACATGCATTGTGCTATGAAAATCCTATAAATATCTGTTCTGTGACTGCACTAAGGTCATATATAAACATTGCGACTACACAGACACCCATCTGTCAACTCCTACTCCCAAGATCAAAGTAACCCTTGGTCCACCGTAGTCGAATAAGGTGTCAATAAAGACATATAACGTAACTAGCAACAATATTTTTTCAGTGATCATCTAACATAATACAGGAGCAGAAGGAGCGTCCGCTGGAATTGCAGAAGCAAACACTCAAGAGTTATCAGAAGAATTATGCATGGTCATGGTAGATGTTACCCAAGCATGGGCTCCTGAGACAGTTTATGACAGTGTGCCTCAGCAAGCAACACCATAAAATTGAACTACATCAAGACATCCAGCCCTGTAGTGTGTGTATATGTATTTCAAAGAGATAAAAAAGAAATGAAATTAGTAGGTAAACTATACTTCAGAAGTGAGCATACCAGCTTTATCTTTAGAAGAAAGACACATGACTATCATATCGAATCTTGGGACCTTCGTCAAATTATCCAAGTAATTAACAGCCAAATCAACGTCCTCACTGTCAAAAGGTAGAAAGTTAACCAAAGGAAATAGCGTTAAACTCAAACAAAGTCCAAAGACATCCTGGACAAACATAATAAAGAGATCCTCTACTTACGTGAAAAATGTGGCTATACACTTGATGATATCAACCAGTAAAGGAGCAGAGAGTGCATTTTTGAATATCTGTGGCAAAGTACCTGGAGAAGTAACCTGCAAATAACAAACAGAAAGGAGTTGAGACAACGAAAGAGTTGTTAATATGATTGCCTATAGGAACAGAGCATAAATTGATCCTAAGGATCTATAGCGCATAAGTTGAACATCCATATGCTTACTAGTAAAGCTATCACATACCACATAGGCAAAAATTCTGGAGGATCTAACAATGGTAAAAGTTGGATAAACTAATCCTACTATGACCAGTTAACCATTCTTACAGAGATGTAAGGACCATCTTCTTTTTCCGAAATTTCATTAAAGTCACATACTTATGAGGAAATGATCTCCTGTCCATTCTCTTACCTAACAAAAGGGAGTGAGCTTTAAAGACCATACTCATGCCATGGACCAAGTAGTGAGCGTCACAGAAGGGCCAAATTGGTAGAGCAGACCAAACTTTTAACTTGTAGCGTCTCAAGATACTACGAGAACAATTAATTAATTGATATAATTTCGAAGCTAAATGATAATGAGAAGAACCTTTAATAGACGAGCTTGTAGAGAACGATCGCCAGAGAATCCTCGCCAAGAAACCTCAAACTGATAAGCTGAATTTGGTGGGGTCATTTTTTTAGCTGCTTCAGAAATAGCTTGAGAAGCTGCTCGAGCGGCAAGATCTTGCACTGATACCTTCAGCTCCTGCTTTCCAGATCTCTCATGTCCCTGAAGACTCGCCCCAAGAGAGAGAGAGAGAACACAGAACTAAGTCAATAAATGATCACAAAGAATTCAAGCATGTAAATTTTCAGTTTAAGTTATGCACAAGCCAGACATAACACAAAGCATTTTGGAATATAGTAGGACCTTAGATTTCTCTACAACAGATCCATTGACATCCTTAAAAGTCTTCTTGGAGTCATCTTCACTGCTAGCTCTAATGCTTTTGCTTTTTATTTCCTCGATGTGGACGGAAGGCTTCAAGGACACTGGCCCATCGTGCTCCTGCCAAATGTGTAGGAAAAAGATTGCTTTATATTATCACAAAAGAAGCAAACTGACAAACCATCTATAGTCTGACGACTCATAATACTGCATTCTCAAACGTGCCATCAATGCCATTGGATTTCCCAATGACCAAATATGCAATTTGAAAAAAATGAAATTTTAAGGTATAAATATACAATGTCAGATTGTAAAACCAAATTATATTATACTCGACAATCAGTACAAAATCCAAATATTCATAATTCTTGGCATACTCTTGTTTATTGCAGTTCCCTTTCACAGACAATAAGCTGTCGAACAGTTTAAGCTAAAGCAGTGACTCCATGTCTTTAGGCACAATTGTTTAATGCCCAGAGCAACTGACACAAATGGAATGTAATCAAACATAAGTTACTATCATGCTAGTAAACTCCTTGCCCTCTACTACCAGTTCGAGAGTTTCATCAGGGAGAAAAAAGAAACAGAACCCTCTCCTTTTCACTTTGAAAAGTCAAAAAGGAGAAGATAAACCACCCCTTTCCCCATCCCACAAATTAAAGGTAAAAAAGGAAGGTCCCCACATCCCTAGTTCTTGTGCATTCTTTTGTTGGAGGCATTCTAGAATTGCAGTAACGGATTACTCCTTATATATAATGTAGATGCTTCCCTAGCTTGCTCAATTTGTTTCTGGTTTTCTACCCCTGCTCCCAGCAAGAAACCAACTTTTTTTCAGAAAATAATAGAAAATCAAGAAAATCAGTTCAACTGATGTCAGAGACCTGAATTGATGCAACCGCGTTCCTTAGCAATCTACTCCAAAAGCCTCTCAATGTTCACATAATACCCTTCTCAAAGATAGCTAACTTTACTAATTCTTGCAATTACACAACATTCACAAAATAATAGCAACACCACTGGTAGTATACAAAGTTTATACCTTGCTACGATCTTGAACTGCAGCACGATCTTGAACTGCAGCTGCTCCAGTCCGCTGGTTACTGATGGGGGATGAGTGGATGTGATGTCCATTTTCTGATTTCCCTGATTTCTGAGGACCTTGAATAGAGCTTCTCAATGCCCCGGTTGCCTTCTTTAGAATCTCCTATAAGGGGCCATCCGACTAATTTTAATGCTGAATTGGAAATGGTTTTACAAAACAAACTTAACAAAAAAGAAGACCTTCTATGCCTGGGTGCCAGTGGAACCCAAAATGGCTTTTTTCTTTTTTTTCTGGGGTATGATATCAAGGTGCAGTTTTAAATGCATAATTTATTTCATGAAGCTATCGTCAATCTTCAGTGATTTTCACCTAGTTATACTGGTAAACCAAGGATCCAGTGGCAGAAGTTACATGCAGAAAACATAAAATACAGGGCCAATCGCTTACTTTCTCATATAAAGTTTTTGCATCTGAATACTGTTTCTTGATTTCTTCATTCTGTGGCTCCAACCGAAGAGCAAACTCGGCATCTGCAGTTAGCTATGATCAATATACCTGGCCTAGCAGATCAGTTGTCAAGATTCAAGAATATATGACAGGAACATCATAAGCACAAATGATGTTTTCTACTAAAATCACCGCGCACAATCTTTTCAAGTCAATGGACATAACATTTATTGGCTTACATACCCTCAAGTGATTCTTTATATTTTGCAAGTTCTTTCCTTGCTGTTGCTCGGCGTGAGTATGCTTTTATGTATCGATCATCTAAATTTAAGGCCTCTGTGCAGTCATCCTCAACCTCTTTGAACCTAACGCATCAAGGAAATAATGACAGGAAAGGAAAATAATTAATATGTTCCTTCTCTGATTTTCTACATTATGACTGGTCAAAGAATTTCTCCTTTCTTGCAATATAAGTGCATTTCTCTCATGATAGAGAAAATAAAGGGCATTTTCGTTTAAGTCCTTTTGAAATATGTATAGCTATTAAATACAGATATTGTTACATAGACTGACGACCTCACTCCATACCTTCTGATCTTGAGATAGGCCATTGCCCTATTTGCATAAGCTACTGCAGTTGGTGAAAAGGCAATGCTTCTTGAATAGCAATCAATAGCTTCATTAAATTTTTTCTGCTTGAAGAACTCATTACCCTGTCATTGAAGGCATCGATCAAACAAATAGCATGTGCGGCTGATTTCACACAGCCAGAGACAACAACTGTTGATTATTTAAGCATAATAAGGGGAAAATCCCTACCATTTCCTTTTCTGAACCAGCATCTGGAACAGACTCTTCCATTGAGAATCTACCTCCCAGACTCTTTGCGCTACCACCAAGAGTAATTCCTGATTTTTTATCCACACTAGGATATCCTCTCGCTGATGACGGTGATTCCTGCAAAAGCACCGATGAAAGACTTGACCATTTATATGCTCGCAAAGCTTTTCCATACATGTTCATGCACATACTTCTGCGACACAACTTTAAACTCTATAAAATATGTCAAGCGAATGCTGGCTATGCCTCTTGATCTTCACAAAATGAGATCAAAGCTGGTATATATCAGTTTCCTGCCCAATATAAAAATGCAAGAGAATGTCTTGTCTGTCCTCCAAACGTAGAAGAAGACAAAAAGAACACATTCTAACATGTCAACCACATGGTAACCCAAGCAGATAACATCAGATTAGTGCCTAAGAAGTAATTTTAAGTACTACCCATCTGTTGCATACATATCTGGGATTCAAAACTTCACAAAACTTTTGAAAAATTTAAAAGGGGGGAAAATGAGCGGATATATTATTACTCAAGCTTGCTGTCTATGAGCATGTCGATATATATATATGCAACACTTTACCTTGTCCGGTCTTATTTTCTTGTCCTTGTCTTTGAGAGAAAGTTCCCAATCCTGCAAGTCATTCAAAAATCCCTGGAAATCCTGGTGGAATGGCCAAAGAACACGGTAAAGAAAAATCAACTCAACAACGACTATACCAGCAAAGTACATGCAAAAAAATGGCAGCCACTCGTGATCTTCAACTACTTCAGCATACCAATTCTACGAAAAAACTTACAATGAGACCTACCAAAGCAACGATCCTTTTTCTAAAGTGCAACGAAACCAAGAGCTCGAGGTCGCGAGTAGCACAGGAACGTTGCCCCAACAATTAAAGAGGCGAAATTCCTAAACTCTACGAACCCGCCGTCCCAGTCCAATTGCTCGAAATCGCAAGTACGAATCGGAATCAGCACAGAGAACGCACTACAATCAAGCGGAAAAATCTAGCACACTCGAAACGAACCAGGACTGACTCCATATCATTCATCATTCACTACAATCGCCGCCTTAGAGAGCAAGCAAAAGCCAAGAGCGAGACGGTAATGCACATGGAGAACACTCAATCGCGAGCTACAAACGCAGTCCGCCACCGTATGCCGAGCGGATGAAGGGCGAAAGAGCACGAACCAGAGCTTGATCGCGACCGTGTTTGCTCGGAGCCCGAGCCATGACGATGCTCCGAGGTCGACGGACCTGAGCACCGCGAGAAGGGGAGAGAGAGAGAGAGAGAGAGGGAGGGAGGGAGGGAGATTGACCGTCGCAGACAATGGAGGCGCGTCGTCGTCAATCGATTTCTCTGGAAAATCGACGAAATTCGAAGAGGGCCGAGTTGAGATTGCCGCGTGCCTTGCACGTTTACAAGGGACTCACTCGCCATACTAAACGACGTCGTTGGCATCCCGAACAACTACACAGTCTCTAAATTTTAGTCTTATATGCAATGTGGTCCACGAACTTTTATTTTCTTAGATGTAGGCTCTGAACTTTAGCCCAACATGCAAATTTCTTCTTCTTTTTTTGTAATGTTGTCCCTGAATTTTAATTAATATATTCCAGGTACTTAATTGAACATTTATCAAAAGTCCATGGACCACATTGAACAAATTAAAATTTTAAGGACCACATTTCGCATTTGGCTAAATTCAGGCACCACATTGTATATTGAGTCAAAATTCAAAGACCATTTGTATAATTATCCCAGAAAAGACACGGAGTATTTTCTTTTGCCCTCCTTTGGCCGTAACCAGGCTCAATTGTTGAGTATCCGTTCGACTTATCACATCAGCAATGCAGTTCATCTTAGCCTCACCTGCATGATGAAGATTTTCACCTTTTCCTGGACTTATCTTTGAGTCACCGCAGTCTCTGATCATATCGTGGTTGCATGTTGTATCTATCCTGACTTTGATTGTATATCGAAACTCGAGGGCGCGTCGGTTTCACGGAAAACCATCGAAAACCTTCTTGCCGGCGTCTTTTGAACCCAATAAAGCCCGGCCGGTTCAACTGGTTCGAATGGAAACCGAACCATGGTCTGGGTTTTACTTGAGAACCAAAGTTGTCGAAAACTGGTCGAGCCCGGATACGAGAAAAGACATGCAGAGGCGGCAACAAGAGGGATCGAACCCTCGACATGGATGGCACACAAGCATACTAACTCCAAAGTCAACTGGGCTGGACGCTAATGTTCGTCTAATAGGTTCAGCAGTTATATTGTTAGCAGAATTTGGTTCCGAATTGGGACAACGAATCATATCCTGTGGTTTGAACCAGTAGACCTGAGAGAACCGGAAACTAAACCGGCTCTTTTTTTTTGGTCGAAGGAGAACTTTTCATTTCATAATAAGAAAAATTACAACAAGAAAAGCAAACTTCCTAAGAGTTACATTACAATGGAAATCTGAAAAACGAAACAACTGAATACAACTCGCAAAAACTTGCTCATTCCACAAAAACGGAATTTTTAAAGTATTATAACACAATTGGCGGCCGATCACCGAGGCTTCAATATTAGTAATGAGCATACACCGAAACCCTTTTTTAGTAGTTACGACATTGCCAAAAGGCGGTGCGCGCATAGGTTCAGCGTCCCCAGTACCATCGACGTTTAGAGATAACAACAACCCCAATAAGTTGAGAGGGCACAAATAACATCTTGTGAATCCCAAATCTAGATTTGACTCTAAATCGGGAGAAAGAAACT
Source organism: Metrosideros polymorpha var. glaberrima (assembly GCA_001662345.2). Classification (NCBI taxonomy): domain Eukaryota; kingdom Viridiplantae; phylum Streptophyta; class Magnoliopsida; order Myrtales; family Myrtaceae; genus Metrosideros; species Metrosideros polymorpha. Next base: position 11,446,491 of record BCNH02000002.1, on the reverse strand, counting down.
GCATAGTAGATGTCAATTGATCCAAAATCACATATAAACCCATCGATGGAACACCACAGGAGCGAAACCCAGAGGACATTACAATAAGCGAACTGGCTATTCAGAGCGAAGGAGGATGACGTGCTCAGTCCACCGAACAGCTAACTCAGCGGTCCAATGATCGACGATCAGGAGGGGGTCGGATTTGGACGAACAGCTAACGGCTAGCGGACGAGCTCCAACGATAGCGCACAACCGGCAACCCGCAAACACAGTGAGCCTAGGAGGAGGACGAGCTACCAGCCGATGAAAAGAAAAACTTGACAAAGCAAGAAAAAGAAAACCTAAACAGAGGAGGCTAGAGATGAAGAGGAAAGTGGGGGAAAACTTCTCCCTCCCTCAAGGATATCTCGGGAATGAATCCATTTTCCGTAAAAATGACTTCCTTAGAGATTGTTCTACAGCAAAGTCCAAGTTTTTCCAAACGAACGGAGCCCAAGTGTGAGTAATGTTGAAAGGCTAAGGAATGTGTCCTCACTGTCCGAAAGCCGATCATTCTACCATGGAATTCACTGTGATCCTGAAGTAAGAAGAAACTAAGAATTCCTAGGAAAGGAAAAAGAGCGTAGAGTGACTGTTGCTGCAAGTCCAGAGTCCAGAGAAGCCAGTGAAGATTGCTCATGGCATTGAGAAGTTGATCCTTCGACTAAATTACACTCGCTCTTGGGGACACGGCTTGCGCGGGAACTCTTTTCTATCGGTGATGAGATGCTGTTAGCTAGACAGCCCCAATACTAAGCATCAAAATCTAATGAAGGGAGCGAAAAAGAAGCTACCCTCGAAAGATCCGAACTACTAGCTTATCAACCCAGATCGACCCAACTGTCCTCCTAACTTAACGCGAGAGATATTTGCTTCAAAGTATAAGGTTCCCTGCCACCCAAGGGACAGTATCTTATTCAACTTATGATTAAGTATCAATCTTACAATCAAGTACGTCCGATGATCCACCTTAAATCACCATCAGAAATGTGAAGATCCGCACCAGAAATGTCGTGATTCCTGAAACTGCAAGAAAGACGTCTGCTCCATCAGCAGGCAATCAGCGGCTGTGGTTTTTGTTGGATAGCCCTGTAGCAGTCAAGACTGCACAGGGGTAACTTCGACTTTGAATCCCGGTACCTATATGGGTTCATACAGGAGGGAGCAGCGCACTTTTCGCGGGGCGGCGGGTAGCTGAAAATTTACATCACAAGGATTTAGTCAGATCAAAATGCAATCGAATTATCACATCACAAACCATGCGCTCTTATAGTAGGTTAGCAAATTGCGATGCCACCAAAATTGCAGAATGGACTAAGGTCTGTGAACAAAAGATCAGAGCAGTTACCTGCAAGTCCTAGAATCAAATATACTTGGCAAGCCCATCTCCTCCGGGAACGTGACTACCGTTCTCGCAGGCCCCATAACCCATCTCACTGTGTCCGATTTAATTATCATAGCATTCGCAGCCTTCTCCTAAACATAATAAAAGGAGGTATATAATTAGTCCCTTCTATAAAAAAAGAACTGTCGCGGGGTAATGGTAAATACCTCGGCTTCCTCTACTTGTCGTTTCCTGATCTTCTGTTCTCGTTTCTTCCTACTTGAATCTTGTCCCAATATTTTCCTGATTGCCTCAGCCTGGAAACAGGCCAAATCTAATCTTAAATTCCACATGAGGAGTCACACCGTTCACAATGTATTACTACACATATATAGAGACGCCAGAGTGCAACTATGAAAAGCGAGCGGAAAAGCTGTTAAAATATAGTATGAGAATGGAAACATAGAAGCCAACCTGAGATTCCATAGCTACTTTCTCGGCCTGCATTCTACGTCTCTCAGCAGCCTCAGCTTTCTTCAGTTGCCGGTCTACTTCAGAGAGCATATCCTTTTGCTCTGGTTGTGGTAAACTAACTTCCTCAATCATGTTTGAGCATAACAATCTTTCAAAAGAAAAAGTACAGAAGAGGCGACAGATAACTCACTTTTAGGTGGTGCAGGAGGTAAACCATTTGGAAGCTTGACCATATCTGCACTGGGACCAGAGAATGTACCTTTGCCCGATTGCAGTGCCCGCTGACGGGTAATCACTGTCGTCTCCCTTTCAGAACCTGCTAAAGACTCGAGACGCGCCGTCTTGTCTTTCTTCCTCTTAATTATGGGTTCAACATCTGAAGTCGGTTCTTCCTCTTCCAAATAATCATCGTCTTCAAATGTCCTGACAGATTTGGACTTTCTAACTTCTTTGACTGAAAGGACATTTGTCCGAGAGTTCGCATTATGCGGGCCCTGAAACTGTCTCTTCAACACCTCCGATAATTTCTGTTGTCTCCTTCTTCCCCCTTCGTAATCTTCGTCACACTCATCATTGTCCTCGGCATTCAATCTAGGCACATTGACCCTTCCTAGAATCTCATAATCATCAGCTCCATCATCCCCATCGAATGCACATTTTCTAGGAACTCGCTTGCTCTTGCGAACTGACTCACTACTGCCAGAAGAATCAGCCTTCCCCATCTGGAAACCACTAGCAGAGAAATTCTTCCACCATGGCACCCCTCGCAGGCGACTTGCCTTGTCAGAAGAGTGAAATCTAGAGGAGCCATCCTGGAGAGAGAGAGAGAGAGAGAGAGAGAGAGAGAGATTAGTTAGCTTAACTCGAAATACATTAAAAGACTATTGCATGACTTCAAATAGGGTTCATGTAGGCCACTCAATTTATTACCTCAAGCATTGCATTTTCACCAAGCCCCGTAATATCTGAAGTGCCGCAATATTTTGTTGAAGAGGACCCAACGACCGAGACACCATCTGAGTTGGCGTGGATGGTTCGAGTCATGCCTCCAACCTTGAGCTTGACTTTTTTCACTTTATTCTCATTGATCGGTGGTGAATGATGTGCTGCTCCTTTGGCTACTTTGCAATTAGCAGGGGCATGAGCACATTCACCAGATGTGTTGGAATCGGTAGCACTGCGCATCTGTTCGTTTCCTCCGCAAGAACTATGCGCGGAGGCATATTGAGATTCTCCAGCATCTGCCAAGTTATTGCATGATGCACTTGAAGCGAGCTGCTTCAGATTTATCTCCTTGTGAGCACAAATACCATAATCCACATTCTTGTCAACAAAAGCTTCGCTGAAGTTGTCAGGAGGTGGTGTAGAAGATTCCATGTCAAAGTAATTATAAGCCGGTTGCAGTTCATCATGGGGACGCCGAGAGGCATTACTTCGTTTCTTCCTCGCTCCATTCCCCAAATGAAGGAGCCCGCCACTTCCCTTTCCCTCCATGGCTGATGCAAGATTGTCCTAATGTTGCTGTTTATTTCCCACACGAAGAAACCATGAGAAAATGTAGCTGAGACTGGGTTCCTCAAAAGAGTAAGGAAGAAAACAAAAATCAAACATCTTTCTGTCAATAAACAAAATGACGGACAAATAAAGCTTCTCACAATCAACTCTGTCAGAACAATCCCCACAAAAAGAAACATTAGACAATGTGGTAGGATCAGAAATGCAGCAGACATCAATCACTACCATCTCTACTTTGGGAAGAGCAGTCTGGTTTTGGTACACCATGGCAAACTAATTAATCGACTAGATATTCAAAAGTATCCTCAAATTTTCCTTTGATGGCAGCATTACTTGTTTCAACAAGTAGTAATGGACCTTGTTGAAGCCATAAAATAGTTTTCACCTTCCCTAGAGTTGGCTCTGACAGTAACAAATAGCTGAACCTTCACAATCATTTCGATGTAACAATAACAGGAGCCCTGAAATCTAACTTTACTTTCTTCGCTTCCATTTCAGGGAAGAATCAAGAATAAATTTTGCCAAAGAAAACTACCTAATATGAAAAAAAACATTTCACAGTCCACAGTTCATGAATTGCGATCAAGCCGACATAAAAAGTATGTGCTCGGAGCAACGTTCGATGAGCCCGACCAATTACTAAATACCAAACACAGCACAACACCACCAGCAGTGACAGCAAACAAAGATATTACAACGCGGAAGAAGTTGCAAAATAAACAAAGACTCCGATGAATAACCACACGAACATGAAAACATTAGCCACAAAGAACACACGCCCCAGCAGAACCTTACCCGAAAGAGATGAATTCAAGAGGAGAAAACAGGAGAAGCAGCCTTATAAAACAAAAAGACAAGCCAAAAATCTTCAAGTAAACATCGCAACAGCGCAGCACCCAGATGAAGAACTTCAAGAATCAGTAAAACCCACGACCCATAAGCGATGGAAACACCATTCAACTCGGATCAAACGCAGCAAGAATTGGAAGAGCTAAGAAGATCTTCCACAAAGATGGGATTTTTACCTTCTCGACACGACCACTGTTAGGCCGCCATGGGGGGGAAAACAGAACTGGGTCTTCGACGAAACTGGAGTAAGAGCTCAGTTAAAGAGACAAGAACCTCAATTCTTAGGTTTACTGTGTTTGGGGGGTTCGAGGTTCTTGAATCCTAAGCAAAAATTGCAGTGATCTGGAAGGACGAACTCCACGAGATTCGAAACCGAAATTTCAATGGTGCTTTCAAGGTCCTCAAAGATGGGACACTGCTTCGCGGATTCTCTCTTCTTATTTTTTCCGAATTTTCTTTTCTTTCTTTTTTAGGGCTGGGGACGATTAATCTTATTGAGAAAATTCGACGAATAAGTTTAGTACACGTATTTCTCGACCTAATTAATAAATTATACAGCATAATCATAAACTTTCCTTTTATTGTGGCTAATAAATTGATTACATTTTTCTGTTAACACTTGCAATGCACAAGGGTCTCAAGGAGTATCTTATTTTCTTGGAGAAAATCTCTCCTTCATTTTTAATTGTCGTGAAAAATTGAAAAAGGAAGAAAATGAAATTAACTAACAGTGTTCTCAATTTTGCTCTTCCGAGAGAAAAGAATAATAGTAGAAAAAAATGCCTATCAATAAACATCTTGAATAATCAAAACTTCTTGAAATTTGATAAATACAACCGCTTTAACAGAACTAAATGAGACATTCTAAGAAAAAAGTAAACACAAATTAAATAAAAAGGAATACAAATCCCAAAGTGTATGGGAGCTTTGTGTAATGTACCGAATCTTTTTATCGACATTAATTGAAATAAATTATTAAGATCCAAAATGTCATTTTTTGTCCTCTTTTCGATTTCTCATGTCATCTATGAATATATCTATATTCATCTATATAATCCTATAAAACAAACTTTTGAAGTCGGTATCCACCCTTAGAGTTACAATATTGTCCCCGAGTGAAGATCAATCAATCATCAAAGTAATTCAACAAAGAGAAGGGCTCCTAAGTAAAATTGACATGGTTGGTTACTGTCTCTCTCGCCTTCTTCTTCCTACTACACTGCACAAAGAAGAATGCCTTGAGAAAATCTCCTCCGCTAATTAACTTCTTAAAATTGGCATTTGCAATCTAAGATGCTTCAAAAACAACTAAAAGCAGCCCAAAAGAAGAGTTACAGTATTTGCATTAGCAATCTCCTCCACTAATTAACTTATTATGGGAGATGCACGTGAGATGCACGAATTTGCTTGTGATTGAAGTTCAACAATGCTCCAGCCTCCATCTCTCTCCATCCTTTTACATTACTGCTAGTGTGACTCCACATCATCAGCATTTCACCGAAATTTTGGTTGGATTCAGATCAAAGTGCATCATTTATAAACAATCAAGGTTTAATGGAATATAAACTAAAGTTCACCCAACACAAATATCATCTTATCATAAATCTCCAAGTAGTACAATGATCTAGGAGCTTTTGCAAAATTAAGAATTAAGGAAACTCATTCCAGACAGACTAACACTAGGAGAAAATGAAAAAGCTACTTGAATAGGAGAACCTTGATGTGATTTCAGCTCCAATCCAAAAGTTCATCATATTTGATAACTTATTCAATATCGGACGACATATATTAGGCAACCCAACTACGTCAATGACAGCAACTTTGTCTTCTCCCACATTATTTGTGACATGGGCTCACTTTGAGTCACATTTATATAATTGAATGTCTTCCGGCTGTACAAGTCTTTGCATCTCATAAGAAACCACATGCTTTTCAATTGGTCGCGCTTTTTGACACTCACGGCTTCAATTTGCTAAAGCACTCTGGTGCGACATGGCATATCTTCTCCAAATTAATAAGATTTTTGAGGAACAATGACTCTAAATTCATAAAAAGCAGTGAGAGGGAGGCCATTGGCGGAATTGGCAATATACTTGATTGAGGAACTGTTGTGAATGTCAAGATGCTTCGGTTCTTGAAATCCTTGGGTGAACAAGTCTTGAGTGTTCTTCTTGAAATCTCTCAACCGGTCCAAATACAAGTATTGAGTCTTCTACAGAGTTTTCTAAACTCATTATCTAGAAAGAACGTCATTGCACAGTTCCAGTTTGAGCTCCATGGTTGCTAAACCTTTGAATTCCATCCCATAGACATTTCCTATCATGAATCAAAATTTGATCAAGTTGTCGTCATTCTCCAAGAGTATGGTTGACTCATAGATTGATACACCCGTAGTGGTTAATTTTGTCATACTCTTCAACTTGGCAAGCCTAGCTTACACATATTCTAATGGCATTTCATCCTCACCCCATCCATCGATCAAAGCTTCCCTTCGTGCATTTGATATGAGATGCACGGGTTTGCTTTGTTGGCAAAGATTTGGCTGATCGGGAGCCCGAGCTCTCATTTAACATTAAGTTGGCCTCTTTATGATCTAATTTGAGACAATGTTTATTTTGGACCCTCTTTTAAGAAGATGGACCCATTTCATACCCTTATTTGAAATTTTCCCAAATACATTTGCAGAAATTCCTTATTTGTCCTTGTAGTGTAATAATTAATTTTAGGGATAAGTGCACTAGAAATCCTAAAACTTGTCACGAAAGTTCAAATGAATATGAAAACTTTAAAAAAGTGAAAATGAGTAATAAAACTTGTCACAAAAGTATATTCGAGTCTTAAAACTTTAAAAAAGTGCAATCGAGTCCTAAAACTTGTCATCAAAGTGTAGTTAAGTCCTACAATTTTCAAAAAGTGCAATAAATAGAAGGACTTAATTGGACCAATATGACAAGTTTTAGGACTTGATTGGACTTTTTGAAAGTTTTAGGACTTAATTGCAATTTCGTTACAAGTTTTAAGATTTCCAATGCACTTAATTCTATCATTTGTTCATTTTCTTTTTCTAAATTTTGAATGAATCTTACTTACAAGTGCCCCGCACTTGCTAAATACTCATGTAAATAAAGTATGCACTGAAAATCAGGATATTTCCTTATTTAGTATGGTTAATGAGTGCCTTGGGACACTAGTTAACAAGACTCATTTTGGGTAAATATCTTTTTAGTTACCGAAAGAATAGGAAAAATATTCGATCAAAACCTGTTACCTAGTAAAGAATCCGTAGAGCGATAGAGGATCAATGTCCAAAATTTTATTTCTTCACCCAATCAAAGGTGCTGATCTTATTATTAACTCATCGTGACATTGTAGAAGGTTAACTAAAAAGAAATGGGCGGGACTAAGGCATCTTTTGAATTTTCTGGGGTATAGAACTGTCAGTGAATAATAATAGAACTTCGGAAGCTGGCAATTTCGAAAACCACACTACATGTCGACCAGTCCGGTCCGGCGAATTATACAGCAGTTCAAGAAGGATCGACAATGTTCCGGATCATTGCAGATGGTGGATCCGCATCTGCATTAGGCCTGGCGTCTGCAAGTATGTTCAGACTGCACGAGCCATTTTGATTCGCGATGCACCAGACGATGCTTTTGCATCTGGTAAATCGACTAGCATAGTTGGCTTGATTGCTTCTGCAGCAAGAAAGTCCTAATCATGTCTGTGAAGCAATACGTTTACCTTGAAGGTGAAAGTTAAGAGGCGACTATGGTCCAGTCTATGGACTCCGGAAGCTCTAGCTACAGCCCCACTTCAAGCTGTTTGCAGATAATTCCGCCGCATCGAACATAACCGTCAAGGTTATGTATTTGCATCTGTCAGCTATGAACAATTACAATAGCTTGTTAGCCGACGCCAGCGGTCATGGTGGCCCCGGCAGCTCTGACCTCGGGGGACCAGGCCACGATTTATGAATGTGGATTCGTAGCATGCAAGACACTCTCTGGGACTGGCATGACCGCCATTACTTCAAGAGCTGCATCATCTTGGGAGCTGCAGATTTCATCTGAGGTCTCGATCGGTCAGTGTACATGGTAAAATTATGCGATTAAATGTCAAACCGATCTCCTAAGACGATTAATGTTAGCTTTGAATATGATTACTAAGATCTACTATTGTCACTTAGGATCGCATATTAAACAGCACATCTGCAGTCCCTGGTGGCGACATCCGTGAGGCCGAGAGGAGATGCGAGACACTAGCGGCTTCGGTGTTTAAATCTTGCAAGGCGGTGGGAAAGGGCCGGACATACCTCGGGAGGGTGTATGTGGCTTACTCAACAGTCCTGTTTCACAAGATGTTCATGAGTGATCTCCTCGTGCCGGGGAGTTGAAATGCGCAGGGGACTATAGATATTGGTCAAGAGCACAATCTATTTTTTCCACGTTAAATTACTCCCGACGGGCAAGAAATAAAACCCAAAGCCGAAGTTCGGTGTTCTGATTTTGGACCTTGATTTTACTGGACCACTAATGATGAGGTGAAGTGCAAGGAAAAGAGGGCGCGAATGAATTCGGCCGAGCAAAATGGATGAAAAAACTCGACAACCCTCAAATTGTATAAGCTTCTCGGCCGGGGTTTTATCGTCGGAGGAAGGTGGATTTGAAAGCAACCGCTCTCCGAGTCCCTTGAAACTCTTACACTCGTGCAGCACTTTCTTCGAAACTACAAGCCTGTCTATGTATATCTGGGCTTCTTCTAGGACATTAGTCTCATGTATATGTCAATTGCAGAGAAGGGCTAGAACATATGAAGTTTTCAATTTGCAGATTTTACAGTTTGTTTAAGCCAGTTCCGTACGCCCTGGCAAGAACTTGCTCAGACTGTCCACATTAATTTGAGGAGGAAAAATTATTAATTTCAGTCTTCCATTGAATTTCTTAACTGTGGTGGGTCTTAAATTATTCGCATATTGACTTCAAGAACTTTCCTAATCAAGGTCTTAATTTTTATTTTTTTTTAGCAACAAAATATTCGAGGAAAGATGTCCTCAGTGTATGCAGAGAGACATTAAGCTTTGCAAGCGGTATGAAGTAAGCACGATTCTTAAGTTAGTGAGAGAGCTCAGAACTGCAGACCGGCTCGCCTGCTGTCGACGAAGAAGCTACTAAAACTGATCTGTGTTCATCGACAAGTTTTCGCTTTTTCTTTTTCGAAAACTTCTCTCGACTAACTGTAGCTAACTTCGCCTATCCCTTCTCTGCATAAGGAAGTTGATGGTTGCAGGCTATGTAACCGAACGAATTGTTCGCATTTTGACGAAATAATCTCAGTTTGTATGTAAATGATTAAAGCGATAATCGCCTTCTTGACAAAAGTACCATACAAAACACACGCTACACACATGACGATAAGAAATGCCACTTTCGACCCGAAACTTGCTTAAGTTTAGTAACTTTCGATATCATTGACAATATTATGGATCACGAGTTGTCCGTATGATTTTGAATCTGATTCTAAACATATCGTGTAGTATTCGAATTAATCGCATTCGCGTCATGTGGAAACATGTCATTCGTTTCTCTTAGTAACGTTGTTATTTTTCGCACACAACATCATGTTGTTTGAAGGCATGTTATCGCATCAACTGAACTTTTGTACCCTTTATTTTCGCCATCATCGTGTCCTCACTGCGACATCTTCTTCTTCTGCAGACTGGAATCTCTTAGCATCTTTGATTAGAATTTCCGCATTTCCGCATATTTCGTCTGTAATGGAAACTTCAGATATTGAATCCGATTTCATCTTTTCTTTCTCCTAGAAGGAACATTCTTTCTGTAAGTTACCATTTAAGCTTTTGCTCGTCTGCTATAAGTGAAGTTGGAGGGTGAGGTTGTGCAATGCAGTCCGGGCATGATTCTTCTGTACCATCGTCTTCTTTCTCTCAGGATGTCTTCTTTTGAACTCACCCTTCACTTCATGATAGGTCTCTTGTTCATTTCTAATGCATCGGGTGCGCGCGAATCTCATCCAAATCCTGCAGTCCCGACGACCACCAAATACGTGGACAAGTCCGGCGCGGGGGACTATTCCTCGGTCCAAGAAGCTATCAACTCCGTCCCGGACAATAACAATCAGTGGATACGTATCCACGTCAAACCGGGAACCTACAGGTAAGTTTAGGCTAAGATCGCCTCATTCCTATTCCATGGATAGATATGTTTCGCATCAAATGACGGCTTAAGTAATGATTGTTTTGCTGGTTCAGTGAAAAGGTGAACATTCCTTTCGGCAAACAATACATTTTCCTCCAAGGCGAAAGCCGCGAAACGACCATCATCCAGTACTCGGATGCTGGAAATGCCAGCACAGCCGCCACTTTCCAGGTTTATGCGGATAATTTCGTTGCATCGGACATTACCTTCAAGGTTAACAAACTCGATTAGATCTCTCTCTGTGTCTCTCTCGTGTTTCACTTGACGATAACTAATGAGACTCTACTACAGTCCCTGAGCTAGAGTAGTTTATGCTAATGTACTTACAGAACACCTACAGTATCGAGATAGCGAACGTAGACCCAACTCGCATTGTAGTGGCCCCGGCTGTTCTGATCGAGGGTGACAAGGTGTCCTTTCGTAGCTGTGCCTTTCACAGCATTGAGGACACTCTTGCCGACATGCAAGGCCGCCATTACTTCGACCGCTGCCTCATCTCAGGAGCCATAGATTTCATCTGGGGCCATGGCAAGTCGGTCTATGAGGTAAAGAAGAACGACATACCAATTGAAATTAAATCGAAGATTTCATCTAGATGTTAATTCTTGTCTTCTGAGAGAGTCGCGATCCTCCTGCTGATCGAACAACAGGATTGCCTCATGAAGACCATAGCCTCCTCTATTGGCCTGGACGGTTATGTCACGGCGCAAGGCCGAGAAGGAGCGAACCAGCCGAGCGCGTTTGTGTTCAAATCCGGCCAGGTGACAGGAGAAGGCCGCACGTATCTCGGGAGAGCATGGCGGAAGTACTCGACAGTCCTATTTTACAAGACATACATGAGCAATGTCGTCGTGCCCGAGGGTTGGTCCTCCTGGAGCTTCCAAGGCCAAGAGTAAGAATTAAGATCTGCTTCTCCTTTGCTAAATTCACTTTGGTCACAGAGAAAAAGACTCATTGTGCTTAACCACATTGTATACAGAGAAAGAAGAAATTACAAGTCGGTCTAGTACTGTCTCAGACTCTCATTTCGACCTTATTATACAGGGACAGTATCACTTTCGCCGAAGTCGGATGTACGGGAGAGGGTGCCGGAGAGTCCCAGCGCGTGAAATGGATGAAGCACCTTCCGCCTCAAGATCTCAAGTACTTTCTCTCGAACGGCTTTGTGAACCAGGAGGGCTGGATCGAGGCACAACCTACATAGAGATCCAGACAACCACCCGTTACCGATGAGTTATCCGGTTAGATGCAAAGGCGACGCAGCTGCGTAGTCGTTAGAATCCTCTCCGATGCGGTTCGTTATCTCGTGTAGAGATTCTTTAAAGTTCCGTGTAAATTTCGGATTTTTCGATCATCGCATGGAACCCGAAGATAAAGCTACTAAATTGTCCGAATGAATATGAGCAACCGGATCTTCTGTTCATCTGAATCTGTCCTGATTACGTTATACCTAATTGACAGTGAGGAAATCTTCATTTTGACCCGGTCTCTTGCCGTTTGATCAAGAAGCTACATACTAAATAAAAGCATCAGCCTTATAAGGAGTGCGAATGATTAGAACAGTTTCTCAAGCTAACCTACCAATTCATCAGCAATTTTACCAACATTTTAAGTAAATTATCAGCACTATCAAGCTAAATCTACATACGAGGCCATCGTGTCGCGGCCCTCGCCAACTGAATAAAAAGAAAGGAAAGAAAAGAGAAAAAAATTCAGAATTTTTTTTTTAAATGTAAAAATTGTTCACGTCAGCGCTGGCCATGCCATGTACAGAATTTTTTTTTTAAATGTAAAAATTGTTCACGTCAGCGCTGGCCATGCCATGTAGAATGAATTACATTGGCAAATCGTCAATGCTAATTGAAAATTTTAGGATTGAATTGACACAAGTGCAATAAATTTATAACTCTTTTTGTTAATTTTCCCTTAAAAGGGTGGTGCTACGATACACACTTATACCAGGTTTTCTAACTATCCGGCTTCAAATGTTGCATCCTGAAGAGACATTTAGAGGCAATAAATTTTAAAATGTAATGAGTTAATGATTTAAACAGTGGTAATGATCTTTTTATCTCTTTTCCTCTGTTCAGACATAATCACTCCGAAAACTCTAACTTGGCTCTGGTTCTCTTGCTCTCACTCACCCCCAGTGACCTCATTCCACTTAACCACGAAGAGAAGATGCACGTCCCACCACCAAGCTGGGCTGATCATCACGCCACCATACCACCACCAACTGTAAAGATCGCCCGCTCTGCCCGGGTTCGGGCGCCAGGGCCCCAGCCCTACGGCCGAGGTCCGAGGCCCGGGCCTATCCTCTGGGGACCCACATATTTACCAAGTACAGCAGGACCTTCAATGCTCATTAGTCCACCAAGTGTTTTCCTCCTCTGCTCATTGCTTTCTAATCCATGAATAAAAGCTTCATTAATCATAATCTCATTCATGGCCAATACTAATTCCTTCTCAGCTTCAATCAAGCTCTTTAAGAGAGTTTCGAAAGTTCAGCAAACATAAAATCGAGAAGGGGCAACGAGATCCTGAGTTATAGGAACTAAACCTTCTCATTGGTGACTGCATTTCAGTTGGACTATTGCCTCTGCCTCTGGTATTAAATATGAGATCAATGTCCATGTGATGTCAACAGTTTCTGTATACATACAGAAAGAATGTTCTGAATGCAATGTAAATCTATGGAGAAAAATGGTTTTCTAAAGCTACTCAACTTGTACAGACATTTACAAGCTATTACTGAAAATCGAACGCAAAAAGACTCCTTTGCTCGTCTGTAGGGTTCAACAACCACCTACAGAACATCCAAGCCGCCGCAACCACAGACATAAGTGACAACATCGCTAAAATTCCGAAATGCGAAGAATCATTGGCAACTATTGCTACTCCTAACATCACAGATTCCGCCAAGCTCGCTACAGATACCTCCGTCGTCGCGATAAGATTAGCTTTGGAAGATGGAATCCCGGTTTGAAGAATCTGTGCCCCAACCACGTCATAGGACATGTGACCCAACCTTGACAATACCTACAAACAGGCCACATCAATAACATGGAAACATAGATAATTCTACTATGATGAATTTAGCCACGTGCAAGCAAAGCAAACATTATTATTGAGATTTCATTTCAGCCTGTTTACTTCTTGTAGTTCAAAGGTCTAGCCTTCTGTTCACAGGGAAAAACAAAAGATAAGAGACAAAAAGAATAGATGTTATGTTTGAGCCTTGTGGATGCAAAGCATGTGGGGACTAATAGAAGTTACGTAATTCAAAATTGATCTGAAGCTTTTGTTGCAAACCTTCTTATACTGCTTAATTAAATTCATGATTCTCCATGTGGATATCTAGGCCTTTAGGTTCACATAATGACATAAGTTGACACGATAGTCTCTCAATTGCAGAAACAAGGTAATTGTGCACAAATTTGTAAGAGAAATAGGATCCGTACAATCAATGAGAGGAAAAAGAGAAGAGGGCACTGCTGAGAAAGAGATCCACTCCAGTACACAGCTACAGCGATGGTAAGAAGTGAAGCCTGAAAGATTAGACCTGCTGCTCCAGCCTGCAATAGTGTATCCAGTAAAAACCACACTCAGAGGAGAAAGGAATCAGAAAGTGGTGGAAGATATAAGAACATCCAACTCCAACCTTCAATATTCCAAGGTGATTGACTAGGTTTGCAGACACAAATGTCGCCGCAACACCCATAAAGGCACATAATCCACTAAATCCTCCAATAACAGATGGATTCAATCCTGCATCAATTTCCGCCAAATATTATTCAAGTAGCATGAATCATGAGAAGATAGGGAAAGGTTCACTTGAGAAAGCTTCTGTGCAACATATAGTTTAGTAACAGAGGTCCCACAGAAAGGATAACCAATCTCTCCTTCTTATAGAGAGATTTAGGTATGCAGAAATGAGGATGATGTCCATGCACTTAGTTCTTTTATTTGTGAGAAACTTTACTTTATGCTTATTCTACACACATTAATGCCCATTTTGTGCCAAAAAGACAAGGTTTTCAATTAACTAATTTTCACTCCTTGAGTGATAATTATAATGGCAGAATATATGTAAAGAAAACATACAATAATGGACCATGATATGACAATACAATACAAGCCACATTGAAAATAATTCATACTTATAAATACTGGTCAGACAATACTGGTCTATCGAAGATATGTACATTCTGCAGAACTAAGATTTTCACTAAGGATTATATAAGCAAATATGGATAAGTACCACGCTGTGTCAAGAATGCTGTCATCAGACTTCCAGGAGCCAGAACAACATTAAAGTACAAAAGCACATAAGCAAGGCTTGCAGGTAGAACAGGCTGATGTATGTATTCCTTCCAACCTAGCTTGATAGCTTCTACACCTACACCTGCTAGACATTCAAGAGGTCAAATCAGATATCAAAACATTACCTTATAATGAGGGACGTCTCAAAAGATTTACCTATACTATCATTCTCATTTACAGTTCCACCATTGCATGATTTGCAACAATTATGCAAGGATTTAGGGCGATCCAAAACACCGGTTGAAAGCTTGTTTGTCAACCATGTGAGAAGAACCTGAAAATTGATTCAAAAGTTCGGGCTTAAACATGTACACACTTTTAAATCCAAAAAGATTTGGCAGAGGATTTGGAGCTATTACCGTCACCGGCAATGAGCATATCATTAAACCAGCAGCCGACTTTAAGCAGGTCACTGAGTCGTATTTGGCAAGAAGAATGCCAAACAGAGAGGCTCCAGCAATCTGTACTTATTTAAGATAACAATTCTCAGAAGAGAAGTCCAACATTGACAAACCTCTTCTTGTGTTTGTGCTAGCATGGTTTCTTTACTTTTCTAAAAAAAAATGACTCCAAACATGTGCTTGGCTACATGCACAACAATTTGCAATAACATGGTAACCGGACCAGACATACAGGAGTGCACCCCAATTATTGTAAGTACTTTTGATATAGGAGACTTGACAATACCTCACAGAGAAGATCAATCCGATTAAGAATAGCATTGGCTTGAGCGAGTGCAATCGGTCTATTCACTCCCGCTAACTGCATAAAGTCAGACTACAGGGTGAGAAAGCCTTAAGCTTCAAGAAGGAGAAAAAAGAGAAGCCATATGTGCATTTTACAGAAAAATGAAAAGCTTAGAGAGAGGAGATACCAGCACAACCCAATCCCTCTCCATAGCAACACCGAGGGCTATGCCACACAGCCGCTCAATGGCACCAGTTAATACAAGCATAATGAACCAAGGACGAAGAATCACAGCCGATGCAGAAGTAGATGGAATTGAATGAGCTCGAATTATCATCGCCACAGATAACAACTGAGCTGCTGCCTGAAAGAAACAGCAAAGTCAATTTACAAAAATGTCGAAAACTTCAGTTCTCATAATCTTTCGCAAGAATGTATGGCCATAGTAGCATACTTTACCTGAAGAGTATTTAAAAAGTTATATGCCGGCAATCTGGGAAAAGAATCCATGAGCTTTCCAACTAAAGGGCCTCCAGCAATTATCGCAAGCTGTTCATAGAAAGTGTTAGGAAGATTCTAGTTATGTGTCAAATCCTTAGGACATGTCTTAGAGCATACCTTTGCAATAAACCCCATGACAGCCACAGGAAGAAGGCTTGGGTGAAGCAGTGCTATAGCTGATGGCCAAGCAAAATTCCATAACTGTTCCACCAGATTTCCAGCTAAGCAATTGGCATACAAGGCTGAGACATAGGTTCTTTAAATTAGAACAATGGTAGCATAGTGCAATGTCAATTGAATACTTTACCTATTTAAAGCTTGCATTAAAGATCCTATTTACAACTGCATCTATTCACAACAAGAAATTTGCAAGTTGCGTAATGCTCATAGCACAGTTGTCATGGAAATGGAGTGCACTGGGTATTATGTTGGTCATGGGTGCTGCGGACGTGAACTTTAGATCTTGCAAATTACAAATAGAAAGGAATAAACTATGCACTTCTCCTTCATTAAATGTTAATTGTGACTATTTTCTAGCATAGGATATCAAGAACTCAACCTAATTGATCTTTTCCAATAAATATAAATGAGCATTGACTCCTTCCATGTCACATTTTTTAGTCAATTATTAATTCTTTTAGTAGAATTCGTGCTTTTATGCGGCCAAAAGAGATTTTCATATATACTCATAAAGTAAGAAATATAAAACTCGTAAAGGATACAATAAAATACGCAGTCCATTGTTTTATTTTATAAACTCATTCTACTTCTAGCCAAAAAGAGAAAAGTTACTAAGGACCATGCCAGCTTATTTCTCTGATGCACACACTTCCTAGAAATAACTAGGAAAAGGAAAAACAAGGAAATGGTTCTCTGGTTCTCCATTGAGCGCTCGCTAACTCAATTCTTGAAACCAAGTTTAACTTGCAACCTATCAGAGATGTAGACACGGGGAAAGGTGGTTATCAGACTCGGATGTTTCATCTTTGGGCCCATAGACTTTTGTACAACTTTCCTCGACTATCTTCCCAAATCAAAACCCAGATTCTTTTCAACCAGAACTCAGATCTTTCTTTATTCTTTTCAACAAAAGGAGAAGAGGCACGTACAGCCAATAGACAGCTGTAACAGCCATTACAGGTAAGATTTTCAAAAGCACACTAGCGGCATGCAATGGGCGTAGTGGCCAGCATTACATTTGGACAGTGGCCATTCACACTGTTGCTCAGTTCCACTATCAACTCCATATATTGCGTCAAACAAGAGACACAATAATGGACTACCAAAGGGTAAGCAAGGGAGTCTAGTGTGATTTATATTTTTCTTTTCTTACCATATAAGCCTGCTGGGTGGGCTGGAATAGCTGCAAGGGCATTCTGCTCCTCCACTGACAAAACCTACAGATTCAGACAAT
The DNA here is from genome assembly GCA_001662345.2 of Metrosideros polymorpha var. glaberrima. NCBI lineage: Eukaryota > Viridiplantae > Streptophyta > Magnoliopsida > Myrtales > Myrtaceae > Metrosideros > Metrosideros polymorpha. Next base: position 11,429,167 of record BCNH02000002.1, on the reverse strand, counting down.
GATGGGAAAAGAAAAGTAAGTCCACAATAGAAGAAAATGTCAATTTAAGACTGCACTCGAAGAAATAAAGTATCTACAGATTCATGGGAAACGTACAGGTAACGCTGTCAAGAGACTATCCACAAAAGCTCTTCCAGTTAATAAGCTTGAAGAGTCAGACTCAAGGATATCAGGTTTAAGGTGAACGATGGGGACTGGACATTCAGCTTCTATGACTGATTTTTCACTCAAAACCTCATCATCTGTGGCAACATGATCATACTGTACATCTGTATTCATTATCGAACACCTGGAACTCAAATGCTCAAACCTGCAAATTAGAACACAGTGGAAGAAAATTACTTATGTCACATCCGATCCTTTTAATAATCTGAATACGTATGATTGCTACGATGCTACCACAACCAGGACCCTTTGACTCAAGCCAAGTAATGACTGTCATTGGACTCACTTCCTTTTCCTATATGATGAGGGAGAAGGATGAACTACAATGGAGTTACATTTCCTGAACACAACAGTACTTTACATAGAAGAAATATCTCCAACTTCTCCGGGTGTAATAGCAGTACGGGAGCAAAATTTAACGAAGTAAAGGTTCTTAGGCTCCGTTTGTTTCGCAAAAAATTGATGATTTGGAAAATATTTTTCGAAAAATAATTGCTTGTATCGGTTGAAATAATTAGTTAACGAGAAATATTTTCATTATTGCCAATAATTTGTCTCAAAATTTTTGTAGAAATTCTTTTCGTTTGTTCATTTTTGTATGCGATGATAATGTTTTCCAAATTACTCAATTTTTTAAGAAACAAAGAGAGCTTTAAATCTCACAATTTTCTTCACAAGAAAGACACCTCTAAAAAGCCTCTGGAGCAAAACTCCACAGAGAAGCAAGAAAGCACAACTTCATCTAGTCCTCAAAGACGTCATCGTTTCTCAATACCCTGTAGCAGATTGCAGTGACTGCCCCACTTCAAGCACAATCAATTTGAATCGACACTAACTAACAAAATACCCAGGCTTTCCTGCTCTATCCTACAGCCCATAGAATGAAACCTATCCAAATCGATTGGCGAACGATTTGCAGCCGCCACTTCCTTCACCACAAACGACAGACGACTCCACCGGAAAAAAAAGAAAAAACCAAACCTTGCGAAATCGAGCGGGTGGTTGCTGAAGTTCAGCCATCGGCAAGAAGCGAGGCGATGGCGAACACGAGGGGGACGCCGCGGCGGGGAACGAGCGGCGCTGGGGAGGGAGAGCGGACTCGCGAGGGCGACGGCGACGGGCATGGCGGGTCGCCAATCCACAGCTTCTTCAAGTGCCTGAGCTCGAAGGACCAACCGCTGCTCGAGCCTCCCACGCACAAACTCATGCAGGCTGCGCTGGCGAACGACGGATGGCTGCGGCAACACAAGCCTCGCGATGAATCAAGCTCATGAGAGAGAGAGGGCGGGAGGGAGGGAGAGAGTGGCCGAATCGCCTGCGAAAATTCGAGTCTTGCGCAGTGGCGGACGGTTCAATGGCTGTGGAGAGTTTTGGCGGATGGTAGACTAGACGAGATGGTGAGTCCACGAGGCTAAAATTCTTTTTCCTTTTTTTTTTTATTTCAATTTTTGGGTTTTTAATTAGGGAAAATTTCGATTAAGAGCCAAAAGTGGACCATGTTTCAATTAAAGATCTGAAGTGGCCAAAAAATCTCAAATGAGAGTCTAAAGTGGACCATGTTTCAATTAAGGACATGAAGTGGCCAAAAATTTTCAAATAAGAGCCTAAAAATATGGGCATTTTCGTCTTTTCACTTTATTGATTAAATAAAAAAATATTAAAATAAAATAAAATAAAAAAGCAATTTGAGAAAGAAGCGAGGGGCTGCCACCCCTTGCTGCCGCCACCCTATCACCGGCTCAGCCAGGGCCAACGACCCCTGCCGACCCTGGCTAAGCCCCCACCAGCGACGGGGCGGCGGCAGCCCCTTGCTTCTTCCTCAAATTTCTTTTCTTTTTTTTCTTTTTTTCTTTTTTTAATATTTTATTTAATCAATAAAGTGAAAAGACGAAAATGCCCCTATTTTTAGGCCATTATTTGAAACTTTTTAGTCACTTCAAACCCTTAATTGAAACAGGGTCCACTTCAGACCTTTATTTGAAAAAACGAGACCACTTTGAGCCCTTAATCGAAATTTTCCCTTTTAATTATGAGCCAAAAGCATAAAGGGAAATGATTTAGGTTATTATGACGAAAAATCCGAAACTAGTACATTTATGATAAATTTACCCAAAACTAATAATTTGATTACGAAAAACCTCAAATTGTTATACGTGTGACAAATTTATTCCAGACTAATTTTTTTACCATAAAAAATACAAATCGATATATCTATAACAGATTTACTCTAAATTTTAGAGTTTGTCGAAGAAGATAGAAAATGAGTTAATTGAAGAAACGCCAACTAAGTCACTATTATTTAAATAAATAAAAACTAAAATTGAGGTAAATTTGTCACAAATATACCAGTTTAAGATTTTTCATTGTAAAAAAATTAGTTTTAAGTAAATTTGTCACAGGTGTATCAATTTGAAATTTTTTATGGTCGAAAAATTAATTTGAAGTAAATTTGTCACAAACGTACTAATTTGAAATTTTTCGTGGTATTAACTTAATGATTTATTTATTTCGTGTGACCACATAAATTGCCATTTTGCATGCTGATGTTCCACTAAAAAAGAAAAAGGTGAGGAGACGAGAGAACCCAGATCAGTCAGAAAATGGGATTCTCTTTGGCCAGGAATTGGAAAGGCAAGATAATGAAAAGCAATCGGGGTTTTGCTTCTACAGTCCCCCAATCCAAACAATAAAGAAAAGGAAAGGAACATCGAATACACCCCGTCAACGTTCCTTCACAGTTCGTAAGAGGGGTAACGGTAGATTTTATTTTAAATAAGTGTCCGATGTGGCCAACTTAGTTTCGAATAAGGGTCCGATCTAATAGCTCATGGGCCACCTTATCTTCGCCTGAACAGCCTGCACGCGCGACTTACATACTCGTTCTGGTGGCCAGAGCGGCGGTAATTTTGTCCAAAAAAATTTCTTGCTCTTGACCTAGTTCAACTTGATGGGTTGGCAAATATTAGATCAGCCAATAAGCTCGGACTCTTATTTGAGATCAGTTGGCCTCCGGGCCCTCTTTTGAGATAAAACAAACACATTTCAAACCCTTATTTGGAGTTGAGCCGATTTCGATTTTTTTTTTTAATTTTTGATCCGATGTTCCTCCTTATCGTCCTGCATAGCGCATAGGATGAGTTTGTGGGAGTCGGCTTTGCAATTTGGTGGTTCTTTGTATGGCGAGAGAGATTTGGGCCCAGCAACGAGAGCTTCTTCCAGCGGTATTTTGACTGCTGAAACTGTTGAATTTGGTATTGATCCCAATCGGTTGATGTTAAGATGTGGAGAGAGAACAGCAACAACCACCACCCATGAAGAAGGGTCGCAGTCTATTGCCCACCTCGAGCGCAACGATCTTGTGGGGCTCGAGCTCGAGTTCTATTAAGCGTTCAGATAAACAAAAATCCGAATAGGCGGATCAGGGTAAGAATTCGCACAATGCATGACCCGACATGGAAGTTTTTAAAGAATATATCGAAATCCGAGAAAATTTTCGGAGTTAGAGCTTAAATGTAGCTTTGATATTTTCTTTCTCTACTTTAAAATATAGGTATATATTTATAAACAGAAACTTTTTATTTGCTAGCTATTCTGAATGCTTCAATATATTACCACCCTCTTTAGGGTCATTTAGAATTTCTTAATATAAATATTAGCTTTGTTCCGATAATAATCGTAATATACTCTAAAGAGAATTCCACTATTGAGTGAAAAGAAGTCATGAAGATCGCAAGAGATAAGAGTAAAATTTGGTTTGTTTGATTTTTGTTATTTATTTTATATACAAATACTGCAATAAATACTCCATTAGCGCTTGAATTTATTCCCTAATGGAGTGTTGGCAAGCCATCCTTCTTGATCAAGGAAGGATGATCTTGAGAATAATCGAAGCTGTGTCTTATTGAGATGCTTCTCCCACCGAGCTCTCTTTGAAGTGTCCGAACCTCCTCCTTCACAATCCACCTCGGCATACATGAAGTTGTCCCTAGAATTCACCCAAAGAAATGATAATCGGATGATCAATTGAGCGAAGGAGCACGAAGAAATCAAACGGATTGCCGAGATTGTCGGGTCGAGTGAACTTACTCGTGTCCCTGGAAATTCCAAGGATCCCAACCTCGAGGAGCCACGCCGGCCGACAGCAATGTCTTGTGGAATATGACCCTGGAATAAGGACCATATGCCCTCCCCAGGAAAAAGTAGCCGCCCCCAAAGACGGCGCCCCGTTTGAACACGAACCCGCTCGGGTCGTCCGGCGATGCTCGACCCTGAGCGGTGACACAACCGTACTGAAGATGGTAGGGCGGCAAATGAGCCGTAGCATTCATGGTACAGTCCTACATGAGCGAAAATTTCAACCGTCTCAGACATTGGATCTGTATATCGAACATAACCAACCATTCCTAATATTTTGATCAATTTGAGGGCAAACTGCCTCATCTAGACGGCTTTCGGTTGAAACTCCATGCTATCCATGTTATACCATAGCGTCGTACCTGGAAAATGGATTGGCCACGGCCGAAGATGAAGTCGACCGCACCCTCGATGTAGCACGAATAGAAATAATGCCGGCCCATCACGTCCCACAACGTATCTTGCACCCCCAAGAAGCCGCAATCGAAGAAGACGCACTTATCTCCATATATCCTCGCCGCCAACGCTTGAACTACGGGTGGCTTGTCGGCCTCGCTCCAGTACCGGTTGTACGAATTCTGCGAACACGAAACAAGGAAAGAATTTACTGTCTGCAAGGAACAGTGCCTGCATATGCCGATTCGGAACACGAACACGGGGCCGACCTTAAAAGTAATGCCTTGGACGACTACGTTGTCCGGGCTGGAAGTGAAAGTAGCACTTGTATCTGTTCGTTCATGAGCATCGAACATAATTATCGTCGAATGACGGCTCTTTCCTCGAAGAAAAATGCACGGCTTGTCCTGCGGGATGGTCACCATCTCTCTGCAACATGTTATCAAGACTTGAATCTTCTAACTCAGGCGCACAGCGACACCGATAGGCAACAAGAAGAATGTAACTCAAACTACAAGCACGGAAGACAATACTGTACATATATGTCCCGGGATTTATGTGGATGCTAAACCACTTGTTGTTGCCCGAGGGAACGGAGTCAATAGCCGCTTGAACCGAGGTGAAGTTTCTGCCGCCTTGCTGGTCGACAGAGATCGGTGCGAGCCCATCGCTCCAAGCTCCACAGTCCACCGCTTCGGAGGACGAAAGCAAGGTACAGAGGAGCGCCGCCGTGAATAGAGCCGTGAGAAGAAGCTCCATTTCCTTCTCTCTCCTCCTTACGGTATGGGGGTCAAGATCTTATCGAACTTGACAGATAACTGTAAGAAATGATGGTGATGACATATATGAAGATTCTTCAAGATTCTTACGAACTCGAGATATTATTATGTAAGTCTCTCATTTTCCATTTTCGCACATCATGCTGATTAAGGAAACGAAATCTTGCACGTATGGGAGGAAAAGTTGCATATTCTTCATTGGCCTCCCCATTCTGTCAAGAATCATTCTGTGTGGTTTCCCTTTGTATGCCCGACAAAACCTGTGAAGGATGAGAATTTACTCGAAACAGACGTAAAGGGCTGCAATTTATAGTGTAATTGAACAAAATTAGTGCACTTAATGTATGCAATTCAGTTGAAAAATCCCTGTAAAACATTATTTATTTGCCATAGAAAAAGCTCATTGTTTCGCTATACTATGTTGTGTTGACTTCATGTCCAACTATGGTTGGAAAAATCATATCGAAGGATATAAATCGTTCATATCGAACTCGCGAGATCAGAACGGGTCGAGTCTTACCATCTGTGGTGACTAGTGATTATAATTTGATAAGTCCAGCTACCATAATATGTTAAATTTTTTTGTTTCTCGGCACTGGTTCATAGATCCCAAATACAGCAGACCCCTTTTGGAGTTTTTTCGCAGGGTGATCGCCAGGCATATGCTAGTACAATTGCCCAGATTCTTAAGCAGATCCCAACTTGTGCTGATTATTCTTCCATGTCGTCCAACATTCAGAAGGAATAAACATTATATACTAAATAGATCTATCCGACATGCGAAGATGATCAATCGATACTTCATAGCTCTAAGTCCAGTGCCGTGAATCAGCGCGGTCGTAGTACTTCAAAGCTCTATTTATTTCGTGATCATTATCTTTGGCCGATTCTTTTATTTAGTACCTAGCTTCATGATCAGATGGCAAGAGAACGGGTCAAAATGAAGATTTCCCTCTTCAACATGGCATTTCCAGGACACCAGTAAGGAGTTGGTAAGTGACTACTTCGCCTTTTTTTTTTTTTTGGTCGAAAGTTACTACTTCACTGGAACGTTGATAAAGTCCTAATAGAGTTGGTAATTTATTGTGGTTTACTTGACATTCGAGCTACTAGTCTAGTTATCCCCAATCTCTATGGGGCTGATGCTTCTATTTAGTATGTAGCTCCTTGATCAAACGGGAAGAGACAGTGTCAAAATGAAGATTTCTCTACTGTCAATTGCGTCGTAACGTAATTAGGACCGACTCAGATGGACAGAAGATCCGGTCGCTCAAATTCATTTGCAAACTCTCAGTGCTCGGATGATCGAAAAATCCGACGAACCTACACAAGCCATGGTGGCAAACACTTTGCAACGCCGAAGCCAGAGGATCCGGCTTACACCACATTATTCACAAACCTCTGTACCTGCTCTACAGCATGGAAGAGTCCGCGTCGGACCAGGATTCTAATGACTACACAGTTGCGTCGCCTATGCATTTAACCTGATAACTTATCAGTTGTCTGAATCTCCTGTGTATTGAGGTTGTCCCTTCAACCAGCCTTCCTTGTTGATGAAGCTTCTTGAGAGAAAGTACTCCAGATCTTGAGGAGACAGGTTTTTCATCCATTTCACCCGCCCGGACTTGTTGGCGCCCTCTCCGGTGCATCCGTTTTCGGCAAATGTGATATTGTCCCTGTATAATAAGCTCCGGATTAATTTCAAAATAGACCGACTGTATAATTTTTTGGTAGTTTGTATTAAAAGTGGTTAAGCACAGAAGTCTATTTCTCTGTGACCATGGCGGATTTAGCAAAAAAGAAGCAGATCTTAATTCTTACTCATGGCCTTGGAAGTTCCAAGAGTACCAACCCTCGGGCACGACGACATTGCTCATGTACGTCTTGTAAAATAGGACTCTCGAGTACTGCTGATACGCTCGACCGAGATAGGTGTGGCCTTCTCCTACCACCCAGCAACGAATGAACACAAATGCGCTCGGGTCATCTGCTGCTTCTCGGCCTTGCGCTGTGATATAACCATCCAGGCCAATTTGGGAGGCCACGGTCTCAAGCAGGCATGCCTGTTGTTCGATCAGCAGGAGGGTCGTGACTCAGACTCAGAGTACAAGAACAAACATGTAGACGAAATCTTCGATTCAATTTCGAGTAGTGTGTCCTTTGTTTTACCTTATACACCGACTGGCCGCTGCCCCAGATGAAATCCACGGCTCCTGAGATGAAGCAGCGCTCGAAGTAATGTCGGCCTTGCACGTCTCCAAGAGTGTCCTGAATGCCGTGAAAGCCACACCTATGAAACGATGCCTTGTCCCCCGCGATTAGAGCGGCCGGAGCCCACGTAAGGCGAGTAAGGTTTATGTCTGCTACCTCGATACTGTACGTATTCTGCACGTAGGTTTCACATAAACTGCTCTAGCTCAGGGACTATGGTAGAGTCTCATTAGTTATCTTCAAGCGAAACGCGAGAGAGAGAGAGAGAGAGAACGAGATAGAGATCTTATCGGGTTCGTTAACCTTGAAGGTAATGTCCGACGCGACGAAATTATCCGCGTAAAGCTGGAAAGTGGCGGCTTCGATGGAACTTCCAGCATCCCCGTGCTGGATGGTGGTCATTTCGCTTCTTTCGCCTTGGAGGAAGATGTACTGTTTCGCGAAAGGAATCTTCACCTTTTCGCTGAACAAGCAAAGACGATCGTTACTTAAGCTATCAATCGACGTGAAACATACTTAGCCGCGAAAAAAACAGCAGTTAATTTCAGCCTAAACTTACTTGTAGGTTCCCTTTTTGACGAGGATACGTATCCACTGATTGTTATTGTCCGGAACGAAGTCGATAGCTTCTTGGACCGAGGAATAATTCCCCGAACCCGACTTGTCCACGTATATGGTGGTCGCCGGAACTGCGCGATTGGGGTGAGGTTCCCGCGCACCCGACACGTTGGAAATCGACAGGAGGCCCATCATCAAGTGAAGGATGAGTTTAAAAGAAGACATCACGAGCGAAAAAGGGTCACGATACCGAAGGATAACGCCCCAACTGCACTGCGCTGTACAATCTCAAACTCCAACTTCACTTATAGCAGACGAGCAAAAGCTTTCAATGGCAACTTTTCCTTCTCAAATTGAGCGCAGAAGAAGAATGTTCCTGTCAGGAGAACGACAGCTATTCACGTGATGGCGCTTGAAGTTTTACAGCACGTGAATTTATACTCATCTTCTGTCGAATTCACCAAAATTCCAAATATTCTGCTACCTGAACTTACCATTGTGAACAAGATATGAGCAAATGAGGAAACTTTAATCAAAGATGCTAGGAATTTCCAGGCTGCAGAGGAAGAAAAGTTACCGTAAGTACTCGATGATGGTGAAAGTAAAGGTGAAAACTCTACTGTCTGTCTGCTAAAAAAAACTGGAAGATTTTCCGCTCCGTTTGTTTCGCGAAAATGAATGATTTTGAAAAACATTTTTCATAAAAATGATAGCTTGGATCACCTAAAATAATTAGTAAATGAAAAATATTTTTGTTATCGCCAATAATTTACGTCCAACTATTTTCGTAGATGATGAAAATATATTTGGCTCATTCATTTTGGTAAAAGATATAAATTATTGTTTTTAAGAAAATGTTTTCCAAGCCACTCATTTTCTGTGAAATAAACGGATTTTTCGTGTTGGTACAATTTCAAAATTGCTGGTAATTTTTCTGATTTTATTGATAAAAAACATGACCGGTAATTTGCTTGTCAGGTAAATCGGCAGTAAATTACCAACACTATCGGGAGCTTAACGGCATCCCAATGAAGTTGTAAATTACCAACTTTTCCAAAAGCTTGCCAATGTCATAAAAAAACTACCAACACTATCAAGAATTTATCGGTATCTCCAATGAAGTAATAAATTACTAACTCCTCCGAAATTTTTATTAGTACCGTAAGTAACGTTGTCAGAAATTTACAAACATTCTAATAGTTGAGTAAGTTACCAACTTTTTTCAAGCTTATAATCGTGATTTGTAAACTTTTAACACTACAATATATTCCAATAATTTGGTAAAGGGCAAAAGCCACCAAAAATCTTAAATTATGCCCACTGTGACATACTTATCCTAAACTTTTTTCAGTAACAACAAAAGTTTCCAAACTTGTACCAGTGTGACATATTTACTCTCCGTTAAAATTCTATCAATAAGAACTGTTAAAAATCTGCCTACATGGACACCAAAAAGCAAATAATGTTGATGTGACGCCCACGTGGCTTAAGTAAAATGAAAATGACGTTGTTTTAATTGAAAATTTTTCTAACAGAACATTAACGAACAGTAAATGTGTCACATAAGTATAAGTTTGAGGCTTTTAATGTCACAAAAAAAGTTTAAGATAAATATGTTATAGTTGGCATAATTTGAGGTTTTTTATGTCACAAAGAAAAAGTTTATGGTAAATATGTTATAGTAAGCATAGTTTGTTTGTTTTTTTTTTTTCACTTTTTCCCTTTAGTAAATTATCTGCTCACCTAAAATTCTACAAGGATTGTTAGTAATAACTAAGTAACTCATCGACTTCTCTAAATTGTTTAAAAAGTAAAAATACCAACCGAACAACAAATTTACCAAACATGATTTGTAAATTACCAATATTTCAATAATTTAGATTGTTGGGATTTTACGAATGTCCAAATAAATTAGTAAATTTCCACCTCTTTTGAAATTTACAAGTGTCATTAATAACTTAAGTACAACTATGATGGGAAGAGTTTTGGATAGAAAATGATAAAATTGAATCTAATGTATTCTTATAAGGGGAAAGGAACCCTTTACTCCCCTTTCTTTCACCATCTTCTCCTCCCGCTTTTCATTCAGGATATTACTAACACGCCAATAGATTGGTAATTCTTTTTTTTTTCTCTCTCTCTCTATTATGGAAAATTTGTCGTAATATTTTGAGTGACTTTTATTTCCTAACATGCATCTACATGCTCTTGCATTTACGGAAGTAAATCAAACATTCAAAAGTTACTAAATACAAACAATGTATGTAAACCACTGAAAAAAAATAAAAAAGTAAAAAAGGCAGAAGATAATAATCAAGTCGTCTCGGGCAACAATTAAGCAAGTCCTTATTTTAAAGCTCCGGGACAGGATTCATGGGAGCGGCGAATGGAAAGTCCATGCGAGCTTTCTAAATTAGACTAATGTATTAAAGTAAAAAAATAATAGTATGCAGATGTTAAATACTATGCAAAAAAGCACCCTAAGTAAATTGCTTTTCTAATTTAGCTTCTAAGCATGAAAAAAATACAACTAATATGCTACGTGCAATGCAATGCTTAATTACTCTCAAATTGTGCATACAAGGAAATTAAATCTACTCTAAAAGGGTCCGTTTGTTTTATTGAAAATGAGCGATTTGAAAAATATTTTCCTAAAAACGATCGCTTGTATCGCATACAAAAATGAACAAACGAGAAATATTTTCATCGTCCACGAAAATTTCGAGATAAAAATTGTTGTCGATAATGAAAATAATTCTTGTTAACTAATTATGTCGACCGATACAAGCGATTGTTTTTAATAAAATGTTTTTTAATCGTCCATTTTCCACGAAACAAATGGAGCCTAAAACATTTTTAAAAATTTCATACAATCTCGAGTGACTTTCATTTCCTAACATGCATTTATGGTAATCACTCAAACATTTTAAAAGTTACCAAACACAAACAATCCACGTGAAGCAGAGAACAAATTAAAAAGCAAAAAAAAAGGCAGAATATAATAATCGGGCAACTAAAAAGACCTTGTTAAAATGCCCCCCAAGACGGGATTCATGTGAGCCGTAAATGGAAAGTCCATGCAAGTTTCTAAACTATACTAATTTATCAAAGCAAATATAAATATGCACGTGTAACATGCTATGCAAGAACGCATCGTAAGCAAATTACATTTCTAAATATGAGCTTCTAAACACGAAAAAAAAAAAAATCTAACTAGCATCCTACGTGTAACGTAATCCTAAGCCTATTACGTAAAAATGGTAATTTTTTTTATTTTAATGACTCTCAAATTGTGCATAAAGGAAACTAAATCTGCTCTAAATGGTGGAAATATGTAATTTTACCCTAATCGCAAGTACAATCCTAGGTCTATGTGACACTTTGTGAGTATGCAATCTAAGATGATTGATCTCTTTTTTTGTTTTCTCTATATGGTATAAAGAAACGAAACAAATAAATAATCATGGGAAGAAATATGCAATTATGGAAATTCACTATATACGCAATTCAACTATTCCAATGTGTTACAGAAACAGTTGGTCATGAAAATCCTAATTTTCCCAACATGGAAATTATTTTAATGCAAAGAAATGCAAAATTATCTATATGCTTAAAGATGCAAACGTGAATTTTTCTAAATATGCAGATATTCAAGACACAATTTCCTATATTGCAGATTTCCTGATTAATCTAAACATGTGATTTATTAATCATGCCTTGATTATAAATTAAAATTGTATATCCATAGATTCCGATCCTGAATTCTAAAATTGCTATGTATCTCCCTCGGTAAATATAGAAATCGAAGAATCCTGACTGGTTTGGGAGAGCACGCTAGAGATTCTTTGAGCAAAACTCGAGAGCACCCTTTCGAATTTGAGCAAAACGCATATTACTGAAATTTTTTCCCCATATTTTTTATTTAAACCCCTATAGTTCCTTTAAACTAAAATAATATGAACTTTAAACTCGGCTATGCCAAGTCTGATGCTACATTTGATGTCACCGTTAGACCTATCCAATGAGTGGGGCAGGTCGAGTGGAAAATGTTCTGACCTAAATTGCCAATTTAATCCGTTTTGAACTATTTTCATGCAATACAATTCTAGCGATCCATACCCGAAGCAACCCACATTACTAAGCACTTTCATATTTAACCCAATCAAGGAAACCTGTTTCTTATAAATTTTTCCATGCAATACAAATTTAGTGGATAATTTTCATAACTTTAAAAAAAATTCTGATTTTTCTTCTTCTTTCTTTTCCTTTTTTTCCTTCTGAGTTCAGCGAGGGTTGCTGGCAGACCCTTGCTAGTCCTTGTTGAAAAAAAGGAAAAGAAAAGAAAATCAGAATATAAAAAATTATAAATGGTGTCTTGACATCGTCATTGAAGATGAAGAAGCGGCAGCACATGAGTATGACTTGGTGGCATTGAAGTACCCATTTATAGCCCATTTTTGTTGGACTTCAATATTTTAAACCTATTTTCACTCATCTCCTCAAATGTCTAACAACCCATTTACAACCCAATCCCAAATATATTGAGTTAGGCTTTGTTAGGTAACATTTCTGTTCTTTTGTTTTTTGAAACAGAAAAAAATAAAAACCTATTTGGTAACGTCACTTACAATTTATGTTCTCTAAAACAAAAAAGTTCCTCGAAATAGATTTGGAATAAAAATATGAAGTAAAAAAATTAATTTTTTATTCCCGAGAACAAAATGAGAAATAATATCATTTTAGAAAAACAAGCTTAATGTAACATAATGCTCGTCTTTACACTCACGAGTCTACCCACTGTCGGCTGTTGCCACCATCACCCCCACTAGCCAACACCGATCACCAACCACCGTCGTCACTACCATCTCCAATGATTGGTCACTGCGGTCGTTAGTCACCGGTCTCCGCCTCTAATGGCCGGTTGCCACCTCCAATCGCCAATCACCATCGCCTACTACTATCGGTCACCATGACCGTCGGCCACAACCATTGGCCCTTGCCCATCGCCACCACCTTTGGTGGCTAGTCACTACGGCCGCCGGTCGTCGCTGCCTTCGATCGTCAGTCGTCGACCATCATTGCCTCTGGTGGTCGGTTGCTGCAGCCACCTGTCATCAGTTACCGGCCACCACCCATCGCCAGTCGTTGCGGTTGCCAATTGTTGCCTTCAACCGCCGATCGAAATCACTAAATCAGAAAATTTTGAATATGAATTTTTAGAGTCATATCAAATTTATTTATATTTCTAGAATAGAAATTTTATATAGTTACCAAACGCGTTCCTATACTTGGAAATTCATCTAGAAAATAGAAATGAAAAGAACTATTTATGAATAAAAATTATTCTCGAGAACAGAAATATTGCCAAACGCACCCTTAAAAACCCATTTTCACACCTCTACTCACCGTGCTTCCAAACGGCTACTTTGGGATAAACGTCCGTTCGTGGCAGTGTGTGTAATAACTCTTCGGTCCATCGATCGTTCCGGCCATGAAAATGGGCCCGATAACTGGGCCTGTAGGCCCAATATCAGCTACACTGGAAGAGGCCCAGGCCGTGGCAGTTTCGTGAATTCGGGAATGTCCCCCCGCCTTAATTAAACCCTTTGCCTTTGCTTCCTTCTAGTTCTAGCGAGGTTTAGCTTAGCATGAACCAGTACATGCCTGATGAAATCATGGAGAAGAGCGATAAGAATTTGAACTTTCCTGGCGACGAGACTTGGGTTTCGACTCGACCGAATTTGAGATCGCGGTAGCTTCAAGGAGGTTCGGCACACACCCATGGCGCTTCATTTCCTCGCGAGGAAGTTCTTGCAGGGAGCTTCGCCCCGACAGGTAACCTTTACGCGGGGACTCGAAGATTTCATGGTCTGTTCGTGTGATTTGGTTCTTTGGAGGATCATGCGGTTGTGGGTCGGTTGTTGTCTGTGCTCGTGATGAGAATGAAGTGGGAGCTATTCGTTGACTTTGCTGTCTGGGGTAATGCTTTTTAGGCGCTGCTTTTGGTGAAGCTTGATGGGAAGTAGAGAGATTTGTGGAGGTAGTCTGATGAAATTTTGGGTGGGGTCTCGACGGTGAAATGCCCCTTCACGTTGGTATTTCTTGTTCCGGTCTGGGGTCTTTGGTGTTGCTTGTATGAGTTTTGAGAGTTGAAAATGTTCATCATCCACAGTCTAATAACCCTTAAAGACTACCATAATGTCTAAGGGCTCAACTGGAGATTCCAATTCAGAATCTTTCTGGACTGATCTGTGCTTCCAAACGCGCTTACGTTAGTCCATTAATGCGTCAATTGTATTACTTTCTTGGACTTCGTCATGAGTGTCCCAATGGTGTAACTCATCAGTTAGCTTGTTCAATCAACGTGATGCTTGAGAGTTTCTTTTCGGCTGCAGGCAATCAGTTCCCGTGCATTTTCTTCCAAAAGGATCATTGATGTCGGACAGCCAACGCCAGCAACCCATCCTGAGGTATTTCTACTCTACTTCTTTATGTTATTTTGTCTTGCACTCTTGCTGCTTTCATCAATGCACGGGTATGCTTTTCAAAGGATGAGCGGAGCATAGTGCGCTGTGCTCATCTACCATGAATGTATACACGTCTACGTGCCCGCACACACACACAAACATAAGCACACACAAAAGACAAGAACACGCGTGCGTGCACAGTCTAGTGCATGGCGCATCAATGGGATTACACACCTAAGAGTCAAGTCCTACCTCCAGATAAGTGGAGTTGTTGGATGACTCTTGGGGATGAAGTAGCAATGAAGGTGCAGCGTGGACAATGACTTCCATTAGTCACAAGTTTTTATATTATTATCATTGTCGAGAATTGAGAACATCGTTCGGTTCTACATGTAGTTACTAAATGAGGGAGAGATTACACCTGGCATTACTGCAGAGGAATACGTCTCAAGACGGAACCGGTTACTGGATCTTCTCCCAGCAAAGGGTTTGGCCATCATTGCAGCTGCTCCTGTAAAGATGATGACAGATGTCGTGCCCTACACATTCCGACAAGATGCTGATTACTCATATATCACTGGGTGCCAACAACCAGGTGGCATCGCGGTTCTAGGTCGAGAGTGTGGTTTATGCATGTTCATGCCAGAAGCAACACCTCATGTATGCCTGGTTTTGTATACAAGGATTGGCTTAGTACCTTTTCATGCATTATTTTTCTTAGGTTGGCTAGGATCTTTGTCAATCATCATGCATCATGTAATACATAAGAATAGTCTTTGCTTAAAATGTCATCACTATTACCATCATCTGTTGGAGCCGTTTTTTCTTTTTTTCATAGATTTTCATCTATTTGTTTGATACTCAGCATGCTCCTGTAATCTCTGATCAACCTTTTCTGTGTTGTTGTAAATGTGGATACTGAGATTGAGAGAGCAGGATGGAATTGGAGGGGACCTACCATGTACATTTCAAAACAATTATAGATTTCCTTTCTTTGTGTCGGGAACTAGGATTCAGTTTCAAGCCTGATTGATCTTCCTTATAAACCCTCAGGATGTCCTTTGGCAAGGGCATGTTGCCGGAGTTGATGTGGCATTGGAGACATTCAAAGCTGACTCAGCATACCCAATGAGCAGATTACCTAAGGTGGTATATTTGAAAAACTAGGAACCTAAAGGTTGCTATAATCATCATTGCTCGGACTCAGGCTGGAGTGCGTGTAATTGTTATGACTGAAACTTATTTTTTAGTGATTATATAAGTTGCTGACTGCAGATTCTCTCAGAGATGATTCAGCAAAGCTCTAGGTTGTTCCATAATGTGAATACTGCTGTACCAGCATATACAAATTTAGAGGCATATCAATTAGCAGCCAGCAATGGCAAAGTGAATAACTTATCTGCTCATACGCATGAATTACGGTGGACAAAATCATCTGCAGAGTTAAAGTTGATGAGGGAATCGGCATCTATTGCTTGCCAGGTACTTCTATGCATCTAGATACTCAAGAAATAGAAAAGGAAAACCTTGCAAATCTATTAAGATCCCTTTGCCACATTCTTTTGTTTTTTGGATTCTTACTGTTACTACCTAGAGAGATTTCAGTTGAATATATGACCTGATGAAACGACGGCTAGGTGTTGATTCCAAGTGTAGTCCATCTATCTTGTAAACTTAGAAAGCAATTTCCTGATCATGATTCTGTGAAGATGTACCAATGTGAGTGAACCTCTCATTCCTCGCTCATTAGAAGCTTGATTGCTATCTTTTGCTTCAGCATCACTTGCTCTGACTTGTAACTTCAAAAGGACTTGGTACATTCTTCCTTGTTAATTACATTTTGCTTCTGCTCTCAAAGTGTCCGGAGAGTAAAGAGATGAAGTACATCTTATACATGCTATTGTCTATCGAAGGTATTTTGTTTGAGAGAGAGAGAGAGAGAGAGTACTTTTGTTGGTAGTTGTGTAAATTAGTTTGTTGTGGAAATGTCCTGTGTATGCATGACTAATATATATCTCCTATTTCTAGGCTCTTTTGCAGACAATGATGCATTCAAAAGTGTACCCTCATGAGGCTATGCTGTCAACAAAGTTTGAATATGAATGTAGAACGAGAGGTGCTCAGAGGATGGCGTGAGTATATTCATTAACATCAACAGAAGCTTATTATTATCGCTATAATGCCTCTTCTGTATATTCTATTATAATGCATCTAACGCATGCATCAGGGTGGTGTCAAAATTTGTGCTTATTATATGAAACGTGTTCAGTGAAGTGTAGCAATTGACAGATGCTTTTAATTTCTCTTTTCCAGTTTCAACCCTGTTGTAGGTGGTGGGAACAATGGAAGTGTGATACACTATTCTCGAAATGATCAGAGAGTGAGATCCATTTCCATCAGCTAATCCAGACCTTCACCATTCTACTGAAATTACCTTTAACGTCACAAATACTCTTTGCAGATTGCAGATGGGAATCTTGTTTTGATGGATGTTGGATGCGAGTTGCATGGTTATGTCAGTGACCTAACTCGCACCTGGCCTCCCTGTGGCAGCTTTTCACCTTCTCAAGTATGCAACAGCAATCTCTCTCTCTCTCTCTCTCTCTCTCACACACACACACACACACAGAGGCTTGGTTGTTGTGGCTATTGATGCTGTTATTAAAAGATAAGCATGAACCCATCCCATCACATGGCGGTGGTCTCATCACATGGGATCGTCCGTCATTTTATAATTCATTGGCATGACACAATTTGCATGTTTACATGTGACTTCGATCATTGCACTTATATTCATCTCATGTGTGGATTTTTTCAGACTCCTTTGATGTTTTTCCAATTAAGTGCATATCTGTTTAATCTCTCAATGATTCTGTGCATCTTCCAGTTTTTCCTGCTTTCCACCATATCCCAATATTTATATGGTTGAAAACTTAAATTCTTTTTGTATCATATCACCATGATATCATTTGTTTCTTTCAGGAAGAACTTTATGATCTTTTACTGCAAACAAACAAAGAATGCATCAAGCTATGCAAACCTGGCACAACCATTCGAGAAATTCACAAATACTCGGTATGTTTAGATTATTCTTACTTAAGTGGGTTGAAGAATCTCCTTTTCTACTGCCTATTAATGTACTTACATGGAACAGCCGCAAATAAATACTATCTTGCTTTTTTATTTGAGTTTGCCTCACTCATTTCATCAGGGATTGAGAAGTCCTTAACTAAAAGAATGTTTGCTATTATAGGTAATAGTCATTTTATCAGTAATTGTTTGCTAATGTATTTGATGGGCTAGATTCTTCCCAAACATCATAGCAAATTGTGGTCAATTGTTGTGTTCCTATATGTTCTTATTCATTCTTTCAGAAGATTATTATTGCTTGTGGTAAAATGAATTTCCTGTGCTTGTGTTTTTAATTTATATTCAATTTTTTTATATGCCTTCAGTGGAAGTCTAAATGAAATTGATCCTGCGAACATATCATGGCTACTTTTGTCGCAATTAACAACTTTTCTTCTTGGCATAATGGAATAGTTTTTCTACTTCAATAAACACAGGACTAGAAGATTCTTAATGTGCACGATTCTGATGACATGATTTTAGCTCCCCATTTATGGTGCAATACTTCTTAAAGTGGGTATTAGATACCTCTGGCTTCATGGCCTTTAGAACATGTTATTTGTTAAGTTTGCTCCTGTGGGCCCTGATGTTTGATCAATCATCTGTCTTGATCTCATGCCATGTGGTATCACAGGTCGAGATGCTCTGCAAAGGATTCAAGGAGATTGGACTTTTAAAGGATGATCGGAGCATTTTGCACAGTTACCATCAGCTGAATCCGACCTCTATTGGTATACTTGAGTATGCCTGGATAATGATATTGTAAATTTGTTTTTCTAATGAACTTGGGTTATATCTTCATAGTTTACTTTCTCCAATATTATTAACTGCATACTTGACAGTTGGCAGTGGATGCTTGTTTCTTGAACTTTCAGTTCATTAAATACAAGGGTATGTTGTGTTAGATGAAAGGCTAGTAAATTATCCTCATTAACATACAGGTCATTACCTTGGAATGGATGTGCATGATTGCTCTACAGTTAACTATGACCGTCCTCTGAAGCCAGGTGTTGTAAGTTGACTTCCTGGCAGCTTTGTTTTCCTTTTTTCTTTATTTCATGTCAATGGTGAAATGATTAGTCATATATTTTCATATTAATCAAAACTTCATCGGAGAAACGGTCAGTTGTGTCACACCTTTTTTACTTTATTTAGAGTTTGTTTCCATATTTCGGCGGAATGCACATTTTGGTATCGAATTTAGATGTGTCTGTTATGCAAACCAACTCGATGGCATTAAATCTATTTTGTTAAGCCCTAGTAAGAAGAGATGTCCTAAATGGCGCCTTACATGTGCAGTTGCATGCCGTAGGTCCCTACGTGTAGACTTTCACAGCTTTTATGGCTTTCACAGGTCATGGGAAACAAGTAAATGCAATTGAATTGCCATGACATATGTTCAGTAGTATGCTTCCTGTTTTCATCCAAGTAGCTGCCTTATTTTGTTTACGTGGTGTTTACTAGAGGTGCTTATTTGGGTCCAGGTGATTACAATTGAACCAGGAGTCTACATCCCCTACAACGTTGATTGTCCAGAGTGGTATGAATCAAGCTTATGTATTTTACAATGTCCATATCATCTCAGAATTTTAAGGACTCAGGCCTTGCTTGGAAATTCTATGCAAAATTATGAGTACTTATTTGTCCATTATCTTTTTTCCTTGGTTTGACATCTATTTCAGAGGGCAAACCTTTTCGTGAGAATACTGAAGTGATCTATTCACCGACTTGTTCTAACATTTAAGGAAGCACATCTAGATACTATACTATAAATGCCAATTATCAACCTAAACTATCAAATGAGGATGCTTTTCGTTTTTTTTCCAGGGAAACTACTTTGAAGCTTGAACATTTGCTATATACTTTTTCTGAGAAAAAAGATTGAAAGTCACTTCTGTTCTCATTCCAATTCTAAAAATATTCTTTTGAGGAACACTTCCAAACGACTATTGAAGTTCTCAGAAGTTGTGTAAAAAACAACATCAAGAATTTCCTGCCCGTTTATGTCATTCATACAGATTATCAATAAGTATCAACAGGGTGCATAAAGGAGCATCAACAGGGTGTATCCCTGCCACCCTGTATACAATGCTAACTTTCAAAAGTATCTAGAAAAAAATGTATATCACGACTCTTTCAAAATGGGCAGTCTAGTCATGGTCTCTGTCAAACTGAAATTTCAGAGTAGAACTCTAGATGGATTAACCCTCAGACTGCAGTCTACTATCTAACATTGTCATTAGTTCAACTTATGTATCCTAGAGTAAATGCAGGTACCAAGGGATTGGGATAAGGATTGAAGATGAGGTCCTTATTACAGATGCAGGATATGAGGTATGAAAACAAAAATTTCATGGTTGGCACTAGGCGTGTGGAGCTTTGCTCTTGTTGTGGGACCTTCATTGACTGATTCCAGCTTTAGGTCACATTGTCATGGAAACACCTCAAATTTCATTTCTGGCTATTGTTTATATGTTGAAATACGTAAATCTTCTTGACCTTAAGTTGATAAGCTTGAATAGGAGAATACCTAATTTACTCTTTTAGCTTGACATTAAGGCATTGCCTGCATGTTGCATTCTATTATCTTGGCAGATAGGTTAGTAGGTGTGCTTTCTGTCGCATCCGAGGTAAAAGTTCATGGTTTACATAGACTCTCACTTGTGTAAACCTTATATTCCACCATTTGACACAGGTTCTCACCGGTTCAATGCCGAAAGAAGTTAAACACATCATGGCATTGCTGAACGATTGCAACATTGCAGTTCAGGCAGAAGGCTGGAACGGTGTGAGAGATGTGTCCATTTGACGATCTCCTCATGCTTAGAAGAGCCAAAATTTTGCTTAATTACCTAGGACACTTTCACTATCCCTCCAGCGCGCTGACCTCTCTTGGGCCTATAGGTGCACGGAAGTACCTGCAATTTTACTGTGGTTTCGATGCATCTTTCGTCAAGTATACATCCAGATCTAATGATGCCCAGTCTCCATAGTTGTGTTGAGTTGATTTGCGTCCCATTGAAGTTACATTTCACCGAGTCTTCGAGTTCTATCTGGCGCATGATGCATCTCATATGTCCTCCACCATAAGCCATCCTTCTAGAGCTTATTCCATGTGGCTGTCGAGCATATTGCACCATAAGGCATCACACGATCGTTTTGGGCGGCCTTTGGCGCCTAAACTAACCTTAGCGCTCGTTGAAGCAGCAATGTGGGCCAGCGCTTGTATCGTGTAATTGAACTCATTTATTTTTATAAAGATGACGCCATTTTCCTCGGTCTGGATTTCTCTCTCAATTAAGGCCTATACGACATATGTTCATGGATTTGTCAAGTGGATCAGAGATTCCTCTCATCCTCATAATGCCTCATTGTAAAACAATGATGATGATTGAAGCTATAGATGCGCGATGTGTTTAAGTAGCGCAAACTGTATCACAGTAGCTAGTATGTTTGCTTTTAGATCTTATGTTGACAAAGCGCTACTAGTCATCAACCTTCTTTCAATTACTAAACACTTCAAAACACTACAGCAGACTCTATAAAACTGTGATTCTTGATTTCAGCCACAAGGACTAGAAAGGCAGGATACAAGTTGTGCCGAAAGACACGGTGAAGTACTTGTACGCGCAATCGGATAGCGATTTATGACAGCTTCCATTCAATGCAACCCGAGGCTTAAAGCCTTGACCTTATAAATTGTGGTGATTACATAGGTCACGTTTTGCAGTTTTGGACTGTCAGAGAAGTTCAGTACGTAAGCTTGGACAAAGAAGAAACGTCAACCGAGTCCTGGGAACCCAGCAAGTAAACCAACAAGTTATGTTACTGATTAGAACCCACCATTTTTCCTCATCTCCCTTTCCGTTGAACTACATGAAGTATCACTGCTAGAACTAGCCGTAATCTTCCATGCCCAGTTAGTGTGAGCGTAGTGTGACTGAGCTCATAGGTATTTACAATCACCATATTGTTCACTCC
Source organism: Metrosideros polymorpha var. glaberrima (assembly GCA_001662345.2). Lineage (NCBI taxonomy): Eukaryota > Viridiplantae > Streptophyta > Magnoliopsida > Myrtales > Myrtaceae > Metrosideros > Metrosideros polymorpha. The sequence goes on along the minus strand of BCNH02000002.1, from coordinate 11,407,347 downwards.
ACATTTCTTGAGATAGCCTTCCAAAATTAAATTTTGGTTTTTGTCGGAAGAAAATGGAGACCGAGGCGTCGAAAGAGTGCATGTCTTTTGGGCCTGGGGCACCTGAAATCACCTCCGAGGTCAACCATTCGCGAAGAATAATCGGCTTCCAAATGCATAATCTCTGCCCTTCATGAAGGAAGTCCCGAAACTGCTGTAACTTACTCGTGTTTATGACCAGCACGGAGGGGGTAGATTTTGCCGCTGAAAGCGATACCAGCAGGGGTTCATGCGCGACTGTGTGAACAAATGATGACTGAAGCAGAAGCAATACCGATCAATGTTCGTTAACAATGCAAAACGAATGGTACCAACTAGCGACTGGCAGGAGATGGTGATGAGAATTGTGGCGCGGTCCATCACTAAGGTTGGGTCGTGAGTCAGGTCAGAGGGCAACGCCTTCACCTTAAGAGGTGAAGTAGGACAGCTATCGGTTGCAGATGGGAAGTGATTAACAGGGGTGAGCAAAAAGCTGAGTTGAACTGCTTTTATGGCATAGTTTGGATCGAGAGGACTTTTTAGACAAAACAAAGAAAAATGCATATCGAACCAGATCGTTTTGTAGCTTGATTTGGTCTCAAACTTTTTCGGAACAAACTGCATCTGCTCACCCCTAATTAAGCGTTAGCAACTAAATGCGATGGTAAGTCGTCTTTTAGCTCGTGGAAAAAATCCATGCTTGCATTGATGACATCCTCATTAGTCCTGGAAATCTAGATAGTGAAACAATTTATTATTGAATTGCTCCTCCATATGTTCTTTCTGTATGACACAGATAAATATTCATGTTACGACTATCCGCACTCTTTAAATCCCACTTAGGACAGTCATCCACCGTTACATTCAAGGCCTGACTGAGCACAAGATCAATAAGGTATGCTTGATAGACAAAACAGTAAATCTTTCTCATGCACCAGCAATGAGACTGAGCTCAACATTATCCATGATCCATCTGCTTAGTTTGCTCCACATTCTAGAGAAAAGCCTTCAGTCATGAATAATTCGATAGGAGTTGCCAATTTGAAGATACTTTAAGCGACTTGCCAATGCAAGGGAACAAGCAAATCATGCAAAAACTAAGGAGGCTTCAATTGCAGCACCTTTCAAGCATCTTGAGTTGGTATGCCAAGTAAGGTGTCGATAAGCAGACAGCGCCATGCCAGAGCTCATTGCAAATGAATTCCCCTTTAATCACATTTTCAAACTTAGGTTATTTGTAAATGCAAGATTTTAGTCGATAGTTGGTTAACAACTATCAAATGCAAATAAAAGTTTTTCCATGATAATTACCGTTAAAACATAGATCTTATCTTCCATGATATAACAGAATAATAGAAAGAACTACATCGGGTCCAGAAGAAGCCAATTACAGTATTCTTAAGGCCAGCTGATGTACCATGAGGTGCATACTAATTCACATTGATCCATACAGAAAATCTGAATCGATCACCTCCTCCTCAATAATGCGCATCAATTTCCACCGTAGGCTTTCTTTGGTCTAACTTCTATTAACACCAGCTACATTTATTCCAGCATTTACAACCAGATCCACAAATCCTCTGGCATAATGTCGCCAAAGCTTCTGGTTAAATTCATGTGCAAACATTTGCCTCAGCCTTCTTCATTTTCAATGAAAAAATCCAATCTCAATCTCCGAGAGCGTTTTCCTTCCCCCACTCTCTGTTCCAGTTCTCTCCCTCTACTTTATTTGACAAGGGCAGAGAATACCATTCAACCAATAACAAGAAGAAAGTAGCAATTCAGTCTCAAATTATTTGAGCTAGGAAGTAACTTGCTACCAGTCGATATGCGAGAACAAACTGCTATTGGCTGCTTGGCCTATCAATCTATGTTGGCCGGCTTGGAAACATCAGAAGAAGAGAGGATAAGCGCTATCAAAATGTCTAACCTACGATCCATCATTAGAGAAGAAATAATACATGCATATAGGCAAACCCCACGAACAACTAAACCCCAGGGATGAGCCAAACCTATCCGTGTTAAGTTTCGACTTCTCAAAACAATTTTCCTTTTCCCACATAATCGGCAATCAACGACAATAGTAGGTTTTCTGGCGATTTTAGGGAAATTAAGAAAGCATAATTGGGTCGCTCACTTAACAGGGGAAAATGATCAGGTCTCTCTCTAGTTCATGAAATAATCAGTTAACTTTTTTCCCAGGACATCCAGCCTATGGTTTCCAAAGACTCAGATTTAAGTAATTTAAGAGCATTTAAGCATTTTGAATTTGAAGACACTTAGTCATGGCTCCTATTGATAAGGGAGGACCTCTCAAATCTAAGAAAATTTAGCTCCAATTGAGTCAAATGCTTGATCTTGTGAGGTTTAGAGGTTTCAAATCATAGAATTTACTTACAGTTGTATACATTTTTGTTTTGCGTAAACTTCACAACGTTTGACTACATACCAATGGAAGCAAATAGAATTTAAAGTTCCAACAGAGTTTCCAAACAAACCTTAAGCAGCATCAAAGAGAATTCACACTAGGCACGTGTTTTGGGTACCAAGGAAGAAGTCATCCATCTTCCACCAATCCACTCCTGATGTAGCCTCAAGTTAAAGTGTTGAAACTCTAATTCTTCCTTGGTGTCTCTGAAGTAAACAACGTACCTTGATTTGCTGAGAACCTTAGAGACCACACCGACCCACCAGCCGTCATTATACAAAGCATCTACTTCATCAAACAAATCGAACTGGTCAGCAACTACAATTTCTGGTGGACAGGGCCGGATATGCAAAGCGTCGGCCTCTTCCTTCAAAAACTCAGCATCGTCCTCCGTCCTAAAGTTCTTGAACTCAACAATGTACTTTCCCTTGGATACCTCTTCAACAACCACTGCTTCAAACCAGGCACCGCGATATCCATCTTCGTCACTGCTCACCTCAACTGGAGTGCCCTTAGTGAATTCGTTACTTTTCCTCTTTTTGGCAACCTTCATCTCCATCTGTGATTGTGCTTTCTGCAGTAAAATTTTCCATGTGTCAGTAAGAAAACACAATCTATTTTCACTGTGAGACAGGGTTGTGGAATTTATGCCTCACAAACAACACACATACTAGATTCCCTATATTTGCATAGTTTCAATAAGATGAATAATGCCTCCTTGACCAACTCTATCAACCAACCAGGGATCAGTACGTATTAGTTGATTACTGTATCATAATCAACGTGCACAAAGCACAAAACCACTGAGCTACAATCCCATCTGCCCTAAACCCACAATGCCAACGGAAGCTTCATCAAGCCAGGAACTATACACTTGCTTCAACATAGAACTCCAGCGCATAATTCATGAAAACACAGGAAGCACAAAACCAGGGATGAATAAGATGAATAATGGCTCCTCGACCAACTCTATCAACCAACCAGAGATCAGTACGTATTAGTTGATTACTGTATCATAATCAATGTGTACAAAGCACAAAACCACTGAGCTACAATCCCATCTGCCCTAAACCCACAATGCCAACAGAAGCTTCATCAAGCCAGGAACTCTACACTTGCTTCGACATAGAACTCCAACGCATAATTCATGAAAACACAGGATTAACTATTCCCGAGCGTCCGGAACGTCTAATGCGACATAAAGATCGTTCCTTTTCAAGCTGGACTCACTCCAACACTTGAACAAGCAGCCTAAGTCAGCACCTAGAACTCTACTAATCGTCCACATCCACAAAAAACAAAAGGTCATTCACTTTCTATCCACTCCAATTACAATTTTGCACACAGCAGTCGCCCAATAGAGCTAAAGGATCGAAGACACCCACAAAGAAAAAATCCCAACTTGTTCAAGACAAATCGCAACGGAGTGTCAAACCTGTGGATCTTCAACAGCAGCAACACTAGGAGGCAACCAAGACCCATGAACCCACTTGCGATTCACCCTCAAATCCTCGACCTTGAACACCACCCTGTCTCTCCACTCCCTGAACATGACCCCGAACCTCCCGCCCCTCAGTCTATCCACCACCACGCCCTCCCACCACCCGTCGTTGTAACGAGCCTCAACCTCGTTACCCACCTCGAAGTCCCTCTTCACGTTCGGCTCCTTCGGAGGTATTGGTCTGATCTGGGACACGACCACCTCCTCGGTGACCCGGCGCGTGCCGTCCTCGTCCTCGTAGAGCTCCTGGAACTCCACCACGTAGGAGGCGGAGGAGGACCGCGGCGAAGGGCTGCGGATGACGGTGGCGGTGTACCAGGAGCCGCGGAAGCCGTCATCGGTGGAGGCGATCTCGACAAGCGTGCCCACATCGAAATTGGGTGTTTGTTGTTGTTGTTGTTGTGCTTCATCTTCTTCTCCTGGCGGTCGTCGTCGTCGTCGTGGTCGGGAAGACATTGTCGTCGTTGTTTCTGAGCTCAGTGTCCAGGAAAAAATGTTTATGGAGGGAATTGCCAAGGAACACCGAAAGTTCATAATATTGGAAGTGCGTCAGCATATTTATCTAATTTATTAAAATATGAAAATTGAATATTAATTTCGAATCTAGGATTTAAATACCTAGTCTGCACAGGAGAAGTACGGCGTGCTAATATGTCAGGAGATGATCCCATCTCGAGCGTCCATGCTTATGAGCACATTGAACTATTCATGTAGTTCAAAGCCCTCGTACTCCAAGTATAATGACGCAATATCGAGGATGCGCTTTTGCCATTGTGCTAATAACATTTATTGGTGTGTATAGGCAAATCCGACAATTCATGTTAGCATACTATGTTGTCGTTTTGTGAAATTTTTATTGAGAGAAATGAACTACATGCTAATTTAGTATTGATTTAGGATTTATACCCTCCAACATGTTATTAAGAAAAGGGTAAAAGTCAAAAATTTCAAACCATGCCCATTATGACAAATTTATTTTAAACCTTTTTTTGGAACACCAAAATTATAAATTTGTATATGTGTGACACATTTACCCTCCGTCAAAGTTCCGTCAATGAAAACCATTAAAAATCCATCTAAATGGAAGTCAGAGAGCAAACGGTGTTAACATGACGTTCACGTGGTTTAAGTAAAATAAAAATGAAGTTATTTTAACTGAAAAATAATTTGATGAAACCTTAACGGAGAGTAAATGTGTCACATAGCAAGTTTGGGACTTTTTTATGTCACAAAAAAAGATTGAGCATAAATGTGTCATAATGAGTATAGTTTGAAATTTTTGATATCACAAAAAAAAATTCATGATAAATGTCACTGTGGACAAAATTTTGATTTTTTTTGGGGGGGCTTTTTCCCTCAGAAAAACAACAGTTAAAATGCATTTTGTCATGAAAGATATAAACCGTCTTTACCTCACGAGGATGTGTAATGGGGTAATCACAAAATGCACGGGCACCAATTTTTTAAGGGTCGCCTGTGTATTTTCCGAAAAGGAAAAATAAAAAAGAAGATATGCATGTTTCCCCTAGCCACATATTAACTGGAAAGTAGTGTTAAAAATGTTTAACATATTCTAACACATATAATCCAATTGACCTAATTTGGTCGAACTAGGTTGTGACACTGTTAGGGATCTCCTCGATGAAATCTTTCCTTCGGGGGCGAGTAGGAGAATCTAATTGTGCAGAAATGTAAGCTGAGTTATTCTCAAATCCAAGTGTCTTCAAAGGCAAAAATAGAGAGAGTCTTACCTAAATTTCACCCTTTGAAACTTCATAGTGAAAATCATGAACGGAAAGCAGAATTTCATCAGCTCCTGACATAAAACATAAACATCCTCTCAAAGGAGACAAGGATCGGATAGCTTTCACTGGTTATACAGAAAGTGAGAGCCAAACGCATGACCTGCAATTTCTGGTTCCTAAGCAGCTGGGACTCCTATCTCAGTCTTTGACCCGATAAACCGTGACCATAGTACATTTATATCACCAGAAAAATGAAGCATACTTAGATATGATACTCATTTTTCTACCACAGCAGAACAGGCGTTGGGCAACATGTCGCGAAACAAAAACCACAGAGAACACTCATCATTCAGCTTAAAGAGCTCATTACAAAGTCCATGATACTATAGAGGGAAAAATACAATAAGCACAGTACAAATTTTATGTATCCTACGGAAATTCGACCCAAGACTTTCCTTTTCCCATTAGAAAGAATCGTATCCAAAACTGGCCAGTACAGTCATCGGTATCATCTTTACACAAAGCTGCTACCACATTTCACATCTCACCTTCATTTGAATTCTTCCCTTGAGGTTATTTTGTGGTATATGCGGTTCAAACGACGCTAAATGCTGATTGTATCGTAGAAGAAAACCGAGAGGCGATTGTCTGGGTAGCAAATGCCTGAATCTGCTTCTTGGCATCTGGGAAATACAACCAACAATCTCATCAGCACGCAGGAAAACTTCAGAGACTGAGACAGCTCATTTTAAAATCAAGAGAGTCAACTAAAAGGTCACAAGGCCATATAATGCCGGACGACTAGCAGCCCTGGAATGCAAGCTAAATCGTATCTGCTCAATTTAGAAGGGTGCAGGGTTTATCTAAGTTTGTATACCTTAAGCTAGTAATTACTAGACGAGGACTTCACCTAAAGATCTCCTATCTCAAATGGCCTTAACATGACAAAGTCTCTTCAAAGAACTAAGCACAGGGGGGATACATCTGCAGACGGATAAATCACTATGCATTGAAGATATCTCATTAACAAATCTTAGAAGGAGAGTTATTGCCCACCTTTTCGGCACTTGGTGAAGCCCACAATATTTGCAACGCTGAGAGTCAGACAAACTCCAACAACAAGGAGATAGTCAGCCTGGAACCTTATGAGTGAGAATATACCAAGGATAGTCCATGCGACTGCCTGCAAACATAAGAATAACCATGAATGTAGAGAAACAAAAATCATTGAAGCTGAAAGACAGACCCCAAGCACCTGCAATAGGGCCAAACAATGACCCCAACACAAGTATAGGACCACTTCAAGTTAAGGATTACACATCAATGGGTTTAAAAATTATACTTATTGTCATATAACTTCCTGATACCATTATGATATGCAGTTCATTTTCAAGCATACCAAAGCACTCCTTGGTATGTCCTTGTTTCAAAATTGTTGAAGCTCCAGAGTGAATATGATTCTATGCAAGACCTTTCTATATGTTACCTTTGGTGTCTCTTCGCAAGAAAGTGAGTTTCATTTCGTTTTTGCTGTTTGTTTTCATTTTTGAGGGAAGATCAATGAGCATTAGTAACCACGTTGATATGTGAACTTACCGTAAGGTAAAGAGTCCACCAGAACAACCACGAATCTTTCTTATTCATCCGCGCCAATGACTAGCACCGAAATAAGGAAACACATTTAGAAGGAAACATATTAGATCTTCCGAACACAATTCTTTGAACAAATACAATGCAAGTAAACTTGAATATCAACATCACTTAGCTCACCTCCTGGTCAAGGCATTCAAATCTCCAAACACTCTCACCATTATCATTTATCTCATTCCACCACCTCAAGCCCACTAAGATGCGCCCACTCACATTTTTCACAACCCAAAAGTCCAGAGCAACAAGGAAGACCGTCACCACAAAAATGATGACAAAATTATCGAAGAAGAGAGCAGATAGTATGTAAAACGCCAAAGCAGCAGCCTGCCAAGGCAAAGAAATATTGAACATCAGAACTCCAAAGTCCTGGTTTAGAAATGATCAAAATTTCTTCCAGATACTCTTCTATCTTTACCTTGAAGACAACGTGAAAGAAACATGTCTTTGGGTTGGCGTAGTTTTCTACTACAGGCTGCAGGAAGGAGCAACAGATTATGCCATGATATAGGTGATTATAGCAAAGAAAGTCTTATGAGATGAATTCTTCAAAAGAATCATAATTTCCACTCCACTGTCAGACTATAGATAAGTGAAAACAACTCAAGCTCCATCAAACACCTACAGCATGATAGTCTCCCTTTCTCCTATTTTTATCATCATTCACAATGCCCTATAACACGAGGCCAGAAAGAAGGGATAAAGCTTCACTACTTCTGAGTATATCTAGCTTCATTACTCCTTCAGGGATTGCCTGTCAACTGCTAAACCTTTGGTTGATGAAAGGATAAAAAGTTCAACAGGTCCAGACCTCGTACGAAGTTGAAATATGTAAAGATCACTTATTTTCATAAGTAATACAATTCTCTTACTCCACAAACGATCTAGCTCACTCAAATTAGCATTCCATAATTTCTTTTTTTTCTTTTTTGACTAAGTAAGCGAGTTTTATTCAAATAAACAAAGCAGGATTATCCTGCTAGAAATGACAAAAAGGATTTCAACCGAGACTCAAGAAATACAGAAACTCAAGTCACAACGGGAGATTAGTCTTCTCTGAGATTGTACTAAAAAATTATATGTTTGGATGCTGTCAATCCAATACCAAACATCACATTGTACTCTTGACATGATACCACTACTAGAAGCAAGACAATTATCATCATGGAGCTTTCTATTTCTTTAAACCAGATATGCTAAGTAACAGCACACCATGCAATCTTGCAAGCAACATTTGCTATAGCTTTCCCCTTCCAACTAGCACAAGTCCACTGCATCTCATCACTTCAAATCTGCCAAACTCTTTGAGTACAACAGCAACTATAAACTAAGCTCTAGACTTCACAAGACATAGTACATTCGGCAAATGAATAAACCCTAGATTCAGGGAATGATCCACAGAGAAGGCAAACATCATTCAAAGAAGGATTTTCTTTGATCTATCTCTAGTAGGCAGCTTTTTCAGAATAACAAGCCAGCTTATACAGCTGCGTTTTGGTATGTGTGAAGCAAACCAAACCAGCTTATGCCAGGGCACTTTACCAGCTTGAAGATTAAATTTTAGTCCGAGCACTATTAATAGGAAATTTTCCAGCAGAAAAAGGCACCCAAATGATTCAGTCAGACTGCTCAACGTTAGGCCGAATTCCACATAACACAGATTCAATAAGAACTAGGTCCTCAGACCTAGCAGCAGGCCAGTGCCATGCCCCACTCACAATCACTTCAGATACTTTCACAGTAAGAGATAATCCAGCATCATAGACTACCCTTGCAGCAAACACATCCCAGCAAAGCCCCCATACAAAGCCAAGGATACAGCCATAAGCAAGTTTGTTTCCACCACCAACAACATACTTAATCAAGGGCTTAAATTCAGTTCTCAGCTTAAGGAGCTTCCTCCATATACAGGAAGAGGTAGCAATTAGAATCTAATTACCAGCAGAACCAATTAGAATCCATAAATCCACTCCGAAACGCCACAATTACCCATGAAATTAACTTCTACTCTGAGAGATTAGCAAACTCAGGTGAAATCTTCACATTTTAGTCTCTCCTTCTTGCTCTTAATTCAAGATCCATCGAATGTCCCGTGTCTACATCTAAAGCGATATACCGGAACTCAAATCGAACTCAATTCAATGAGCAACTCAACGACCTGGCTCTAACTCCGAAACCCAGGCAGATCTCGCTGCCATGCAAGGCCGAGCAAATCGATAACCTCTATAAGCACAAACAAGCACGAATCACACCCTACAGAAACGCTCGAACACCAGACTCGGGCAAAAGGATGCAGAAATCGACCAAATCGACCCCGGGAAGGTCGACAGGAATCAACTCGGCGAAGAACAAGAACGAGAGACGACTCGACTCACCTGGCCGGGATCCATGGCGGACGATGAGAGGGCGAACGAGAAGGATCGGCGCCGGATTTCTGGTCAAATGGCGATCTTCATGAACAAATCTCACGCCTCTTGAAGGAGAGAGAGGATCGATTGGTTTTCACGAAGTCTTTCTGTTGTTCGTATCTTAGCTCGTAGGCGTGGATCTATGGCTAAATTCATAAACAGTCGCGATTGTGCCCCTTATCTTTTGTTAAATTCCGTTCGGGTCCCAAATTCATCTCTTTCTCTCTTTTCTATCCCTTCTGGTTAATCAATTTATCATATAAAAGTTTACCTCTGTATCTCTTTACACCCCAAAGTTTATTTTACCTCACTCTCCCTTTGTCACTTTACATCTTTCTATGGCACCGGTAGGCAGTAACAAGTATTCTAATTATCATGTCCTCTTTTTATAGAGATTAATCGTATAATTTTACATTTGTTGATTTCCGCATCTGTGAGTGAAAAAGAAATTAGTATCGATAACGATTGAGTGCAAACCTTTTCTCGGAAAATTTAAGGTGTCGGGTTTTTATTTAATAGGCTCGGACATGGACTTTTTAAAAATATATATATTTTTTATCATTAAGTATAGTTATGCTAATTTCGATTTGTTTGTCCACGAACCAAGGAGCTCTTTAGGTGCAAAAGGAAGCTTCCTCATTGTTGATATAAGAAACTATCTACGAAAAATACATATCGGCATAGTATCCTAAATGGATGGGTGTATAATTTTTTTAATGAATTTGGCCGATGACGACCGAGAGTTCTTGTTGTTCCACAACTATATAGGATCAAGGGCATGATGATGTTCTCGATGATAAAAGATTAGCACCAAACATTATCTCTGGACTCGAGTGCATTTGAGGTATGAAATTTATTGTTAAGAAAATTCACCAGGGCAGGAACTTAGGCTCTGTTTGTTTCACGAAAAATAACTAATGTCGAAAATATTTTCCTAAAAAAGATTGCTTGTATTGCTTGAAAGTATTAGTCAATGAAAAATGTTATCATTATTCATAATAATTTATGTCTAAACATTTTCATAGACGATGAAAAAAATTCGTTTATTTATTTTTGTAAGCGACACAAGCAATCATTTTTAGGAAATTTTTTTTTCCAAATCAGTCATTTTCTGTGAAACAAATGAAGCCCAGATAAATCGATAGCCAATACATGTTGTGAATGGGGTTGTGGAGGAGGTAAAAGTTAGACCCAATGAACTTCTGAGAGCAAAGCAGAATAAAGGTATATTTTGGGGGGGCAAAAGTGCTATTTTAATCTTTTGGAATTATTCTCATCGCCGAACTTGCAGAACGAGACTAAAGTATAGGCCCGAAACTTATGAGAATGGCCCAATCTTTTTACTCATTTTGCAATCGAGCCCTTTTTCCATCAAGGCCCAAAATATATGAAAATGGCCCAAGCTTTGTGCCAGTTTTTGGAAGCCAAGGCCCAACAGTTATCGATGACGCGGTACACGAAGGCTTTGTACATTTTCATTTGGAACCTTTGGTACGCAACTCTTTTTCTCGGACAAATTACGTCCAAAGTTGGAACACGGACTCACGGAGCACCAAAGATCGCGAGACATTTTTAGGACCTCGGAACGAGAAGTTAGACGACTATGGAATCGAGCGGGTTCGATACGAGAAACGTTTCTATTTTTTGGCGGGACATATTGGGCTTCATAGCCTGAACTTTGGGCCCACTAGGAAGTAATCTGACTGGACCAAATGCTTGGGCTTTAGGCCCATTTAGTGGGACTGAATGGAACCATTGTCCATCAACATCCACCCATCCTTATGTGAAAAGTGGTGGCAGTTGACAAGGCTAAGTTGGCCCATCTCAAATTACTACAGCTTCCTCCTATTCTGGACAGTAGAGTCGATAACAGAGACCGTAGAGCTGGCAATTCGTGTTACCATGTCATAATCAAATCGTGTTCGCGATTCGCATCAGCTCGTACATTAGAATAATACGATGTCAGTTTAACTTTACAAGCTAAATCATCGAATTATGGTCGGAATGTGTTGATTCATGTTGATGTACCGGTCAAGCGCGCCGTGTCGAGTCATTGTATTCCAATTTTGTTGGCTTCTTTAGGCCCGTTTCATTAGGAAATTTGTGGTATTTAATTAGGGTATCGCAGGTCCATTTGAGCTTGCAAGTCGAGGTTAATTAAGTTTGTAGCGCAATGCGTTTGCTCGACTAATTTTAAGTAACAAGTTACATGTTCGTGGATCTCTAATAGATCTTCCATCAATGTAAATCGAGATTAGATGGCTGATGTTATAAGAATTCGATCGTGCAAGAATTCTTAAAATATGCATATCACCTTATTAAATGGAGCTTGTGTAATTTTTCTTTCATGACAAGTTTCAGAGCCCTACTGGCCCAACCTACATCCACTTCAACAAAGTGTCGATAATCTATCAAGATGGACACTTGTTTTTTTATAAGAAAAAGTTTAGGAGGAGGGGAGGTTTCTCCATGCTAAGGTTAAGGCATACCACAGGCCAAAAGGTCTCATAGTGAATTTTATAAATAGCCTATCAAAGGGGACTAATGGTAGTGAGATTCGAATCTGGGCATGATGTATGGAGAATTTGAACCTTATCAACTGAGTCAACCTACTTTGGCTAATGGACACTTTTTAATCTGCTCACTCGTATTTGAAGAAAACTTTCAAATCTTAACCTTTTCTCCTCTCTCTTCTCGTGAAATATTTTGTACGATGGTCACTATTTGACAACAACACATGCAAATAACAGCCCATAAAAAGTAAGATTTTCAAAAATCAAATACAAAAATAAAGATGCTTATAACTTGAGTAATGTGATTACCACTTACACCACGCATATCGATCTACGTAACATATGACTAAAATGCTTCTCTCGAGATAATTACCAAAAAAGTCTCAAAATTGGCCAATTTAATCCTAATATTTTTTACAATTTGTCAATATAGTTCACTCGCCAATTTTGGCCCGTAATCATTGACTGTCCTACATGACATAGTCAGTGTTGACTTGGACAATTTTCATAATTTTTTAAAAACTTTTAAAAAATTTTATGAATGACAATTTTCTATTCTTTTTTTTCCCCTTTTCTTATTTTCTTATTTCCCTCCGTTGGTTTGCGACCTCAACAATAGCTGGTAGAGGTCGTTGACCCTCACATGGCCAAATTTGGGCGAGTGCTCGCGAGCTCTCGGTATGGCCAGCGAGGGTGTTGCTGCCCTCGAACAGTGCCGGCGAGGGTCAGTTAGGAGCCCTTTGTAAAAAAAAAATGTACAAAAGAAAAATAAAAAGTGGAAAAAATTTAGAAAACTTATCAGAAAATTGTAAAAATTGTCCACTTTAGCACCGATAATGCCACGTAAAACGGCCAGTGTCCACGTCAACGATTTCTAACCAAAATTGGTTAAATTAAAAAGTTAAAGATTAAATTAGCATCTGTATCCCCCCCTCTCTCTCTCTCTCTCTCTCTATATGACCCACACCTTGAGTCGCCAGTAGATCTGCGCTAGGCATCGCTAGTGCCTCCACACCTTTTTTAGCTTTCACGTCGACCTCCTCCGCAGGGTTTCCTCCACCATCCAAAACAACGAAAATTATACGACCGGTTCCTCGTATGGCCGAAGAAGTAAATAACATGTAATGTTCAAATCAATTCAATTAGTTTGTCATTAGCGTGCTGCAACTGCAGGACGAACCAAAAACCATTTTATAGAATCAAATAGCATGACAATCCATTTCTTCATTTAAATGCAAATTGTAAAGATAATCGATTTAGTTTAAATAAATTATGACAAGGTCATTTTATCGTAATTTCACGAAATTACCATGAATTTTTATGTCTAGTATCATCTTAATGGAACTGGAAATGCACTCCTCTAGAAGAATAATGGATTTAATATCCAAAGAATCAAGAATATTCCCATCAGATTCTTGGAATAGTAAGTCAAAGTCTCTTAATGTACAGTGATGAGTCGGTCTAAGATAAGAAATTTTATCCATCTCCTTAGACATATTCAACCATTATTATCCTCAAATGGACTTAAAATATTTTTTTTTGAAGAAGATTTTAGCCACCCTTTTGATCAATCACCTTGTCAAATTAACTGGACCCTCCCCTTATTGGTCCAACTACATAACTGGAAAAGGTGGAAAAAAATAAAAATAAAAGTCGTCCCAAGAAGGTGCCCTCTTGCGCCACGTGTCCCTACACATAAATAAATTAAAAAATTATCGATCGAAATGTATACAAAAGTCGAATCACATGTACATTCGTGTCACTTGGGGTTTAAAAAGCTTATGAGGTGAAATTCGAGCAGTCATGCACCATGCTACTCGCTATGATGACGAGGGAAAACTCACCCTAATCATGTAAATTTTCTATTTATGTAACAAATCTATTGTTAAATAAAAAGAAGCATTGCCTGCCCTAAATGATACGGGAAATATAACTTGTACTCCACGTTTAATCCCCACAAAAGTTTGCTGCTTAATCACTGGCAACCAAAGTTCAAAATCATGTAAGAAATAGAACAAAAGAAAGTGGAAGAACTCCCTGGCATGTTAGATTTATGGGAAGCAGATGATTACATACAAATGCTTAGTAGTAATTCAATGATAACATGAATAATGTAGTGTCAATTAATGACGTGGCATGTATTGCTTAAGCGAGTCGTTTATCTTCTTTCGCCGAAGCGATTTGTGTTGTTGCCAAAGTATGACTTTCCATTTGAAATTGGAGAACCATGCTTCAATTTTTCTAAGTTACTAGCTATATGTATGATAAATGTATGAGATAATTTGTGTTCGAAGCCACATGATATTGTATTCCTACATCTGACAAGGGTTGCTCAAACACAATAGCATAAAACGATGAAATGCAACACACAAGGCCACGAACTCGTGTTGTTTGTTGCATTTTACTAGGAATCATTGTAGTAACTAAAGTCACATTGATGCAATATGAAATTTAAGGGTCCGTTTATTTAAAAGAAAATTATTTTTCAACTTTCTGATTTTTGGATAACGGAAAACTAATTGATTTACGGAAAACCTTCTCTATTGATCGAAAACAGCAAGCTTAGATTAGAGGAAAATCACTTTCCCTACACTAACAAATAAATGAAAATAAATAATTTATGTAGTTTTCAGTTAAACAAAAGTACCCTAAATATGGTTCCAATTGGAGAGAATCTTATATTGATAGGATGTGTTTGTTTTTGTTTTTTTGTTTTGAATAGGATGCGTTTGTTTGAGTGAAAGAATTTTTCGCGAATTAATTTTTTGGAATTTCACAAATTTGATTTACTAAACATGATCGGTCAACGAAAATGGATAAAGAAAATATACTTGTCTAAAGTTACGAAAATTAATATTTTAACCTGAAAAGAGGATAATATTTTTTAAAAATATATCTTCTTTTGTTATAAATTTTTTCCAAAAAAAAAGGTCCGTGTAAGATTTTCCAGGGTCCGAAAATTAATATGTGCGAAAGAGGGACCCACAAACAATTCTAAAGTCTGACAGACGTGTAAGGGCTTGCCACGTGCCCGCCCCTTAACAACGTGGCCTCATGCGGAGGTTTCTTACGATTCGTACACACAAGGAACCTCGGTACGCAACTCTTTTTGTTGGTTAATTCTCCGTCCAAAGTTGGAACACCGAAGATCGGGCGACCTCCGTTTGTTTTCCGGATGACATATCCCGTGAAAACGTTATTCTCATTTTTTCGACATTTGAATTGACTATAAAAATAAGTCAAAAAAATATTATTTTAATTAACCAAAAACTTATCCTTAAATTTAGGTTCCTTTTGTTATATGAAAAATGTGATGTTTTTGAAAAATGTTTGTCAAGAAATCATTTTCAATGAAAATGATAATATATTTTTAGTATTTAACTGAAATATGAAAATGAACTAGAAAATATTTTTCGTCGTTTACTATGGAAAATCTAATTTGATTTTTTTGGAGAAATTACCGCAAAATTATAATTTTTTTTAATTTTTTTGTTATTTTCTTTTTCTTTTTCCTTCTTGCCGACGA
>BCNH02000002.1:11369624-11389982 GCA_001662345.2 Metrosideros polymorpha var. glaberrima | reverse complement strand
TAATAATAATAATAATCTGTGCTCACTCATATTTGAAGAAAACCATCAAATCTTAACCTTTTCTCCTCTCTCTTTTCTCATGAAATATTTTGTATGATGGTCACTTTTGATAATGACATGAGAAGATACCAGCCCACAAAAGGAAAGATTTCAAAATTCAAGTGCAAAAACAAAAATGCATATCACTCAAGTAATGCGATTACTAGTTACACCTTGTATATCGATGTGCGTAACAAATAAATAAAATACATTTCTCTCTTTCTCTCTCGCGGCCCTTGAGCCGTTGGGCCTTGAGAATTGGAGGCGATGGCTCCAAAATGACCTTACAATGAAGGAGCTGCTTAGAATGGGATCGACACGGTGGCGGCACGAATATTCGATGACGATTGAAGTTAGAGAGAGAGAAGGGGAGAGGTTTGGTGTGTGAACTTGATATTGACTTAAATTAGATATGCATCACGATCTTACAAAGAATTAATGAGGAATGTAGTTGGATAGACATGCATCGCGATCTTACGAAAAGCCAATAAATGAGACTAGGGTGGCTGAAAACCATAGGGAAGGAAAATGACATTAGGGCATTGGATTTATCTAGAATCCTCGAGAAATTCAACTTTTGACTAAAATTACTATTTATGATAAGTTAGACGTGCCATCATGGTAGTTTCCTCTATTTCTACATCTATTAAAAGCAAAATAAGGGTGGACAGGGACTGAGCTACGTGACCCATTTGAGCAATTTCCTCTCATTGCTCCCCTTATCTTTGCCTTTATTTCAAGGTCGTCGGCATGGGTATGGACAAAATTATATGACCTATTTCTCGAATGACCGGCAAGTCGATGCATGTAACGTTCAAATCAATCAAATTAGTTTATCATTATTATCAAAATTCATTTAAGCATGACAATTCAATTTTTCATTTGAAATACAACTCACAAGGTATAACTAATTTATTTCGATAAATTACGATACGTTAACGATTTGCAAAATGTCACGAGATCATCCAATCGTAATTCATGAAATTTTGTTTTTCTTCTACGTTAGCGCGGATTCTTTCCTAGTGTAATCTTAGCAAAGCTGGAGATACACTCCTCTAGAAGAATAATGGATTGAATATCCAAAGAATCAAGAATATTCCCATGAGATTCTTACATTGGCAAGGCAAAGTCGCACCACGTGCAGCGATACGTCGGTCCAAGATAAGAAATGTTGTCCCCCCTTGGAGATTATTCCATGTTTATTATCCATAGATGGACTTTGAATAATCTTGATTGAAAGAGAAGCTCCCATTTTGATTAATCACCTTGTTAACGGATTCGGTGGACCCACCTCTTCTTAGTTCAACTAACATAACTAAAAAAGGGGTTTCTCCCAAGAACGTGCCCTTTTGCGCCACGTGTCTTTGCACCGTCCTTTGAACGAGGCGTCGACATGTGTGGAAACGTCAGGAGCAATAGCTTCAATAGATCCCGGTGGGATTCCACAACAACGGGAGTAGCACGCCACGTGCATTTTCAATTTCATTGAGGGGTACCACTTGGTGTGGTATCTCGATAATAAAGAGATTGCGGCATTATAATTTCATCACACAAGTTCAAGTGACGTCATGAGCAAATTACTGATCAACTTGTACACTTATGAAGGGACCGAATCGGTATGATTCAAATTGACTATTCATTAGCGTGCGTGAGATCTTTAGGATGACGCCTTAAATGCACTGCTAGTAGGCCCTCCCCACTCTTGTACTAATAAAAAAATTTACATTGAGCGATATGTATGCAAAGTCCAATTGTGCGTAAGTTTATGTAACTTGGTGTTTGAAAAGCTTATTCGAGTAATTATACGCTAAGGTACTCTCTACAATGACGAGAGAAAACTCACAGCTAAAGTACACTAAAAGTGCCATAATTTAGCATGGGTAGACACTTTAGTGTCACAATTTCTAAAATGTACACTTAAGTGCCAACTCCGGCGAGCTTGCCAGAAATCAGACGTGGCCTTATTTTATTAATATTTTAGCTTATGTGGCTCGTCGGTGTTAACGTGGCAATTTTTTTAATAATATTATAATATTTTTCAAATAATGTTTTAATTTTCTTAATTTTTCTCTCTTTTTCCAATTTTCCTTTTTTTCCATTATCTTCTTCCTCTGGCTCGCCGGCCATAGGAACGGTTGGCAACAGCCGGCGAGGCCATGGGCGAGGTCGGCCTCGCCGTCACTGGGTGAGGCAGACCTCGCCCTCACCCAGCCGCAGCGAGGCTCGACCTCGCTAGATCTGGGTGAGGTCAAGCCTCGCCCAACGACAATGGCAAGGCCGAGCCTTGCCCAACAATGATGGCAAGACCGACCTCGCCCATGACCTTGCCGTCGCCAACCTCTCCAGCAAAGCAAGTGCTTTTCTTAATTTTTTCTCTTTTTTTTTTTTCAATTTTCCTTTTTTTCCATTGTCTTTTTCCTTTGGCTCGCCCGCCAGAGGAACGGTCGGCGAAGGTCGACGACGGCCGACGAGGCCATGGGCGAGGTCAGCCTCGCCGTCACTGGGTGAGGCAGACCTCGCTCTCGCCCAATCGTGGCGAGGCTCGACCTCGCCAAATCTGGGCAAGGTCGAGCCTCGCCTAGCAACGACAACGAGGCCGACCTCGCCCATGACCTCGCTGGGCGAGGGTGAGGTCGGCCTCGCACAGCCATGGCGAGGTCGACCTTAGTGGCCTCGCCGGACCTCCCTCTGGTTCGTCAGCCAGAGGAAGGAGAAGATGAAAAAATAAAAGGGAAAATTAAAAAACAAAAGAAAAAATTAACGAAAGGTCTATGTGGCTTAATTTTTTTTTAAAATGTTACATTATTGAAAATTCTCACCGGAAAAAGACACATCAGCGTTTTGGCCAGAAAATCTCATCGTTGGCATTTAAGTGTCCATTTATTCTTTGATTTTGGCACTTAAGTGTATCTTTTAGAAATTGTGGCATTAAAGTGTCTATCCATGCCAAATTATGACACTTCTAGTGTACTTTAGCCGAAAACTCACCCTAAATGTCTATTATCTCTATGTAAGTAATCTTAATTTTAAAAAGGAAGCGTTCTTTGCATAAATGATGCGATGAATAGAACGTGCGCCAAACGTTTAATCCCTTCTCAAACTTACTGCTTAATCACTGGCAACGAAAGTTTGAAATCATGGAAGAAATAGAACAAAAGAAAGTGGAGAGAACTCCTTGGCATGTTAGATTAATGTGAAGCAGATGATTGCATAAAAATGATTAGTAGCTATTCAATGAAAACATAGAATATAGATAACGTCGATTGATGACGTGACATATAATGGTTAATGAGGGAGTTGATTTATCTTCTTTCACCGAGCGATTATATGTTGCTATAAATCGAAGAAATCTTGCTTCACTTTTTTCTAGTTGCTAGCTATATGCATTGTATGAGATATTCTGTGTTCAGAGTCTCCTGCTGCTACTATATTCGTACGTCTGACGAGGGTTGCTCAAACACAGCAATAGAAGAAAATGAAAATGCACACAAGGCCACAAAAATTCATCCGATTCATAGCATTAATACTAGAAATAATCACAATAGCTAAATTCGCTTTAATACAATAGGAGATTTCGATTAAAAGTAAAGTTAGATCATTACACTATGCTCATTTTGAATCAACCGTTCTTACTTGACAATCGCATTATGATTTCTATAGATAAATATCGTTTCCATTCAACTCGCGATAAAGTTCATGACTTAGATCATACTTACAATCCTCGCAAGTCGCAACCTACAATCGATCTCAAAATCAAATCAGATGGCCTCAAAAACTGCTCATTCTAGTAAAAGTTTGGTCCTACTTCTATGTGCAGCAAAACTTTCTCAGTCGATGTCTTACTATTATGCGAGAGAGAGAGAGAGGGACCCACGGACGTGTGAGGGCATGCCACGTGTCCGCCACGTGGCCTCATGCAGCTTCCTACAGGTTTCTTACAACTTCATGAAATAGCGTAGAAGGGAAAGTGGAAATAAATGAATAATACGTGGAATATTCACGGCGCTGGCGGTGGTTAACCAGCGGGTTTTGCTAGTTAATTATTAAAATTATAAATCTCCTTCTTCCTTTTTTTTTTTTTTATACAGAAACTTGCACGTAATTGAGAGGAAGCTTCTGCAGAGCGCAAGATCCAGTGCTGCTCGCGTGTAGCTTCTCCATGTGGAGTCGCAGCATCTGATCCGTTGAGTTCCTCTCATCGATGCCAAGAGAAAAATCTAGACTGCACGGAGCAAGAATAAGGAAATTTGTATTGAGTATAGCGAGCGTATACTCGAGTATTTTATTTGTATTGCGTAAAAGCAAATTAAAGAGCACACCTGTGCAAAAAAATAGATATGTCTTTTGGAAGATTCGATCTACTCACGAATATTAACTTAATTTTTATTGTAAAATGTAAATGATCTAATTAACTTACCTAAAGGGATGGTTTAAATTATAAAGTATCGAATATTTAAAGAATCGTGATTTATGTATTAAGGATTTAGCTCACTTTTGAATCACAATCCGATCATCATTAAAGAATCGTGATTTACATCATTATTCGTTTAGTGTAAAGCATGAGCTTTTGTGAAATACAACGGTGAAAGACAATTTTGAAATTATCTTCTAACTCTTCAACTCTAGTGTAGTTGGTTGGGGTTTTGAGGCATTTGCAGCTCGGAAACTGGATGTCGTTCTTTCAAATATCACCAAATATTTGCAAACGGCCTTCGGTGTTAGAATCACCTATATAGGCCAATGGTTTGAACTTAATCAATTCATCCAATCTTTAAGGTGTTTGTTGGGTCTTCGCGTCCGCATCCCTAAATTATAAAAAATATATACATATAATTTATCTCATTGAGAGGTATATTCTATATCCTATAACCAAGACAACCGTGATCAATACCAAACCTCAATTATAATTTACGATTTGGCACGATATAAACACATATTTATTTTATCAATATAGCCATTTTTTGCCTCTTTTTTTTTTTTTTTGGTTGGGTTGGGATAGGTTTGTTTTCCTACTATATAAATTATACTACAAAATCTTTTCTTACCTATTCGGTTTCTGGCTAAGCTTATCCGTCTACTACATCATGGTTAGTCAAAAGAGGTGTAGCAATTTCTCATGAGAGCGACAATAGACTTGTTGACTCCCCACTTTTGGGCAAAAGCTAAACATTATCCTAAAAAACCGCCCCCACCACAACATTCTATAAATTTAAATGTATATTTCAGATCCATAATCGCCCTTGCATATTCCTCAAATTACACAAATACCCTAGTACAGTCTTGTAATTATGCAGTCGGTTGCTAGGGTTATGGTATTAAATTTGCGAAAAGCTTGACTTCTTGGGTTATCCAAAAGATTCAACGACATTAACTATCTCTCGCATATCCTAGCACCGTCCAACCAAAGCCAGATCTTGCTTACCGATCGTCCGATCGACTCACGCCGGACCCACGTGGACTTCGATCTATCGGTGGAGCGCCGAAACTACGTCGATCAAGGAGAGATGACCTAGCTTCACCTCCATTGGACGGCCAAGATCTTTCTTGTGTCGGTACGAACCTCCTAGATTCAAGCAGCATCCATGCCATGTCTCGATCGTTGGAATTAGGAAATTAATCACCATATTATCTCCAAGATTCAGTCACCTTAATTAAAAATTAATTCTCCATTTCTATATAAACCGTGCACCTCCTCCTGCTAAGTCCATCAACTCAAACTCAGCCAAGCAATTGTGAACCTTCTCAAACACACGCACTCCAAACCTCTCACACACTAAAACCTCTAACCTTTCCTACCGAAGAAATGGCTCCCATCATCGCCGCCGATGCTGCCGCCAATGGTGCCGTGAAACTGAAGCCTGAGAACGAGCCTAGCTGTGCCTACGTGACCTTTTTGGCCGGAAACGGCGATTACGTGAAGGGTGTGGTTGGACTGGCCAAGGGGCTGAGGAAGGTGAAGAGCAAGTACCCGCTCGTGGTGGCGATCTTGCCGGACGTGCCGGCGGATCACCGGAAGATCCTGGTGGATCAGGGCTGTATCGTGAGGGAGATTGAGCCTGTTTACCCGCCGGAGAACCAGACTCAGTTCGCCATGGCATATTATGTGATCAATTACTCCAAACTGAGAATTTGGGAGGCATGCTTGTTTTTGAAATATTTCTTAGTATCTTATATTTTTGTCTGCTTCTTCGAAAGTTAGGATTGAGAAGTAATATTGAGTTATTGATCCGGCTTCTTGAATTGCAGTTTGTGGAGTACAACAAGATGATCTACTTGGATGGAGACATCGAAGTCTTTGACAACATCGACCACCTCTTCGACCTCCCGAACGGCTTCTTCTACGCAGTCATGGACTGCTTTTGCGAGAAGACATGGAGTCACACCCCTCAGTACGAAATTGGGTACTGCCAACAGTGCCCGGACAAGGTCCAATGGCCCGACCATGTCGGTCCGAAGCCGCCTCTCTACTTCAACGCCGGCATGTTTGTGTACGAGCCAAACCTCAACACTTACCATGATTTGCTCGAAAACCTCAAGATCACACCGCCGACTCCATTTGCTGAACAAGACTTCTTGAACATGTACTTCAAGGACATTTACAAACCGATTCCTAATGTGTACAACCTTGTGCTGGCGATGTTGTGGCGTCACCCTGAGAACGTGGAGCTGGACAAGGTGAAGGTCGTTCATTATTGTGCCGCGGGGTCGAAGCCGTGGCGGTACACTGGCAAGGAAGAGAACATGGACCGGGAGGAAATCAAGATGCTAGTGAAGAAGTGGTGGGATATTTACGACGACGAGTCCTTGGACTACAAGAACGTCGTTGCTAGAAAAGAAGCGGCGAAGCAAACAAAATGGGATCGATTCCTTGCGGCATTGACAGAGGCCGGAGCTTTCCGATTCATAACCACCCCGTCCGCAGCTTAGTCGTTTGGAATTGGGGTTGTGTTTATGAGTGTGTAGAGCAATTATAGAGTCAGATGCAATTGGAATTGGTTGCTCTTTTCTTTTCCTTGACAGGGAAGGGTTTTATTTTCCCTTTCATTTCCTTGATCTAGGGGATCAAGATAAAGATATCCCTCAATTTTCTTTTTGTTATTTTTTTGTCGAGTGCTGTGTACAAATATATGTTAAAGGAAATTTCAAATTAATATGCATATTATTTTTGTTGTATATCTGTACTGTAGTAGTGGAATTTTTCTTTAAGTCCAGTAAATTCTCGATGGATTGATAGACAATTATATGAAGATAATGGAGACCTAAGACAACATATGGCATCGAATTTTGTATAATCTGATTTTGGTAGAGAGAAGAAAAGGCGCTTTGGAAAAATCTAGGATAAGACTAAACTCCAGTGCCACACAGTGGGAAGAAAGTACTTAAAAAAAAGGAGAAAAAATATTTCGGAGAAAGATTGAATAAAACTCTCCTTCATTGTAGCACGAGTAATAGAGATATTATAATATATTAACCCTCGTACTTTTGATAAATAAATAAAAAAAGGCCCTGAAATATTTGAGAACTTTCATAAGCAAAATAAGGTTATGCTTATTATAATAGGAAAATACATTAGTAATCGGACAAATAACAAATTATGGAGAACTAATGCATTTATAGTACTTCTAAAAGAAAAATGGGAAGATCAATTCAGTAGAACTGTTCCACCAGTGACTCAAAGAGCACGGTTAAAGAATTTTAAGACGGATGGGCAAGTTCCAATTTCCAAACTACGATGATCAAAACTAAAAGAACCCGTTGCGCATTCCGTTTCGCCTACTTGAATGTAACATGCTTCGACTCTTCTAAAATAACAAACTTATCTTCGACTAAAAGTATAATTCGCTTTACCACGAGATCTTTTACCCTCCGTTCTTTTCATGTAATTTGGAGATATCAAAATGTCGAAACCTCGAAGACTCATTTGTAAACTTAGTTTATGAAGTAACCCATAATATCAATTCGATTTCGCATATATGATCCACTTATTCATATCATTTGTGTTTTATGGGTTGTCCCGTTATTTCGAAACCAATTGTTAAAATCAAAGTGTGGCGTCTAGAATTACTCAATAATATTAATGGAAGGTGTGAAATAGAATTTATCTGTTTGCCATAAGACTCTTCAGAACGATAATTGAATATTCACTTAATACAACATCCACTCAATTCTGGATTTTGGTCGAATGCAATAGAAATATATAATAGAAAGATCTTCGTCATCTTTGAAAGTTTCAAAAATGCTCGTTTCTTGGGTCAACAAGTTCTCAAGGGGACAATTTTTAGTCACCAATCTATTGGTTTTAGCTGCCATTTGCGTGTAAATTTCCTTAGATTAGTAAAAGTGGGGCCCCTCCCTCGGATCAACTAACGTAACTGTAACGGGAAAAAGTTGGGAAGAAAAAAGAGACTCCGTGTCATTTGCACCGTCCTTTCAATCACGAGTTGACAGTTGGACTGGTGTGATGAGCCGCGCAAGTTGGACAGTTGGTGGTGGGGCCCCCGACGGTTGGAGAAAATTCTAATGTTCTCACGTACCGGGGACGATGCGCTGTTGTGTTGGTGTCGGCGTGCGCCTATCTAATTAAGCTTACGTCTTTTTCGGGAGGATTAAATAATTCAAGAAATAAATAAGCAAAAATGATCGCCTATATTATTTAAAAAGTGAATGAGCAAAAAATATATCAACAATTCATGAAAATATTTAGATGTAAATTGTTGTCAATACAAGCAAGTATTTTTCAAAAAATATTTTTCAAATCGTTTATTTTTCACGAAAACAAACAGATTCTAATTACCTCCTTTTATTTATGATTTATACTCATATGTAAAATAATTAAAATAAAAAAGCAATCTTAAACATGACATTATAATTATGCAAAAGATTTTCTCCTACTATTGGAGATATTTTAATGGACCCAATCCACTAAATTCATCTTCTCACCCTCAACACATAGTTAAGCATTGGGCGACAAACAAAATTCCACCATTGAAAATATAGATCAACTCTGATTTGTTATTTATTGTTGCCTTATACAAAAAGGCAATATTGTGTTTTTTTTTAATAAGAGACCAACGAATCACATGCGAAGTAACTAATAGAAATACACAAATAGATCATAAACAGAGAACAAATTCTGAAAGGGACCATTGTCAAAGTTATACGTTTGACTGATCCTCCGCCTTTTTCGTTGTGTTTTGTCTTTGAAGACGATGGACTTCAATGTAAATCTAATACGACCATTCTTTGTCGTTTTCTACTGCAGATTCACAAGTTCATCTTCATATTTTCTCCAAAATTTATCGCCATGATTGCAATTTGGGTTTCTCATGGGAAATAGGGCTCATATGGGAGGGATCGATTTGTAGATTTTGTAATTCATGGTTTTAGTTGCTCGATCAAGAAATTCCGTGTCACAATCGTTATGTTGAATATTATTTCTTGTCACTTCGTTACCGTTACACTTAGGACAGTTGGCAATGATCTAACCTCTACACCAGACTAATCAAGAGAGACTTTATCGAGAAAACTTGATTGCATTTTCCTTCAAAGATTGAAGACCAAATAAGTTTATTTAAAAGGTTTAAGACTCAAATGAATTTCATGCAATAAATTTAGGATAAATTATACAATTTTCTCCATTTATAGTAATGCTAAAAGGAAAGTTTGATGATCGACTTGGTAAAATTGTTCTCCCAGAAACCTATAGAGCATGGTTTAAAACTATTACTCCTTTTTTTAGCTACCATTTTGATTAATCGCTTATTAAATTAATGGATTCGGTGGACCCACCTCTTCTTGGTCCAACTAACATAACTGGAAAAAAGTGGGAAAAAAGAGGCCTCCCACACGTTAGGATTAAATTAATGTATTTTCGACCCAAAAAAAAGAAGAAGACGGTGGCCTTTCCCGCCAAGTGTCCTTGCATGTCCAATGAGGAGCGGACACGTGGAAAGCTGAGCAGCCCGCCACATGCAACTTCAATTCTAGGTCCAAGAATTCCGTATTGCTTTATCTAATAAAGTTTATTCTACACGCGTCGCATCAGTGCGTGGCCCAGTCGTTTTCTTACATGCGAAAGAGGGACCCACGACAATTCCAAAGCCCGACAGACGTGTGAGGGCTTGCCACGTGTCGGCCCATCGCAACGTAGCCTCATGCAGCTTCCGATAGGTTCCCCATGACTCATGCATACAAAGGAAAAGGGAAAACAAATAAAAAAAATAAATGCGTGGAATATTCTGAGCGCTGGACGGTGGATTTGTATTATAAATTCCGCATTTTACGGAACCTTATACGAAATTGAGAGGAAGCTTCCCTCCCCAGAGCGCAGGATCCGGTGCTGCTCGCGTGTAGCTCGCGACGTGGAGTCGCAGCATCTGGTCCATCGAGTTCGTCATCGACGCCAAGAGAAATTATCTCAAATGCATCATGGGGCGAGAACGAGTGCAAATGTATTGAGTCATAGCGAGTGTATTTTTCGAGTATTTAATTTGTATAATATACAATCAAATTAATTAAAGAGGGCAAGCTTTGCGTGTGGATAAAAATAAATACGCTTAGGAAAATAAACTTAACATCTTTGAGCAAAGTAAAAATGAAATAATTAACTTACTAGAAATAGATGGTTTAATTTGAAAATTATCATATAGAGATGTAGCTCACCTTGGAATCACTGTTTGATCCTCCTTTAATATTACAAAGTTATTATCCATTGAGCGTAAAACACGAGCTTTCGTGAAAATTTATTTGTGAAAGGCTACCGATAAAATGATTTTCTAAAACCCTCAAGGTTGGCATAGTTGGTCGAGGTGTTGTGCCATTTTCAGCTCCAAAATCAGAGATCGTTCTTTCGGATCTTACCAACCGCGTCCAAACTGCTTTAATTATAATCACTTGCATAAGCTAAAGGTATGAACATAATTGGTTCATTGGATTTGTAGGGAATATTCTATAATTACAAGTAACCGGGTTTTCGCTTCCGTGACTCTAGATAAATAGATATTAACAAATATATGCTATGATCAAGATAACTATGATCAACACCAAAGCTCTATAGAATTTACGAATTGACACGATAAAAACATAGGGAAAATTACCCAAAAAAATCTTAAACTTATTGCAATTGTGCCATTTCATTCTTAATTATTTTATTTTTTTTGCCAATTGAGTTATAAATTTTTTGTATTTGTGCTAATTCAGTCTAATTAGCTTCCATGTTAGCGCCAACCGCATGGACTGCATTGGCATAAAGGCAAAACGTTTAGAACTCAATTGACAAAAAAAATGGTTTATGACTAAATTGGCATAATTATAATAAGTTTATGACTTTTTTTTTTTGTATTTCTACCTAAAAACACGTGAACTTATTTAATCACTATACTCATTTTTTTCCTTTTTCTTTTGTGGGGTTGGGTTTGTTTTCCCGACTATATTACCCTTTCTACAACTTTATTCTATTTGGGTATTTGGCTGAGCTTATCCTTCTACTATGCACCAGTCAGTCAAAAGAGTTGTGGCACTTTCTCATGAGAGTCGACTATAGACCTGTTGACTCCCAATTTTGGGCAAGTGCGTAACATTATCCTCGGAAACCGCCCATACCACACGACACCCTATAAACTTAAATATATATTTCAGATACATAATCACCCTTTGAATATCCTCAAATTACAATAATACCTTGGTGTGGTCTTGTGATTATGAAGCCGGTCGCTAGGGATAAAGTAGTAAATCTGCGAAAAGCTCGACTTTGTTGCCGTGTCGGTCTCCCTAAAGACTCGGGAACATTAACTATCTCTCGCATACTCTGGCACCGTCCACCAAACCCAGATCTTGCTTACCGACCGTCCGATCGACTCGCACTGACCCACGTGGACTTCGATCTATCGGTGGAGCTCCGAAACGGCACCGTTTAAGGAGGACAAGCCTACCTTCACCCCAGCTGGACAGACAGAATTTTTGGTTTGTCGGCATGAAACTCCCACACTCGAGCAGCTTCCATCCCGTGTCCCAATCACAGGAATTAGGAAATAAATCACCGCATTATCTCCAAGATTGAGTCCCTTTAATTAAAAATTAATTCTCCAACTTTATATAAACCGTGCACCTCCTCCTGCCAAGACCATCAACTCAAATTCAGCCAAGCAATTGTGAAACCTTCTCATACACACATTCCAAACCTCTGACCAACTTTCTTCACACACACACACAACCTTTTCTACCAAAGAAATGGCTCCCATCCTCCCCGCCGATGCTGCCGCTAATGGCATCGTGAAACCGAAGCCCGAGAACCAGCCTAGCTGTGCCTACGTGACGTTTTTGGCCGGAAACGGCGATTACGTGAAGGGCGTGGTTGGGCTGGCCAAGGGGTTGAGGAAGGTGAAGAGCAAGTACCCGCTTGTGGTGGCGATCTTGCCGGACGTGCCTGCGGATCACCGGAAAATCCTGGTGGATCAGGGCTGTATCGTGAAGGAGATCGAGCCCGTTTATCCGCCGGAGAACCAGACTCAGTTCGCCATGGCCTATTATGTGATCAACTACTCCAAGCTCAGGATTTGGGAGGTATGCTCAGTGATTGAATATTTCTTAGCATCGTAGATTTTTGCTTGCTTCTTAGGATTGAGAAGTACCATTAGCCTGGTAACATTGAATTGAATATTGGTATGGTTTCTTGAATTACAGTTCGTGGAGTACAACAAGATGATCTATTTGGATGGAGACATCCAAGTCTTCGACAACATCGACCACCTCTTCGACCTCCCAAACGGCTTCTTCTACGCGGTCATGGACTGCTTTTGCGAGAAGACATGGAGTCACACCCCTCAGTACGAAATTGGGTATTGCCAACAGTGCCCGGACAAGGTCCAATGGCCCGATCACGTCGGCCCGAAGCCACCTCTCTACTTCAACGCCGGCATGTTCGTGTACGAGCCAAACCTTGACACTTACGACGATTTGCTCAAAAACCTCAAGATCACACCGCCGACTCCATTTGCTGAGCAAGACTTCTTGAACATGTACTTCAAAGACATCTACAAACCGATTCCTAATGTGTACAACCTTGTGCTCGCGATGTTGTGGCGTCACCCCGAGAACGTCGAGCTGGACAAGGTGAAGGTGGTTCATTATTGTGCTGCCGGGTCGAAGCCGTGGCGGTACACGGGCAAGGAAGAGAACATGGACCGAGACGATATCAAGATGCTGGTGAAGAAGTGGTGGGATGTTTACGATGACGAGTCCTTGGACTACAAAAACATTGTTGCCAGAGATGAAGCGGCGAAGCAAACGAAATGGGATCGATTCCTTTCGGCTTTGGCGGAGGCCGGAGCTTTCCGCTTCTTAACCGCCCCGTCCGCAGCCTAGTTCTGTGTAATTATATAGTCAATTATAGAGTCAGCTACAATGAGAATGGTAGCTCTCTCTATTATTTTTTTTTCCTTGAAAGGGAAGGGTTTTATTTTCCCTTTCATTTCCTTGACTTAGGGTTAAAGATAAATATTTCTCTTAATTATTTTTTTTTTCCTTTTGTTGAGTGATGTGTACAAATATATGTAAAACAATATTTCAAATTAATATATACATTATTTTTGTTGGGTATCTGTAGTAGTAGAATCTTTCTTTAAGCACGGTAAATTCCCAATGGATATTATTTTGATAGACTATTATATGAAGATAATGGAGCCCTAAGAAAACATATGGCATCCAATTTTCTATAAGCTGATTTTGGTAGAGTGAAGAAAAGGCGCTTTGAAAAAGCCTAGGATAAGACTGAACCCCACCGCCATACAGTTGGTAAAAAGATAGAAAGTAATAATACATGAAAAGAAAAAAGAAATTCTAGAAAAAGATTAAATGAGAAATCACTGAAGAATAGGTGGAGTGGAGTGGAGTGGGTAAAAAGATATGAGCTACACTTGCACTCTTTTACACATGTTCTTATTACTTTCTCAACGGGAAAATTCTCTTTCACTGAAGCACGAGTAACAAACATTATGATATATTTTGTTAGAATACACCTCTTCAAATTCAGCTTTTCGAACTTACACTTTACCCCATCTTCAATATTTCTCACAAAACCTCCGATAGGTCATTGTACCGATATTAATCTTTATCAAATTCATCTTCCCCCTCACATAGTCATGGGAAAATTACCAAAAAAGCCTAAACCTATTGCAATTGTGCTAATTCAATCCTAAATATTTTTTTGGCTAATTTAGTCCTAAACATTTTCATGTTGTGTCAATTCAATCCTTATAGCTAATTTTAACCAAAAATTGTTGACGTGAATACCTATATGGCATAGGGACAATTTTTTTTTTATATTTTTTTTTCTTTTCATTGCCTTCATTCTTTTCTTTTTTTGTTTCCCATTGCGGTCGGTGAGGGTTGTCGAATCTCATCAACCACTAGGCTAGGGCAACAAAGCTCTTGCTTGCCGTTGATGAGGGTCGCGGCCCTTGCTCGACCTTGCCCAGAATCGTGGCCGCTGGTGAGGGCAGCCTCACCTGTGACTATTGAGGCCATGACTGCCTTCGCCTGCAGCTGTGGCCGCGTCTCACGATGGTCTGGGCAAGGAGAGTATGGCCGCGGGCGAAGGTGGCCATGGCCTCACCAGCTGCGAGCGAGGCTGCCTTTGCCTGTAGCCAGTGAGGTTGCCCTCACTCAAATCTAGATGAGGCTGGGTGAGGGCCATGACTCTCGTCGGCCACAGTTGGAAACAAAAAAAGAATAGAAGGAAAAGCAAAGAAAATATATTAATCTCACAAAACCTCCGATAGGTCATTGTACTAATATTAATCTTTATCAAATTCATCTTCCCCCTCACATAGTCATGGGAAAATTACCAAAAAAGCCTAAATCTATTGCAATTGTGCTAATTCAATCCTAAACATTTTTTTAGCCAATTTAGTCCTAAACATTTTTAGATTGTGTCAATTCAGTCCATACAGCTAATTTTAACTGAAAATTGTTGACGTGGATGCCTATATGGCATGGGGACAAATTTTTTTAATATATTATTTTTCTTTTCATTGCCTTCATTCTTTTCTTTTTTTGTTTCCCATTGCAGTCGGTGATCGTCCGGGCAAGGCGAGCGTGGCCACAGGCGAAGGTGGCCATGGCCTCACCAGCTGCGAACGAGGCTGCCTTTGCCTGCAGCCAGTGAGGCTGCCCTCACTCAAATCTGGGCGAGGCTGAGCGAGGGCCGTGACCCTCGTCGGCCACAGTTGGAAACAAAAAAAGAATAGAAGGAAAAGCAAAGAAAATATATGAATCAATAAAAAAAATTTAAAAAAATTGTCAACGTCAGCGCCGATTGTGCCACGTAGGACGACCAATATCCACGTCAGTGATTTCCGACCAAAATTGGCTAAACGGACTGAATTTGTACAAATGCAAACGGTTGAAGACTCAATTAGCAAAATAAAATAGATTTAGGATTGAATTAACACAATTGCAATATGTTTAAGACTTTTTTTTATAATTCCCCCATAGTCATGCCTTAGGCGACATACCAAATTTTCACCGGTGGAAATGTAGGCCAATGTTGATTTGTCATTCATTTGGAATCTATTCGGAAAGGTATATATAATTTTTTTTCCTTGATGGACCACCAAAAACCAACACGAATAACACGGATAGATAATATAAGAACATACTCTTGGAAGGACTGCAATCAAAGTTATACATTTGATTGATTTTCAACATTTCTCCTCGTGTTTTGCGAAAAATTGAAGAGTGGCCTTCAATGTAAACCTCACGCGACCACGTTTTTTGTCGTTCTTGCGGAAGAGTCTCGAGGTCCTCTTCATCTTCGCTCCAAATTTTCTGCTAAGACTGAATTGGGGTTTCTCAGGAGAATTAGGGCTCGAATGGGAGGGTAGATATGAGGATATGGGATAATTTGGGGCTTTATAGCATGCTTATAAAGTTCAAAATGGATGAGCAAGTTCAAGACACAATGACCAAATTACGGAAACTCATTATATGTTCCGTTTCACCTATTTGAATGTACAAAAATTCCATCTCCTCTAAAATGACCTAACTCATCTTTAATTAAAAGGAAAAAGACACAAAATTCTCAAACTATACCTACTGTGATACATTTACCCCAAACTTTTTTTTTGTGATATTAAAAATCTCAAACTATACCCACTGTGACACATTTATCATAAACTTTCTCTTGTGATATAAAAACCCTAAACTTGTACTTATGTGACACATTTACCCTTCATCAAGGTTCCATTAAATGATTTTTTTTAGCTAAAACAACGTTATTTTTATTTCACTTAAACCGCGTAACGCCATGTCAACCATGTGTGCTTTTTAGCATCCATGTAGGCAAATGTTAAACAGATCTCATTAATATAACTTTGATGGAGAGTAAATGTTAAGGGTATGCAACTGGACTAGGTTTACCTCGGATCGGACCACTCGAAAAATAGGTCCGGGAACCGGTTCCTATTTGAACTAGTCTGAGAATAGCTTCCATTTTTTGGAATCGGTTGGAACCTGCTAGTGTTAAAAAAAAACCTAGGTATTTGATTTTGTACCAAGTGGATTGGCTCGCTTGATTTCACTCTTGGAGGAGGAGTTATGCCTGCAAGCTTCAAAGCCGGTTTTGACTTGCAAGACAAAAAGGAGAGATTATTAGTGGATTTGGTGTTAGTGTGATAGGAAGACTTACACATGTTCATTCTATCACTATATTTTGGATTGTTGCTTTTGGTGGATAGTAATTTATAATACTCATCTAAGAGATTGTGGCTTTTGGA
Source organism: Metrosideros polymorpha var. glaberrima (assembly GCA_001662345.2). Classification (NCBI taxonomy): domain Eukaryota; kingdom Viridiplantae; phylum Streptophyta; class Magnoliopsida; order Myrtales; family Myrtaceae; genus Metrosideros; species Metrosideros polymorpha. Next base: position 11,373,171 of record BCNH02000002.1, on the reverse strand, counting down.
GGTGAGTGTTTTTTGTTATTCATGTTTTACTTTGAATAGTTATTGCTACTAATATTATTTTGCTAGAAAAAGTGAAATCAGATAAAGGAACAAAGAAAAACAGAATGACCTTGGAATTAGATTGAAAAAGTGAGGTAGGTTCCAAAACAAGTTTCAATGTAAATAAGATAGGTTTCAGGTTCCAAAAAATTGAAACTGGTAATAACAAAGTATGTTACAGGTACCAAGTTTGGAACCTACCCACCTTAAAATCGATCACCCCTTTACAAGTTTAGTATTTTTGGTGTTAAATTTAGGGTAAATGTGTTATAGTTAGTATATTTTAAGATTTTGGTGGCTTTTGCCCTTAATTAAAAGTATAATCTGCTATGCCACGGGATGTTTTACCCTCCCTTTTTCATTTAATTGTATATATCGAAATATTAAAATTACTCTAAATCTTTAAAATAAAGTTTGCTAGAAACTCAAAGGCTCATTTGTAAACTTGGTTTATAAAGTAATATGTATTATCTATTTCATGTTTCAATATTTGACCCACTTGTCTATATAGTGTGTCCCATTAATTCAAAATCAATTTTTAAAATTGAATATTAGTGTCCAGGATTACTCAATCTTAATGGAAGGGGATGCTCTTCTTTTAAAGAACAAAATAAAGATATTTGTTTTGGACATAGGTTCATTATAATGATAACGGAATATTTACATTTTACTTCACGCAACGTTGAGTCAATTTGGGATTTTGGTCTAAAGTTATACATATATTATTTTTTTCTACAATATTCAATGATCATCATCATCTCTAAATATATCAAATTTCTACTTTCCCGGGTCAACAAGTTCTCGAAGAGGACAATTAGTCACTAATCTATCGGTTTTAGCTGCCAATTAGTGTGTAGGTTTCTTTGGTTAAGTAAAAGAGGGGCCGTCCCTCGGATCAACTAACTTAACCGGAAAAGGTGGAAAAAAAAAAAGAGCCTCCAAGGGATGCAACCCCATTTTGCCACGTGTCCTTCGCGCCGCCCTATAAATCAGGAGTTGACACGTGTGCCGGTGTTATGAAGCCGCGCAGAGAGACGCGCAAAATAAGGTACTTGCTGGTGGGGCCCCGACGGTTGGAGAAAAATCTGATATAACACCTCATGTACCGCCGCATACGTGATGATGTAATGATATACTATATAGTGTAGTGTCTGTGTCACCAATGTAATTACGTGCCTCTTTTTAATTGCGATTTACAGTCATACACTAAATAAAAAAAAAGAAAAAAGAAATCCTAATTATGACCTTACATTGATGTAAAAGGTTTTATCCAACTATAGGGGATATATTGATAGACCCGAGCTGCTAAATTCATCTTCCCTCCTCCGACATATAGTTTAGCATCGGGCAACCAATAAAATTCCTACCGTTGAAAATGTAAACCAATATTGATTTGTTGTTCATCTCGATATACAAAAAGGCAATATTGAACTTTTCATCAGGGGACTACCAACGACATATAACAAATTCTTGAAAGAACCGCAATCACAATTAGACGTTTGATCAATCCTTTGCCCTTTTGGTCGTGTTTTGTCAAAATTTGAAGATGGTGGACTTTAATGTAAATCTAACACGACCACTCTTGGTCGTTTCTATAGCATAATCACAAATTCATCTTCATCTCTTCTCCAAATTTTTGTTGCCAAGACTGCAATTTGGGATTTCTCAAGAAAAACTGTGTGTATTATGTGCTATGTGCAAGTTGCGAAACTCTATCCCCTTGCTCACATATCCCCACTCTCATTGTGGGGAATCGAACTTTCCACCTTTCCCTTTTAAAGTAGGAAGGGTGGTCACTAGGGCAATTCCCAAAATTAACTAAAAGGTTTAAGACTCAAATGAATTTTGTGCAATTTAGGACTAATTGCGTAACTTTCTCCATTTCTAGTCATGCTATAGGTAAGTTTGATGATCTATTTAGTAAAATTGTTCTCCCACATACCTACAGCTACAGAGCCTGCTTAAAAACTGTTCTCCATTTTTAGCTACCATTTTGATTAATCGCCTTATTAAATTAATAGACCAATAGACCCACCTCTTCTTGTTCAATGTTAACATAAATAATGTCAACCGATGATGCAGCATATGATGCTTATTTGGCGAGTTCATCGTCGTTGCCTTTCAATGAAGCGATTCTATGGTGCGTAAGATATTTTGAGTTTGGAGCCATGTGCTGTTGTATTCGTACCTCTGATATGGGTTGATCAAGCACAATAACAACATAAAATGAAATGCTCACAAGGCCACAAACCTGTGTTATTTATAGCATCCTACTAGGAATACGCGTAATAACTGAACCCACTCTGATATAATTTGAATTGACCTTATTCACCTGACTATCATATCCAGATTCCTATGAATAAATGTCGCTCCAATTCGATTAATGAAAAAGCCATCAAATTATGAATAAATCTCACAACCTAAAAGCGATCTCAAGACCAAACCAAATGGCCTCAAGCAATGACTTTAGTCCCCATTTGGAGAAAATCTTATATTCTAGGTCAAAAAAATCCGTATTGCTTGTCTAGTAAAGTATAGTCTACAGTGCAGCAATACTTGGCCAGTCGATTTCTTAGTATAATGCGAAAAGAGGGGACTCACAAAAATGCTAAAGTCTGACACACGTGTAGCAGCTTGCTACGTGTCGGCCCTCAACAACGTGGCCTTGGGCAGCTTCCAACGGGTTTCTTACAATTCATGCATAAAAGGAAAATGGAAATAAATAATTATTAAAATGTAAATATTTTAAGCGCTGGACGGTGCGGTGGTGGTTGACCAGTGGGCTTTACTAGTTAATTACAATTATAAATTCCTCTTTTTAACCAAAACTTGTACGCAATTGAGAGGAAGCTACTCCACAGTGCAAGATAAAAAATTTAAAGAAAATGCATTGATTGCATACTCAAGTATTTTACTTATATTATACAAAAGAAAATTAAAGAGCACGCATCCTGCGTTTGAAAAAAAATAAGAATGTTTATGAAGATTCGAACTATTTAAAAAAGAAAACTTAATTTTCTTCTGAAATAAAAATGATTTAATAAACTTACCAAGAAAGATGATTTAATTTGAAAAGTATCAAATATTTAAATTATCCTGATTTATAGGTCAGAGATTTAGCTCACTTTTAAATCACAATTTGATCATCTTATGTTCCTACTCATTTAGTTTCGTGAAATTTATTGGTGGAAGTCTAATGTTAAAATGATTTTCCAACTCCTTGGAATTGGTATAATCAAGTACGGTGTTGCAGCATTTTCAGCTCGAAAATTAGAGGTTGTTTGTTCAAACCCACCAACCATGCGACAAAACCGTTTTAAGGACCTCTTGCATAGGCCAGAAGTTCCAGGCTTAACCAGCTCATCGAGTATATAGATTGCTCCATTAAAAAGCTGGGTCTTCGCGTTTGTGCCCCTCGGATGATAGACAAATTGATTATCCAAGTTCGTTTCATTATATTGAGAGATATATCCTATAACCAACATAACCATGAACAACACCAAAAACT
>BCNH02000002.1:11305670-11362594 GCA_001662345.2 Metrosideros polymorpha var. glaberrima | reverse complement strand
TTTTTTTTTTTTTTGTGAGTGATATGGGGATACATTAAATGAAATACCAAGTAGTTTTTCTTATTGTTATCTAATTTTAGCAAAATTCATTCTTCATCTGATTCATTTAGGAGACAACATCTTCCATGTACAAGGTCAAGTGTGATATGCCGGGAGCCCGATCTAGCAATTCCTGATAGATTTCAACGAAAAGATATGCTACTACATATATAAAGATTCGTTACAAATTTGACACATAAAGTGATAGGGATGGCTTATGTGAATATTGTAATTTCGATTGAAAAACACTAGCCAAGAAAAAAATTTAAACAAAATTTTGCACGAATTTCCTTATTTTGGAAAAAAAGGAGGAAGAATCTTCCTCACGTATTTGTATGGAATCCTATGCAAATCGTCATTTTTTTTTCAAGTGAGATAAACAAATTCTCGAACCTTTATCTTCTTCCAGCCAAAAAAGGTTGGGAATATCAGATTCCCTTGAAGAAGATGAAAGATTTGCAGGAGGATTCGAGCGATTCCATCTTTTAAAATATGGAAAGACTCAAGAGGAAGACTGAACCCCTCTTCAATCTTTGCTCAATTTGCTTTCCATCACGCTTATTTCCAAAAGACATAAAGCAAAACACGACGTACACTAAAAAAATGGTCGATGGCAGCGGCTATCGCCGCCGTTGGGCTGAGACCTCGGCCAGTCCGCAAGGATGTTAAGGACCCAAGCTCGACCAGACACCAGATGGTTGGAGGAACTCGACCGTGAGGTCGAGGGCGAAGGTGGCGCATCGGTCGGCTAAGATGAGGGTTGGTGGCGAGCAACGAAGTGCGATCGGTGAACATGGGTGAGGGCGTGATTTGGGACTTTTCACTTTTAAAAAAAAGTTCGGTTTTATTTACTGATTTGAATTATTCATCTCAACTTTTTTATATGAATTTTGTCGACTTAAAATCCATCGATAGCCATGCCATTGCCATATCATCATTTAGTAAACCAGATATACGAGCCATTGGTTCAAATATGGCTGCAGTTTATTATGTTGCTTCTTCAAATAACTTTTTGATCAGTTCTTTTGACACTATAGTTTAGGACGACAACAATTTATCACGTCCTTCGAAAGTACTCAATGGTTATTATTCTTAAAAAAAACTCAATTTCGACTCTTAAGTTAACAAGTGATCGAAGGGACAACCGCTAATCTATTGGATTAAGCTGCCATTAGTGCATAATCTCTTGGGAAAATTTCAATTAAGGGCTCAAAGTGGTCTCATTTTTTCAAATATGGGTCCGAAGTGGACCTTGTTTTAATTAAGGGCTTGAAGTGGCCAAAAAGTTTCAAATAAGGACTTGAAAATAAGAGTATTTTCATCTTTTCACTTTATTGATTAAATAAAATAAAAATATTAAAAATGAAAAAAAAAATTCTGAGGAAGAAGCAAGGGGCTGCCGTCGGCGGTCGCCGGCCCTCGGCGAGGCCCCGGCAACCCTCGCCGACCGGGGCAAGGGTCCAGCGATCCCTCTTGGTGAGGGTCGCGGCAACCCCCCAGCCCAGATCTGGGTGGGCTGGGTGCCCTCCGCCCTGACTTGGGCGAGGGTCGTCGAGGGCCACCGCCACTGGCGACCCTCGCCCAAGTTGGGGCAGAGGGCACCCAGCCCGCCCAGATTTGGGCGACGGGGGGGGGTTGCCGCGACCCTCGCCTAGAGAGATCATCGGGCCGTTGCCCCGGTTGGCGAGGGTTGTCGGGGTCTCGCCGAGGGCCGGCGACCCCTGCCAACCTTGGTTGAGCCGGCAGCAAAGGGCAGTAGCCCCTTACTTCTTCCTCAGAATTTTTTTTTCATTTTTGAATATTTTTATTTTATTTAATCAATAAAGTGAAAAGACAAAAATATCTCTATTTTTATGTCTTTATTTGAAATTTTTTGATTACTTCAAACCCTTAATTGAAACAGGGTCTACTTCAGATTTTTATTTGAGATTTTTTTGCCACTTCGGATCTTTAATTGAAACACGGTCCACTTCGAACCCTTATTTGAAAAAACGAAAGTATTTCAACCCCTTAATCGAAAATTTCCCTAATCTCTTGAATAAAGTAAACAGATGGACCCTCCCTCGGATCAACTAACCTAACTGGAAAACCGGAAAAAGGGCGACCTCCAGGAATGCGCGCTTTCTGCCAAGTGTCCTTGCACCGTCCTTTAAATCACGAGTTGACACGTGGACTACCTTTGGGGGCCCACAGAAAGCACGCAATAGATTGTGCGGGCCCAGTGGCGGCCCCACCTGCCGACAAGAAACTCTTTCGTGCAGCGGGTACAGTTGGCTCAAGGCATACGACTCGTCCGATTTCTGGGTCCCACGTAGGGTACAAGAGATCTGAGGGACCAAATGTACTAGGCCTATGTGGATTCGGTGCACTTAATAATTTCTCCCTACCTACTACAGGTTTTTTTCCTAAATCGATCCATGTTTTGCTAATTATCTGTTTATTTGACTTGTAGAGACTTTCGAGATCCACTAAATTTTCTTAAGTAACAAATTCGATCTTAACAAGTCCAAATTACAGCCCACTTAGCTCTTAAGACGCTTCAACAAAAAATTGAAAATTAATCCTTTTCTTTCATAATAAAAATCAATTCTTGATGTAATTATAAACGATCTTCAAACCATTCCTGAATATAATATATCCTCGTACAACTATAAGGTATTATATATCCTCATACAACTACAAAATCCACCTTTTAATTCATGGCATAGAAGGATGAGATCTCTATTACAGCACATATATAGCTACTTGGACGAAAGCCACTTCCAATTCACGGCTTATGAGTCGGGTTCTTCACGCTCGCATCCCTTGATTTATAAGCAAGTGTTTATAGGAGGTAGTCCACGATAGCGCTCGACTAAATATTATTCCGATAATTAATTTTAGGATGACTCTACCCATGTTCCTGTAATTATGGCAAGATCCACTCTTCCAATACATCAATATCATTGGACCAAAAAAATAAAAAATACATCAACATATTTTTTTTCTTCTTTTGGCCAAATTCCAATATATAAATATAGATGTGCAATGACATTGAAGTTTCGTGCACCGCCCAAATCCACAATTTTCTTCCCAACCGTTGACGGCCTCTCACCAAAACACATGGACTCCCATCTCATGTGGGGGGAAGACCGAAACGACGTCGTTTCGTAGAAAAGTTGTTCCTCTCTTTCTCTAAAGCGGAATACGTTGGTCTCTCATTGGACAGACACCATCTCTGGTCAATGTCGGCATGAACCTCCTAAGACACATGCAGCTCCATCCCACGTTAGCTGTCACAATCAAATCCATAATTTAATTTTTAAATATAGATTATCATTTTCTCTAATTAAGAATTATTTCCCAAACACTATATAAACAGTGCAACACCTCCAAGCCAAACCCATCAAGCACAAGATCAAACCCAAGCAACTGTTCACTCACTCTCCACATTCTCTAAAACCATCCTCACTCGCTCCTTGTTACTTCACTTCTTGTCGATACTCAAGTACCTTCTTCCTTCTTAGTTTAAGAACCAACTGAAGAAATGGCTGCTAATGTCGCCGCCGCCAAACTGATGAAACCCGAGAGCCAGCCCAGCCGGGCCTACGTCACGTTCTTGGCCGGGAACGGCGATTACGTGAAGGGTGTGGTTGGGCTGGCCAAGGGGCTGAGGAAGGTGAAGAGCAAGTACCCGCTCGTGGTGGCGGTCTTGCCGGACGTGCCGGAGGAGCATCGGAAATTACTGGTGGATCAGGGCTGTACCGTGAGGGAGATCGAGCCGGTTTATCCGCCCGAGAACCAGACTCAGTTTGCCATGGCCTACTATGTGATCAACTACTCCAAGCTCAGGATTTGGGAGGTATGCTTAGTTTACTAGTTTGTTGTTCGTTGCTCGATGCGTATACTCTGTACTTTTTATCAATTCACCAACATTTTCTTCGTAAAATTCCTTAAATCAGTGTTTGCTGATCTGGTTTTTTCAATTGCAGTTCTTGGAGTACAGCAAGATGATCTATTTGGATGGAGACATCCAAGTCTTCGACAACATCGACCACCTCTTCGACCTCCCGAACGGCTTCTTCTACGCGGTCATGGACTGCTTCTGCGAAAAGACATGGAGTCACACCCCACAGTACCAAATTGGGTATTGCCAACAGTGCCCCAACAAGGTCCAATGGCCCGACCACACCGGTCCAAAGCCGTCACTTTACTTCAATGCCGGCATGTTCGTGTATGAGCCAAACCTCAAGACATACCGCGATTTGCTCGAGACGGTCAAGACCACACCTCCAACTCCATTTGCTGAGCAAGACTTCTTGAACATGTACTTCAAGGACATATACAAACCAATTCCCAATGTGTACAACCTTGTGCTCGCGATGTTGTGGCGTCATCCCGAGAACGTCGAGCTCAACAAGGTCAAGGTTGTTCATTATTGTGCCACGGGGTCGAAGCCATGGCGGTACACAGGCAAGGAGGAAAACATGGATAGGGACGATATCAAGATGCTGGTGAAGAAGTGGCGGGACATTTACGTCGATGAGTCCTTGGACTATAAAAATATCGTTGCTAGAGACGAAGCTGCGAAGCGAGCGAACTTGGAGAGGTTCCTCGCGGCGCTATCTGAGGCCGGAGTCGTGCCTTATGTGACTGCCCCGTCCGCCGCGTAGCTGTTAAGGAGTTCAGGGGGTGTCAAATAAGTTTGTAGAGGGATTCTACTGCCTTAAGAACAGTTTGGAGTTGATATATTTCTTCCTTAAAATGAGAGGCTCTTTTTAACCTCCTTTCATTTATTTGATTTCTAGAGGTCTGAAGTGAATTTCTTTACATTTTTTTGTTCGTTTACTTTGGTAAACTCATTTGATATCTTCAGTTGTAAGATTGGACATGGTTTCCTTTTGCTACACATGACATGGTGTAAGATTATGTAATGATCAAATCAGCTTTCTGTACTCACCTTATTCATTCATGCCTTCGCATCACGCCCGCATGATCGCATAACTCGGCTAATTAATCACGGCCAAAGTCGGAATTTAAAGGCTGTAACGATGATCCGATTCACGACTATCTGTCAGATGCTTTAACGTTTTGCATTACTATTTATCTTTACATGGAAGAAAACTGTGGCGACATTACACTTTCTCTCTAATTAATCCATAACAAATTGCAGATTGCTGAATAATAAGCTTGACACCTGATAATCTTCTCAATGCCCTCTAGGGTTGCTAGTTCTTCTCTCTTGTAATGGAATTTTTCCAACATGATGCCTAAGAAATATCCACAAGCCAAAACCTCAAACTTACAACCTTGTACAGGCCAGGCCATGTTTGCGGCGTCGTCCAAAGAAAATCAAGCTTGACCGATCAAAACTAGTCCTCTAGCGCTCTCACCGGGTCAATATCGCAGCCATGGAAGGAGGGGAGATATGGGAATAGAAGCTGGACTGATTAAACTTCGCTTGTGCCATACACTGTCTGTTCTTCCTCACAAGTACTAATGTCCTAATCACCCCATGATTTGCGCCGAGCTTACGTGTTTTGGATCGACAAAAACTGCTACTACCTGGATGCTAAGCTTCGGGTCGTAAATAACTAGGATCAACTATAGACTAATAATAATACAGCTCAAGTTCAAATATTAGGGGAAAAAAAACAAAAGAACGAAGCAAGCGCTGCTGGTGCTGAACTCGGGCTCTGTTTCTGAATTCAAAGTGAAAATTATTTATTATTATAATGTGAACCTAATGACAAGTGGCCTATTAGCTCAGTTGGTTAGAGCGTCGTGCTAATAACGCGAAGGTCGCAGGTTCGAGACCTGCATGGGCCATTCTCTTCTTCTTCTTTTATTTTCCTTTTTATCTATTTTTCCCACAACAAGTATCTTAATTTCTTTCTTTCCTCTTTTTCACCCCAAAACTTCCGAGGATTATCCAAATAAGCGCATATTGCATATTTCCAATTAGGATCGATTCGTCCCGGTTGTTTGAAGCTTTTTCATAACTCCATATATTGACATTTATAGCCGTGGAAAACCTCTCCGTGTCAAATAAAAAAGTAATTACCAGCTGAAGCTCATATCGTGTTAGACGATATTAATGTGTTCGTTCGTTTCCGCCTCTCTAACGACTACACTAATGCCCGTCTCCTATGAAGTATGGCCACTCGATTTACCGAAATTGCACGGTGTCTGTGGTCTTCTTTACGGCGAAACTGCCGGTCGAATGGCAGCATGATAATAGTAATAGAGAAGAATTACATCACACCTTCATTAGACAATTCGAAGGTATATACAGACTCATTTGTTCCCCAGAGAAAGAAGGTGAACCAACAACTGCTGCACAGATCATGTTGAGAAAGAAATTTTCTAGCTTCAGTTGAATGGAGTAGGGACAGATGAATCCCCTCCATCTCCTTCGAAGAGGCTTATCACAGAAGAAAAGAAGTGGGGGTTCAGTTAGAAACGGACTGCACAAGGGAAACTCGCTCAAAATCTGTAAACTTTTCCAGCCTGCAAAAACCATGATAAAGAACATGAGCCGAGCATATACAGACAGATACTGGCCAAAACATTTATACATATTCTTCTACAGCAAGTGTCTATACCACGCTAGCGACGAGGCTAGCATCACAGGCCAAAAGTTTCATGGCCAAGTACGAGCCCTCGCAGCACCTGGTGAGAGTTGGAATATCGGGTCAGCCTTTTCTCGCTAGATCGTTCTCAAGAATAGAGTAGCGAAACATACAAATCACTTTAGCACAACAATTGGTTTCGGCCTGCCGTGGCCATCATCAGGAGAGCGGCATTAGCTCTCGACCAGTTTGTGCATGGGAGGCTAACCCCGTCTTTAGAAATCCTCTAAAATGATAATCATCACAACCTTGGATTCCTAGCACAAACACTCTGATGTCACTCCCATAAACCAGTTGTATCATCTCTTCTGCATCTCTTGCACTTCACTTTGATGCCACAAAGCCCCCACTTTTCAACCCATATGGGTATGAGAGAAATTGAAACTTCAACGTTCTCCCCAACCCAATGCCAGCAACACCCTTGTTGCAAGCTATTCCGTCGCTTCCTTGCATTCTTCAACCATCACTGCCACTCCCACAGGACTTACATGAATGGCAAATGCTCGCCCAACGGAACAATCCACTCTGTTGGTTGCTCCCCCAATCAAAGCTGTTCGCGAATCTCCAGTCACTTGTGCTCTCCCTGACAAGTGTGGCATTTTGAGCCAACCGCACTCCTTTGGCAGCACTTTCTTTCGCCTACTAAGCACTTTGTTTTGCTTGTTCAGTTGCTTGCTTGCATTCTTCAACCATCACCACCACTCCCACGGGACTTAAATGAATGGCAAATGCTCGCCCAACATAACAAGCCGCTACACTCCTTTAGTTGCTTCTCCCGATCAAAGCTGTTCGCGAATCTCTAGTCACTTGTGCTCTCCTTGACAAGTGTGGCATCCCAAGCCAACTGCACTCCCATGGCAGCACTTCTTTTGCCTACTAGGCTTCTCTTGATCTCAGCAAACCAACAAAGGTTTTTCTTTTGGTTGGAAACGTGGCAACACAGATCTCTTCTTAGCATCCGCCCATATAGTCTGCGAAACTTGTTCAAATATGATGCGTGACGGGCCTAAAAAGTTTCCTGGCCAAGGACAAGCCCGTATGGTGCCTAGTGAGCCGAGATACTAGGCCAGCTTTCTCTTAATAGATCGTTCCCAAGAACAATATCACGAATGGCATCCTCATAATTGATCGTCCCATGTCCAATTTAGCTCAAGCATCTAGTCCCTTGAGCAAGATATGCAGATCATTTCAGCACAACAACCGGTTTTGACCTGCCGTGGCCTCATCAGGAAAGCGGCATCAGCTCCCGACCAGTTTGTGCAAGTCCCATCTCAAGATTGCTGGTACAAACACCTCATGCCACTATCTTGAAGTCACTACAACAAATTAACTGCATCAACCTTATGCATCTCTCACACTTCACCCCTATGACACAAAGCTCCACTTTTTAGTCTACATAGGTATGAGAGAAATCCTACCGTGACACTAGTGAGCCAATTCACTCCATACTAGAGCCCACCACATTTGACCTGAATATACCCTCTGAAACCCTAAAAAAAGAGTACACAAAATGTTTAAGATATGGAGATTCATTGTTGGGGCATTGGACATTTGGCTTCTTCTAAAAAGAGTGATTACCTAGCTTATCAGCAATTCCAGTATTTACGGCTTCCAAAAGGTCTTGCTAACTGACAAACGCAAAAAAAGACATCAGTTCATCCCTACTTAATAAAACATGCGTATGAGGAAATCAGATAGACATAAAAGTAGTAAATATTGATGATGAAACATTCTGATGGCACTCATTTTCAGCCCTCTAGCTATTAATAATTAGCCTAGAATGCTTGTCAAACATTTAATGTGCATTCTCCAGTTCGTGAGCATAAAAGGATAAGACGGCTGGAAAGAAATGGATAATGGACCGAAAGAATTGAAAAAATAGATTTTACCCATGTACATTAATATCTGCCACATTTTGGTCAGCTTTCCCTAGAATAGCAAGAAGAGAAAGCTAATGGAAAAAGTGTGGCATGTAATTGTAGCTTATGAATTATGTTATGTACTGATGGAGCAATAATCAGCACAAGACCGTCCATAAGCACTTCAAAGTTCCAGAAGCTAATGAACACAATGATGCTGATGCTGTCTGCCACAGCGTGGATAGCCTTCCCCCATTTAGATGAGGCGAAAACTGAAAGACAAGGTGGCTCGGGTCGCTCTAGCTTATGCTCATGCTGTGTGCTAATGCAGCAATACCCAATTAACACAAGACCGTCCTTTAGCACTATACGGATACAGGGGACCGAAATATGGTATTTCTTTCCACAGAAGCAGACCATTATAGAGAGGAAGCGTATAATGTTCATTCCACCATCTCAAGATGTGGGGTTCTGGTGAGAAAACTCCACTTTCTTGATCCTGAGTCCTGGCATCAGAAAGTCCCAACTGCTATGCATTCCATAATTGGCAATTGGCATCGAAGTCATTACCCAACAAGAGCAAAACACAGAGGCATATCCACTCAACAAGCACATCAAAACCGAGCATGCCGACTCCGACTAGCGCATAAAATCGCCATAAGAAAGGGCTTCCTTCGTTCCACGACTTCTGGCAAGCCGAAGCAGAAGGAGCTGCTACTCCAACTAGGAGACAGCAATCGGGACAGAAAATGCCCAAATTCAAACCCCTAAGTACAGCTACGACGACTCCAATCCCTCGACATAGCAGGCGAAGTGGAAGAACGGTGGACTACCTGGCATCCAAGGCGACGAAGGAGGGAGCGAGTCGACGGAGGCCGTTGGCCAAGGACTCGACGTGGCTATCTCGCTGAACCTCCCTCCAGCCTTCGAAGTCGCAGAAGCGGTCAGCCGCAATAGGAAGAGAGAGAGAGAGAGAGAGAGGTGGTACGGACGAGAAGGACAATTAGGGTTTCTCAACCAGAGGGAGAGGGAGATGAGTCGAGTGAAGTGATGGGCCTTCTACTTGTGATTTATAGCGAATTTTCTCTTGTGAAAATAACAGAGAGGATCTGGCGGCTACTCGTTAGGGTTTTTGGGGAAAGTATCTGCTGTGGAAAAGAGAAACTTATCTGAGATGTTGGGCTGAGGAGTAATAGCGAACATGGGCCGGTGGATTTGGTTTCTATTTCGGCCCGTCTAGATTGTTCGGCCCACAATTTCGGCCCGTGTAGATTATTTGTAGTTTTTTTTTCTTTTGTGAATCTTATTTATCGTTGGTGTTAAATATATTATGAAAAAAAAAAGTGAGAGTGAATATAGTAGTCTTCTAACCAAAAGAAGAAGAAGAAGAAGAATATGATAGTCTAAAACGGAATTGAAAATGTTCTTATGTCGTAAAGGATTAAAAACCTCGCATTAGACCTTACTTTAAGTACATAACGGTAAATAATGGACAATTTAAAGTCGATAAATAAAAAAAGAGAGAAAAATATGAAATATGTATAGCTCTACCTCCTATAAGTCTGTAATTAATCTATGTCTATAAATTAATCGTTTATATCGCTTGAAATAATTAGTCAATAAAAAAAATATTTGCACTATGGACAATAATATGTGTCTCAATATTTCGTGGATGGTGATTCTTTTTTGTTTAATTCATTTTTGTGAGCCATATAAGTGATATTTTTAGGAAAACATTTTCTAAATCATTCCATTTTCGCGAAACAAATGGAGCCTTAAATTACTCTGATTATAAGAACTAAAGGCTTGAATCCTCAGGTGTTGTAAAATGTAGTTAATCCGACTTGGGTGTCCCAAATGAATTTTTTTCTATCTTTTTCTTCCTTCAGTTCTTCTTCTCCTTTTCTTCATTTATGGGACAAAACCCTCTCCCTTTCTTTAATACTCTCGGTCTGTCTAAGTAAGGTGGTGGCCTCCTTTTTTTGTCAAACTTTTTGACCAATCAAACGGTCCAATGTGCTCAAATATTACATTATTTGGTTATTTGGCGTACATGCAGACACTTTACAAGGAATTCACCCATCTTGATAAAACTCTTGTCTGAGTATGCTTACTTTAGAGTTCCAAAGCAAAGGCTTGCCGTTAAGTCAAAATAAGCCCCTACAAGTTAATTCCAATTTTCATGTGTATATCCTAGGCACGCTTTTTTTTTTTTGTTCGATATACAATTCGATTAATTCATGTCTCCTTCACCATCCTAGAAATCTGCCAAGAGTCGTTCCTTGTCCGAGTCCTTTGGCCCCGACGATCACTCCCCATCCTCGCTGGACCGGGTTGTTACACTTCTTTGGTGTGTTGTGCAATCGGTTAATTATCACGATTCAGGGTGGTTAACTAGAGAGCTGGAGGGACAAACGGTGTGTTATGATGGCTGTCCTTCTCTTGGCTTCATCAGTGTCCATTAGCCATTCAACGTTAGTCGTGTATGAAGATAACTTGTGGTGATCCTATGCCTACTGCTTGTGTTGTGCGTAGCTTGTTCTTCAGACGGGTGAATACAACAAGAATTCTATGAATGGAATGTTCTGCTTCTACCCATTTCGTACGTAGATTTCTTCTCTTTCAAATCAGTGGACTCAGATAAATGGGGACATATGGTTGATGTCATAAAAATGTTCCTTACCCAACATCATGCTAGCTATTCATTTACGTATCAAAGGAACGTGACTCCCACTCCAAGCTATTTCCAATCAAACCCCACAAGCACCACCTGATTAAGACAGTGTCGTCCTACAAATTTGGTATTAAACAGCTGGATTTCCTTGGTTCTCTAGTGATTTCTCCTGGAATATCTGAATGAAGAAGGAGACATATAATCTTTTACTCAGACCGATACTTCGCATTCGTTTATCCAAAACCTGATTTTGAAATGCCTTCTCCGGCATTCGATTCCTCGTAACGCATCAATCTTGCCAACTACGAGGGCATTGGAATTCCTTCACCTAAAAAATGATTAGAAAAAGGGGCGATTTGTTTTTTAAAAAACCTTTTTTGTGAACTCTCGAGAACAAATTCTAAGAGGATGAGAGCACGTGGCTACGATCAACGGTGTCGGAATATTTTCTCATACCATATTAACTCAGCTTCTTTCTTTTTATTTCTTGTTTAACCTCTCGTTGGCTCTTCAACCATTGGATAGAGCCTATTTGAGAGCTTCAGCTTCACAAGATTTTGCCTGGCGTTTCGTGTAATCGTTAAAGCCTTTTGAGTTTGAAATTCAGACTTTCATTTAATGTGGAGCACACCTAATCTTTGACATGATCTAAACAACACCATCTTGATGTTGCAAGAAGCTAGAACGGAGTCGGGTTTTCCACTGGAATCGCTAAAGCTTTGAGTTGTTTCTCTCTTATGACCAAGTCATTGTAAGAACAAATGGATCTGGAAGGGAAGCAGACTGAGTAAAGGACATGAAAACAGAGTCTTGCTACTGCAGATTTCGCGCGAATTGTGCTCGTCAAGTGCAGATACAGAGTCTTCCTTCTCTCTCTCCGTTTCTCAACCCAAAGAACCAACTCAACACAGTAAGGCTCTAGCTCGTCCATGAGCAAAAAGCCCAGATGCAGAAAGAGTTGAAGCGAGTATCGCAACTCGGGACGCTAGGCTCCAGGATTAGGCGTCGTCCGAACTGGGTTTACTACACAGCTTAGCAGGCAGGCATTACTGCTTCTGGCCTCGTGAGGGAAACGAACAAATTTACTTTATCATGAAAATCCGGTTCTCTTCATGCACTCACTGGAAACTGGCACTCCACTCCACGTGTTTTCACAACCTGGTTGCACTCTCAATCCTCTCCCCCGTTCTTATCGTAATCGAACGTTACATTTCTCTTTGATACAATATACTAGACCAGACCTGCTCCGCTTCAGTACCAACACAAACACCACAGCAAAAGCAGAGAAGAATTGTCTCTGGGGTTTGCTCCGGGGGGGAGGGAAATGGCTGATGCTCGGCAGAATTTTTCGTCGTCGTCGTCGTCAACTCTTTCCTTAGTGGAGGATGGTACTGAGATCAAGGGGTGCCTTGTTACCTGATTTTATTCCCCTTCTTTTTTATTATTTTTTGGGTCGGTGATTACTTTTATCTCAGATTGTTGGTATTGGCAGACTTAACAAAGAAAGATCGTTCTTTTGTATGGCCAAACATACTGAAGCTTCTTGAGTAGTGTTCTCCTTGATTGTCTGTGTCCATATTTGTACCTGTGCACTACATTTTAGCTTTGAATTTCACCTTATTCCATGATCATTTGCGTTTCGACCTTTCGGTAATTTCCCTTTCTTGCACCATGTACATGTGGTCTCTCACAGTCTTAGGCTTCATTTTATGCTAGTGCCATAATCATGTGGGAAGGTTTTTCCTCTGGTGGAGCAGACCAAATGGCTTGTGTTTGATTGCTAGCTTTAAAGTACGGCGTTTGCGGTCTCTCCTTTCTATGGAATAAAGTATGAAATTCGCGGATTGGAGAAACGAATAGAAACTAGGAAGTATAGTAACTGTGACATACGCGTGTTCTATCTACGATCCAACTGATTCCTTTTATCGGACAGAATGTTAACGGTCAGAGATAGTCATTTCCAATGCAGAAACAACATTCGTAACTTTTTCCATCCCGTTAACGGTTTAATGCCGTTAAAGTTTTTAGCTTAAAAGAAAAGCGTATTCTTGTTGTCGAAGCGATTATCGTTGCGGCATTAAATGATGGGTGGAACCGTGCTTGGGTTATACGGGTTATAGTTGTATATCTTTCGATTTGGTTTGTCTCAAAGAGGATGTTGAATTGAATCTCTGCTCCAGAGTTATGAGCATTCAGGATACCCTGTAAGTTCAGACACGCGCCGCAGCATTCTTGTCTATGTACTCGCGCAATTTCCATAGTTGTCGCATTTGGTAGCTTCTTAAGCAGCAAACTCACTGAGCGGCTGCTAATATCATGCCTGATTGCTGCATGAGACATAAGGTTTTCTGGCTTCTTCCTTGATACCTTGAATTATTCGAACTAGTTAAACTAACCATGGACCATATCCCAAGATAACTCCAGTAAACTTGAATCTGCTTTACAATCAGAGTTCTAGAATGCTAGAATGTTGGAGAGCAAGTTCAGAATTTTAGCCGCTGAAATCTCCTTTATATAATAAGAATGTAGCTTATGTGAATGCTGATGCTTCGAAATTATATTTGTGAAAACATCCAAAAGTTTAAAGTTTCATCTATACATGCTAAATTAGGGGCTAATGGGAATAATTGGCAAACTTAGCTTGCCCGCATGAGAAAATTACAATCTAAATCTGCTTTGGAAATATAAATTACGTTGCGTATAAATAGTAGCGAGACACTATAGACTAGTTAACAGTTGGACACTTAACCTACAGAAGAACAACTATATCCAACGAATGCCTTCAACTGTTTATTTGAGAATCTGGAATGGGGCTTCCAGTTAACGATAGCCGTACAGAAGCAGCAAATCCTTTGGACTAGAAAGTAAAAGTTTGAATGTTTGGATGAAACGCTCTTGTCTGAAAAGAATATCTTCTCTACATCTCCAATTACAAGCTTAGTACTCCATCAATGGTAATATAGATTATAGGGCAAGCATACTGCGATTTACTCCAGGTCACTTGTCCTTCAAATTAATATTTACCCTTGCAAGCCTTCTCTTCCTATAGCACAAAATCATTTGTGCCTAGTAGAAATTGTATAATGCTAACTTTGCCACTGGAAATGCTAGAACACAAACTTCAAATGAACTACTGACCTGAGCAAGCTCATTTAATTCACTAATAACTGTAAGAATATAACTTTTTGCAAAGTCTGTTCACTCATTAAAATAGTCCTTTCCAATCTGTGTACTTACATTTTTGTTGTATCATGTTTTAAATTTTGTCATCTGAAATTGTCATGGTTATCAGCTGCAGGGCATTCATAAAGCTTATCTCTACTTTAACAAAATTTCTTTCATGAATCATCTCTTACAATGTACTCGAGAAAACTAATGTCGCCTTTATCAAAATGCATCAGCTCTCTTAAGGGAATGAGCCTTGACAAGAAGTTTCCTTCTAGGAAAAGCATACTTTCCCATGCAATGCATCACTCAAGAAAAAACTCTGATTTACGGATTAAGACAAAAAACTAAAAGAGATAATTTACTTGAACAGATTGAGAATTGTGCCTCTGTGGCAAAGCAAGACATATGTGAAAAAACAACTTTAAGTGCTGTTTGATGTGAATAGATATCGTCATGAGATGTAGGTTTCTTAAAAAAATTTGGGAAAATGCGTTCTCGGGGGTGCCAAGTGGGGATAATACATGCACTACATAGTACAAGATAATGCATCTTGGTTAACTCAACAAGATAGAATCACAGCTTTGATGCCCCTGCCGCCACTCCACCGTTATGTGGTACTGCAATGAGGCGTGGGGAACAGCATCCTTACTCTTTCTGAGTAACCAGCGGGGTATAACATTGGCAAGTGTAAACTGTCCTCTTGTGTCATTGGCATTGCGCATGCACATGCATTCTGAAGTTTGCTTCTGTTCATCTAATTTACGGTCACTCTTTTTTCCCTTAATTGGCATATCATGTAATGATGTGGTGCTTCAACTGATATTCTTGATTAACTTTTGATATGCCTGATAATGGAATATTAGAGGGACATTATATCCTCAATAACTCGTGTGAAAGCCTCACTATTGTGAAAGTTTTCTTTCCCAATTATGAAGTTCCTTAAAAGAAACTATCCTACTCTAATACTTCTCAAGCAATTGTAACTTTGTGATTTGCAACCATTCATGCATGCTCTGGCCCCGTTAATAGATGATTTACCGCTTTTACACTTCCATTTGAAAGAGTTCTATCAATAGCAAGAATCAAAGGGAATGTCAGGATGACTACTCATAGTTCAATCAATTTAAAGTAACAGATCTCTTTTGTTGAATTTTGATAGCATTACACCAATCCGGAAACAGGCGAAGAATTCTTCCACGAGGAAAAACAAGAAGGAGAAGAAGACGATGAAGATGAAGATGAAGAGGTAGATGAAGATGAGGAAGAGGAAGCAAAACTGAATTCTGCAGCTGCGAAAGCGGACAATCCATTCCAGGTTTTTGATAACAATCCTACTGATTTTTCCCTTGGTAAACTGATTATGCTGTTTACTCAAAGTCGGGTCATTTATATGCCGTCTGTCAAGTTCGTATTTCCAGTCTCATCACTGAGTTTATCATTTCCGATATAGAAATCTTCTTACTTGACATATTGTATTGCCCCATCATTGTAAATTGCTTCATCCATATAACCATTACAGATCAACATGAGTCGGTGAAAGCATTGCATAGTTACATAGATAGCTGTTTCATTTCTTTAATGATCACAACTATGTGTATGCATCTGGATATACAAGTGAATGGAGGAGTCTTTGATATGCAATATGTTACCATCCATGAACTGTAGTCTTGAACATTTGTGTCCTAGCTTGTGTCATGCCCAAATGAAATTTGTGGAATTCATTCATGCCCATCTTATTGATGCACAACTATTATCAGCACCACCTACTCCAAGGCAACAAAATTTCCTGAGCAAGTATAGGATAACAACAATAACGATGCCCTGGAATAAAAGTGTCTCAGTCATTTCCTGCTAAAACAGTTGTAATTCCGGAGAATCCCGTTTCTTATCTTTGTTTCCTCATAGTTCCTGCCTTTTCAGGTAACAAATTGTCCATGGATGCGTTATTCAAGGTAAGAAGAAATAAGGAGAATTTTACGGGCACTGAGAGGAGAACCGGATGAAATCCAGAACAAACGATGCACTCGTTGTAAAGCAATGGGACATGTTTGTTTGGACTGCCCCCTGCCAATTCGCTTCAAACCTCGGGCAAGTTCACGCACACTCGATTGCCGCAGCATGTCGCTGGCAAATATTTTTCTTATTCATCTCTCAATTTCTTCGTCTTTCCACCATCTTGTTTTGAAAACATCAGATGCAGGGGTATGTACCTCAGCAAAACCCTATACAGCCAGATCAGGCACACTCTCCTGGACAGGAACAAGCAACGAATCCATCCAAGGCTGGATGTGCTGGTTCAAGTTCTCAAGTAAGCACTACTTTTCCTCCCTACCCTTGTTTGGGGAAACTTCTGTCAACATTGACTTCTCATTGGTTTGACTTTTCTTTCACCTTTCCCCCCATGTCAGTTGGATTTAATCGTTCAGCAAGTTGATCCTGAGACTGTGGCTCCATCTGTTTCAAGTGCAAGCGCTAGCGCTAGCCACCTCGGGAAAAGGAAATCTGAATCAAGAATCAACATGGGCTCTCCAGCTAGAAAGCTCTGAGAAGCTATTATTAATACACAGACCCTGTGGGGTTTGACATTTAATGGCTGTGAGCTCCTTCCATAACCAGGAAGGTTTCTTTCTATTTCGACATTGAAGCAGGAACTTCCTTCTCTCTTTGTTCTTCTGAATGGATGTTAAGAAGCTCGACTATATTAGGATAGACATGGCAAGTGAACGAGATGGAACTGTTAGTGTTTCTTTTTCACATGAGTCCGGACAATACCAGAGTAGAGACTAGACTGTCGGCACGGCTCCTCAACCGGGGACCCTGGACTGACCGGCTGGTTGAGGAGCCGTGCCGAGGCATGTCAGCCATGGGGGCACCACTCTCGACAGGGGCCTCCTGCGGTATTCTCCCACGAGGGGAGCGCCCAGCCAGGATACGTTCTTTATTTTAACGTGCTGGTGCCCGCACGTTCTGCACCCCCAAGTTGCATGGTAAATATTTTTCTTCCCTACCTAGATGAGAATATTCCTGAATTTTACATCTTAGAGTTCAGATGAAGCCTTTTAAGGACAAGCTTGAGTTCAACAATTCCTCATCTAGTATTTGTTGAAAATTGGTGATCCATTTTTTATCAAATGTCTTTAGTCCAAACTAGAGAAGCCTAGAACTCCGGGGACAGCAAGCAAGTTGAGAAATACAAAGCTGTCTAGAAGAGTCCACCAGATTCTCAAAGTGGTCAAAGAGAGGTCAATTATGGCTGCTAAAGAAAAAAATCTTGTGAACATAGTCTAAAGTCGGTGCACGTAAGTTGGAGGATAGCTCTACAGATAGAGCCTGCACTGGTTTGTGGAGTGTGTGGGGGAGTTGAGAATGAACTCCATACCCTTGATTTGTGGTGTGCCCGCGCCATTTCCCAAGAATCATACCCTTCGAGTGTATTTCGACTCAATTCTATCCTGTCACTGACTTAGGATCGAGTTCTCCTTATTGTTGGTTATGACACTCTAAAAAGAGGCCATTGAGAAAGAAGGTGCTTACTGCTCGCTCGCTGTCGACTAAACGAGCCTTCAGGCATCGAAAAGGACCTGTTTAATTTAGTTGGTTTGTTAGGGCAATATACCAATCATGATTGGAAGGATTAGGTGGGAAGATAATTCTTAAGATCAAAGCAAACTTTTCCATTTGCCAATTCTATGCTGATAGATAGAACATTCATTAATCACTAGCTAAAGTGATTGGCATCACTTTTTAGATTGGAGGTTGGAATGCTCTCTTGGTTGAATTGGTAGTGCAGAACTTTTGAGGGAAATCAGTGGAGATGAGAATAGGGGTGAGCACGGGAACCGTCTAGATCGGGAACCGTACGGATAAGACCGAGCTGGCCGATTTTGGGCGGTTCACTGTGATTTTCGGTCCGGTTTCCTGTTTCAAGGGTGGAACTGCCCATCGGACTAGGTAGATTTTTTTTTAAAAATCTTTAAAGAACAGCAGTGGGCGACTTGAGCTTCCTGAAAGGGAGGCATGTGGGTGACTTAATTCTGGTTGAATTATTGCATGTGCGGCCATTATTGCATTTGCTGGGCGACTGCAGTTTGAGGCCATTATTGCATTTGATGGTTGAATTTGATTGTTTGATTGTTGAAGATGCTGAGTATGACTTCCAGGTTTAGCTTATTCCGACTTCCACCGCTCCTTCGGGTTATTATCGTCCTTGTAAAATTATGCCATTGTTTTGTTGTAAGCTCGATAACAAGATGTGGTCCCGTGAATATGTAGTTAACGAGAGAATATAACAACAAATCACCAACAACAACAAAAAATGTGACCGATCCAATGATTGGACCTCGGGCTCCAGTCCTAGGACTAGGTGGTCTGGTTCCCGATTACTGATATTGGAAATTGGTTCTCCTGGTCTGATTCCCGATTTCAGGGTGGGAACCTGACTGTCTGGAAATTGATCATCCCTAGACGAGAATGCAGAATATGATGAGAATCAATGTCAGTTGCAACAAAGCGGAAGCTTTGCAAATCTGAACTTGACAAATAATTGGGTTTCTAGTAGACTTAACCCTCTGCTTCTAGTTGATCTTCGTAAAACACTGCTTACTTATGATGATAATGACAATACAAATACTTGAACTTTGGCCATGTTACATGATTTAGCTAACTTGGATCGCTTATTTAGCAAAAGTTAAAGGCCAATTGCTTATGTGGTTCGCTCATTAAGCAAAAATTACGTTATCTTCTTAAAGTGTTGGGTGATGAGGAGAGATAAAGAGTGTTGATTTGGACGATTTTGACAATCCAATATGTTTCTAATGACATGACATCATTTTTTTTTTGTCAAAAGAAATTTCATTCAATTGTCATAATCAAACATGAGAGAATATAGAAAGCTTTTAAGCAAAGCAAATACCAAAAACTACAAAACAAAACAAAGTCAGAAAACAAAAAAGTACAAACATGCTATTATTCCTAAAGACCAGATTTGTCACAACCTCAAAAAACAATTAGCAGCCAATTATCTGAACCGTCGATAATGGGCACACGTCGAGATCTTCCTCTTTAGAAAGCATGGCTTGCAGTGTACGCCTAGGTTCAACGTCCTCAACACTATTGCCATACAGATACGACAACAACAAACACATATCGAACGCCTCTAATAAACTCTCAATTCTAGATTAGATCAAGAGAGAAAAGCTTTCAGATTTAGACCTACACCTAAATTGGGAGAGGAGAGCTTCTACTAAATCTTTGAGAATTCATAGAACCACAACCGGGCATCCTACTTGCCTCCTTTTAGGAGGCTATATCGAACACCCATACAGACAATAAAGGGCTATTTCTTGGCGTTAGTATTCAATTTAGCATTTTCAGTCTGTGATTTGACAGAGATCTCGTAGTGACCCACATTTGAAAGTTAGGGTACTTGATTGAAAAATATGTTTAGTACTAAATTGTATAACTGACAAAAATTCAAATACTTAAGGAGTCATTACACTAAAAAAAAGGCATAATCATAAAATGGCGTTTATAACAAGCATTAGCTAATTCAGGAATAATTATCACAATTGTTCTGATGAAATATGTAATTAGTATTTTAAAAATTGAAATTTTCCTTGTACATCATGGTTGTCGAGTGCCCCATGATCACTTTAAAAAGACTTTATAAATAAGAGAATCCAAGATGGGTTAAGTTCATCTAAAAGTCACCATTTAGGAATCTGCTACATCACGTAACACCAATAACAAACAATCAAACAATTGTGGTAAAACTCCGGTCCCGTGGAACACTTTCAAATATATTCGACGCGAGTTAAAACTATAGTAAATGCCCCGAATATACCACCTTTCTATTTGTGAGGAATCAAAAGGTCATTGTTTTCCTAATTCGCATTAGATATACATCGATCACATTGAATTCACGATCGAGATCTCGAACTGACTTGATTCACACACCAAGCAACATGATATCGCTTGGATCCTATCCATCTTTCCTTTTTTTGGCGATAAGATCCAATCCATGTCATCTCCATCCTTTCACCTTTTACTAATGTGTCTCCTGTCATCTCCCCTTGATATCAAGAGGGTTCATATCCATTCGTCAGACTCGGACCTACATTGCTTGGTGGGTACTCTTAGATTTTCTAACATTATTCTATCCAACCCTATATAGAGCAGACATCTAAGCTATCGATAAATCATGTTGAATTATTCACCATTTCCTCCATTCATTGAATATGAA
This sequence comes from Metrosideros polymorpha var. glaberrima, assembly GCA_001662345.2. NCBI lineage: Eukaryota > Viridiplantae > Streptophyta > Magnoliopsida > Myrtales > Myrtaceae > Metrosideros > Metrosideros polymorpha. The sequence continues at coordinate 11,342,002 of BCNH02000002.1, read as the reverse complement.
CATTATTGATCACACACTATTTGGTATGTATAAATAATTTCCCCAACCCTTCTGGAGCGGTTACATGAACATTCCCAAATGTACAATAAATATATAAATTTCTGCCTATTTTGCTAAATTTGCATATATGTTTTATTAATCCATAATTTGCATAGAAGTTAGAAACACTGAGCTTGAGAAATGGTCTTTGTCTGCTGCTAGAGCATTGCTTCATTTATTGCGTAATCCCAATACATGCAACCAACTCCCGATAGCATGGTGCTAACTGCTCAAGATATGCTATGTCCCCTTCATATAATATATCTATCTTATTTATCTATTAATTTATATAACAATGTACAATATTACCTTGCATAGAATAATGCAAATGAAATCTTAAATTAATTGCAGAACATCTGCCCACATAAAACTCAGAATCACATGCTTCGATGCTGTCCTTTTTTCCTGCTTTTTTCTCCCTTTAACATTATTTTTTGTTCCTAGGGTTTTCCGACCATTAAATTACAGAATCAATATGGTCCAACAAGCAAACAGAGAAAAAAGAAATAGCCCATAATCATTTGACATCAGCAGTTACGTCATCGAACGCTCTGGTTTACCATGCAATTGCCACTTGTCAGTCCTTTTGAACCCCATCAAGCTCTAACCGAAAATCAAACCCCGCAAGTTCATGAACTACAAATGAATTGTTCTTCTGCCTACGTGCATCGCGGCGGTACATTACAAAGAAAGCTTGAGATTTAAACCGCCGCCGCCGCTGCCGTCGTCATCGCCACGGCCATCACCGTCTTTTTCTGTTTTCTTCTTGTCATCGTCGTCTTGTTTACTTTCCGATGGGCCGGATTGATCTTCGTGGCCACTCGAGCTCGGAACATCGGGAGTACTAGCAGTAGTGGAAGATTTATACAGGATGGGATCTTGGCTGAAGTCTTGGGGTTGAAATGTGGGGTTCCACGCGGATTCTCTCCGTCTGTGCTGATCTTCCTCAGCTTTTCTTCGGTCCTCCCGTGACTTCTCCGATTCCTCCGTGGATAATAATAGGCCACTGCCGCGGAGACGGTCACGCGCTTCCCGCGTGTTTCGGATGAGAGCAAAGAACTTCTCCATCTTCTCTTCTTCGCTCTCTTCTTCTTGGACTACCGGTTCTGTATCAATCTTACGCTTCTTTCTGTCTCCATCCATGGGGATAGAGAGATTTCAAAGATTGGTGGAGATGGCTTTTGGTAGAGAGAGAGAGAGAGAGAGAGAGAGAGATTGTAGGTGAAGGGGTGTGGGAGAAGAGCAGATAATATAGTGGGTGAGGAGATTTACCGACGCCACTTTTACCATAGAAATTCCTATCCAAATTGAATTGGTGTGCTTCTAATATTATATTATTTGGTTAAAGAGCATGCTCAGAGTTTTATATATAATATGCAAAACCTGATTTACTGAACAATACCGTACACTCTAGTTAAATTTCCTTTACATTGAGGAAAGCATATTACCATCATAAACCATATTTATATGTACCAACGGTTGATGGTTTAAAAGAACATATATTTTGCATAAGCCGAATATTAAATGGATAATATGCGGAAATTTAATTTAGCCGGCCGGAGAATAATTTTTCACCATGCATGTAACGAGGAAGCATATTAGAAGCATGATTTGTGGAAACTTTTTCAAACTTTTATCTTATTAACAGTAAAATTTCCTTTTAAGTGTTGCCTCCAAATATGTTACTTAAGGCTCCATTTGTTTTATTGAAAATTGATGATTTCGAAAATATCGCTTATATTATTTGAAATAATTAATCAACGAAAAATGTTTTCATTGACAACAACATGTTATGTCTAAACATTTTCGTTAATGATGAAAATATTTTTCGTTCATTCATTTTTGTAAGCGATACAAGCGATCATTTTTAGGAAAACGTTTTGTAAATCGTCCATTTTTTACGAAACAAACGAAGCCTAAGATTGTATATAGCTGGAACGGATATATCTTCATTGCAGAAAAGGTTTCGGTGCATTTTCTATAAAAAGTAGCCCCCACTTAAATGCCACCTCAGCAATAGTTAATAATTTACTTAATTGCTGTGCTGAATAGACTTTAGTTTTCTTTCTTCTATTAACTCCACAATTTAAATTTTCAATTAAAAGCTTATTGGCGTTAAAAGAATTTCATGCCTTTATTACATGTCTCTGTTTTGTATTATCCAAATATATATGCAATGCATCTAGCCATCTTTCAATTATTTATCAACAAATAGAAGAAGAGTTCTTAGAGTGTCACGTCAGATTTTTGTACAGTACATACAAATTGTAAGGGTAACTTTTAAGGAGTTACTTAATTTAATTTAATGGCATTATGAGAAAGTCCATGGACTTAAAAGGCATAATTCATTTCTTTCATTTTGATGATACTTATTTAGTTTCTATAAATATTTCCTACGTTAAAGAAATTACATACAATTTGCAATAGTTTTCATTTTTTTTTGTTTGATTTAATTTTTTAGAATGTTAAAAAAAATCACTTTGATTGCTATATTTCTCTCTCAAAAAAATTTATTTTATTTTTCAAAATTTTAACCATTTTTAGGTCCAATAAAGGCTAATAGTAAGAAAGTTATTACTGAAAAGAAGGAAGGGAAGAAATCTAACCATTGTTTGGTAATTCTCCATTGAATTCTATATGTACACTATTAATGAACCATATGCAATAGCAATTCAATCTCAGAAGAACTTCTCTACTTATATATAATATAGAAAAATGTTGGCCATATATTTGGGCAAGTTTTTTTTCTATAAAATGCTCGATGGCGGTGGTGGTTGGGAGGAATAATAATAGGCGTCGTCACTGCCCATGACGTTCGTGTTCCCCTATTTAATGTGACGACTGCAGCATGACATTAGGCTGAGAATGCTATTAGCCTCTTTCTAGCCTTAAAAAATATATTTTTAATACCTATATTTGGCCGCATAAGGTTTTGATTAATCTATTTCTCTGCAACTTATAAATTATTGGCTCATTTCTCATTGGGCCTGATCTTCTGAAAAAGCATCAACTTTAAGGAGAATTTTAGTTCCTATCCCAACTTTTTTTTCTTTTCATAAAAAGCATCAGCTTTAGATTATGTCTTAATTCTAACCGTCATTAAGTGAAATGACGCCTAGAGGGAGAAGAGTTGTACATGTGAAATGACACGTCGGATCTCTGACGGCATCATCGGATGGAAACTTGATCGAGGCAAAAATTGAGTATCAATTGAAATTTTGTGGTTTTTTTTAGACAAAATGAAGTTTGGATTGGAATTGAGATCTAACCCAAAATCTCTGCTTTTGCATTCGATAACAAAACTTGCTCCAAAATTGAAACCAGACTTACCGTTGATTTTCTCTTTAAGGGAATGAGGCCTTTTTTTGTTGGACTAAAGTTAAAAGAAAAAGAGCTAAAGAAGTGGAAGAGATGCCCGACAATTGGAATTTCTCCTCTTTATGGCCGGCGTTTTGTTCGTTGGGACCCTTCATTGCTAGACAACTATTTTAATGATAAATTATAAGACCGTAGGTGATAATAAATAAATAATTTTTTAGGATTAGCTCTCTCTCTCTCTCTCTCTCTCTGTGATAATAAATAAATAATTTTAGGATTAGCTTTCTCTCTCTCTCTCTTTTCCTTTTTTCCTCCCAAAGAAAGATCATCATCAAGTTGTTTGTCACGACCAATGATGTTGATATTGTACAAGACCTCATATTATGGGTCAACCTAAACAATTCAGGTCACAGCTTCATCATAAATTTGCTGATTATTTGGTTACTAAAGTCTTCTGCATATGGAAATGATAAGGGCTATATGATTATTTAAATATATGTGCTTTTCTTACTTTTGGGTGGACAAGAATGTAAAACATCCGCTGATATAAGAGGACAAGGAGGAAACGATTTTGGTTTTGACATGGGGCCAAGTGGTATTCTTATTTGAGTTTGATTAGGCAATCTTTCTTTTTTGATTTTGTCTTGTAAAAGCTAATGTAAAATAGGGTTACGCAGCAATGAGCGATTTCGCAAGACATAAGCAAGTGGCTCAAGCTCGGCTCCACGACCAAGTACAGAAGCTCAACTAATCATCTAATTTTCAATAGATATAGCTCGAGCTCTTGATCTTATTCGAGTATCTTGCTCAATCAAGCTCGCGCGTGAACTTGTCGATGCTCAACTCGATTGGCTTGTGAGCTTAATCAACCTTCTATCTACGTCTTCGAGCAAATTCAATACTTATAAATTCAAACATAAAAATCAAGTTACATCTGAGAAAAGCATTTGAGTTTATTAAGGTAAAACTCGTGATTGAGCTCAATGGCAACCTAATTATTAACAAGCCGAGTCAAGCCGATTTCGAGTATCTCAATTTTCTATCCGGATCGAGATCGAGTAAGAGATTTAATACTTTATCATAGTCCAATCGAGTTTCAACCATCGAGCATGCGGGTCAAGCTGAATTCGAGCTTGGCATTTACTTTTTCGACTTGACTTGGCTCGATTGACCCGTGTCGTTTCCATTCAGCTTGACAGTCGATGCCATTACAGAGAATTATAAAAGCATGACCTCGAATTCTCTTGGAAATGAACTGGAAAGGGAAACATGATGGACAGCCAAACAAAGAAGACAATGAAAGCAACTCAAACTCACGTGAGTCATCTGGGCCCTGTCATAAGGTTATTTAATTAAAGAATATATCTCCTAAAGATCTCTAAAATCATTACAAAATTGAATTGCAACTGAGAAGAATTATAAAAAGAAATCGATCACCATCGAGAAGCAGATACAGATGCCACCTCAATCAAGATTAGTTGCAAAAGGCAAAACCAAATCACACCGTAACAGGTGGTCCACTTTCAAGTCCACCTGTTTTGGATTGGTTTAGATTTGGTTTGAGAAAATATTGATAAACTTAGGGTCTGTTTGTTTGAAGGAAAACTGTTTCTAGAAAACTGTTTTCCGACTTTCCGGTGTTTGGATAACGGAAAGCTAATCGATATATGGAAAACGTTTTCCATGTAATGAAAACAACAAGCTTAGATTGGGAGAAAACGACTTCCCCTTCTTATAAGAAGGAAATCGCTCTCCTTAATTCACCAAACAAATGAAAACTAACTATTTTCTTTGGATATGATTTTCATAAATAATATTTTCCTTTATCATAAAATTTTCATTTGTCTGATGATTTATGGAAAGTGATTTCCTTTTTTCTAGAAGGAGAAGTCGTTTTCCCCTAATCTAAGCTTGTTGTTTTCAGTTAATGAAAAACGTTTTCAGTACATCGGTTAATTTTCAGTCATCCAACATCGAAAAGTCGGAAAACAATTTTCCCTCGAATGAATGGACTCTTAGCTTTGATCAGGTTTGAAGCTTCTTTTCAAAACTGATCGTTGACAGTCATTGATGCTTGTTTTGGGCCAATAATATGTTGGTTCGTTTGTGACTTATTCCAAGGGAAGCAAAGGCCACCCACAAAGGCGTCAAGTGCAGAATGGAAACAGATGGTTTCAAGTATCATTCCGTGAACATCCTTCCAATCAAATTTCATGCAAAATGCAGCACAAAATGATGTGCGAGCCACATGAAGATGAATCTTGTTTGAGGATATGACAAGAGAAGCTCGTCTAAAGCTTGTTTGGACTTCGGATGCTTTGGTGAGGAGAATCAATTTGGGAATGGAGATTCGAGTTCAAAGGGACAAAGGCGTGAAAGGACATATACATCGGACCCCACTTAGTCGGATAAGGCTTGGATGTGTCTTTGTTTTTTTCACTGTTGTTGTGGTGGTGTTTGTTGATCATCTCACTTGTGAATGCAATAATCAATCAGCATGTGCAGTAGCCTTTACTACCAAGAAGAGTGGTGCCCACAAGGTGATGCAGAATGATCGACCCCAACGGCATGAAGAGATTCGGACAACAGCCCCGCTTTCCGCTTAGTAGGAAAAGGCTTGGATTGTTGTTGTCGTGCTGTTGTTGCCGTCATTGACGACCTCAACAAACAATGTCAGAATCGGTCATCGTGCGACGTAGCATTTGCTACTAAGAAGAATAGCGACATTACCTATAAACCGCCATCCACCACCGCGCCTCAGCCATATGGTGTATATGACATTCAGATGCAATTTTCCATTCAGATGCGACACGGCTACTTCACTAACTGATCGTACTTGTAAGAGAAACATACAGCATGTAACGCAGAAAGACCAACAAAACGTTTGCTTACCTGAATCAGAAGGCAAACCTTAGTGCTTTTAGTGCAGTAGATCTTAAAACAGGAGAAAGAAGTAGTCGCAATTCATAAATCAGACAAAAGGAATCCTCAATTTTCCCAGAAAATCTCTAATGTTGCATGTTTTCTCTTGGCTCACACGACTCAAGTTGAGTAACTTAATGTCGCTCAGCAGAATAAGTCGACAAAAACTTATTTAGAAGTTATAAGTTGAGCAATTTAATGTCGTTCAGCAGTATATGTCAACAAATTTTTTTTTAGAAGTTATACTTGTCTAGCCCTGCCCCACAGCATTAAGGAATATAGACCATAAGTGACATCAGATCCAGGCAATGTGTTCAACGAGAGTAAGCTCCGTTAACAATTTACCTGACAATGGCAAGTTCGGACTACTAGTATTGAGATCCTGGATCTTAAGATTCAAGCCAGACTTATTATGAGCTAACTTGTTAGTAAGATGATCTTGTTTGAAAAGAACTAGTTAACCTCCTACAATGGTTAACACCGGTGATTGAATGTGGAATATATCCACTTCCAGTTCTACTTATTATATAGTCATCATGCCAATTTAGATGAGAGGTAAGACTATAGGACTGGTACAAATGTACGATGTCTCCATACATTCTCATCTATACAAACAAATCCAGCATTACGCCATAAACTTCACATCAAGCAAACGAAACCCAAACTTATGCAACTCATGTTTCATGAACATTCAAAATCTTACGAGACTTCTCAGTTACATTCGGAGTCAATAGAGGTGACAAAGATTTGCTACAGGCATCAAGCTGATAAAGCTATTATTCACTATCCTAATTCAACAGGAGAAAAGTGTTACATATGATACTTCCTTATTTTTAAGACAGATGCATGCGCAAGCTGCAGTTGGCTCGACATATATATCTCGTTTTTTCTAATTTGTACTTTCATGCACAAGTTTGGACACATCTCCTGGAGTTGGGATAAGATTTCGACACATAACTAATGCAAAGTCCTACTTGCAGAAGTTCATATGTTTAGTTTACCATCTTCTACTTCCATGGGGTTATTCGTTCTTGCTTTCAGGTATTTTAGCAGAGGTTTAGATGGTTCATTGACCAGTAAGCAACCACATGCAGAAAAGGAAACATAAGGAACTCACCAATCCACTGCACCAAAAAGTCACGATCAGCTACATGCTCCAGGACAATGACCTAGTGTTGCTACATCCTACATACAGACTTTTCAGCTCATGGCTGAACAAGAATGACTAACTGCATCACTCACATTGAAGACGATGCACCGATTTTTATGTATCACAGCCGATGCTTCAAATGAAACAACATTCTTATACCCAGTGAACAGTAGAAGACAATGAACTACTGTTGCTCCATCTTACATACAGACTTTACAGCTCATGGCTGAACATGAAAGACCAACTGCATCACTCACATCGAAGACGATGCACTGATTTCTTGCTACATCTATCGCCAAAGCTTCAGATTAAACATAATCCTTATCCCCAGTCGAGGAAAGCCAAAGGCGGATATCCACCCTCGGGTGGAGGCTTTAGGGATGGAGGGACATTCCCCCAGGCTGTGGCCATGCCCGTACTATCTGCCACCACCACATTACCTAGAGATGGAGAAATCCATAGAAATGAGCACTGAAAGAACACGAATGAAGAGCGTATTGGAATATCACGGTTTTGAAACACAGAAAAATATGTCGATCGAAGCTAATAGTCATTATTAGATTAGTAGATAGCTAGTCAGAAATGCTCTGTCCCAGTAAAGTAATGGAGTCACAAGCAGAAAGCTCTGAAAAGTATACACTTTATCTCTTCTGTCTACAATTTCAAGCAAACTATTTCTGAGCCACAGACCAATCAGACTTCAATTTAGTGCTCCGTCGGTGATCCAAATAATTTCTACAAGCAATGCAATGTCTAACACAACAATCCAAAACACGCAAGCGAGGACGAAATTCTCATCGATGCTACCTTGTGAAGAGGTGCCCCCGACTAGATGACCGGCCGGGATTACCGTCGAGTGAGCATTATCTGCAACGCCAACTCGAACAAATTACAAACAATCAAGCAAGCAAAGAAAGCCATGGACCTCTACTGAGGTGAAAAATAAAATCCTTCAAAACAGGACACGATTGATAAGTTCAGAACCCACCACTCGGGGTTCGCGGAGCGGGAGTTGCAACCCTCTTGGGGTGAAAGTACCTACACGAGTCCCCGTACTGACAAAAGCCCTGGCGAAAACCGAGGCTTAATATAAGCAGAGCCCACGACACAGTTCATTCATCAAACACGTCATGGACAGAGAAGAGAAAAGGGTGGGGAACCGGAGGCTACCGTGTTGACGAAACGATTGCAGACGCCTCCGACGTAGCCCTCGGGATAGGCCTGATTGGCTACTGCAAATCAATAGGGGAAATGGGTCAACGGATCATCATCGGTTCGCAGCTGCGGGAAGACGCACGGATGGAGGGAGGGAGGGGGGGAGAGAGAGGGAGGGAGTTTACCATGGACATGGAATGAATCGAACCAGAGAGCTTTGGCGCGGAGGTGAGAGAGGCCCTGGAGATGGCGTTTGCGAGCGGAGGGAGTGTCTTGGAATTGCTTGTCGCAGTAGTCGCAGTAGTACTTCCCCAACGGCATCTCTCTCTCTCTCTCTCTCTCTCTCTCTCTGTTGCTCGAAATTTGATTGTGTCCTGTATTTCTAGTCTCATCTCATGAATTAACTTGTTGCTTGTTAGCTTCCACTGGAAAATTTATCAAAACAATCATAAACTTATTGCAATTGTGTCCATTCAGTCCTAAACCTTTTGAAATTGTGTCAATTTAGTCTATTTGACCGGCCAATGCTAATGTAGATAATTTTTAATAATTTTTTTATTTTCTTTTATTTTCTTTTTTCTTTTTTTCCCCTTCTTCATCATTAGATTAGCGGCCTCCTCGATGGCTGACGACTAGCCACAGCTCAGTGCCGATAATGGCGAGCCTTGCTCAAGGTTGGCGAGGTCAACCCTCGCCAAATACCGACGAGGGCGACCTCGCCCCTGAGCACTCGCCCTCGTTCGGCTAGCGAGGTTGGCCCTCGCCGGCCCTCACTAGATTCCGACGAGGTCGACCCTTGCCGACACTCAATTGTGGCCGATCGCCAGCCATCGAGGAGGCCAACAATCCAAGGAGGAAAAAGGGGAAATAAAAAAGAGAGAGAAGAAAAAAAGGAAAAATAAAAAATAGAAAAACATATTAAAATATTATTAAAAGTTGTCCACATCAGCATCGGCCGGTTAAATGGATTAAATTAGCACAATTGTAAAATGTTTAAGACTCAATTGACAAAAAATAAAGTTTATAACGGAATTGGCATAATTGTAATAGGTTTATGATTTTTTTGGTAATTATCTTCTTCAACGGCAGATGTGTCAACTTTAATTTAACAAATTTGAAGTTGGAGGGACTCAAATAGAAAAATTTCGCAAATTCAAAGATAAGAAATTTGGACTCCTACCCGGAATGATGGGCCTTCCAATTGGTTCAATGTCCTACTTTCGAACCTATGTCGGTACGCCAATCTATCATAACCCCGCCTGAGCAATAGACGAATGGACGGTCTAAGAATTCAATTACAATAAAAACAAGTCCCAAGGACAATTTGAACTGTCGGAAATAGTTTGAGAGATCGCCTCGACGCAGCGTGCTACATGTGCAGATGGCTCGCGATGTTGTGATCGCGACTGCGGTGCTTGGGCTCGCGGTGTGGCGGCTATGATGGCGGTGCTCGCTTGCTCTCTCTTTTTTTCTAAACAGCTCCTCTCCCCTGCCATCTTGCTCCTCCTGTCGTTTGAAAATTCCTTCTTATTTATTACGGTTTGAATTTCGGGTTGGACTACGGAAACCCGAAGTTTAGGACTACTTATTTCCTTCCTTTATATATATTTAGCAATACTGAAAATTGCCACATCGATGGTCGTATTATTAGCTTAATCCATTGCGCAAATGATTGAACAGATTTTATACCTAATGGCACAAATTAAGAGGTCAAAGATCCGATTGCACGCTTGGCATGAAATAAGCACCAAAAGATACATGGTCCTTCTATTTTGTGTAGAATTTAGGGCGCGTTTGGTAAAACTCCATAATTTTTACTTTTGCCTCAGAAGTAATTCCGGAGCAAAAATACATTTGATAAAGAATTACTTCTGAAGCAATTTTTTACTTTTAGAAAAAAAAAATTTGTGTTTGGCAAAAGAAATAGTTCTCTAGAGTCATCAGAAGTGATTCTTCCAAAGTTATTCTCTTTTTATCATTTTTTCACTTCTCACCTTCATTTCTCACTTTTCTTCACTTCTCAACTTTTCATTCTCCTTTCCTTCTTCATTTTGCCTTTACTGAAGAACTTTATTCCCTTCTGCCCAAAACTTTACTTCCACTGCCTTTGTCGCTTTTCAAATCATCCTTCTAACTGTCAGATCTGTAAGTTCACTTCACATTTTCCTCTCTTTTGGTAACTAAAATGCCGATTCGCCCCACCCTCTCTCTCGAACACAAGCTCGACACTCGACAAGCCTCGACCTCACCTAACCAACCGAGCATTGACCTCGGCCCAAGTGAGCTCGATCGAGCGACGGTGAGCTCGGCGTTACCAAGGCCGACCCAGGCGAGGTCGACACTCACCGACCTAGGGCGAGGCTCTGCCTCGCTTGGGCCGAGCAACAGCGAGGCTCAGTCACCCAAGGCATGCCTTCACTCCACGACCCTTCGCCTAACCATGGCCGAGCAACGCCGAGGCTCGACCATTCGAGCCCGAGCCAATCGAACGTTGTCAAATGCATGGGCAGATAAAGGCAATTTTTTATGGAGTTGAAAATTTGGGCACATTTAGTAACTTGCCAAAGCAAAAATTTCTAAAGTGTTACCAAACGCATTTCTACTTCAAAATTCTACTTCTAGCCAAATGTTGAATTTTGGAATAGAAATGTTACCAAACGTACCCTAAGTATGCTACTCTAGGATCTAATCCCAAACCAAAACTAGACCAAACCAAATTTAAGGTCTCTTTCACAAAAAGTGAATGATTTAAAATATATTTTCATAAAAACAGTCGCTCATTCCACTTACAAAAATTAGTAAATGACAAATAATTTCATTGCCTATGAAAATATTTTAGACATAAATTATTGTTAATAATGAAAACATTTTTCCTTACCTCATTATTTCAAGTGACAGAAATAATTATTTTTAGAAAAATGTTTTTCAAATTATTTAATTTTTTGCAAAACAAATAGACCGTTAGAAGTAATATATCAGTAGCACAACAGTTAATCTCACGCACTCACTGTCATTCAAAATTACAAATAGCCACACAGGTCATGACTCGTAGCTCATAGTTAAATAGACACAGGAGGTGATGCACAGAACAGACACATGAAGACAATAAATCAAAGTGGCAACGAGGGAACCATCGTGACTAATATTATAGAAACAACACTAGCTGGTTTTTTTGTTACATCCTTAACACCATCGAGCATTACAACCCGAGAAAAGGACACTGCTTCCTGGCGTGTTCCGGGACCAATTTCAACAGGACCTCCACTGGGACACCCTTCAATTCTGATTATAGAGAAGAGACGGCAAGGACAAGATCGGTGAACTTTCTAAATGATTGTATAAGAATATGATAAAGTGAATGCAGATTGAGTTTTTACCGTGAGCCTTAAAATTGAAGAGTGGCGGCAAGAACCGTCCGTTTGGCAGCCGAGTGTTGGGATCACGTAGCTCATTGAAGAAGGGATGCGTCAAAGCATCAAGCTGCAAAATGGACGTAGGGTGACCATTGCTTCGAATCTAGTCCAGAGTTTCTACGTGCAAGTCTCAAGGACGCCAAGAAAACTAGTAACCACAGTCCACAGAGTCTCTCCTAGCCACTAGTATATACTCACTCATCAAGCAAATGATGAATACTAAAAGGACTATTCATGCAGTTACATAGCCACAAGTGACAAGATATAGCCCAGGTCAAAACTTAATAGGAGAGGAAAAACTAAATCCCAAAGTTATCAAAACCCAACAAAATGTTACCGCTACTAAAATTCCAAGAGTTGTTTGTGTTTATCGATAAGATAATTCGCTATCTCTTGAATGTTGATCTCTCTCAAAGGATGAACAATATGGCCAAGAGAAATCATGGAGCAACAAGATAGAAGATAGATATTATATTGCATTACAATTGTAGCTACTGAAGGCCACATATCTCCTGGTAATTCCAGATAATAATTGATAGTTGGAAACATACAGAAACGGCTGCAGATATAGGTATTTTAAGGCAGTGCCTTAGTGATGACCCTGATGGATGTTTGCTGGAATACGCCATAACTGGATCAAACTTTAATAAATGACGCAATGAATAGTGACATTGATTCACAAGAACATTAGGAAACTCTTGAACTGGCAGAAGCTAGTTTGAGGAAAGGAAAACTACAAAAAAGATGCAGAATCAAAGTAATCAAACTCTTGGTCAAATTTAGGACACAACTTGGGGCTATCAATGCAGCTCCCAGTCGAGCTTCTGATAATTTGTGTTTCTTTTCCCCAACATTCGTGAGTCACACCACCAGAAGAAGAAAAATGAATCCAAGAACACAAAATCCCACTTCTTATACAATATTACTCAAGGGGCAGGCAGATGGTAAATCATCTATGAAATGAGGTAATCATTTAAATGCAAAAGTAGTAGGCACAGAACAACATCTAGCAATGGACTAAATTAAAAGATTCATCAGTAACCAAATAGAAACACTCACAGCTGTGCAACGCAGATTGGGAGAATATTGCAGCAATCTTGAAACTAAATCAACAGCTTCAGGGGGCATTCGCTTGTGGAATATCTGATAGAAGAAGAAAAGCATAATAAGTGACACGAGGGAACTAGCCACTACTCTTGACACCCAACACCTATGCATGCACAAAGAGCATACGACCCATCTATTCTATCCAAGTACCTTGTGCCATGGGTGTGCTTTTATCTGAGGGAATTTAAACTCTGTGTAATTGGGGTTCATGCATTTTATTTCCTCCCTGGTTGGGGTGCCCAAAATCTGCAAAGCAAACCAGTTAATTGGAAGTGCACAGAAGGTGGCATACGAAAATGGATGATGTGTTTAATACGAGAAGTTTCTACCATGATATGAACTAACAGAACCTAAATCCTTAGACTGACTACAACAAACTAAATATTACACTTACTTTGATAATCTCCACCAGCTGGTCAACTCCACTCTCGCCAGGAAAGAGAGGCTGAAATAAAAGATTATGCATTTCAGATTACAATACACTTAGAAATGTGTACCATGTGGAGGCTTCTCTAGAGCATGCCATGCGCTTGTGGTTCATTGGGCCTTACCAACTACCTCTAGTTACAAATGAGTTAATTCAGGTCAGCAATTCCTTAGTTTTCTTACAAAAGATGACAGGGGCAAAACCAAATGGGTCTGTTCCCCTTTTTCCAACATTATTTCTGTACCATTTTAATATATTTGATATAGTAGGAAATGTACCTTTTATTCATATTTGTTGATTAATTTGCAAAGTTTATGACTAAATACAAATATAACTGAATCTTTGCATTTGATTATATTTATCATTTTTTTTATTTATGCATAGTTACATTTTTACCAAAATAAAAGAGGAATCACAATGTTATAAGGTATATGTTCCTATTGAAATTTGAAACTCCTTTGAATACTCTTTTAAACAAAAAAGAATGATCACAAAAACTGAAACTTCACTTTATTATCAGACATAAGTAATTAAATAATTAATTAAAAGCTAAATGATGATACTCATGCTACATCTTTAGAGAGTCACTATATACTAGACCGGTATTTCATGCATTCCCTCAAATCACAAATATTGAATATCAGGGGTAGATTTTACAGGGTTCTTATTGATAACAAACATAATTATCGAACCATACTAAAAACTCAACTATTATGATTTTTCGATATGCCAAAAACTACATAAAAGATATATTTTTTCCACGACAACGCACAGGTTCATGCTAGTTTGCCATAAAAGCAAGAATCCCAAGTCAACAAGTCAAGTAGCATACCTGTCCAAGCAGTAGCTCTGCCAGCACACAGCCAGCCGACCAGATGTCAATAGCCGTAGTATATTCAGTTGCACCAAATATCAGTTCAGGTGCCCTATAATATCTTGAGCAGATGTAGGATATATTTGGCTCCCCTTTTACCTGTAAGTCACCCCAATAAATTTAAGACTCCAAGTCAAAAGCATCATTAAACAAAATAAGCGAGTACATTGACCTACCAAAACTTTTGCACTTCCAAAATCACATAATTTGACTTGGTGTGTATGAGGATTTACCTGCACAACAAGTAGACTGGTTAGCCTTTTTAATTATTATCTTTTAAACGATGAGCTTTTATATTCTTAGTGAAGCAAAAGTAAGTATACTGCAAGATAACAACCTTCTATCTTTTAACCTAACAGGCTATGAGGGAGTGATGCAAAACTACATCCGGTGTTGGAAAATTATACGAAAGCGATCTTCAACGGAATGGAAATAAAAGCAATTCTTTATTCTTTCAGAAGTAAATGTCATCATTAAAACATTTCAGCAAGGAAACTATACAAAAGAGATATTTGGGGAGTGCCTGAAACAAAAAGGCAAGAAAAATGGATTCCATATGCAGTTTTTAGGTCCATCGCTTCAGGAAATAACTAGAAATAATCCATCTATGTAATATTTTTCGTTTTTCATTCATATGCACTACATACAAGTATTTTTCAAAAGAAAACAAGGATATGGTAAGACAAAACAGTATTTTATCTAGAAGAACACACAACCAGCCAAATGCAATTTTGCATGGTTTTGTGCTCAAAGCCTGTTCATAAACCTAATCCTATAAACATATAATAATGACATTTAGTAATCCACTTACATTGCCCAAAATGACAAATTTCAATCTAACTCTCTCTATGCTAGCAAGTTTCTTCAAATTATATCCCTCAGAGGAGTACAAGCATTCAAAGAAAAGAAAATCAAAGCGCACAATGCAAACAGCTTCTCTTGATAGCTATGAGCTTACCAAGAGATTTTGAGGTTTAATGTCCCGGTGGCAAACTCCTATACAACGATGAATGTAAGACAAGGCTCTGAATATCTGCCAGAATAAATTTCAAGCGATGTTAATTTAGGAATTGCACAATAAGAAAGGAATAATATAACCACGGTATGCAACACTTAAATACAGGACATACAGGAGTGAAATTATAAAAGTGGAAGGAATGTAGCAGTAGCAGAAGAAAAGGGGAAGCTCATTGCACTTCAAAAACTTGCAAAGGGAAGAAACATTCTCCTAGGGATTTATAAATGAAAACTAAGACAAGAAATTAGGTTTAATACCTGATATGTGTAAAGTTTCACATATATGATGGGCATCCTTTGGTTTAACTTGTTATAGTGCTTAATGACACGATGAACAGTCTCTGGCACATACTCAAGTACCAAATTAAGATACAATTCATCCTTTTCAGTCTCCGAGAAAAAGCAATGCTTCAATGAGACAACATTCGGGTGGTCAAGAAGACGCATCGTTTGCAACTCCCGATTCTTGTACCTTTTGTCTTGAAGGACCTTCTTTATGGCCACAGTTTCACCAGTTTCCAAGCACTTTGCCTGGATAAAATTGGAAAAGAGGCAATCAGAACTGCTACAACCGATACATGCATTTCATGACACTGTCAAAGAAGAAGACAAACCTGAAAAACAACCCCGAATGACCCTTGTCCAACCACACGCTCAGCCATGTAACTTATCGTCTAAGTTTAGAGAGAAGCTAGTTAGCACAAGTAAGAATTAAGGTGATATCACAATACTAAGGAACAGTGTTATGCAGCAACTCAACAACATGCTCCCTCATGACCCTCATGAATGAATATTTACAACAAGTCTGTGATGGATGCTGATATGACAAAATGCTGATAGAATCTGCTATGCAGCACAATTAGCATGGTATTTGCAGGAACAATAGAAAAACAGCAGGTTATATGGTCAATCTTTAAAATTTGAGACTGTTCCCCTCTAACAATCGGTTCCATGAATCTTTGCAAAAAGACAAGAATAGACACTGATAATAGGAAGCACAACTGATAAAATTTTGATAATTTGATGATAAAGAGTATAAAAATTAGTTTCTATGTTCTATGGGCAATTCATCAACCATTCCAATTGACAAACACCAAGCGCGCAAAAAAGAGAAGGAAGAAGTTAGAGGAGAGTGGAGAAGGAGGGTGATGATATTATGAAAAATTAGAAAAAATTCCATATATTCACCTGCTTTGGCTGACCATTTCTGCCACCAATAGTTGTCACAATGATGTGACCTGCCTCTGTGCCATTACCATCAACTACTGTCGTTTCCATTTCCTGATTAAAAGTAAGGATAAGCTGCTGCATATTTTGAATGTTCATACTCACAGACACACAAAAAGGAGAAAAATTGATGCTCTAGTTCTCAGAATAAGCATGAAACAACAAGCTGGGAAAACGGAGCAAGAGTCTTGCATAGTTCCATTACTTACCTTGTCATCCCTGATTTTCATTTCATTCATCTCTTCAGGCAACCTATCAACACCTACACTGTGACCACTAGGTTCCCTCAGACTATTAGGTGCGATGCCCACCGAAGCCATCAGATGCACAGGCATCAACACCTAAGCTCACAGCTTCTCCAAGTTGACAAGGTCAATCATGTACCTGCATGACAAACATGAACAGAATACTCATCTACTGCCAATTACAGCATGAGAATCAGAAGGCACGCGAAACTAATGTTTCAATCTCCTATCTCCTAGTAATCTCAACAAACGTCTTCGACCAAACCCAGTAAGCTGACGACGGCTCTAATCTTAATGCCACGCGTCTTTCAGGCAAAACATATCCGACTCAAAAGGTCAGCAGAGCTAAGATAATACATCCCATCTTTGGAAAAAGGCAGAATCCACTCTGATGCCTGCTACAAACCCACAATTCAAGCAGCACAACAAAAAAAGTTGCTCGTAATTCTCAGGGACAGCAGCACAACAAGCAAAACCACATCAAGTGACCTTCCCTTCCTTTTCTCCGTGTAAAAAGGAGAAATCTCTTTTCTAAATGCCTCTAAATACCCACAACAAAATGTAATAGAAAGACATAAATCGGGAAAGTCGAGGGATTCGCGAATCGAAAGAGCTTTTTTGCACACAATCACGAAAAGTAAATATTTCCTCAACCCATCGACTTACGGACTTCTGGGAAACAGCAGTGAACCCATAGGGAAAATCGAGCGAAAAATTCATTGAGCAAATCGAAACCCTATTTCCGAAAAAAGAAACAACATCAAACACTGCAAAGAGCGAGATCAAAGGAATTAGCAAATCAAAGTGTCACCGCCCCAAAAAAAAAAACACTTGACGCCAAAAAAAAAAATGCAAACGTAGTCATCTGGGGGACAGAGAAAAACAGAAAAAACCGATTGAAAAAGGAAAATAAAAAAACGAATCCGCAAAAGAAAAGACCAAATCCGCCAGAAATGACCAAAGCAGCCACGGAAATCTCCAGAAATGGCCGCGACCGACGGATCCATCGAGAGAATAAAAACCCTACCATCTACGATCCAACCCCCCCTGAAAACCACGGAGCCAGAGATCATCGCAGCGACCGAGGCAAATGACGAGAAAAAAACCGACATCCTTCGGGCGAATCTGAACCGAGAAGAACCTACCGATCGTACCGGAAACCCCGTGACGGCGACAACTCGATCGCTTGACGGCGCGTTGACTCAGCAGCCGGAGGTCGCGTGATGCGTAGAGAGAGAGAGAGAGAGAGAGGTAGGGTGAGGAGAGAGAGAGAGGGGAATGGGTGGTGGCGATGATAGTGGCTTTTGTTTTTAGGCGCTCGTTGTCTCTATCAGGTTTGGTTTCTGGGGTCTTTTTATTATTATTTTCTCTCTCTTTTTCTTTTTTTCTTTTTTTCTTTTTTTAAAACTTTTTTTGTTTTTTTTTTTTTTTGGGGTGTGTGGCGTGCTATGATGCGCTGGTGACACACTCAAAGAAAGATAGAGGAAACTCCCTCCAAGATCAATCATTAATTTATTATTGTAATTGAATAATATGAGTATGGACATGCATAATTGAGAGAAGGTGAGATTTTTATTTTTATTTTTCGTTTTGATCAATTGACATCGAGCTCCTTTTTTCTAATTATCAAATGATCGTATCGGTAATCGCCGATTCTCGATCAAATGTCCATGCTCGTGATCCACCGATCAGAGACATAATCAGGAGGGCTTCCTCCGATCGTCGGGATTAACGAAGAACTAGGGCTAGGAAAATTATTAGATATTTTTAATGTATGGTATCTTTTTCCTATCCTGATCAATTAATGAGTTTCGATTGCCGTAGATTTCCTTACATTCTACGAATATGAGGACGCTCTCGATGGAACTTTTTACGTCGATCAATTCATAGCTCTCTTTTTTTTTTCTTAGTTGCGTGGATAATAATTTTGTTCATCCTAATCAGCTCATGGTTACAAGATGCAGTGAATTTGCTCATTTTCTTTACAATAATGACACCCCCAAATGTGAGGATTGATTTAGAACAAATGAGCACATCCTACTTATTTTGATTATAAAAAAAAAAAAGCAAGAAAAGTATCATAAAAGATTTTATACAATGCTCATTATGACATAATTATTATAAACTTTTTTTATTACTAAAATCTCCAAACTTGTATCGGTGCAACAAAAGTAGTCTTTTTTTATCACAGAAAATTTTGAAATATGCCCATCGCCACACTAATATCGTGAACCCCTAAATCCTCACTAGTTTGGGGGATTTTTGTGACATGAAGAAATAATTAAGGTATAATCGTCAGCTATGGACATAATTTAGGATATTTTGTCAAATGAAAATTTTGAGATATTGATGTCACAATCAACATAGTTTTATTATTTTTTATGGTATTAACCCGGCGTTTACCACACTTGTATATTTTAACTTTAGTTAATTGGCGTGGAGCTTTTAAAATAAGTGGGAAAAGGAAAACATTTTTTGGTGAGAGTTCCTTTGGCTTTCTCTTTTGACCGTTCAAACTTGCTTTATTTGCTTCTTTCTTGTTCACGGAAATAGTGAAACAGGTGGCCAATGAGGAAGCGACACGTGGAATGAAAACAATGGAGGTAATTAATTTTTGGTCCTTATTTTTATATTTTTTACTTTTTAAGTCCTCGTTGGCAGATGACTAGATGCTTATCTCTTTGAATTACGAGGAAACGGCTCATACATCGAAAAGTCCAATTAGCAATTATCTTCTACTAATTTTTTTTTTTTAAAGAGGAGCGAAGTTACCGTTGTAAGTAGGGGTGAGCAAAATTCGGGCGGGCCGATCCTAAGCCTAGACCCTGAAATCGGTTCTATTATAATCGGTCCTCATTTTTTGTGCCCAGAAACCGACCCTATTTTTCTAGAACCTGTTTCAGAACCAATCCTATTTTTTCGATCTAGAAACAGGGTAAACATGGTCAACCATGTTTTCACTTCTTCTCTTTTCAACTTTCGCAACTTGTAAATAAAATTCAAGCAAAAATCATTACTTCGTTCCACAGAAACTTGCAAAAATCTTCACTTTTTTTTTTCAACTTTCGCAACTTGTCTTTTTCATTAACATTAGAGCTTTTGCTGAAAGTTAGATCAATCATAGTGGTGTGGTTGAAATAATGAACATGAATGACAAAAAAAAGTGGAAGAAGTTTTAGTTTATAGAATCTTATCCTGCTATCCAGATTTTGTAACTCCAGTCAATGTACTCCATGGAACCTTGTTTCTAGAGTTTTTTGGCTAGTGTCGCTGAAAATAATCAACTTGCAGTTGTAAATTTGCTTTGCTGCATCCCGTGCTTAACAAAAAGAAAAGATATGGAGAAGCAATTTTAAAACTTTTTCTTTAAAGCCCTAAAACCGGTTCTATAAACCGGTTCGGGCGGGCCTCCATCTAGACCCGGAACTTGGACCGGTTTAAACCAGTCCCCGAAATCTAGACCCTGTTCCAGGATCGATTAGTTTAGGAACCGGTTCCCGGCTCGATTTTTCGAGTGCGCCGATCTAGGTTTCGGGCCAACCCGATTTGGTTACACACCCCTAGTTGTAAGTCCTGGTTTTGATGCTTTGTTATTAAACCATTCTCAAGATGAACAATAAAAAAAAAAAGAGTTTTCATGCTATGAAAATTAATTAGACGAGTGTTTTCGTTCTTTTTTTCTAACAAAATATCGAAACAAGTAATTTACGAAAGTATGTAATTTTGTTATATCCATGAAACTAATCATGATTTTGACTGCTCTACTTATAATGTGCAATTTGGGCTTATTCAAGTTATTGCTCGAAAGATTAATGGGAAAACATGCATCCTCAACACATCGAGTTTGGCCAAAATGGAAATAGATACATGTATATTTTATATAAAAATAATATATAAATGGGTAAATCCAACTTTCGATTGTTTTACGAATGAAAGGTATCTACTGTGATTATTCTAGTTGACTACGCAACAAGCTGCACGACGTGGAAACTACCGACACGAATAGAAAAGGATGGACGGTCCAAATAATGTCCACTAATAAATAAATAAAAGTAAATTTTATTGAAATATACAGGAAAATTGGGGAAAACAGGCCATTAACATCTTTACGTGTTCATAGTTATGTAGAATATAGTTGTAATTTTGTATAAAGCTGAGTGGCTTTTTTAAAGTTGAAAAAAAATGCTTATCAAGAGATACTCAACACGCCATTCTAGGGATAATATTAGACTGAGTAGTCAAGTCGTATGGCACTGATGATCACGACTTGAGAAATGATTTCGCATGAATGATTCGTTAGACTCAATTATCCGTCATGCAACCTGCAAAATTCAAATTTGGTTATATCGTTATTTTCTACTTAAAATGTGACAAGACATAAAAGTCGAGTAATCTTCAATTAAATGTTACGATACACTCAACGGGTGTTGTGAAAAAAATAGACCGAATCACGACGTTACGATGGGGTGGGCGATGGCAGGTCCAGTAGGCGAAGCACATCTAATGTCTGACCGGTCAAAAATACATTTCTATTATGGGAGGTAGGACACCAATTCTTTTTCGGCTATGCTTCCTAGCTATCATTAAAAACGCAACTGCTTCTAACCACTACCAAACCTAGCTCTGTTCCATCACATGCTCACAGCTTATGGACCACCTAATTTGGTACTTCTTCACATGTGACATTTTTTTTTCTCCTTTCTCGGATAAAATACAACATAATTTTCCTCTCTAAGTTGAGATCATAAAATACCTGATTGATGTCACGAGTCAAATAGAACACAAGACGAAATTCGGCCAAGTGACCTAAATAAGAGGCAAATTCTTATCTAGATCCGCGTTCATGGACCGAGCGCAATCACAATTGTTTGATTTTGTAAGACTTGTGCGAAATATAGTGAAAACCCACACGATCAACGATTATAATCGATCCGAACTACGTGGACCAAAGAGTAGACGAGATGTGATTGCAAAGTAATTTCACACTGATTGGTGTGAAAGTTGGAGCATCTATTGGGTGTCTTCACCCACCAAGAATAGAAAACAAAAAGAAGGGCAAAACAGATTTTCTTGGCGGTGGACTAAAATAATTGTTGACCACATGGGAATATCTCGTGATGCTCTTTTGCCGCAAGAGGACCACGAAATAATGGCGGCATTAAATAAATGAGCTTGTCCTGTCGGTTCTCATTTGTCCAAAACCCACCAAAATGTTGGAAAATGTCAGGACAAAGAGATGATTGCCTGTTGCAGATCCGAATGGAGAGACCTTAGGACCCGGTAAAATGTCACATGAGCATTGTTCTTTTTGAATCTTGAAAATAGAAAAGACAGAAGGTCTTTTGGACGTTAGTTGCTGGGAATGGGGTGAAAATACAAGGACCCCAAGTTCCTAAATTCAGCTGCTTTGAAGAATTCCTCAATCTGTTCAGCCTGCATTATATGGTCACAACCAGGAAAAAAGAACGACAGACATCAAATCCTATCCGGTGTTTTAGAGCAGTCATTAAATTCGGATATCAGCTGCAATCTCAAAGGATCTCGACAGTTTATGGCATAAAGTAAATCAAGATTACGAAAAAGGGAAGGGATCGTCGAGGTTCGATGCATGCGGAGAAGGGAAGAGAGAGAGTCGCCATTGATGCCTGCGACCCCACCCACGTGTTCCGACGACCAAGCGTAGCAAAAATGGACAGAAGAAAAGAATCCAATTGCTTGCAGAATCAGTATAAATTTAAGAGCATGTACAAGTTCAAAGAATGCAATTTAGCCACTCCCAGGTCCGATATCCACAAGTACCTCCTAAGTTCCTTCAAAGAGTTACTTGAGTCTTCGGTTTTCATACTTCCGCATCCGAATTAACAGATTTCGGCATAAGCAAGAAGATCTCATTACGTAAGACAAAATAAGGTTGCGTATCAAAATTGCAGTTGACCAATTCTTCACTGGGTCCAATCTTGCACCACTAAGCTCCACTCTGTGCCGAGAACTGAGGTGCTCTGCCCAGAGGTATTAGAAGATCCTTCATAATCTCGTACTCTTCCATGCTCATTCGGGAGCCCTGCAGCACCTGTTACACGAGATACAAGGTTAGACCGTCCATGTTTTAAGGACAATCCCAAGTTCAAATCTATATGGCAGTCCATGTCAAAGGACCTAAGAAAGCTGAACATTCATGAACCTATCCGTTTCTTTTTTCCATCCCACCAAAGTTGCCTTACCTTCCTTCTCCAGGGAATTTGAGTAATAAGACATAGGAGGCTAAATCTGGTATGTAAGGACTAGAGAAATACAGTTGCAAGAATACGTGCATCACAGTCACCCCTTAGAACAGCCATAACAGGAATAACTCCAGATATGTGGGTATACATAAGGAAGATGCCATCAGGATTACATGATGTTCCTGTAAACAAAATCACTAGATGGAGACTATGATGTCTCACTCACCTTCTGCTGCGAGGGATGCCTATTGGTCATGTGTGCAGTCAGCACAGGAACTCGACAAACGGAGAGAGCGTCAATAAAGAGAAGAACAATCACTTGCCACTGCTTTGCACGCAACGCAGGGAGTGCATCCATAAATGACATTGTATCCAACAAGCGACCCTGTTTGATCAACCAAAATCAATTCTTCATGAAAAGAGATCGACATAATCAGCACCCCAAATAATATAGGTTTCTCAGATTGCAAATGGTTGTGCAGAACCATGAGAAAGCAAATCTAAACTTAGACAGCTAAACAAAAGAAATCAAAAAGCAATTCCCCAGGCTATTTGACAAAGATTAGCAGCATACAAATTTCTCTGATTTCTAAACCAATTTCGTTCTCTATACAGATAAAAATATAACAAAGGTCAAATATAAAGTTCTTTTTTTTTTTTTGGGGTCTAACGGTCAAATATAAAGTTCAAGAATGAAGAAACTTGCTATTCTCTTTCATGAGCACACCACGCATGCTCCAGAAATATAATCAACATCTAAAAAAAAGCAGCACATGATGATTCTTCAAACAGGCTGCAGAGTTGAAAAGGCGTAACCATTTTCGCTGCTATCACTTGTCAAATTAATTTTGGCCAGCATTTTTATCCCTCATGAGGACTTTTCCTGATAATGATTTTATCATGCACACAACCTGATGAAAAGTACTGCACAACTACAGGGACTTGTTGCAAAGAATTTGGTAACTGAAAATATCTATCTGAAGATTTGAACCACTTTTACTTTTAGGTAACTATCATTTTGCCTTATGGTCAGAATATTCATATATATGCCCTCATATATAGTCAATGCAACATTTGGATAATTTTTACAATAACATAACTGCCAATCAAACAGCTTAACTAGTACTATTTAGACTAAAGATGTTATCAAACAGCAAACTTCTGTTTGCATTTTCAGCACTTGGGCATTTAGCACTCAATTTCTAGCTCTTAAGTTTTTGGTTCAAAATTTTCAGCTCTATCAGAGAGGCCCACATTGAGAAGATTTGATCAAACTACAAGACAGTAAAAAGATAACTTTAAGCCTAATCAGACAGCAGAATTGATGATACTGAAAATGATACATAAACAAATGAGAAACACAGAGAAAGTACAAGGGGTCCTCAAATGCCACAATCTCTTCATATTTCTAAGCAATTAATCAATTTTTTGCATCAACAATCACCATAACAAACACAAGGACTCAGAAAAAAGGGGTGAAGATAGACTCATATATTTTACCAATCCTTGCTCGAGGGTGGATACTGGCATCGGCAGCCTTAGATCAGAAACCAATCCAGGTAAAGCTCGAGAAAGACAACCAGCGAGGGTTTGCTTAATTTCAGTAGAGCGGCCATCGGGCAGTACAATTTTTTGTGGGTACTCTCTGCCATTAACTGACATATATTCTTCATGAAAGCTTTCATCTTTGCCATATATATAAGCCAAAGTAGATGATGTTATCCATGAAAAAAGGGCACTCCACATGGTTGCAAAAGGAGACAACTGAGACATTTCAAAAACACTTTAAAGTGAATGACGAGGCTAACATGGTAACTGGAAATTGTAGACAAGAAAAATTTACAACACTTACAGCCAAACTAAATCCATCTGGCGGGGCATCATACCATGAGTCATTGGCATCAAATATATCTGCAGTCGGAATCCCAGGTTTCTTTGGCCACTTTACGGGGGCTGGATCTACTTCCAGTGGATCAGATTCCTCCACAGATTCTATTCCATCCACATCATGTGGACGTGGCAATATAACCAATCCAGCTTCAAACACCAAATGGAGAATGGATCATCAGGAAAAAGAAAACATACCAGAACAATCTCAGTCACACAAAACCCTAAGAGCGAACAGGCTTAACCCAAACCTAATACAACTAATCCCTGCAAACTCAAAGGTCCAAACCTAAGAATCTAAGTCCAATGTCCCTTATTACACCAATCAACCCAACAAGCAATCAAGGCCCAAGACAACATGGAGCCATATTTTGCTCATACCTCACCAGAAAACAGATCTTCATAGCCAGCAACTAATCATTCATTTCTTACAAATTGTTGAGCAGGAAACTACAGCCACAGCATCAACATAACTCTGCAACATCAGACTACTTAGGAGGTACAAATGGTTTAATTCCCCAATTGTGGTTGAGTTGCGTGCCCTGTCCCAA
Organism: Metrosideros polymorpha var. glaberrima; assembly: GCA_001662345.2. Taxonomy (NCBI): domain Eukaryota; kingdom Viridiplantae; phylum Streptophyta; class Magnoliopsida; order Myrtales; family Myrtaceae; genus Metrosideros; species Metrosideros polymorpha. Next base: position 11,316,449 of record BCNH02000002.1, on the reverse strand, counting down.
CAGGATAAACTTCCTTTCTTCCAACAATGCAGACATCTTAACTCTTACAGCAAACAAACCATGATGAGTCCCAACATGTGGCTGCATTCCATCAAATTAGATAAATTCACAGCAAACGATTTTTTACTCATGTGATATAATGCCCAATCTAATTCCTGATCCGAACCAGCCACAGCCACAGGTCTTCAATTATTGCTTTATAAAAGCAGTTTACTCCGCAGATCCATTGAGAAAGATCGACCAAAGATAGATACTACCTAGATTCAGATTTATTTTTGCATAAAACCCGAGTCATCAACCATCTTCCATTTTTTAGTTATATCAATAATTTACAGTATGCTCATGCCAAATAATGTTAAAAAGGGTCTTCCATACAGAAGAGAAGAAACCAACCAGAATCATAGATGTCAGACTCTCCAGATGCAGCAGCCTCCGCAGCCTGACTCAAGGCCATTGCACAGGCTTCAGCTGATGAAAAGCGCAGCAGATTTTCATCATCTTCCACATTTTCGATGCCAGATATTAGCGGAGGTTCTTTTTTGTCTACCATTTCTCTAATCTCGCAAAGGTTTCCCCCATTGGCTGCACTAACTTTCTCATCAGCCCATGTAACAGAACGATTAACTTTCTTTGCGCTCGTAGACTTAAGCGAGGGCTTCAGCTTGGTTTCAGTTGACGTTCCATCTGATTTCCCATCATTAACTGCTCCTTCTGCTCCTGTAACCCCACTCAGGGATCCACTTTGACAGACTTCTGAAGGGGAAGGAACTTTTTGAGAACTGTATTCATCTTCTGTGATGTCATAGCTCTTCCCTTTCAATTCTCTTTGGTTTATCTTGGAAGTTCCTGGCTTTGCAGATGAAGTCTCAATTACAGTGCAATGACTCTGTGTATCTTTGCCATGTACTTTTTTTCCTTTCGATTCTTTCGGTTTTGTGGCAGAAACTTCCTCTGCTGAATTCACAGGCAACTTTGAAATGCTATATTCATCTTGAGTGATTATAGTACTTGTGAAGTCCATGTCATTAATTATTAGCTCTTTTCTACTTGGCTTAGAATTTCTGGATTTGGACCCTGCACAAGCAATTCAAGGACACTTTTAAAGCATGAAGAGGGTCCGATCAAGAGTACGAAATCCGCTTGCCATAGCCACTATAATTAACTGCTCTAGAGAAGCCAAACTACTAGTGCTCCATGATGAAGAATTGGACGGACTCAAGTACCTCAACCCTTCTCTTTTGCCAATACATCTAGCAAGCACACGAAATTGAGCCCTCTCATCAACACTCAACAATTAAAAGTGCTATAATATGCCATATCCAGTCAATCATCGACAGACCAAGGAATCACCAAACAGTTTACCTTCTCTACGTTCCTTCTTCCCACGCGAAGCCGCCGCGGCCGCCTTATCATCTCTTCTCTGAGGAACGTAACCTTCAATCGCGTTCGAAGGACCAATCCACTCTTCCAACGACACTTCCCCTGCCCTAATCTCTTCATTCTCTTTTATCTTCAATCCAGACATCCCCAATTCCCCAACTCTATCTAATCTCTCCTCTTCTTCGGACCCTAAACCCTTATCCCCAAATACCCTCAAAACCTCCTCCATCTTCAGCAAGTCCAAAACCGCGCACCTCTCCGGTTGCAAGCTCCCCGCGAAAGCCCGGCTATTGACGACGCAGCCCGACGAGCAATACATATAAGTCTCGTGCAGATCATACACCTTGTGCTCCTTCAGCGAAATCCGGTACCGCCCCTTCCGCGGGCGGTCGGAGGGCAAGGGGTTCGCGCACAGCGGGTAGCCGCAGAGATTGGCGATCGACCTCTCGGCGACCACGTCCTCGTAGTCGCGGCGCGACACGATGGAACCGGCGGCGAGGAGCTGGGTCTCGCTCCCGATGCCCTCGAGGAGGAAGTGCTGCAGCTTGTAGACCGCGTCTTGGACGGAGTCGGGTTGTTCTTCGAGCTTCACCATTGTTCTTCGCGCGAACGATTCGAGGCGGTTCGGGAGGCGAGAGCAGGATGAAGACGATGAAGGAAGAGGAGAGAGAGAGAGAGAGTCGCGAAGAACTGAAGCGCATGTGGTGTTTTATTTAATATATAGATAGAGGATGTAGAGTGATATAAAATAGGGGAAATTCATTGCGCGACGACCGATTTTTGGTATGGAAAATCGTTTTGTGACTAAAGTGGGGGCGTGATATTGCTTTGTTAAAGTCCGATAAAAGCAATTTGAAACCGTGCGACACTCGATTTATGTAGCGAGTAATGTTGCTGAAGTGCATTAATTTTCGAAGATTGAGAAATTCGGGATGCAATCATCCAGGGAAAATGTGTTAGAAAAGTCAATTTAAACTTAAATCTTTTGATCAAGAGTCAATTTAGTCGTTCCGCCTAATTTTGACCGGATATTGCTAACGTGGACACTGGGCGGCTTATGTGGTACAGCCAGTAATAACGTGAACATTTTTAATGATTTTTTTTTCCTTTCTTCTTTTTTTTCTTTCTTTTTGTCTTCCTCCTTTGCCTCTGTACTTTGGTGGCCAGCGAGGGTGGCCCTCTCTGACACAGGTGAGGTCGACCTTGCTGGGGTGAGGCCGAATGCCGATGAGGTCGCCCTTGCCCAGGCAACTCCTGGCCTGGCCTGATTTGGCGAGCTGGCGTTGTATTGGAGCCGCGACACTCAACTTCTTCTCTCGCTATTCAAATACAAGCTCCAACGGTACTCTTTCTCTCTCAAATGATTTCTTGTTGTTCACCGAATCGTATGATGCTTCGGCGAAGGTTGCAAGGCCAATTTGCTTATCTACTCGTGCGCGTGCACTAGACGTGCTTGTGAGAATGCCAAAACTAACCCTGACCATGAACAACCTCGTCCAACTCTCGAAAACATTTGTCAGCTCTCAGCTGTCGAGTTCTCCAATTCACGCGGCTTCGGAATATCGGCGACGAGTTGGCATTGGGCTTGATGATGATTGATTCAAGTTGGCCTCGCCAAATCTAGGGAGGCCAGGCATCGCCTGTGATGCCCCAGAACGTCATTCGCGACACGTGTAATTTTTCTTTTTTTAATTATTAACTTGCAGAAGCGTAATCCCTCATTAAAACATTTTCGTACAAAAATTTCGCACGAGTACAATTTGTTAGGGCTAGTATTATTACCTAGAGGGGGGTGAATAGGTGTATTTAAAGAAACTTGATATAAAATGCGGAATTTAATGAATCAATATGAAAGATACGGAATGCTTGACAAAGTCTGAGCAGTGCTTGTATGCAATATTCTGAGACGAAGAGAGAAGAGAGAGAGGAAAACTGCGTATGATGATTATAGTGGTTCGGCTTAGGTTAGGCCTACGTCCACTCTTCACGCTGACAGTCTACTGGCTGGATTCCACTAAAATAATCTTCGAGAGTACAATGATTATCACAATCTTACTATGTCTCTCAGAGTTTACAATGTAAGGCGCTAGAACAAGTGTATATGAGTCAGGGTTCTCTCAGACTATTGAATTTCTGATTCTTGATCTACTCGTGGTCTTCTTGTCTGCTTTTATAGTCCTCCAGCTTTCAACTACCCGTTGAGAACTTAAGAGGATAGTATCCAAACTTTCCTTCTGAATGCATACTTCCCAAAAGAGAGACAAAAGAGCCGTTGATGTTGAGATCCGAATCCTCCTTTTGATTCAGTTGCCCATACTACTGAATCTGAGATTCAATAAGTTGGAGTGCCCACTATAGAAAGTGCGACTTGCTTCGTATAGAATTATGACTGTTCCTATTTAATCTTGCAATATATCCGTTGCATAAATTCATGGAACATTGGTCTTCAAATACGAATTATCAAGTGTGGAGTCCAAGTCAGATTACTGGCTATGCGTAAATAATAATTCTGTGGTGATTCTTCATGGATGTTCTTCCTCGTTCAGATGATATTTCTTGACACCACATAAAGTCTGAGCCGTGATTTCCTTTGCATAACGTCTGAGTCTGAGACAAAAAGATCAAACCAAGTCTGTGACTGTTCTTCATCATGCTACGCTTGGAGATACATACGATAGCTCAGATGATGTTTTCAAGCACATCAAACGATAGAATTCCAAAAGTATTTTTCACCTGTGAATATAACAGTTATTAATAGTTTTGTTAATCATCAAAATATATTAGGAGTTTTAGTCAACACAATTAACATAGATAAACCTTTCCATTTATTAAGCATTAGACTTAACAACTTTTTATAACATCTGAACAACATACAAAATTCAAAAGTCCTGGGAATGGGGTTAGGTCCACTACCATCCCTACTTCCATGCTAACCCCTTAAATATTAACTATGCCACTATCCAACTCAGGGTTTGGTGGCTTTCATCATCTTCTCGGCTTCTTAACCGCTAAGTCCATGGGAACCATCCTACACGTCTGAAAATAAAGGGGTGAGCCAAAACCCAGTAAATGAAATTCCTAGGTTTAAATTAGTAAATCAGCTTACCACTCAACCTGGTGCAAAACCACATTAGCATAGACCAAACAAGCATGTATACCAAATGCATGAGTAAACGTTTTACCTTTCTCGTTATAATTGCCAAACAATCACATAACAATATAGCATACATTATTTTATTGATATGCATGCATTAGGTTCATTAGTTCATCTCCCGAAGCATCCCATAGCATCCCGAAACCCTTCATGGGGCATTTCAACTCATGGGGCATCTGGACTTTGAGGCATCCCGCATCATCCGCCCATGGGGCATCTCCACTCGAGGCATTCTGAAACTCTCCCAGAGGCATTCCAACTCATGGGGCATCCTGACACACGGGATATTGTTGCTATTAATTTAAAGGTGATGAGATTATATTATTCACATGCAAATTTATGATAGATTAACATTCGTATGCATTTGAAGGCATAGTCTCACTTTTGCACATTATATGCAGTACCTCAGACTTAACACATCAAATGCAGTACCTTAGAATTAGTACATCATATGCAATATTTCATATTCGACACCTCAGATGCAATACTTCAGACTCAGAACATCAGATACAGTATCTCAGACTTAGCATATCAGATGCAATATCTTACAGCCAATACCTCAGGCTCAACACATTAAATGTAGTACCTCAGACTCAGCGCATTAGATGCAGCATCTCAGACTTAGCACATCAAATGCAACACCTCAGACTCAATACATTAGATGCAGTAACTCAGTCTCAACATATCAGATACAGCGCCTCAGACTTAATACATCAGATTTAATACCTTAGACTCAGCACCTCGAATGCAGTACCTCAGAATCAGCACCTCGAATATAGAACCTCGAACTCAGCACATCAGATGCAATACCTAAGACTCAACACATCAGATTTAGTTATGCATTTTAACGCCTAATTCTACCCTTTTTTGGTGTGTGTTTTGGTTCATTCCTACCCCTTTTGTCATTCTAAAAGCCTGCTAGAAGCTGCTCCTTGTCTAGGCCCTCTTGCCTCGGTGATCACTCCCCACCTTCTTTAGACCAGGTCATTACAGACCTACTAGCTTCCGCTTGGTTTGTCCCCAAACCACACACTTACGAAGGGTCCACTCGGTTCGTCCCATGCTTGCCTCACGATTTATAAGTGTCCCGCTTGATTCGTCCCATACTGAGTCTCATGGTTTGTCTTATTTCGTGTAATTAAGTATAATGGCTTAGTAATCTTTGTTCACTTCTTACGCATATCAGACTCATCACATCAACTCAGCACCTCAGATGCAAATTTAGTACTTCAAACTTTGGAAACATTCATGCTCAGAAGATACTTCAGATTTAGAAAATATTCGAGCTCAGAAGGTACTTCAAATTCAAAAAATATTTGGGCTTAAAAGGTACTTCAGATTTAGAAAACATCTGGTTCAGAAGGTACTTCGAATTCAGAAAATATTCGAGCTCAGAAGGTACTTCAGATTTAGAAAACATTCGAGTTCAGAAGGTACTTCAGACTTGAAAAATATTCATGCTTAGAAAATACTTTAGACTCAAAACATTCGGGCTCAAATGCAAAAATTAGGCTTAGATGTAGAAAACACTACCTTCAGAAGTAACGCTTAGAGGCAAACATTTCAAAGGTAACTTCAGTGGCATAAAACAAAACATTTCAGAAGCATTACCTGTGCATGCAACACATTACCACTCATGTAGAATAGCTCAAGCATTGAACAAACAAGTAACTACCCTTTAACATAAATCCGAACATCATATTTAGCATAAATTATCTACAACCAAAATCACACATAACATTCAACCAAGCCCAAACAGCTAAATAGATTAGGCCAACTTAACGCCTAGAATTTTCACTTACCTCGAATGAGACTCGGAAAATCAAATGCCTTCACCATCTTGTGATTCCTAGAAGATGAAATCCCCAAAACCAAAAGTAGAAGAAATTTCTCTTTTAAACTTTGAAGATAGAAGGCTACAGCCATGGTTAAAGATGAGCTTCCCCTATTCTTTCCAAAATTGACAATAATTATTAGAAATGAAATATGAAGTGGGGAGTTACATGTAGACTAGAAACTACATATGGCAATGTCTTGTCTAATCTTTGGCCAAGTGTTAGAAAGGTTGATGACCAATACATAATTCAATGACACTCCGCCTTTAGGTGTCAAGTTAACATAAGAGTCTTCCTTGAAAGAGATGCATGTTCTCCTCAAGAAAACATGTGAGCATTATGTGGCATGCTCACAAGAATTCATCTAATACATAGCCAAGTGTTGTAAGGATGGAACATAAGGGTGGATATAAACGTGATGGCTAACATAGAGAATAAGGGTGGCTTAGCTAAGTGTCAAGAAGCATGTATGTGTCTCCCATAAGAGAACAAGTGGTCTTTCATGCAATACAAAAGAAATTAATGACTGACAGGCTTATGAAATTAATAAAACAAATATCATCATTTGAAGAGTAACTCATTCTCCTCTAACCACGTAAGAAAAGAAGCTTCATCAATTTTAATAAAATAATAATATAATCTATGATTCCATTTCTCAAATTGAAGCACATGGTCGAAATGTTTAATAGGAAAATTTAACACATGAATAGAAATTAGGTGTCCATTCTAAATACTAATAAGTCTGAAAATATTTTGGAATCCACTAAAAGTATTTGTGGTAATACCGAATGCTAGGAATGCATTAATTTAGTAAACTTAAAATTCTATACTCATATGTTTCGGAAAGAAACGTGTCGTCTCCATCGACAACTAGGATGACGCTAAAAAAATAAGGTTATCGTATATGTCAATGTTTATCAATTTAATTTCAACACGTCGGACTCAAGACGAATACGGTCGTGGTAATTCACAATCCCTGTTCTGGGTATCTTGGCTAAAGATTCTATGTGTCAACTTTAAGTAATACTTAGTTTTATAAGCTAAGTATCATTATCAGATACAAAAATTTGGAATGTCACATCGCTTGGGTGAGGGCGGCCTCGCTGAGTGTCGCCTGGGCTAGGGCAAGGCTTGGCGAGGCAAACCCTTGCCTAGGTGACGCCTAGCAAGGCCGCCTTCGCCGGCCATGGCTGTGCCAACCACTGGAGGAAGATAGAGAAAAATAAGAAAGGAAAAAAAAATGAAAATCATTAAAATATTATTAAAAAATGTTCACGTCAACGCCGACCGTGCCACGTAGGCTGCTTGGCGTCCATGTCAGCAATATCCGGCCAAAATTAACTGGAAGGAGCAATTAACCACATGGTCAAGTACATTAATTTTCCAAAAATCGAGAAATTTGGGTTGGAATGATTTGTTGAACATGCCCTAAAGGTGTATTTAACGTTTGCTTTCGGACTTTCGAAGCACCTTGATGGACTTTGCTTGACAAGGAATAGGTATTTTGTGAAAGAGTTGATCTAGCAAAAGAAGGCCAAAATTGGTCGAAATATATTATCATTGGGGGATTATCATCGGTCAGTGGATTTATGTCGGTTATATACGAATATGATATTTTCAAGTTCGAGCTCAACTCGATTAAATGCTCAAGCTTTTCGATCTTCACTCATACTCGAAAAAATATAAGCCAAAATTTGAGTATTCGGGGAGTCGAATTCGTGTAACTTTTCCATTTGTTTCACGGAAAATAAGTGATTTGGAAAACATTTTTTGAAAAAATGATTACTTATATCGCTTACAAAAATAAATGAAGGAAAAGTATTTGTATTGTCTACACAAATGTTTATACACAAATTTTTCTCAGCAATACAATATTTTTCATCAACTAATTATTTCAAGCGATATACGTGATCTTTTTTTGGAAAACGTTTTCAAAATCACTCATTTTCCACGCAGCAAACGGATTATATAGCTCATGAGTTGACTTGTTAATTTTCCCAGTCATATAATCGGCAATAAGCCTAATAAAGGTGAGATAATAGTTTGGAATGCAGGTTTGAGTGGTCTCAGGATAGTTGCAAATTATTCAATTTGGTCCTTAAATTTTTTCTGTGCAGTGAGCATCTAAACTATATATTTCTTTGTTTGAATTGGTCTTTTATCAAAATCATGGACCATGTCCTTGATTAGGAAAACCAATCATAGCAATGATGCATTTGTTTCACTGAAAACTTCATAAAAGTTTTCCTTCAATCTAAGCTCGCTATTTTCAATCCATGGAAAATGTTTTTCTTAGATCGATTAGTTTTCCATCATCAAACTACTGGAAAATCATAAACATTTTCCCAGAAACAGTTTTCTTTCAAACAAATAAACCCTAAGTCGTCATACTTAGTGAATTTTAGGAGATTGAGAAACTGCATAACCATGTGCTTGTTTGAAACCGTATCTACTTATATTAATTTTGTCGATGCCTACTCGGTAAATAAGTTCCCAATTTGCAATTTGAAATTTGCAAATGGATATGACTGCTCAAGCTCCTTATCATACTCAGATCTCCGAATAGCCCAAGAGAGACAAATAGAGTAGCATCTTGAATTATCATAACTCAAATTCGAAAAGCCTTTCCACACAATTGAGTCTGCGGCCCCCTCAAATCTTATGGTATTGATTATATTCTGAATCCACTTACTGAACTCCCCTGTTAATTACTTGATGAAAGGCAAGGAATTTTCACCGACCAAAAGAAAAAAAAAAGAATTTCCAACTTATTATTAATTTAACATGTCTACTTGTTCACTAATTTATCCCTTTTGAAAAAAAAGAAAAGAAATACCAATGTGTATGGAAACTTAATTGGTCACATCACATGTCAGGTGGTTATAAATGTTCACCGATGTTGTTTTGAAGATACCGTGAATATTTCCAAAGCTTACTAAGATTTATTTAATCCTCTACTTGACCAGTAGGTCATCAACACACTTGGATTGTACTAATAGTTATGAAAGCATACCGGGTGCGTTTATTTCGTAAAAAATCAACTGCCTAAAATATATTTTTCTAAAAATAATGTCAATCGTGTTCAGCAGCTTGAAGTTAGGAACAAGGAAAGCTGAAGACTAATGAGGAAACCCCATAGAAGCCGAGCTCTCTCAGGGGCTGATCAAACTCAAGATCCGGCTGACTGAACTGGGGGCTGCCGCCGCCGGAGACCGTTTGCCCAATTCACAAAGTTCTGGAACGTCCATGTTAATCTCATTCCTCCTATCTCTTTCCCATTGCTCCTCTTCGATCTGATCCGGGTCGTACACTGATCTCCTTGAAGACCCCATCCATCGACTCGACATAGAACTCCATGTCCTCCGTCTTCCGATCACCCAGTATTGGCTTCAATTTGTTCCCTTCAGGTTGTAGTCTCTCTCGAGTGACTGCGGTCGCCCTTTCAGCTCTCTTGGGCTCTCCCTAGCCGCAACTCGTCGTCTAAGAGTCTGTATTCACTGAACAGCTTTGCTTACGTACCCTGAGTCCTTCGAACGGGATCTTACTTCCTTCCAATACATAGCAGCGCCTTGGGACTACAGCATGCTGCTTTCGTGAGGACTGAAAGAAGGTCCTTGGGACATTGAAAGTTACTTATATGTACCCGTTATGAGTCGTGTCCTGCTGGCTTGTTGCTGTCCTTATGGTAAGATAACAGCTTCCTTCTTCCGGCCAACCCAAATCATCAAATCTCTTACAGAGGCAAGTCACTCACACCGTTATATGCCATGAGACTTGTCGAAGTGCCGGTGATACATCTACCGTCGGTTTCCTCATTCTTTTGACTGGCCAATTCCGCTTGATGCCGGCTTCTCATTTCCTCCTTAGAGGTTTCCCTGTTGTCCTATCGGAGTGTTGTCTTGGACACGAATGACTTTATACCATCATTTTTGGGCTCAGCTCTAGGCCTTTCTGTTGGGATTTTATCCCATAGAAAGTGAATGAGAAATGTGAATGGAGATAGTCCCACATGGGATAGAAGGGAGATGGAAGATGGGTTTATCTAGAGGAGCCTCTCAAGTGGGTTTGGGCCCCAAGGGGTACCCCACTTTTGTGGAAGGGAGAGGACTTACCTAAAGCTGGTCGGTCCACACGCGCACGCGCCGCCGCCCGCTCGGCTCGGTTCGGGCCGGGGTCCGGGTTCCTCCCAGCTCATTAGTTCCATCCGTTTTTTTTTTAACGGACACGATGCCTTAGTCTCCGAACAGACGTATTTTCGAGATGCAATTTTATTTTTTATTTTTTCGAACATATAGGTCTGTTCGTGATCGACGGTTTGGTTCATCGAACGAACCTTTTCGGTTCAACGTGACTCTTCATTGTTTTAAGAAAAAATCTATTGAACGTTTTTTCATATAGAAACAGACACAC
>BCNH02000002.1:11232728-11301712 GCA_001662345.2 Metrosideros polymorpha var. glaberrima | reverse complement strand
CTCAAGTGGGTTTGGGCCCCAAGGGGTACCCCACTTTTGTGGAAGGGAGAGGACTTACCTAAAGCTGGTCGGTCCACACGCGCGCGCGTCGCCGCCGCCCACCCGCTCGGCTCGGTTCGGGCTCGGGTCCGGGTTCCTCCCAGCTCATTAGTTCTATCCGTTTTATTTTTTTTTTAACGGACACGATGCCTTAGTATCCGAACAGACGTATTTTCGAGATGCAATTTTTTTTTTCGAACATATAGGTCTGTTTGTGATCGACGGTTCGGTTCACCGAACGAACCTTTTCGGTTCAACGTGACCCTTCGCCATTCCAATGACCGAACGAACCTTTTCGGTTCGACGTGACCCTTCGCCATTCCAATGACCGAATGAACCTTTTCGGTTCAACGTGACTCTTCATTGTTTTAAGAAAAAATCTACTGAACGTTTTTTCATATAGAAACAGACACACACACGCACTGCTCCGCACGGCATTCATCATATTCATTGTGTGCGATTTTTTCTGCCAAGTTGCGTTCGAAGATTTCTTCGAGAGAAGTACCGCTTCAGAGGAAAGGCAATCCATTCTATCTTGGGAGACAATTGTCCGAGAACCTTGGGTACCGGTAGAGGGGACATATTTGTCTTAAGGACACAACGTGAATTCGTTGGACTCGGATCATTCATCTACACATTTGGTTTACTTCATTTCAGGTTGGTCGACCGACTTTGTTTTTGCTTGTGCGAACAGAAAACATACCCGACAACACTTTCTTCTTCTTCTTCTCCATCCATATTGAATGAGTAAGCCACAGTCCTTCACAGCTTTAGAGCTAAAATGAGTAGCTACATCTGGATATTATATTCCGGCAATGACTGTCCCCGCAAGCAGCAGAGAGAAAATCTCATTCGGGTCGTTTGACTTCTGCAAATTCTGGAAACCAAGTGACACATTATAAACCCTGTTTTCTCCGACAGTTCCTTCACTTTTTGAATTGATGTTCAACCCCGACTCACCAAATTCAATACCGACTCCAGTCCCTGCAGACTTTGTCAAGTTCAGTCGCAATTCAGGAGCATCCTTCTCCACGATTGAAAAGGCTGCATGATAGGCTGCATCCAACAACTTCCCAGGCTTCAACATGCTAATTGCTGCTTCATGTGCCTCCGAAAGAACTTCATATGCTTTACTCTGCAGGGCATTGGCCCCGATCAAGAATGTCCTTGCAACATTGGAGCAGTAACCATTATAACGAGATTCAACTGCACATTTAATCACACTTTCAGAATTTACAATACCGGAATACACCATTGCTGGCTGCGCAGGCCTGTGGTCAAACTCTCTTCCACTCTGGAAAACTGGAGGATAGCAGAAATTGATGTTTTCTGCCTTCAGCTTTACCTTAGCTCTAGATGGTTCCAATGTGGCTTCCCGAGTTCCATGCATCAACGATGAATGAGCCACTTGCTTCTCCTCATCAACCACATTCTCAAGTTTTGGAACCGCATAATTCTTAAGCACATTAGCCGTCAAATGTGCAGCGTTCCTCACATTCAGAAGCTCAGTTTCATCTTTGACAGCAAACAAGTCAGACAACCCCTTGCTGACACAATTAAGCTGAAGACCAGCAGCGCCTAGCTTCTTTGCCCAGGTCTCTGAAAGTTTACCTTCAGGAGCCTCTCTTGCTATATACCCAAAAACAGGGACCTGTACACCACCGGCCTTAGAAAGAGAGCGGATAGCAGTGAAAATTGCCTCCATTAATGGAGTCCCATCATCACTCTTTGGGTTCACATGTATCACAACGTCTGCTCCAGCCTCCTACAGCCTCCCTGGCAGATCTTTTAATGACTTAGCATGAAGAAGCAGCCTCCTACTTTGCCTTCTGTTTTTTTCTCTGTTCCATTCTTCTCAAACATGGAACGGAGAGTCGTTGCTTATCGAAGGAAAAAACAGAAAAAAGTATTCAAGTGGACAGCAAACGCAAGTTACTCTCATTATCTTTGAGTGTGATCTATCACATAATAGCCACAAGATCAACAATTTTCATGGCCCGCAAGAGAGCTTAAAGAGATGACAATGCATTGTTAAGTGGCATCGTTCACCTAATCATAAACTTTTCAGAAGAATTTCAAGCGACAACAACTGAAGAGCTCACAGCTTATCATTGGGGAATGGTGTTGTACTTCTATCATCAGCACATTAGCTTCTCTTTTACTTATCTTCCTTATTCTTTCTGCATATTTTGACTTACAGCCTCCTTTTCCAAGATCAGAGTTCTAATACTATCAAAGAGCTTAACCATCCCAAAAAATACGCCACCCAGAAGAATTTTTCGGTAGCTATGCTACCAAGAGTGAAAAAACTTCTCTATAATACCAGCAAAAATAGCACAAGTTAATGCTAAACACAACCAAAGCTACTACAAAGTTCTCAAAAGCAGGTTTAATAGGTTTATAATCGCTCCCTAACAAATACAGGAACTCCATAAAACTGACAACCTAAAACCGAAACTTCCCTCTATGTTTAACACCTACTGCAAACGCATTGCACGCCAATTGCGAGCTCAGAGACTTCGAACCAAAAATCACACATATGGAAAGCTTGAGAAGCACCAAGACAAAGTACGCGAAATTCATCTTAGAGTTCATAAGAAAAAAAAAATGAACCTAGAACTCCTCCACTGCATCCAGAGCTTGATAAGCACTATGACAAAGTACCTGAAATTCATCTTAGAGTTCACAAAAAAAAAAGAACCTATGACTCCTCCACTTCATACATAGCATGATATTGCAAGGCTTAATCTTGGTGATTACACTCCTTCCCCTTCAAACTCAAGAACGCGACACCCGTGTCCTCCCGACAATTACATACAACCACTCCAGCATTGTGCATTATCATCCACCCTTCCTCGTACTTATTGATTTCTCCCCTTAATGATTTACAAAGAGATGATGCGTTCGTATACACTTGCGAGGAATCTGTACAGAAAAATTCAGTTTGAGTTTGAATGAGTTATGGATGTGGAGAGGAGCTGAAAGTGTCTCGCTGAACCGAGTCTAGTGCAGGAGAATAGGAAGACGTAAACTTGCTTGTATGACGTGGCAACTTGATCTGGGCTGAGAGCTGACGTGGACGACCTTGACTTGTTCAATCTCACATGCCTTAGCTCGCTCCCAAGCTCAACTATAAAAGCCCCTCGCATCAAATAAATGCCCCGACTCCGCCGGACCCGAAGCTCCTCCACCGATTGCCTCCGTCGTCCGCCGTTCAGTTTCAGCGAGTCGGCGGACCAGAGGAAGGTAAGCGAAATGAGCCATCTGTTCCAGTTTCCTGAGCTGGAGCTCCAGCTATGGCTTCGGCTGCAGATGCCGCTTCTGCTCTGGATTCTGCTTTGTCTATGGCTCCGTCCGCTGCTTCACGTAACTCTCTCTCTCTCTCTCTAAAAAATACGTGCTTTGCTTGAAAAGGCGCCTGTGGAATTCCGGGGAGGAAATGTCGGAGTTTCAGTCCATGACAAAATGACGTTATGCTGCGAAATCTGTTCGGTCGAACGAGACGAGATGAGAAAGTTATGACGGAAAAGGAAACCCTAAATAAATACTAGCTTCCTTAGATTAGTGGTTTTATTTCGAGTCCTTTGTCCGTGATGAAGATTGATTAGCTTCTGCATTACCTTTAGTGGGTTCTGATCAGGTTATGTGAGAAGTTGGCGTTAATAAATTGATTGACTAATTTCTTTAGGTGAAAACCTGGAAATGAGTAATCGACTTCCAATCGCAATTTTTGTGTCCGTCATTCATTACCTTTAGAAGTTGATAACTCATTTCCGACTTTTCACCTCAAGAAATTGGTCAATCAATTTATTGACGCCAACTTCTCACATAACCTGATCAGAACCCACTAAGGCTGCGTTTGGTTGTCCAGACATTTTTGCTGGATAGGAAAATGTCGGATATGATTTTAAATATCCCATCCAATGTTTGTTGGCGTTCGGATATAACATGGATTCAAATAAATTATATCCAAATAAATATTTCATTTGAAGGATTAAAATTAATAATAAATCATGAAAATAAAACAATCCCTCTTTCTCATGAAGCAGAGGAGGAGACCGTGAAGCAGAGGGGACTGTCGTCGCTCAACTCTTCTTCCACAAAGAAAACAACACTCCAAAAGTAGGCAGAAAAATTGCCTGGAGGTGAAGCGAACCGAGAATCTCTTTGCGAGAGATAGACAATCATGTGGATCTAAGATAAATAACTGAACTCTGAGAAAAAAACCCAGCTTTGCACTTTGCTGGAGATGTCAATTTACCGGGTTGATCATTTAAGAAACTGGGTTTTTTGCGTGCTCCTTTCTATTGTTCCTTGTTTTTCTCAATTTGGATGTCACTCTCTATGGATGACCTAAAAGATATGCAATGCTAAGGCTTGAGATATACTACCACTTCTAGATCTGGCGACGAACGAGCCCAAACTCGAGCAGACGAAGAGGTGGCTTGGTACTGCGAGCCATCGTGACCAAGATGGTGGCTCAGCCATGGACCCCGGTTCCATACCTCGCCTCATCGGTCATGGACCAATGACGTCACTGGCCAAATCTGGTCGACTATCTTCTTGTGGTCGCTTGAACTGTAGCAACAAAGGGAGAAGCGGAGGAAGAGAAAAAAAACTAGTTTTTCAAAATTTCACATATCCTATTCGAGTTTATCCCACCTCCTATGTGGGATTTTTTATCTGGCCTTTATTCGGATCATATTCGGTCATATCCAGATTTCGCGTCACTCCAAATACCAGATAGGATAAAAGTTATCCTATCCGGAGTTTTATCCGGCTCACCAAACGTAGCCTAAAGGTAATGCAGAAGCTTAACAATCTTCATCATGGACAAAGGACTCAAACTAAAACCACTAATATAAGGAAGCTAGTATTTATTTAGGGTTTTCTTTTCCATCATAACTTTCTCATCTCGTCTCATTCAACCGAACATATTTCGCAATATTAAAAGGGTTAATACCACAAAAAAAAAACCTAAACTAGTACACATATGACAAATTTACTTCAAACTAATTTTTTTATCATGAAAAATCCAAACTGGTACACATGTGACAAATTTACCTTAAACTAATTTTTTGATCACAAAAAATTCAAACTAGTACATTTGTGACAAATTTACCTCAAACTGATATACCTGTGACAAATTTATCCTATGTTAGTTTCCGTTAAATTGGGTTAATATCATGAAAAATCCCAAATTGACACACTAGTGTAAAACCCCAAATTGGTACACTCCGTGAACTATCGTGTATCATCAAACTCTGCAATTCGACGGTAAAATTTGACGGAAATTAACGGAAGGTAAATTTGTCACAGGTTTACCAATTTAGGGTAAGTTTGTCACAAATATACCAATTTAGAGTTTTTCGTAGTAAAAAAATTAGTATGGATAAATTTGTCACAGTTGTACGAGTTTGATTTTTTTGGTTGTTGTTGTATTAATCCTATTTATAAAGCATAACGTCATTTTGTCATCTAGCGCATTAACAATGCATTTATCTAGATCGAAACTCGAACATTCCCTCCCCCGAATTTCATGGGCGCCTTTTCAAGCGAAGCACACATTTTTTTAGAGAGAGAAGGTTACGTGAAGAAGTCGACGGAGCCTGAGACGGAGCAGAAGCTAGAGTAGAAGCCGCATCCGCAGCCGAAGCCATAGCTGGAGCCGAGCAGGGAAGCTCTTGCTCAGTAAACTGGCACAGATCGCTCATTTCGCTTCCCTTCCTCTGGTTCACCCGCTCGCCGGAACTGAAAGATGGACGACAGAGCCGATTGGACGAGGAGCTTCTGGTCCGGCGAAGTTAGGGCACTTGATGCGAGAGGCTTCTGGAGTTGAACTGTGGGAGGGAGCTAAGCAAGTGAGACGAACGGTCTGTTGAACAAGTCAAAGTCGTCTACATAAGCTTCTTTCAGCTCCTCTCCACATCTACAACTCATTCAAATTCATTCAAGCTCAAACTGAACGTTAATTAAGCACAGATCAACTACGGTAACAAGAATTAGACAACGGTGAAACCTAAACATGTGATTATGACCTCGTAATCACGTACAAATGTAGAGGGGGCGTCCCGGGACATCCCTGGACCAGTTAAATTGAGTCAAGACAATAGTCAAAGGCCCACTTTTCAGGCACTACTCAACCTAGACAGCGGGCGCCGGACTTTCTTTTGAGTACGAAAAATGGCTTTAAAACGTCCCGGCGCGGTCCCGATGCGCCTACAGTTCATAAGGGTCCATCGTCCGGAGACATGTCGGGAATGCGAAATGAAATCAAAAGCGTACACAAAACCACCGTCTAGCATGGCTATAGGTACGAGAAGTGAGCGCTGACATGCTCCTAGGACTTGCAAATAGCATTGAAACACTCAAAAAACTCACCCCGACGCATCCCGAACTATGAGGAGCCATGAGAGTCGGTTTGAGGCTTTCCCAAAGAGATGTATGACCCTCACGACGCATGGAAATTTTTTATGAAATATACTAAAACAATGGTAAATCAATATAGATTGATCATAGCACATACTAGATTAATAGACAAACACGGGTGACAAAAAAATGCACTTAAATGTAGTCAAAATTTTTGGGATTGGGAGATCAAGAGTGCCATAACTTTTGTATGGCGTTCACTTAAGGGCCATAACTTTTTTTTGGCTTACTTGAGTGCCACATCGGAATAAAAACGCTCACTTGAGTGCCAATTCCGGAAAATTGTCCTACGTGATTTTTTTTTTTTGAATCTTTAATCCTTTTATTTTTTTTTCAGTGTCGATGAGGGTCTCTCGCCATATCTGGGTGAAGGCTTCTCGCCCACGGCTGGTGAGGCCACGATGGCCTCGCCCAAGGCCTTTGCGGCCTCGTCGGATCTGGGCAAGGTCGCCTCGCCCGCGGCTAGCGAGGCCACAAAAGGCTGGCCTAAGGCCTTTATGGCCTTGTTGGCTGTAGGCGAGGTGGCCCTCGCCTAGTCTTGGCAAAGCCTTTGCGGCCGACGAGGGTCGTTGATGACCCTCGCCGGCACTGAAAAGAAAAAGAAAAAGAAAAAGAAAAAGAAAAAGAAAAAGAAAAAGAAAAATAAAAATAAAAATAATGATTAAAAATAAAAAATTATGAAACATAATATAGTAGTCCTTTTCGGCATCCACGTCAGATTTCCAGTGAGGCAAATCACCAATGGCACTCAAGTGAGCATTTTTAAAATGTTATGGTATTCAAGTAAGCAAAAAAAAAAAAAATTATGACACTGAAGTAAGCGCCGTATAAAAGTTATGACACGTTTGGTGTCCCAATCCCCAAAATTTTCTTATTACACGGCTGGAAGCTCCGAAAGAGCAAGCAACCGAAGGCAAACAAAATACTTTATGGCATGAAAATAAACATATAAGTCCTCCGATGCAACGAGACATCACTAAAGGCTATTCTTAACTCTTGGGGGAATTAAATAAGAACATGAACAACAAAAACAAGATGAGAACACAACAAAGGGAGCTCACGTTCATGGGGACATTTGGCCTCAAACACAACCAGTTTTGACTCCAAGATGAATGATGAGTGGAGGAGCATGGCATGGAACCCTGGTGCCCGAGCCAGGGTCCTTGGCACTTGAACTCGGAACATGGAATTTTTTTCTCATATATGTATTTCATAATGTCCCTATAATAACAACCGAAAGTGACTTCTGTATTATTTGCAAAGTACAATAAAAAATAAAAAATCTAAAAATCTTTAGTAGCAAAGTTTATTTTCCGTTAAGCAATTTGAGGCTTAAGATCTTTTTATTTTTATTCGAATTGAGACAGTATGTTATAGTGCTAAGGGTTTTTTTTTTTTTTGCCTAATACCCAAAAGCCCTCCATTTTTACTTTTTGTCTCATAGAAAACCTTCAACTTTAGGTCCGGCTCCAATTCTACCCTAAACTTTCTTTTGTCCCATAAAAAATCATAAACTTTAAGTCCCGTTCCATTTCTAACCCAAACTTTTTTTTTATCTCATAAAAAACCCTTAACTTTAGGTCCACTACTACTTCTACCATAAACTTTTTTTGTCTCATAAAAAAAATCCTAGCTTTAGGTCTGGTTTTGATTTTATTACTCTAATTTTTTTTTTTTCATAAAAGATCATAAACTTTGCTAGAGTCCCAAATCTGCCTCAATGAACCAAGCTTTAGTGATTTTGTGCTTGGAAATGTTCCATCTCTCGTGGTCGGAGAGCTCGCATGTTGGAGAGCTTGTACTCGGGACACTCAAGTAGCTCGTGCTTGGGAGTATTCAATCTCTCGGTTGTCAACGAGAAATTTTGGATGGAAAGTCAATGGAGACAGATTTGTGACTTAGGTAAAAGTTTATTTTTTTTATGAGATTGTAAAAATTTTAGGATAAAATTCGGATTGGATGGTAAAGTTGGGACAAGACATAAAGTTTGGGGGTCATAGGACAAAAAAATGTTTAGGGTAGGATTGGGACTTGACCTAAAGTTGAGGGTTTTTATGGGACAGAAAAAGTTTAGGATAAAATTGAGACTAAACCTAAAATTGAAGGTTTTTTATGAGACAAAAGATAGAATTAAGACAAAGATAAAGTTGAAGGTTTTTTAGGGTATTAGTTTTTTTTTTTTTTTGTATGTTGTGGGATTTTTTTTCTTATGAAGTCCATGGATACGTAGTGGAGGGAGATTTCTAGAGCTGTTGCTGGGCAGCACTAAACCTATCCCATGGTTTAATTTTATTCCTTCTTTACCTATAGAATAAGCCCTATCCCGAGTTTTGATTATATTCCTCCTTTAGCTGATGTAAAAAACCTATCTTAAATTGGCGAGTAATGATTGTCCTTCCGTTTTAAGTAGTTTGATTTCCTTGCTCGCCAATAAATAATTTTTGTCCGTTTTCCGAACAAAATTCTTTTCTTTACCTCTTTTTCACATCTTGGGGAAAAAAAGATGCCATAGAAATTCAAAAAGATTGTGATGCACCTATTGAAGTGTTCATTAGAATTTCAAGTGTCACTTTTGTTTACTTTAAGCTAAATGGCAATCTTGGCCTCTCCTTAATTATAAAACATGTGTACATTTTTCAATTTTAGTACACTAATTGTCAATAATCTGAAACGAATTTTTCTCACTTAATTCCTCGTCATAACTCCAGCACACACCAATAGAATATCTATTTATGACGTAAATACAAGCTTGCGGAGGCTTAATTAATTCCGCGAACGAGGGACAATCGTTCCGCTCTCAATCATAAATACTTTACCTTTCCCGTTTCACCAATAGATTCTATTATCAAACGGTTCTAGCCGGGCTCTGGTGCGTAAATATATTACCTTTCATGTTTCACCGATAGATTTCATGCTGATTATTAAACCGGTCTTATTAATTACCGTTTCTACGGTATTCGTTAATCTTACCTGAGCAAGAAAGATTTTCAATTTCAACTTCCCGGTCATGAACAACACAAGAAAGATGTGGTCTGAAAATGAAAAATCTTGTTTATTTAAATATTGAACAAGTGTACTCAGATTTCCTTTTAATACCGAAAAAGAGAAACGAAGACTACCGTTGATACAACGTGTGCGGGTGGGTGTTTTGAGAAGCACGAGAGAGAAGTCTGCTGGTTTTCTTCCTCAACATCCTCCTCTTATAAATTCAAACCCGCCTCTAACTCTTATTATTCCAGCAAAACGAAAACTTTAAACCCTACTCTCATTCCATCTCACCATTCACACACACTCACTCCACCGCAGACGTTAAGCAAACACACCCTCGCCAACCTCCATTTCTCTCGTTCCGGAAATCGGGTACGAGTCCTTCTCCTTCTTGCTTTGATCGGAATCTTTCTTGAAGCTCATAGAATTCGATCTCCTGAAAGCCTCAGTAAGCTTCCGGAGATGCGTACCTGTGTTGCCGGGAATTAGATTTTCAACTTTTCTCGTTTCGTGTTCATCGTTCTGTTTGTTTTCCACCTTCTTTGCTTCATACGATGACCAGACCTCGAGAATCTCTAGTTTAGTGGTTTTGGTTGGCAATTCACGAGGCTTTGTTTTGCAACTGCGATCACTCCATGGACTAAAAGCTTTGGATCTTCATTCAAACTGGGTTTCGATTATTATTTCTTCAATCCGTACCATTTTTGCCGCAGTAATTTTTGCAAATCGCGTCGTTTTTATGTTGTTGTAACGCAGTGATTTGGGACGTTCACTCTTCAGTCAAGAATGGCCCACTGTACGCATCAATGTCGTTCAACCACTGTACACACCGCCACTCCTGATGCAGTTGCACACGAATTCAAACGTCCGGCAATTGATCTCAACCATCCACCTCAGGACGAACTGATGGACGATCAGGATCCGAATTCGCCCATCTGCGATTGCAAGACTATTGTCTCTGCTGATCAATCCGGCACTCGTCCATTGCTGTTCATCGATGGCGGGTTGATGGAACTCGGCGAGGGAGACCAGGCCTACCGCCTTATCAAGGAGAGAATAGTCTCGAGGCTAGCTGCGTTTGGGGTGCAAGTTACCTTGGTAGCAATTCACCAGAATTGCTACTCTGGTGTCTCAGCGAAAGGACGGGCCCAAGCGTTTCGAGTTTACTCACAGGCAGTGCAGATGAAAGGCGGCGACAACACTCCCAACATGAAGCACGCATGGTACGCGACCTCGAAGGAAGAGGTATCCAAGATCCTGTGCTATGGATTTGGCTACAGTGGGAAGCCCAAGAACAATGGCTTCTATGGTTGTGGAGTTCATTTTGATCCTTACGATCATCCTCTCGAAAGGTACTGGAATTCCTTTTCTTTTCCCTTTTATTGTGTAAATAATTGAGGAATACTCTTTGGAAAATGGTAAAATCAAGAAGATATGTTGATTTAGCGCGTTAATGTATTTCCCTTTCAAGCTATGATCGATTAAATCTAATACAACGAGTAGATTTCGTGAGCATATTATTCTTGAATCATGTTTGTATGATGTGCATGTGATGATAGAGTCCTTAGTTTCTTTGTCATGCTTTGCCAACGTAATATCCACCCTTATTAAATTGCATAATAATCGAGAGATATTGTTTGGAAAATGGTAATGTGACGAAGATATGTTGATTTAGCTTGTTAGTGTATTTCCTTTTTAAGCTGTGATCAGTTAAATCTATAGAACGAGTATGTTTCACGAGCATGTTGTTTCTTGGCTCATGTTAATATGTTGTGCATTTGATGATATTGGCCTTAGATAGTTTCTTTGTAATGCTTCGGCAGTGTTATATCTGCTCCTATCGATGAAGATGGCCTAAGGCATCTGTTGCTTTGCCGAGTTATACTGGGGAAATCGGAGCTTATCAGTCCTGGCTCGAAACAAGCTCATCCTAGTTCGGAGCAGTACGACTCGGGAGTCGATGACTTATCATCTCCCAGGAGATACATTGTTTGGAGCACCCACATAAACACTCACGTGTTGCCAGAGTACATTGTCAGCTTTAGAGCCACTTGTTGCTCGAGAGGTAATAAAATTTTCCTTCTCATTCCTGCTTTTCCATTGACCATGTTTGTGTGTTTGACTTTGTTTGTTTTATCAACCTTGTTTGATGATTTGTGAGATAAATTTGAACTAGGGTGCTTAACAACTCCAGAGAAGTCACTGAAATTGACTTCCCCTTGGATACCATTTCCGATTATGATTTCGAAACTCTCGAAGATCTTACCTCCATCTCATGTCAGTTTGATCTCTAAGTATCATGAGGACTTCAATGTAAGTGCCACATCAACATTGTCATCGCTTAGTTCTTGGCTTTCAAGCTTTGTTTTCTGCATACCTTTCATTTTGAATTTAACTCAACACATTATCATCATTTCCAGGAGAGGAAGATTCCAAGGCATGAGCTGATACAAAAATTCAGGCAAATAGCAGGGGATAGTTTGCTGAGTGAAATCTTTGAAAATTTCAGAACTGAGGTGTGGATTATGATCCCTTTAATAAACAGTAGTTCGAACGCACATCTATGCTTTTGATGTCAAGTGATAGATAGAGAGAGCTTAAGTTGCATCAGATTATAACTTTGATGATTGGTTTGCGTTGAGTTGATAGAGAAAACTGAAATCATTGCGGAAATAATTGCAGGATAATAATTCTTACTGATTTTTCCTGTGGGTGGGTGGGTTATTGTTCTTTTCTCGCTTTAGATATATGCATTTACATTCGGCGTTAGGGTTATTGCCATTTTTTTCCGCTATGCATTATATGTTCTCCTTCTTTGCACGCAATTTTCTTTTTGGTCAAGCAGATCACTCTCTCTCTCTCTCTCTGTTGTCGGTCATGGATTCAGTATCATTCTATAGAGAACAAATATCAGTTTAGCATTGGTGTACACAACACAAGTGAGTATAATTTATTCCATTCTACAGCAATTTGGGGCGTCAAGCAGCTGATTATGGGACCATGGATGGACTTGAATATGAATGAGATGCGAGGCGTATTAATAAGACCGGTTTTCATTTTGACGAGTTCCTAGCACATAGCAGCGCGACGCAATGGTACACAAGATGTGGAGGAGGAGGCTCGTCCAGAATCATAGATAGGAAAAAGCCTCCTTTGGAATTTTGTATAATCTGCTGATCTTTTAGTATATTTGTGTATGCTTATAATCATCAGCTGTAGTTTTCTGCTGGTTCCTATGTCACATGACTGTTTGTTTCCAATAGTGATGGAGACCTTTGGAATTTGTATGATTGGCTTGCCTTTTGGAATGTTTGCTTACTATTGTCCTCAACTGTAGTTTGCTCTTGGTTCCCATGTCACATGGCTGTTTCCAATGGAGAATGGGAAATTTATCTATGAACTGTGTAATTATGTAGGAGATAATTACATTTCCATCTAATGACATGTCATAATACAACCGCCTTTTTTATTTTTATTTTTAAATTATGCTTTAGCTAGATTGATGAAGCCAGCTTTGGTGTTTTCTTTTTTCCTTTTCTTTTTGAGAAATAATATAATGATAGGATATATTTTTCCCAATCAGTGAGAAAATAGCAATTTCCAGCAGAAAAAGAAGGAATAGTATAAGAAAGAATCAGGTATTTACTAAATAGGAAGCGCCATTCACGGCACAACTTATGGAGGATTCTGATGTTTTTTTTTTTTTTGACAAAACCTAACCGATGACACCGCCAATTGCATTTTTGACTAATTCAATCAAATGAAATTATCTATCTCAAATACCACAATAATAATAAAAAAAGGTTGTGTTGATAAGATGTCATAATCTTAAATCCACTAATACGTTGCTCGGTTATGTAACATTGGAACGTATAGTCGTTGATGCTTTGATAGGTACCATTGGAAACTCGCCTAATTTGGGGCTGTGAATTTAAATTTCACAATGACCAAAGAGATTATATTACTCTTTTTGATAGTTACATACAAGGGTGGGGAGTGGCAACAACACTAGTAACCCCACTGAACATTACCATAAATGCCACCCACTACGAGATATTCAGTTTGAGGCACAGCTAATTCGCACCAGCCGCGATTGGAAGGTTTGAGATTGACAAGCTCGTCACCATAGCCCCACCATAATGCTAGTAGCTAGGAAATGCAGCCACACAAGGTATGCCGTAGCTAATCAATAAGAATGAGCCGTTTGGAGTTTGCTAACGGTGTGAATTGAGCTCGTAGCCTCGTGGAAAAGATTAGATTACTCCACAAGACAAAGTTATATACTTTGCTTTTGGCCGTAAGTAATATTACTTGAGCATTTTTCAACGGAATAATATGCACATATGAAATTAAATGAACTATCAAAATTTAGAGAGTATTCACAAATGAGTGTTACTTAACTTGATTAAAAGAGATTTCTCAAAAATTCATTCTACTAAAAACGGAGTTAACCATGCATTAGATAATAGTATTAATTAAACACAATGGTTCTAAATCATGCCGTGAGCAATCTCTTTATCTAAACCTGCATTTTAGATTTTTGCTTCTTAAACGCTCCAAAAACTCTCGGGGTGCGTTTGTTTCAATAAAAATGAATGATTTTGAAAATATTTTTCTAAACATTATCACTCGTATCACTCACAAAAGTAAATGAACAAAAAATATTTCCATCATTCATAAAAATATTTAGATATAAATTGTTGTCTACGATGAATACATTTTTTTATTAACTAACCATTTTAAGCGATATAAGTGATTATTTTTAGGGAAAATGTTTTTTTAATGATTCATTGTCCGCAAAATAAACGAAGTCTTAGTTGCGTACACGTAAGTTTCCGTATAAAGAATGTGCATTGATCTTGCTTCACTTATGCTCCTCACTTTGCATATAGTCTTGACAGACGAGACCAGAATTACTTTAACCGATATTGTTAGAGGCGATCCCTCTAATTTTTCTCGAAATTCTCACATAATTACATTTGGAAGAAGAGGCTAGGATGGAAAAAAGTTGTTTGAAAAGGATGTGGGTAGTTTTGTCTATTAGTAAAATTGAAACAAAAGAAAATGAAGAAAAAAGGTAAGAAATAATCTTAAATCAAGAGTGAGACCCGCAAGAGATAATATAGTCAATTCAATATAACATGGAGTGTCACGAGCCAACAAGGGGGTGGAAATAGCGCAAACCTATACTAATTGTCGATAATACGAAAGGATATTTTCTTGCTTAGTTCCTCATCATAACTCTCGCACCCACCAATAGAGTGTTTCTTGATGATGTAATATACTCTGTGAACGAGCGACAATTGTTGCGTTCTCAATCATAAATATTTTACCTTTCAGCTATTTCACCAATAGATTCTATCGTTAAAACGGCCATGTTACCTTTCACGTTTCACCGATTGATTCTCTACCGACTATTAAACGGTTTTGGGACTTCCCTCTTCGGTCAAGAATGGTGCACTGTACGCATCATTGTCGTTCACCCACTGTACACACCACCATTACTGATGCAGTCGCACGCGAATTCAACCGTCCGGTAATTGACGTTAACAGTCCAGCTCCGGACGATCCGATGGACGATAGGGATCCGAATTCGTCCGTCTCCGATTGCAAGTGTGTTGTCTCTCCCGATCAATCTGGCACACCTCCGTTGCTGTTCAACGGGGTTGATGGAACTCAGCAAGGGAGACAAGGTCCACCGCCTAATCAAGGAGGACTTTGTCCCGAGGCTAGCTATGCTTGGGGCGAAAGTTCCCTTGGTGGCAATCTACGGAAATTGCTGCTGTGATGTCTCGGCAAATGCACGGTACCAAGCGTTTCAAGTTTACTCACAGGCAGTGCAGAAGAAAGGCGGCGACGTGAAGTGCGCTTCGTACGGGGCCTCAAAGGAAGAGGTATCCAAGATCTTGTCCTATGGCTTTGGCTACAGTGGGAAGCCTGAGAACAATGGCTTGTATGGTTGAGAAGTGTGTTTTGCTCCTTCTGGTCAGCCTCTTGAATTGTACTGGAATTCCTTTCTTTCCCTTGATTGCGTAATTAATTGATATATACTGTTTGGAAAATGGTACAATCACGAATATATGTTAATTTAGTGCGTTAGTATATTTCCCTTTCAAGCTACGATCAATTAAATATAATATTATGAGTATACTTGGCGAGCATATTGTTTCTTGACTCATGTTAGTATGCTGTGCATGTGATGATATAGGACTTATTTTCTTTGTAATGCTTTGGCAACTTAAATCTGCCCCTATTAATTGAATAAATAATTGAGAGAGAGATAATGTTTTGAAAGTGGTATATGATTGCGAATATATGTTGATTTAGCGTGTTAGTACATTTCCCTTCCAAGCTATGATTGGTTAAATCTATAGAACGAGGTTGTTTCACGAGCATCTTGTTTCTTGACTCATGTTAGTATGTTGTGCATGTGATGATACTGGCCTTATATAGTTTCTCGATAATGCTTTGGCAGTGTAAAATTTGCTCCCATCGATGAAGATGGCCTAAGGCATCTATTGCTTTGCCGGGTCATATTGGGGAAATCGGAGCTTGTCAGTCCTGGCTTGAAATAGTCTCATCTCAGTTCGGAAGAATACGACTCGAGTGTCGACGACTTATCATTTCCGAGGAGATACATAATTTGGAGCACTCACATGAACACTCGTGTGTTGCTGGTGTACATTGTCAGCTTTAGAGACCCTTGTTGCTTGAGAGGTAATAAAAATTTCTTTCTCAATCCTACTTCTGCTTGGACCATGTTTGTGTGTTTGACTTGGTCTGTTTTATCAACCATGTCTGATGATTTGTGAGATAAATATGAAATAGGATTCTCGACAACTCCAGAGAAGCCACAGAAATCGACTACCCCCTGGACACCATTTTCGATATTGATTTGGGAACTCTCGAGGCTCTTACCTCCATATCTTGTCAGTTTGATTTTCAAGTGTCATAAGGACCACAAAACAAGTGCCACATCAACATTGCCATCACTTAGTTCTTGCCGCTTAAATTTAATCATCTGATTACCTCTAATTTTGAAATTAGCTTAACACATTATCATCATTTTCCAGGAGAGGAAGATTCCAAGGCATGAGCTGATACAAAAATTGAGGCAAACAACAGGGGATACGTTGCTGATTGGATTCATCGAAAGTCTCAGAACTAAGGTGTGGCTATGACTTCTTTGATAAACAGTAGTTCGAAGTATCATAAATACCACAAAGCAAGTGCCACATCGACATTGTCATCACTTAGTTCTTGACTTTTAAGCTTTATCTTCTGCTTGCCATTAATTTTGAAATTAGCTTAACAAATTATCATCATTTTCCAGGAGACAAGATTCCAAGGCATGAAGTGATGCGAAAATTCAGGCAAATAGCAGGGGATAGGTTGCTGATTGGACTCACTGAAATTCTCAGAACTAAGGTGTGGTTTATGATTCCTTTGATAAACAGTAGTTCAAGTGCCCATCTATGCCTCTGATGTCATGGATAGAAACAACTTAGGTTGCATCAGAATAATAGCTTTAATGATTGTTTTTGTTGCGTTAAGTTGATAGTGAAAACTGATATTGACCCGAGGAACTGCAGGATAATTATTCTTACTGATTTTTCCAGTGGGTGGTTAGGTTCATTATTCTTTGCTTGCTTCAGATATATGCATGTACATTTAGCATTCGGGTTATTGCCATTATAATTTGCTACGTATTAGATGTTATCGTTCTTTGCATGCAAGTTTCTTTTTGATTAAGCAAATCTGTGTGTGTGTGTGTGTTGGTTGTCGGTCATTGATTTAGTATAATTCTATAGAGAACAAAACATCTGTTTAGCATAGGATACTACACACAACAGAAGTGAGTATAATTTATTCCGTTTTACTGCAATATGGGGCGTGAAGCGGCTGATTATCGGGCTATGGATGGACGTGAATATGAATGGGATGTGAGGCATGTTAATAAGATCGTTTTTCATTTTGATGAGCTCCTAGCACACAGAAACATGAGCAAATGGTACACAAGATGTGGACGAGGGGGTCCATTCAGAATCACAGATAGGATAAAGACATGTTATCATCTGTGCAATTACGCAGGAGATAATTACATTTCCATCTAATGACATGTCACTACACAACCAGATCCTGAAATTTCTGCGGCAAGCCTTGATAAAAAAAAATGGTGGAATAGTACTTTAGCTAGGAATGTTTAGGAGAAGCTTTATCACGACCCACCTCTTTTATTTTTAATTATGCATCTTTATTCGGTGTGGTCCATGATTTGTCCATTCAAGTTTCCTTTATGGGAGAGTTGCTTAGAGGTACCATGTGAGCGTGTTTATAAAAGGTGGTTGGCCTTATGAAAATGGTGGTGCTTGCTTTGCCTTCAAAGATGCAAAGCTGCAACTAGAAGTTTTCCTCCTTTGTTAGGGAGCTTAAACTGCTTATTGGAGGATAGATTCATGCCAAAACTTAGCCTAATTTCAATCGATTGAATTGAAAAAAGCAAGGTCAGAGAAGAGTATGGTAGTTGGAAACGGTTTCTATTGGACTTGGACTTGGCTCCAGCAGCCATAATGTAATTGAGTAACAGTCGTAGAGGTCGAAGGTTTGAAACTGGAATGGTTACATTCAGTGGAATATTCACCTGTATCTAATTCCTTTCTTGCTCACCAATATATTTCCCGGAATAGGAACTCTGGACCGCGAAAGGCGATTTACACAACCCCATCGTCGACTTCGGTTAGGACTGTTTTTCTCGCATGTGGGGTTTGCTTTTTATCCACTGATGGTTTGCTTTCTTATGGTTAGGCTAGAGACAGTTTTCTCTATTTCTGAATAGAAATAGCAATGTTACATGGGGCAATTTGCGGTCATCTTAGTGTGTAAAGTACATTAGTGTTAGAGCCTGGCTTTCTCTCTAAATGGTCCAGGGAAACCTGCAATTTTGTTATAAAAAGTTCTAGTAGGGTTTATGAGGCTCTAAGTGCAATATTTAGCGATCCTTGATGCGGCGATACCAACTCGGTAAGCTTAGGTCAGGTTTTGGGTTGCCGGAAAATTTTTCTTTATAATGCCTTTTAGGCATGAGCACGGGTACCGGGGTCTAGAGCCTGAGCTCGAGGGATTTGGGCCCAGCCGGGTACCCGGGCACAATAGTTGGGGATCTAGGCAAGGGCAATGGGGACTTATGCGCAAACTCAAGGGACCCAGGCCTAGCTTTTGAGTTACCAAGCCTAGCTACCAAGGAACCAAGACCGGCCGAGATGGACTAGGGCTCGAGCACCAGTGACTTGTGCGCGTCGAGCCGGCCCTGACCTCAAGAGACTCAAGCCCAACTTCTATGGACCTGAGCTCGGCCTCTAGGACTTGAGCCCAACCACTAAGGACCCAGGCACAGGTGTTGGGTTTCCCATGCTCCAGCTCCGAGGTCTCTGTCCAAACATCCATGTCTAGTCGTAATTTGGAAAAATTGATTTCTGAATTTTAAAAGAGGAAATCATTTTCCTAAATTTCAGGTTAGGTTTTTCTTTAACTATGAAAAGATTTACTGTTGACCCATTTTGTTAAGTGATCCAAATGCTGGAATATGTTTTTCAATTGATAATTTTTTGCGAAACAAATAGAGCTTTAAAAGGAAAATAGTTGCTGGGACTGGATTGCATTCTCTCTTTGGCTTTCTTTTCTTGTTTGGGAAAGCTGTGCTTCTTTCCTTACCGGAAAAAAAGATTAATCCCAATCCACTCTTGCAGTTTCAGAATGAACACTAAACAAGAATGACGGATTGATGAAGCCAGCTTTGGTGTTTTCTTTTTATTTCCTTTTCTTTGTTGAGAAATAATATAATGATAGGATATACTTTTCCCAATCAATGCAAAAATAGGGATTTCCAGCAGAAAAAGAAAGAATAATATAAGAAAGAATCAGGTATTTACTAATTAGGAAGCACCATTCATTTAATTAGCTGCTGTTCTTGTTTTGTTTTTGGCAAAACCTAACCAATGACACCGCCAATTCCATCTTTGACTAATTCAATCAAATTAAATTATCTATCTCAAATACCACAATAATAATAAAAAGAAGGTTGTGTTGATAAGATGTCACAAATCTTAAATCCACTAATTCGTTGCTTGGTTGAGTAACATCGGAACGGATAGTCGTTGATGCATTGATATGTACCTTTGGAAACTCGCCTGATTTGGGGCTGTGAATTTCAATTTGGGTTAATACCAAGAAAAACCTCAAACTTGTACATCTGCGATAAATTTACCCCAAACTAATTTTTTTATCACGAAAAACTCCAAATTGATATATCTATGACAAATTTACCCCAAATGGGTACGCCTGTGACAAATTTACTTTCGTAAGTTTTCGTCAAATTTTACCGTCAAATTGTTGAGTTTGATGATATGTGACAGTTGACGGGATATACTAATTTGGGGTTTTACCCTCCATTTGTCTCAGGTGTGCCAGTTGGAAAATTTTCATGGTATTAACCTAATTTAATGGAAACTAACGGATGGTAAATTTGTCATAAGTGTATCAGTTTGGGATAAATTTATCATAGATGTACCAATTTAGGGTTTTTCGAGGTAAAAAAAAATGGTTTGAGGTAAATTTGTTATAGGCATACCAATTTGGGGTTTTTCGTGGTATTAACCCTTTCAATTTCACTATAACCAAAGATATTATATCACTCTTTTTTATAGCTATAAGGGTGGGGAGTGGCAACAACGCTACTAACCCCCAACGAACATTATCATAAGTAGGGGTGTCAGAATTGAATCGAAGAACCGAACTGAACTGAAAACTGAATCGAACCGAACCGAAAAATTGGTACATTTCGCTTTGGTTCGGTTTTCAGTTCAGTTAGTGAAAAATAACCATTTTTTTTCCGGTTCGGTTCGGTTAATTGAATTGAACTGAAAAAATAAATTCAACCATTCTTTTCCATTCTCTCTCAACATGGTTTCAGAGCTTGGTCAAAACCCCAGAGTAGCTACTCACTGCTGTCGACCTCTTGCCGTCAACCACCAGCCCCCGAATCTCATCGAAAACTCTAGATCCGGTGTCTCCCAGCTCACAGGGGCTTCAAACCTTAAGTTGCGATTTGGTAGGACTTGGGAGGGTCCGAGCTAGTTAGTTAATTTAATTAACTTGATAATCCATTAATCTAGGTTTCGACGAAATTTAGGTCGCGACAGAGTGCAACTTCATCCTTCACCATGATTGCTTTCACCTTCCACAAACTATAAAAAGCATGCATCACATCGATCTTTAACCCTCTATAAGTCCTCCGTGGAAGATGATTTACGCGAATACTAATGCCACATTTTGTGAATGAAAAAGGAACCTGGACTTGGGGGTTTACTATGTGGAGGATGCCAATTAGTTGCTCATGTCAAATAAGCTAGGACTGCCTAAAGGAGCTGAACCAGTTTAACAAACCTTCCAGGCTTCATAATTCCACTGACATCCTTAATTATATGCTTATTTTGGCCTTACTTAACTTCGAACCTGGCATTGCAGGAATACCCGGGATAAAAGTTCCAATTTAATTGAATTAGTGAATAATTAGAAAGCAGCAACCCTTTGTGGTAAATTTGACATAATGTCAAAAACATCTGTTGGGATTTCTCTACAGCACATAGAATGGTTAGGAGTAGCTCAGTCTTATTTTAGAATAAAGCATATTACATGATGAGTATTACAGCGGCGGAAGGATGAAAGAATTGGTGTGGGAACAAACAAACAGTGTTGGCAAATGAGAACATAGTTTGAAAAAACGTGTGAGAAATGATCAACACCACTTCCTCAACCTCTTCAAGAAGGACAAGTACTTTCTTAGCCTGATTTGTTGGGAACATATAAGAAAGTACACGCATTTGTAACCCAAAGGAAAACTACATGTAAGACGACAGAGTTAAGAACTTGCAAACATATTTGCTGAGGGTATACACATAAATGTGGGAAAGCAGTACCCATAAATGGATTCAATCTTCAATACGTAGCTGCTTGTTCTTTAATGGAGAATAGCGATAAATCAAGTGGATTCAACATGATATCCTGCAATCTACTCCACATGAAAGGTACTTACAGGGAGCATGCTTTTTAGAGAATTCCAGAGAGTGGGCAGGGGCTTTCCTTCAACTATCTCAGTCTGCTTCAATGCATAAATTCAGATATCTGACTTCTATGGTGCGCAATTTGACACAAACCCTGTGGATAAGAGTTCAACAGTAATTTTTTTTAATTTTTTTATTTTTGTGTTGATGAACTTTGGGGTCTGATGCTATTTATGTCTGCACATATCTTTTATGCTCGCACAGGTTTGTCATGTTTCTAGGTAACTCTATAGCCATTAGACTTTCTGAATATATATGCAACTCCCATTATCAAGAGGAGAAGAATAAGCTTACTTTTCTGTTCTGTCTCTAATCTTGCGCAACAAATTAAGGTTGTCATTCTCGATATGCCTGATGAGCTTCTCTACAAAAAAATGACGTTCCAATGCACCAAGCTTGGCAATGTCAACCACCTTCTTTCCTTTATCATCAACCGCCCTTCCATCGATCTCACTATCGAACAGTGACGACCTCAACCGCTCAAAAGTTGGTAACCTCTCGATGGCAGCCCATTGGAGATCATATTCATCGTTGGTATCATCTTTTGTTGCGCTCACAGCCGAAGTGCTTCGAAAACTCGAAGCATGAAGCCAAAATAATGATCTGAGGCTCCTTCCTAGCTCTGATAATTCAGTTCTAATCGACTCTATTCCATCTGATTCCTTTCCAATTAGCTCAGCCATATGTGAAAGTGTAGGCACGAATGTCAAATCTGAAGAAAAACTGGAATGCTATATATGCTTATGCTTATATATAGACCAACGGTACTGGTATCAAATGAAGATGAAGTAATCAAATACATCATTCATACGCTTGCTGCATAAGGAACGTGGAACTGTTAAATTAATTCATCTTTTGTGGGCAGTAGGGGAAGTAAGAGAGTCATGTCAGTTAATCAAGTTTTAATTAGCCCGCAAACATCTAATTTTGTACATAGTATTTTGCCTTCTCAAGTAACCAAAATTAGGGAGTTGACTTCCATATTCTAGCAACTTGCATTCTCTCTCTTCCGTATCAAAGCATGAGACCACTAAGTAGTTTAGGCTGGTATATGATTCATGCTTCTCTGTCTTACTTGTTGGTTTACTATTGTGGAGAATGCCAGTTAGTTTCTCACGTCAAATGTGCTGTATCTCCTGTAAGCCACCGTCATATAGCTACTTTCTTTTCTGAGGCAACCTCGGTTGAGCTTTAAACATTAGGTTCGGTCAAATGAGTTATAAAGAGATAAATTGAAAGTTATAACCTACTGCAAAGAAGTTCATATCTATAGAGAGAGAGAGAGAGAGAGAGAGAGAGAGAGAGAGAGAGAGAGAGAGATCAGGTTCTTCATATGAACAAAAATTCAGATTCTGGGGGAATGCGAGTTTTAAGAAAATGAATCTTTTCAGTGCACCAATGATCATAACCAATGTAGCAAACATAGTAGATGTCATCTTCAACACGAAGGTCGAAAGTGTAAGCACATGAGGCTATCTATGAAGTTATTTTCATACTTTAGAAAATTGTGGAAAATTATTTACAAATTTAGCCATCTTTTCGTCTCAGGTGAAACTGGAGCTGACGGAGAGGATCCTCCTTTTCCAAAACTACATGAAGAAACTGAACATTTAAGGGAAGAAGTAGACTCAAAGTACGCAGATTAAAGGCACAGGAGGAAAAACTGGAGGCAGTGGAGAGACAACTTCCAACATCCTTAAAGAAGCCGAGGAGGTAACAAACAAGTCGCAGAGATTCCATTTTTGCTCATGAAATTTGTAGTGATGCTGGAAGTAGAAAACATGTGCCTCTATAACGAAGTGTAGTGCAGCAGCTACCAAAAAAAAAACAGAACAGAGAGAAATGGAAATGTTAAGAGGCTAGTGCATTTGCAGCAAAATTAGCTTTCAGTCAATTCTTTATGACGTATGTAATTTACAGACCACGAACACTTCAAATTGCTCCACAAGTATAGCAGAATGAGAGCACTGAGAGATTGACACAATTGCCTGACAGGCGGTGCTTACTCTAATTAAACATCTAATGGTGAAGGGTCTTCTGTTTTCTGGAGATCACAACGACACACCTTTTTTTATTTTTCTTTGTATGTTCATTATTGTCCCTTCACAGATTCTACTGCTTCAAACCTGGTAACTCGTGTGCCAATATCTGTGGATGTGGTGTTGCAAGAGAGTGCCAAGAGTGTTGTTTCACATCTCATTTTTTGGCCTTTTCCACTTGGATGTCTGTCTTAATTGCATCGGAAACAGCCAGTTTCTGCATATCATTGTGCTCTAAGCTTTATCCTCAGAGTTCACCGCCTTTTCTTTACTTGAGATTTTCTTGTCATGCTTGAACACATAGTTGCTTTAGTAGTTTCGATTTTGTCTGTGCATTGTTATTATAACAGTTAGAGACCTAAAATGGGTTGAAGCCAAGGTGCACTCCCATTCCCTTCATCATCACAAATTGGTGAGGAGAGAGAGTTCAAGGAACTTGGAGAACTTTCACATGAGATTATCCTCCATACTGACTAGCACTAAATCCTCCTCTTAACTTATACATATTGGCCATACTGAAACAATACACTTCTAAGTCCAGAATACTTTGAATGCGGCCACTCCATTCTCACAAAACTCTGTTTACTTTGTTAGGCTAGTTTTGAGGATTGTACAACTAAATTTTACACTGTGATACTAACAGAGAATAATGATGTCACCTTCTCTGGAAGTTCAAGTGCCCTATACAGTATGAGAAAAGGATTGCTAGAACAAAAGGAAAGGCGATGAGGATGATGGCCACAACATACAATTGATCATGGTGAAATCCGAAATAATCCTTCAAGAAGGCTGCCACGTTTGTGGCTTCTCCAAATGCCTCTATTTGCCTTTCAATATCTCCATACTGCGAAGTTAGCATACCGTTAAGTGCCCATGATGTTGGACACGCATAGTACAACCAGATCCACCATTTTGGAATTCTCTGCAACAGTGTTAATAAAGCACTATTAATTCCCAAGCACTAAGTTTTGAAATGTAGGGAATAGTTTTAATTAGTAGTTGCTATGCATGCTTAAGATATCTATATCTTGTAAGATTCATGAACTTCATAATTTGTTACTTTGCATATACAAAGAAAAGAACAAGGACAAAATTTTTGTGGAAAGAGTTAAGAACATAAAAAAATTTAGATCAAACTATGGTAAATGACATGGATAGCTTACCGGTTTTGGGATCAAAAACCCAGCAAAAAGATTAAAATTTGCGTAGAAGGCAGATTGTAGAATTGCAGCCACCATGAAATTTGGTGTCAGGGCCACGAGCAGCATTCCGAGGTAATTGAATGACAGCAATGAGCAGAACATGACATAGAAGTACCAGAAAATCTTGTCTGCTGACCCGAAATAGCCAATCATCGGATAGGTGATGATCACAAACGAAATTGCTTGAGCTAGTATATATGGTATCTCAACAACAATCTGTGAAATCAGCATAGCACTATAATCTGATTAAATTGTTTTACTTGTTCTTATGTGTCTTAAAACATGTTAAGAATTTGGAATATTCAATTGAACTATATTTGTGCATCTGTTAAGAAGGTTGAATCCCAACTAACTACTACATTAACCAGTTCAATCAGCATCCAAGAGTTCTATACCTGTGCTAGTGAAAAAGCCCATGAAGAGTACATCCCTGCAAATCTCTCACGATACATGACGGTCCGTTCCATAGCAATATACTGTAGTACTGATGAGCAGTTGTTTATGCCCAAGAAGATCACGGCTATATACATCGAACCAAATACGCTGAATAAGCTCTGCTGGTTATCTCTAGCAATAAGAGGGTATGGAGTCAGTAGGTATGCCAGTCTCTTAATCATAACAGATCATACAAAGATATACGTTCTTACATTGCACCAATTTGACAAGTTTTAGGACTTGATTGCTCTTTTAGAAGTTTTAGGACATAATTGCATTTTCGTGACAAGTTTTAGGGCTTCTAGCGCACATATCCTTTTTTTAAAGCTTTTTTTATTTTTTTAATCTAATTAAGTTTGTATTTTTTATTTTTTAATATCTTTTTTTTTACTTTTAGCTGTTTTAATGCTGAATAGACCTCTGGCAAGCCACGTTGGCTTCACATATTAATAAAAAAATGCCATGTCGAATTTCCGACCAAGCAAATTGGAGTTGACACTTAAGTGATCGTTTTAAAAAAAATTTGGCACTTAAGTGATCCTTTTGAAACTTTTAGCACTAAAGTAAGCTCCATACACAACTTTTGATAGTTTTGTCCTTCTCCCAAATATGTGCTAGCTAATTGTGCCAACCATTGCAATTTTTTATAATTGAAAAATCCAACCAAACATTTGACACCCTAGAAGGTATGCACTTTGTTTTTAGTTCTTCTTCCTTGTTGAAGATTAGATGCTAACAAGATCAGAGAAGTGTTAGTTCAGTTAGCTAGATGGAGACCTTAGATCATCTCATTAATCTTTTGCTCCAAAACCCCAGCAGACTCAAGTCTCAAATTAACCGAGAGGCTAGTTACTCACAGTTTCTGCCCTTGTTTCCAGAACAGTACCCCAAAGAAAAAAGATGCAGCAATTGTGTGGAGGATACGCATCAAGTTGTAAGGAGGACTTCTCCAATAGGACAAGCACTGCTTCCAGAGACATGACTTGAATTGTCCCCACCTGTTCTGTGAGAATCGGGAGGAGAAGTGCAAGTCACTAGTACCAGGAGGTGGAGTGCTCAACTGGTTTACAAGCTCTTTGTTGGTCCTGGAAGCAAAAACAACACGAGGTCAATCAAAATGGATTTTGTTAATTGATCGATCAAACTGCACATCTGTTAACTGAGGATATCAGAGCAGGAACACCAGTTAAGTCCGAAGACAACCAGAAACACTTGAAAGTAAGGTCAAGATACAGCAGTTAAAGCTGTGGGTTATCATATGTATGGCATATCAGCTCCCTCAATCTAAAATCTTAGAAACTGTTGCTGTATCTTAATTATGATAGAGAATAGCAGGATATCTTCGAAGTGTCCTAATATAATGGACCATCTCATGCACACTGTTATTGAGCACTCAATAGTAGCAGAGGATGAACTTACTCATATATTGTCGAGTCTCTATATATTAGAGCAAAATCAATGCCAAGTTCAGCTTCAGCTGAGGTAGAAGTCACCTCTAGCATCCATGTAGCCGGATTGTAGTTCCTCTCAATCTTTGGCACCCCTGGAATACTCTGTCCAACAGAAGTTAGTTATTGGAGGTATTAATTATTAGCAGTTATCTTTTAAAGAAAAATGTAGTAAAATTACAAGAAATGGAAGCAAATTTCATATCTTTGTGTTCGGGCATCAAACTGACCTCAAAGTATTCTATAATTTTGCTCGAGTTATGTCCCAAGGGTCCTGAGTAAATCAGCCGTCCACCATTTTTTAATAAAACCAACTGCTCAGAGAGAGAGAGAGAGAGAGAGAGAGAGAGAGAGATTAGGTCTCCCATATCTAACCCAAAGTACTAAAATATTTTGCACAAGAAATTACCTGCTAAAATGTGGCCTTTTTTATATTTTATTCAATCGAAATGAAATAAAAATATGATTCTGCTCATAGTGATTCAACAGCTACCATTATTTAATGAAATTAAAAAAAAGATTCTGCTCTAGTGATTCAATGCTGTCATCTTCACTTGTGATCCTTAGGTAAGTTATTCATCTAACCGTTTTAGCATGCTGGAAGAAAGCCAATTGATGGACATAATGTGTGTGTGTGTGTGTGTGTGTGTATAGATCAACACACTTTACCTCATCAAAAGCCTCAAATATGTCAATGCTGGGTTGGTGGATGGTGCAAACTATTGTTCTTCCTGTATCCACTATATTCTTCACTGCTCGCATGACAATCGCAGCAGCTCTAGCATCAAGTCCTGTTGTAGGCTCATCCATAAAGATTATGGAAGGATTTGCAACAAGCTCTACAGCGATTGTGAGTCGTTTTCGTTGCTCTGTGGATAGACCACTAACACCAGGTTTGCCAACTAAAGAATCTTTTATTCCATCAAGCTCGATCGTCTCCAGGACTTCATTGACAAATTCCTACACAGGCAATTCATGATTGTTCCGATAGTAGCTGAACAAAGCAAATTATCAGAAGCCGGGACTGTAATCTTACCGTTTTACGTTTTGAGTCAATCTGAGGATCTAAACGAAGCCAAGCGGAAAAGATAACAGACTCTTCCACAGTGATTTGTGGGGAATGTATGTCCGTTTGCTCACAGTAACCAGAGATTCTTGCAAATGTTTCTTGAACCTTGGGATAACCACCAACTTTTATTTCTCCTTCAATATAGCCAGTAGTTTTTCTCCCACAAAGGACATCCATAAGAGTAGTTTTCCCAGCTCCGCTCACACCCATCAATGCGGTAAGAATACCAGGTCTGAATACGCCTGTGATATCAGAGAGAAGTTGCAGTCTTTTCTGTGCAAATCCTCGTTCTCTCATTGCCTGAGAAACCCGAAAAGGGAGAATGTAGTGAGAAGAGACATCATTTATTGGATTTGGAAGGTTCAATTTTGCAACTTCAGCAGGAAAGAGCAGTTCCAACGGTTACCACAGGCGTGTCTATGTAGTATTGCACATTGTTAAACACAAGCGTCAATGGTGTGAAAGGTAAAACCATCCTGCCTGTTTAAAATAAAGAAGCCAGTTTAATAATTTTAAAGGAACAACAAAAATAATAATTGTGTGACTATAATTGGGCAAGGAAGAACTTCGGGCTTGACCATTTTTTGTTTGCATAGGTTCAGCAGAAACTTTCTTTGGCTCTTCATGCTTTATGCTGTCATGAGAATCTTCAGTTTCACGTCTATGCAAGTACTTCTCACGTGAAATGATAGCACGTGATGATCCCGGAGCTGTAAGTTTTAAAGTGATTCATGAAGATCCTTGGCACTACTTCCCCAAAAGTGAAGTCCAGATACAGAAATGACAAACTTACGCTTCAAGAAACTTAAGGCCAAAGTGAAACCGATGTTGAACAGTAAGGTAAATCCCAATAAGGCACCAATTGATACCCAAAAGAAATACCCATCAAAGTTTAGTCCTCGGCTTTCAAGGGTTGCACTCCCTACTGTAGTGTTTGATGACAATATCTGTGAATATACATTTAAAGTAAGAACTAGTCCAATTGCATAAAAAGATGAAGAGGAAGTTAAAGTTAAATCAATGAGTTATGTAAGAAAAAACAAGTTCAAATGCATTGAGAAATGCAGAGGAAGTTAGTTCTGCACATGGATTACAAAATTGTACCCACTTTTGAGGATATTTTGTTTCCTAAAAGAATATGAGTTCCCAAATACTTATCAAGTGGATACTATCATTAATCCAGTAATTATGTTGTATCAAAGTCAAGTAACTGGATGAGATAACATCAATGAGACACTCTGATTTTAGGCAAGAAGTTAGCACAGAGAAATTACGAGAATGAGATCATAGGATGTAAAGATTGTCAACATCTATTTGTTGACTGAGGCCCTCAGATTTATAAACAGCTGGACTCGTGTCTTGTCCTCATGCTCAGCGCACCACAAACAAAAGAACATTTAGTAGCCAAGCTGGTTTAGCTAACCAAGAGCGCTAGCATGTCAAAATACTTTTCTAGATAAAAGTGGTTAAGTGATTCTGCAACTAAAGTGACTTCTTGTATTTGGAGCTGCGGGAGCCAAATACTTGTTCTCACTTCTACAAGGCCCTCACCTTTTGCCACCGTGGAGCATGAAATTCATTAACAGAAAGTCCAATTTCTCCATATGTAATTGGAGAGACCCAGAAACCCCACTTCAACCAAGCAGGCATAGAGGCTGCAGCGACAAAGCGAAATATTAAGCCACACTTATTCATCCAAGATCAAACCAAATAGAAACTTTAACCTCCTTACGTTTTGGGATGACGAAACCCCCAAATAGCATCAAAAACAGTAATGCAACACTACCAGCTGTGGTGGAAGCAATCACAGTTTGACAGATCGAGGCGAGAAAACGGAACAAGGATATTGAGGACAAGTGCACAGAGAAAAGAAGTAATAATTGGCGGAAAAACCTGCATAAATAAGCAGAAAATAATAGAAGTATTGACTTATTAGTAAAATGGTAGTTAAACTTACAGATGATATTGAAATGTAAAAGAAGATTATGGAGGTGAGGTAATGAAAGGTCCTAAAATGAAGAACTCTCATGTTAAAACTTACCTGCCTACCTCAGGACTGTATCCAATCACATAATATGTAAGAGATGTCCAAACCACAGATTCCAGCAGTGAAAGAGGAAGTTTCAGTAGAGATGCTGGAATTGCGTAAGCCCAAGCAGGGTAAAAGTACAGCTCCTTTTGTTTATAGAAGGCTTCTAGCCTCGAAACGGTCATTGCCAATTCCGGAAATCCATCAACGAGGAGTATGACTAGCGCATAAAACAGAGAGCCCATATAGTAGTTGGCATGAAAAACATCTATTCCCATCCGAGTCCGCAAGAATACAGTCATCGTGATAAATGCAACGAAAATAAGCTGTATGATGAAATGGCAATAATCAACTTCCAAGGTCCTTTATAGATATGGAATCAGGGAGATCGATTAGAAACTAGATTATAATAGGCACGGACGTTGAAAGCAATATACATCATAAAAGCTTCTAGAGATGTCTGAGAGTTTAGTCTGACCTGTACCGATTTGAAAACATAGATAAAAGAATTTCTCCTCATGAGAAGAAGTTCCCTCGCCATGCATGCTCTCAGAAGTTCCCATCTGGACAGAGAGTAGACGTTAAAAGAAAGAGCATTTTTGTGAATTTTGGACCTATCAAATGTGTCTGAAAGCTCCTGATCTAGCTTCATCCCACAATAAGATTCCTTGAACTTTTTACAGAACATATCGACCGATATATAACTGTGTGGTAGCTCAAGATGCTGCCAATATTGTGCTTGGTCTTTTCTAGATATAACCTGCATATCAATAGGCAACGTAATAAATGGTCAATAAAGGTAGCTAATTTTCAGTGCACAATCTGCTTGATGTTTACTACCTCTTGGAGGAAATCAGCGACCCCTTTTCTTTCAGGACACCTGAATCCACAACCCTCAAAAAACTTCAGAGCTTGATCACGAGGGCCTTGATACAGAATTTTCCCTTCAGCCATCAGAATAAGGTCATCAAAAAGATCAAATGTTTCTGGTGCAGGCTGAAGAAGGGAAACCAGTATAGTGGCATCTGTCAAATGTGCTACTTGCTGAAGACAAGAAACAATCTGAAAGGCCGTTGAACTGTCCAAGCCGTTCGTTATTTCATCCATGAATAGAGCTTTATTTGGGCCAACAATCATCTCCGCTGTACAATTTTTACCAGAAAGTTGACTAGTCAGATGAGATTTTGGAATTTCAAGTAGCCAAGCTTGGAAATGATAGGCAAACATTGTTTCACTTCAATCATATAGAAGTATAGTCTCAATGAGAATTGCTGCATTTTGTCTTTCTACTACCTGTAGTCAGTCTCTTCTTTTGACCACCTGATATTCCTCTTCTCATGGGATCTCCAACCAATGTGTCTGCACAGATATCCAGCCCTAGAATCTGCGAAGAAGTTGAAGAAATTAAAAATGGAAGTTTCTGCTTAACCATTTGATGTCCAGCACACTAATTAACTGTCAACTCAGTCAAAAGAGCTTACTTTTAAAATGTAGTCTGTCTGAATGGTTCTTTTAAGTCCTTTGAGAGCAATTGCCTGGTAAACAAGACATGATTATTGTCGACAAAAATTCTAGAAGTGGCAAATAATTGAAAGAAACTAGGCAGTTCAACGGATGTATAAACATCAAGCCAATAAGTCATAAAAGAAATGGAATACTAGTGAAGCATATTTCCTTTTATCATGACAAGATCACGTTGGATTGGTAAATTTGGGCACATTAAATACCCCGGTCAATCCAATGGACCAAGTGAGACACAAGCCTAAGACCGGAAGGGTGGCCCCAACATGGGATCGTTTGAACTATTTGTGTGGGGACTGAAACCTGTCTTTTTTGCCTATGCCACACGCCTATGCCACACACACTATTCCGTTCCTTAAGCCAATGCCATGGTCTTAACGATTTATGTTTCAATAGAATCTGTAACTATTAACCACACTGGTTGCACCACGCTCAAAGTAGAACGTCTAGTAACCTGGCTAAGAAACAATCTAATGCTGATGTTACATCCCAGCCATTCCAGTCATCAAAGATTGTTTCCCTAACAAAGAAAGAATAGAAGAGCGCAGAAACTCACTGTTACCCACCGCTCAACAGTTAAAATTACACCTTTTCATGCAGAAAAATCAGTTTATATCCCCTTTTATAAGATACGGCGCAAAAGTCACAAACTTGTCTTCCAGAAAAACAACCAAACTATGATTTACAACTATTCAGCTTCTAGGAATAATTCACTACTGAGATTGAAACTGGCTTTTTCCCAGTGACAAAACAGGAGACTCAGATTGTACCTTAAAATGGGTAGAGAAATAAAAGTTGGAGATAGTCACTAAAGGTACCTTCATGTAAGTATCTATATCAGGATCTGGAACAATTCCTGCCTCCTTCTCCCTTCTGCTGATCTCCATCATGATGTCTTAGCAACCAGAAAACCCAAAACAACCGTCATTTAACATAGTTTCCAAGTGACAGATCTAAAATCACTTAGAAGGATATTCACCTTCTCTGCTTCCAACACCTTGACAACAGGCA
This sequence comes from Metrosideros polymorpha var. glaberrima, assembly GCA_001662345.2. Lineage (NCBI taxonomy): Eukaryota > Viridiplantae > Streptophyta > Magnoliopsida > Myrtales > Myrtaceae > Metrosideros > Metrosideros polymorpha. The sequence goes on along the minus strand of BCNH02000002.1, from coordinate 11,269,383 downwards.
GAGAAGTCCAGTGTTTCTCTCACAGTCATTTCTGGAATGTGCAGATCATATTGGCTTATGTAAGCAGACGTTTTTTGGGGGATGAACTCATCAAGCTTGTGGCCATTATATGATATTTCTCCAGTGACCTATCAGATAAGAGAGCAAACAGAGAGAATATCAAACTCGAAGACAGATTAATAAGAGCTCATGGATGTTTTGACTGTACTTAATTAGCTTACTTTGAACTTCAAGTTCTGTGCCATTAACCATAGACTAGAAAATAGTTATGTTCCAATTAGCTACAAAATGCAAAGAAAATCAATGCACACAATATTATCTCTCACTTCTCAGCACCCTTCAAGAACTATCATCACATAGAATAGCACAATGTGCTTCAGTGTTGACTTTAAGAAACTCACTGAGTCCATGTCCGCAACAATGCTGATGTTGATTGTTCATATATAAAGAAGAACTTGGGTGTGCATGTGTTCTCTTGAGCGTGATTCTATCTCAGTTTACACGTTATTTGTAAGCAATACATGTCGGATGTTGGTATTGCCGTTAAGCCTAGTGCAGTTTGACATAGAAGTTCTTAAGCATAGAGCAAGCATAAAACCTCAAGCGATTTGCTCAGAATCCCTGAAAGAGCCTTTAGAAAGGAAGTTTTCCCACATCCAGGTGGTCCAAGCAGTAGAGTCATTCTGTGGCAAGAAAAGGCACAATTAATATTATGTACTCTCCTATAATCAAGCTAGTGCTTTTCTCTGAAATAGAGCTATTAGGACAATAGTTTTTCTTGAGTAACAGGTGTGATAATGAGATTGGCAATATGTCACTGTGGGCAAGTACAGTGTGAATTGCCAAAGATTGACGCTGCTCTCAAATATAAAGAATCAGCCAACGCTCACAAAATTCATCGCTTGCTACTTAGTGGGTCATGAGGTTATGCTCACGATTGGATAGGTTCAGTGTAAAAGCTAAGTACTTAGCCTTTTACTACCTACATCGATTCTGGATATTAAATTGAGTGTAGGTGATGCAAACAGTTGCAGCTAGAAGTGAATGAAACAGTTGAAGACACTAGGACTGCCTGATGATCCAGAGGGATTGGAAGAGCTGAAACAGGATAACAAACCTTCCAGGCTTTATAATTCCACTGACATCCTTAATGATGCTTATTTTGGCCTTATGTAACTTTGAACCTCGCACTGCAGGAATACCCTGGACAAAAAGTTTTAATTTACTCGAATTAGTAAATTGTTAGGGAGCAACAACCATTTAAGGTAAATCAACATGATGCCAAAAACATCTGTTGAAATTTTTCTGCTTCACACAGAATGGTGAGGAATACTTCGGTCTTATAACAGACTAAAGTATTACATGATGAGTGTTACAGCAGTGAAAGGATGAAAGAACAGGCGTGGGAACAAAAAAACAGTGTTGGCAAATGAGAACATGGAGATATACATGGTTTTGCCGCACTTACCAACATATAGCCTCTAATTGGCACTAGTATATTTAAACAGATGTGTGAGAAATGATTGGCAACACTTCCCTAACTTAACCTCTTCAAGAAGGACAAGCTCCTTCGTAGCCTGATTTTTTTCAGAAAATAAAGGAAAGTACATGCATATGTACCCAAAGAAAAACCACATTCAAGATGACAGGAGTTAAAGAACTTGCAAATATATTTGCTGATAGTACAGAAATACATGTGGGAAAGCAGTTCACATAAAATGGATTCGATCTTTAATATTTAGCTGCTTGTTCATTAATGGTGAATAGCAAGAAATCAAAAGAATTTGGCAAGAATTCCTGCAATCTACTCCACAAGAAAGTTACTTACAGGAAGCATGCTCTTTAGAGAATTCCAGAGAGTGGGCAGGGGCTTTCCTTCAACTATCTCACAGTCTGCTTCAATACATAAATTCAGATATCTGACTTCTATGGTGGGCAATTTGACACCAACCCTGTGGAAAACAGTTTGATAGCAATTTTTTTCTTTACTACATGAAAAATAAAACCCGCGGGATGAGTTTGAGGAAGTAAAAGAGGAAAGTGAAAAGCAAGAAGAAAGCAAATCCTCATTCAAATAAGTTGGCCAACATGGACAGGCACAATGCGGCCTCTTGCCAAGGTCAAATGCAAGCATTTACATTGGAACTTCTGTTATCAACAGAAGTGCTTTCATCTGTTAATGAACTTTTGGAGTCTCATGCTGCTTAGGTCTGCACAAATCTTTTATGCTTACACAGGCTTAATGTATCTAGGTAACTCTATAGCCATTCGACTTTTCGAATATATATGCAACTCCCATTATCAAGAGGAGAAGAATAAGCTTACTTTTCTGTTCTGTCTCTAATCTTGCGCAGCAAATTAAGGTTGTCATTCTCGATATGCCTGATGAGCTTCTCTACGAAAAAACGACGCTCCAACGCACCAAGCTTGGTAACATCAACCACTTTCTTTCCTTTATCATCAACCGCCCTTCCATCGATCTCACTATCGAACAGTGATGACCTCAACCGCTCGAAAGTTGGTAACCTCTCGATGGCAGCCCATTGGAGATCATATTCATCGTTGGTATCATCTTTTGTTGCGCTCACAGCTGAAGTGCTTCGAAAACTCGAAGCATGAAGCTGAAATGATGATCTGAGGCTCCTTCCTAGCTCTGATAACTCGTTTCTTATGGACTCTATACCATCTGATTCCGTTCCAATTATCTCGGCCATTTGTGAGAGTGTAGGCACAAATGTCAACTCTGAAAAACTGGAATGCTGTATGCTTATGCATATATATAAACCAACGGTACTGGTATCAAATGAAGATGAGGTAATCAAATACATCATCCATACGCTTGCTGCATAAGGAACGTGGAACTGATAAATTAATTCGTCTTTTGTGGGCAGCAGGGGAAGTAAGAGAGTCATGTCAGTTAATCAAGTTTAAATTAGCCCACAAACATCTGATTTGGTACATAGTATTCTGCCTTCTCAAGTAACCAAAATTAGGGAGTTGACTTCCATATTGTAGCAACTTGCATTCTCTCTCTTCCAAATCAAAGCATGATTCATGCTTCTCTGTCACCTCTTACTTCTCTTCTCTTCGCTTCCCTCTGTCAAATAGGCAATCCTTCCCCAAATAATTAACCAAGCTCAAGATAACTGAGACAATTTCACTTTTGGAATGAATTAGTAACTTTAACTTGTACATTAAGATTCTTGTGAGAAAACGATTATAGAAATTAAAAGAATTCGGTAATCAGTGCGCTTCAATCAGTCTGATCTATTCATTAAACTGCATCACAAATTAATAACATTATATGCATACAGAATCAGCCTTGTTCCTTGTCGATGCGGGGGCTGCACCTCTACGCCCATATCAAGTTAAGTCTAGCCGTGCCACTACGCCACAGAGCCATTCACAGGTATTAAACTCACGCCCTTATTCACACCCGGCACCAACTAAACATGAGTCACTGATTCGATCCACGGCATAACAGAATCATGCAGAGGCTTCAAGGCTAAGGCAATGGCATTACATGATAGAACTTAGCAACTAATGCTAAGTCGAGCGGGCAGGGAAAAAAAAACTGATATGAATCCAATGACATGATGCAGACATCAGCAGATCGTGGCATATAAAGTAAAAGGCCAGAAGAAAGGCAAAATAATATTTAACATCGAGGTCTAATCTTGCGAACCACGGAACACAAGAATGCCGATCACGAGACTTTGACATTCTATGAACCGAAACACCAATTACTATATACTTCATTCTCAGACCGTGACAGATCAAATGTGCTCATCTGAAAAGCAGGGTATGTCCAAGAAGCTTCATAGTCAAACCAGTTGATTTTTGAAGGAAGATTAGTATTAATGATAGCATGACCGAGAGCACGATCCTCTCTCAGACTCAAAGCATCAAACACAAGAGCTGCATCATCGCAAGATCCAATCCATCCCCCCAAGAACGAGTGGGAGACAAGTCAAAAATGGAAGGGGTCATACATCTGTCAGCACCACAAACCTCATGCGTGACGAAATTGTATAAATGGAAAAAGAAATAGAAGTAACTATAGGTTGAATAAACCTCGTTAATCGGCTAGGTTAATAAGTAATTAATGGCTCGCAATCTAGAAAAAAAAAATTGGGTAAATGAGTACATGGGGACAGGAAATTAATATTTTTAGATTGACTCAGATATAACATGAAACCACAAGACAAATAATTTAGAGTGCCGCAATCGCGAATCGATACGTTTGGACTCATTTTTCTAATAAAGATAAATTTTCTTCTTTTTTATGTCAAAATAAATATTCTTCGAAATCGATACTTTCAGCTACAAATTATTGAATGCTTTAGCGTGTCCCCCGACTGTGGCCACTAAATTTTGTTCATGGCCAAAATACAATTGCAAATTGAACGATGCTAGAGAGGCTAAAACCAGTACATGAAATTTGGTTTGCAAAATTATGTAGTGTTCTCTTCTAAGGATTTTTTTAATATGGCTCGTCAAGCATAAAAGATTAGGAAAGTTGAAACCATAAGTCTTTAGATGTTATATACAAAATACAATCGAGTCCTACAACTTTCAATTGGTTCAATCAAGTCTTAGACCTTTACCGAAAAGTGCATTGAAGTCCCTAAATCTTTTAACTGATCAATTACCTTCTAAATATTTACTAAAAATTGTAATAAAGCCCTAAAACATGTATTGAAGAGCGCAATTTAAGGATGTCTCATATGTCATTTTTAAGTGGCACGTAGATAATATTAGGCACTATCGATCGAAAGACTTGATTGTACTTTTTAAAAAAGCTGTGGGGTACGTTTATTTCAAGGAAAATGAATGACTTGAAAAATATTTTCCTCAAAATAATTGTCTGCATCGCTTTAAAAAATGAACGAACGGAAAAAATCTCCATCATCCATGAAAATGTTTAGATATAAATTGTTATCGATAATAAAATATTTTTATTGACTAATTATTTTAAGCGATGCAAGTTATTATTTTTATAAAAATGATTTTCAAATTATTTATTTTTCGTCAAACAAACGGAGCCTGAATCAAACCACTTGAAAGTTCGAAAACTTGATTACATTCGACGCACAAGATTTAGGGCTTCCGATGCGATTTTTCCCAAAAAGATTACCTCTTTACTTTGCATGTAACCGCTGTTGCAGCTTATCAACACTTGACGTTCTCCTTTTCTACTTAGCAGGTGTATAGCAATTCGCGTAAGCTTACGGGATGACCAAATTCTGATAAAGATCTCATTAGACAATTCACCAAGTCACTAAACCAGGAAGGTATGAGATGGCTTCAAAGTTCGTTCGTGCTATTTCTCGAAACTGGCCTACCAGTGTTTTTGTCACTAAGGCTCCATTAGTCTTCCGAAAAATGAATGATTTGAAAAAAGTTTTTCAAAAAATAATCATTTGAATGAAGGTAGCATTTAATAATAGCAAGTGGAGACTTCGAGGCTAAGGCAACGGCATCGGATGGCTGAACGCAGCATTTAATTATAGCGAGGCACAGCACAAACACAATAAAGGTGTCAGAACCGAACCGAACAGAAATTTCGTGCATTTTCAGTTCAGATAATAGAAATATAACCATTCTCTTTTCCGGTTCAGTTAACCGAACCGAAATTCTCAACAAAATTCCTTAAATGATCTTACACACAAAGCGATTTCATTGATTAGGGAGTTAAATTCTTCATCTCTCTTTTCCGTTCCGAAAACCGAAAACCAAAAACGCTAGCATATACAAACCGAAATTTCAGTTCTGTTCGATTCATCTGCTCACCCTATCTGTTCGGTTTATATTTTCAGAAAATCCTAACAGAATCAAACCGTTGACACTCCTAAATCGCTGGATATCTTGAGAGGGTAGGTGAAAAAAAGAATTGATTTGAATACAATAGCATGGTGCAGACATCAGCAAATTGGGGCATACGAGATGAAGTACCTGAAGAGAAGCAACAATATTCAAAACCAAGGTCTGATCTTGCGGATCACGGAATATAAGAACGCCAATCACTGATGACTTTCGACATTCTGTGAGCCCAAATACCAACAGGACACACTTCATTCCTAAGCCGTGACAGATCAAGCATGCTCATCTGATAAGCAGCGGCATGTCCAGGAAGCTCCATAGTCAACCCAGGCGATGTGGAGGACCGATAGCGATGATAATATTAACGGTCAATATCACGAAAAATCTTAAATCGATATATTTGTGATAAATTTACTCAAATCTAATTTTTTGACCACTAAAAACCTCAAACAGGTACACCCGTGATAAATTTACCCTCCGTTAATTCTTGTTAAATTTCATGATCAAATTATTGAGTTGGATAACACATGGTAGTTGAATGGTGTACCAATTTGGAGGTTCACAGGTGCATTTGGTTGGAGTTTTTTATGGTTGAAAAATTAGTTCACGGTAAATTTGTTATATATGTATCAATTTCGAAAATTATTTTTGGGTAAATTTATCATAGATGTATTAGTTTGAAATTTTTCATAATATTTACCCTAGTAAAATAATACTAGCATAACCGCAGCATGATCCTCTTTCATTGTCAAAGCATCAAACACACGTACTGCATTATTGCGAAATCTACGCATCGCCCCGAGAATGAATCAGAGAGAAGCGGAAAATGTAAGGGGCAGACATTTGCCAGCACCACAAACGTCATGCATGACGTAATTGTGCAAATGGGAAAAGACACAGAAGTGATTGTAGGTTGAAGAAACCTTATTAGTCAGCTAGGTTGACAAGTAATCAATGGCTTTCGATCTTGAAAAAATTGGGTAGAAGAGTCCATGGGGACAGAAAATTGTTTCAGATTAACTCAGGTATTACATGAATCCATAATAAATAAATCAATTAATACCCAGAAAAAAAAATTGTAGAAGAGGAAATCAATTTAAAGTGTTGCGATTGCGAATAGATACTTTCAGCTATGGAATTTAAAACAACATTGATTGCGGGATGGCATGACATGGCAAATCAAGTACCAATCATTGGTATAGCTCAGATAAATTTATCATATCATGTGTTCAGTTCCTGCCCAAGACAGAATAAAATCGGATCTAATAGCTTGGATAAAAATATCTGACGAGGGAGGTGGGATCCAGGTACATAGAATTTCTTATAACCATAGTATATCCCATCGTGTGACGATCAAATCGAAGGCAGAACACCACTAAGCAGTTTAGGCTGGTGTATGATTCCTGCTTTTGTCACCTCTTACGCTCTTCCCTTCCCTTTGTCAAATAGGCAAATACTTTCCCAAATAATCGACCAAGTTCAAGACAACTAAGATGATTTCCCTCTTTTGAAATGAACTAGCAACTCCATGATCCCCAAGCATAAATAGCGTACATCAGCAGATTGTATCTTGAGAGGGAAGGGAAAAAAGATTGATTTGAATCCAATAACATGGTGGGTACATCAGCAGATTGTGGGAATAATTATCCAAAAAGTCTCAAACATATTGTATGGCAATAAATTCAATTTTAAACTTTTAAATTTTGCCAATTTAACCCCAAACTTTTTGAAGATTTGCCGATGTAGTCCTTTCGGCAAATCACTGACGTTCCTGGCCAAAATTAGCCGGAAGGACTACATCAATAAATCGTCAAAAGGGTTAGAACGAAAATAGCAAAATTGAAAAGTTCATGACTGAATTGGTCGCCTTACAATAAGTTTGGGACTATTTAGACAATTTTTCCCTGCAGATTGTGGCCATCACATGTAAAATACCAAAAGAAAGCAGCCGACAGTATTTTAAACTTGTGGTCTTATCTTGCAAGTAATGGAATATAAGGGTGCCAATCACTGATGAGTTTGACAATCTGAAGCCAAGCATAAATAGTATATACTCCATTCTCAGACCGTGCGTGACAGATCAAATATGCTCATCTGATAAGCAAGGTCAAGTCAACCCGGCGATATGGAGGGAGGATAATAGTACTATAGCAACCAATAGCACGATGATCTTCTCAGAGTCAAACCATCGAACACAAGAGCTGCATCTTCGCAGTTGGCGATGCGTGTACGCCAGAGGAACGAGGGAGCTCGAAAAACAGAAGTGTTCACACATATGTCGGCATCGTCGATATCGTGCATGGCGAAATTTGGGAACTGCGAGAAAAGAAATTGAAGTTGTTCGTGGGTTGAAGAAAACCTTGTGGCTCGGCTCGATTGGTAAGTAATTATATGCCTCCCAATCTCATTAAAAAAAAAAGAATCTCATTAATAAGAAAGTGGGAAATTCGGGTGGCAACCAAAACACAACACGATACGATATGAGGAGAGCTCATGCAATATGTGACTCGAACGAGCATAGTTCAGCGCGACAAAACTGGAATACCTTACTTGTTTTTTGAATCGGAACTAGGCTTTCGTAACACCGATCGGAATTCGAGTTGCTATAAGGATAGCATAAAATGATAGAATTTACTAAAATGAGCTCGATGTCCAGACATAAATTGCCATCCCAGGGCACTAGTTTGGGATTTTTGCCTCGTTTGGATTATATGCGTTAAGGGGGATCGGTTTGGAATTTTTTATGAGAAGAAAATTAATTTGAGATATGCATGTCGTGATCACCAGTTAGAAATTTTCAATGCTATTAATCCAAAATAAAATGAGCTAAAATACTACTCTTACCGTGTTTGTTTCTATCTTCGAAATATCCAGTAAACTTCATGAACATATATTTTTCGCTTGTCAAAAGAAGAGAAATAGATTCACAAACATATAATTATGGACAAAAGAGGACAAGGAATTTCGATTTTCATTGAAAATGTGAAAATTGCAAGACGTGCCAAATAATACCTTAGTGTATCCCCCGACGGTGGTGGCCTCCAACTTCTTTTTATACCGGCCATGTGCTTGCACATGTATTTGTATTGGCTTGCCATTGACGTACGTGGCTAAAGTACATATTCAAATTGAATAATAATGGAAATGCAAAACCCGAATTGCGAAATTACGTGGGATACACTTTATTGGATTTTGAATATGACTCGTCTCTTTGAAGATTCGGGTGTATTATTTCATTATTTATTATATTTAGTAACTAAATTTGTATCTTTAATCTTGTATGTACGTATATAAGTATTAATACATGTAATGTCATTAATGTTGCATGAATGTATCAAAAGATTCAGATGAACTCTAGGAAGTCAATCCCATGACTCGATTAAATAAATTCCGCTATTTTACACGGTTCTCGTGGTTCCAATTTCCAATTTCCAAGCTCCAACTCAATGCTAAAGCGCCAATTTATGTGGCCCTCGCTCGATTTTTAGCCCTAATTTTGTTTTTATAAATAAAGAAAGACGAGATGGGGCTATCAGCGCTAATAATCCTCCGTGAATGTTATCATAAACGTCTCAAAGTATTCGGTTTGAGTCATAGCGTCCCCCTAAATCCACACAAGGAAAAAGGGATGACTCACCCGTCCATTGAGAGAAGGATGAAACCTTAGAGAAACTGTACATGACAAACAGCCAGTCTGGTTATGACGTTTTTAGAGTATGGGAATCTACACAAAATTATGTCCTCAAATCAGCTATCTCCGAAAAAACACAATGTACATAAAAATAAAACATGTACATCTTGGCCAATAACTCGTACCAAAAGAATACAATCCAAAAAACACCATGTCGAAACACTCCTCGTAAGAGTCGTGTTGCGGGTGAACAAACCTAAAGTTTTAAAGAAAAGGAGTGAGCAAACCGCTACCGGTGAGCGATACTTATATTCCCATGGGATTGAACATTCATTATGCACTAACATTGCTTTTGCCAATTAGGGTGCGTTTATTTCGCGAAAAACGAATAATTCGAAAAATAATTTCCTAAAAATAACCGTTCATATCACTTTAAAAAATTAGTTGATGAAAAATATTTATTTATAGATAATAATTTATGTATAAACATTTTCTTTTATGATGAAATTTTCTTTTCGTCCGATCATTCTTGTTAGCGATATGAGTGATTATTTTCAGGAAAATATTTTCCGAATGATTCATTTTTCACGAAATAAGCAGAGCCTAAGATATGTGTTCACAAGATAGCATTTTAACATATAAAAAAAAAAAGACTAATTTTCGGCCCGCGCCATACAATACGACCGCATTTATCCTAGTAGCAAGGTTCACAACTTAGTTTCCTCCTTTAATATAGTTTTGCACTTATTAACTGATGGCTCGATCCACACAGTATATCTTGAAAAGCAGCATGCATATCATATACTAACTACCCAAGCTTTTATGTTGTAACAATGGCACAAATCCAACAATGTCACTTTCAATCAACCGTATGAACTATCACATCTCACTTTATAATTAGAGTTTTTCACAAGCCAAATCATTTAACACTTTGACAAAGTATTTTACATTTACAAACACACTGTAGAAAGCAGTCACCAAACTAAAATCACAAAACTTATAATATGAAAGGCAGTGCAAATCCTAGTAATGAAAGGCTAGTCGATGTCCGATTCGGGTTTTTATAAAAAAAAAAAGTTGTCCAAACACTTTCAATTTCCTATTCATGAACCGAGTCATGCCATACTTTAGTTTATAACTTTATATCATAACATATACTAAGTTTCAAAACCCGATATTATGAAAATTCTAGGAGATAAAAGCACCGGTTACTAACAATTAAAGCCAAATCGGAAAGAATGCGGTTGGGATAGCTTCAAGTTCTCTCAAAGAAGCATTATTGAATGCCAAACTTAAGCGCCAGCTAACCTCAACCAAAACTCTACTACGAGACTGTCTCTTTTGTGCCAAAACGTCCCTATGGACCGGCAAAAAGGTCACACAAGAACCAAACTTGCTGCTATAAACAGAGCAGTAAGACTAAGACATCTCGCGCGGGGAACTTTGGCGTGTCACATCCCTCTACCAAACTCCGTTTCATGCGAGTTTTATGTCAAATGAAAGGTCTTTCGAAGTCAAAAGATCCAAAGCTCCTTTAACCCAAAATCTGGCCGGTGGCTGACGAACTCGGGCGTGGAAAATTGCTAGTCGCAATTACTGTTACAGCCGTTTCCAAGGGCTTCGATGATCGTGATCCTAGAAACATGGTTCGACTTCGGTGACTTCTGTCTTTGAACCATAGTTGCAAAACAAATCCCATCGTCATATCAAATTCAAGTTTCGGGCCTGCCCGCGAAAGGCATGGGTGGGCCCAGGCCCATACGAGGCGGATGCCGGGCTAGTCTTCTCGGCCGTGCCAGGGCCCGGCCCGGCCCATCTGGAGGGCAGTCTGATCGCACACTCCCGCCCAACATCACCTCACGTTCAAATCCCTCCTCTCTCTCTGTCTCTCTGTCTCTCTCTCTCTCTCTCTCTCTGCGGTCAGTGCTGATGAGTTCCGAAGCAGCAGGTGGACGAACCCAGAAAATCTCTAGTTCTCCAACAATTTTTTCTTCCTCCGATTCGTTTCCCGTCGAAAATGTTATGACACAAGCGTGTTCTCATGCTTCCATCAGGCCGAAGCAGCGCCGACCTCTGGTCAGAGATCCTGGCCTTCGACGAAGAGCGAGAGCGGTTGCAACAGCAACAGGGGCCCAGGCGACAGGCGATTTACCAGAGGAGGAAGCAGGAGAAAGTCAGTAAGCAGAATGTAGCGACTGGGTAGGCCGAAATTTCCTTTTTTTGTTCGAGCTTCTTCGTGCATTCGTCTCTAATGAGGTTGATGACATCGGGTTCTGCTAATTTTTCTCCGCTCTTTTGGTTCTTCCTTGTGGGGTTGCAGCAAGAACGTGGTTAATGTGGCTCGGGTGAGTTTGGCGGCTAATGGCAAGCGGGTCAGTTGGAACCGTTCACTTTCCACCAGGTTGGCTTCATTTCCGTGGTCCCTGTGTCGAATTTTTACTCGCTTTTGCGGTCATGTGCTTCTCGTAGTCGATTGATGTTGTGGTAGGTGGACGCGAAATGGGTGAAGTCAACATTCTTCTAAAATTGTTGCCCGACTTCTTATCGGCTTAGCTTCTGTGGTTATATGGTCATCCATTCATACGTTGCACAATCTTAAGGCTGTGAATTTCCTTTTGATAGAAATGTTTTATGACCAATTCTGTCGGGGTTTGACAAAGCCAGAGATATTCTGTTTCTTTTGTCCAGCACACTGTTAAATGAGCACATTGTGATTCTGACCCATAAGAAAAGATGAGTGCATTGTGAAGATCTAACAGACTTCAATTATCCGTTTCCATCTGTCCCACGTTGAAGCAGAAAATGCAAATGTCTCCATGATTATATTGTCTCAAAATTTTGGTCATCTTGCTTAAAATCTAATTTTATGTTTGCAAGAGGGAGAACAAGTGTAGCTGTCACTGCTTGCGTAGATCATCGTCCTGAACAGAAGCATGCCAGAAGGAAAGCAAAACCCCCTCTTCCAAAAGTATGATTTCAATGTTGTCTATTGCATCACGTGGAATTCTCAAGGTTTCTTTCAAAGCAATATTTGTCTGTTCTTCATATTCAGGGCTCCAGAATTTTGCTTATCAGATAACTTGTTAACCTAAGGACCTTTATTCTGGTAATTTGCATGTCATGATCTTTGCAGGCAAAGGTCGTGCATAGTTTCGAAAAGGAAAGGTCATACTTTCAAGAGGTTGATGCATTCGAGTTGTTAGAGGAGAGCCCCTCGCCCAAGAAGTCTGCTACCTGGGTTGTTGGCAATCAATCTGAAAGTTTTGTCGTACCTCACTTGTCATCTAGGCTAGAGAAATGGTTGATATCAAAGAAACTGAAGCACAGTTGTGGACCTTCAAGCACACTCTCAAAGATATTAGAAACCCCAGCCATGTTCTCGGGGGCGAAGTTGGAGACGCCTAGTGGATCTTTATTGCAGATCAATTCAAGTATGTGCCCAAGTTTGATTTGTAAGAATGATCTTGAAAGGCATGGTCATTCTCAGCTTTGCAAACTGGAATTGAAAGATGTCACTGATGAGAGTTGTAAAGATCTAGAATCTGCTGTTAGGAAGCTGTCTCTGACTTCAACTTGTGATACATTCGATGGTGATCACTGGAATCCATTTGCTGCACTGCTTGCAGTTTGTGGGCAGACAGCCCCTTCAAATCTTGTGGACGTGTTCTCTAAGTTTTGGTTAGTCCTTTGACTGGAAACTTAATTCATATTGCGGTCTCTTAAAGAAGTATTTAAAAAGCTAGTGTGATCAGATGAAATAAAGGGCAAAAGGAAAAACTTCAATTTCAGATACATGCAAGAGGTTGAATTTAAAACGTGTTGCATCAAGTTGCTATGAAATTGCAGATCGATCTAGTTTGATTAAATGATAGAAACGAAACTATGTTGATGGCCACTTTGAATAAAGTGATACAAATGAGACTCTGTTGAGGGACTTTTTTTAACATTAGCTTAATAAGTTTACCTTTCTTGATTTAGTTCTTTATCCATTTGTGCCGGTTGTTTGAACTTTGCACTGGGTTTCTTCATCCTACTGACCGAGCACTTCTTCTATACAGTGCCCCTGATGATATTATCAAAATTGGTGAGGGTACATTTGGAGAAGCCTTCAAGGCTGGTAATAATGTGTGCAAGGTGGTTCCCATTGATGGCGACTTGCGAGTTAATGGTGAAGTCCAGAAGGTAAATATTGTCGTTAACTCCATTGTTTGTATGAGCTCATTGGAAAGGTGCTGCCATCAGCTTTCCTGTTTTCATGCTATGTTTACGAATTAAGCTAAATATAGGTAGTCTGGTTCTTAGGGTTAGAAGAATATATAACCATATTTAATCCTTTTGTACAGCGTTTACCGATAAGTTTGTCTCTTCTTTCCCTCCTATTTTCCCGTTTCTAAATCTAATGTCAGTGCTTTCATGGGTACAATGGAGTGTTTTGAGTGACAGACCTCGATTACTTAATTTTTATGTGCACTAGAGATCAGAAGAATTGCTCGAGGAGGCTGTACTTTCTCAAACTCTCAACAAATTAAGAGAGTGCAGGGACAATGCTTGTAATGCTTGCACAACATTCATTCAGACAATAGAGTATGTCTTCATCTGATATCTTTCAGTTATGTCATTTTGCTTGTAAGCCAGTCATATAGATGAAATAACAAGACGCAAGTAATCCTTTTTGGTTTTCAATATGGTGCTAAGAGATGGTGTGCTTGATAGTCCTCGCAAAGGTCCTCGTCGTGTGATCTAAGCATGTTGCTGATCTAAGTTAGACTGACCTAGTATCTAGAAGAGAGCATTTGGTGGCCATAACTATAAAAATGCTTTCAGGTAGATTGGCCTGTATTGAATTCATGCTTGCTTTAGAATGTTTTGAGAGATTGTATCATTAGCTGTTTTTCATGCTCTTCCTTTCGCAGTCTAAGGGTCTGCCAAGGTACATATGATGTGGAATTGATCAGAGCATGGGAAGACTGGGATGAAAAAAATGGTTCAGAAAATGATCATCCTAAGGAATTTCCAGAGAAACAGGTCTTGTGCTTTTGTTCTGCTTCTGTTTCTGTTAAAAGATGACATTGTCTTCTCACTTTTTTACTCAATACCCTTGGTGATTTTCTTCTGCTTGCTTTCCATAGTTGTGCTTTATAGTTATGATTAAGAGCATAGATATCTTATTTGATACCTCAGTTTAATTTCTATTCACAGTTAGTGCTAATGCTGACATCACCCATTTCCCCTGACATATGCTTACAAATTACTTTTAGTGCTATGTGGTGTTTGTCCTGGAACATGGGGGCAAGGATCTTGAGAGCTTTGTGCTTTTGAACTTCGATGAAGCACAAAGTCTACTTGTTCAGGTAAATCATGAAGGACTTGCACTTTTTACTGGTTGGTATGGTTAATTCAACAAGTGATCCTTTTACCATCGAAAAATTGTAGGTTACTGCTGCCCTGGCTGTGGCTGAAGCTGCATACGAATTTGAGCACCGTGATTTACACTGGTACATCTATAATGTGATCTATAACTTTTATTGCATTTTTCTGTTTATTTTTAATTGCTGATTAAATATGTAAATTTGTGACAGGGGGAATATCCTATTAAGCCGGAATGATTCTAGGATGCTGAAGTTCACGCTTGAAGGAAGGCATATTAATGTCAAGACTTTTGGATTGTGCATATCCATAATTGATTTCACGCTTTCTAGGATTAATACTGGTCGGCGTTTTATCTATTACCTAATTTATGTCAATTCTATGATGGTTTCATGTACATCTGACCCGGCACACTGATAATAGCATTCTGTATTCACAGGCCAAGATATACTCTTTCTGGATCTGTCCTCAGACCCTTATCTCTTTAAAGGTCCAAAAGGAGATAAACAAGTAAGATAACAAACGGTTTCCCTTGAGATAGTAAATATTTATGCGTCCTAACTTCCCAACTTTTGTGCATGTTCAGTCCGAAACCTATCGCAAGATGAAAGAAGTGACAGAAGATTACTGGGAAGGAAGGTACTACTTCTGTTGCCAGCACTGAGAAGTAATTGATCCTACATATGATTAGCAAACAACATATGTGATTGGTCCCAGAAAATTACAAGATTAGTTCCATCTTCTAAACTAATGTATACATTACTAAATGAATTATGCTGTCTGGAACTGCTAAATGAATTTGAGAAATACTTTCTAATTCTTCCAGCTGAAAACAAGAATGTATGATTTCTCAAATTGACTAGTGGAAACCCAACATGACTTATTTGTACCAAGAGTGTGGACTTCAAGATTTAAATCTGCCTGATTTATAAAGCATTTATTTGTCGACAGTAAACCATCATATTTTGACACATTTGGCAGATAGCTTGGTTTGTGCTTACCAGCTTTTCGGTAGTGAAGTAATCATACGTTTACTTTGAGCTGTTGCATCTTGATTTTCCTTTTTATATTTAAGTCTTAATAGATAGTCATAGTCTCACAGCTACTTCTTTGGTTTGTTTTCGTATATAAGCACGTATTGATTTACACATAAAAATTCATTTCTCTCTTGCACTTGCTTATTCAGTGTTCACTACTTGTTTCTCATTCTATAGATTCATATTGTTGAAGGGGCTTGTATAGTATAGCTGGAGGTTCATTTTGATGATTGAGTGATTTCTCTTTACAGCTTCCCAAAAACGAACGTGCTATGGTTGGTATACTTGGTCGATATATTACTACTGAAGAAATCATTTGTAAGTCGCTTGCTCCTTTCATGAAACCATTTCTAAGTGCTCCAGAAAAATTCACTGTATATACATCCATGTCTTGAAACAAAAGTTGTCTTTTAGTCTTTTGATTTCCCCAAATGATGATGGTATTATGTTGTTCCGCTTTTTGCTCTCCATAGCTAAATCTGATAGTGCTCTAGAGTTTTGAGAAGATAATTTGATCATCGGCTATGTGTTAACTAGATTTTTTTTATTCTTTTTAATGTTTACTGATTACAAATGACTGTTTAGATAGATTCATCCTTCTACGAATGCTCACGACACACTGGCTTTAATGATGGTCTTAGCTTCTACCTTCACCATTGTAATGGCGGTTCTTGGGAATGTTTATAAACCTGCATGCCAATTATGTTCATGATTCCAAGGACAATTTCAATTTCAATTGAATATTTTCCAGGAACGTTCTTCAAAGGACGAAAGAGAGCTGCGATCTTTGAAGAAGCGTTTAGACAAGTATGGTTCAGCCAAAGAAGCAATTTCTGATCCATTTTTTGCTGATCTGTTCGTTGACAGTGCAGTGTGATTGGAGAATTTGCCAGCAGTTTATTTGTGAAATGGGTATTTATTCCGTGTATAAATACATAGAAAGTCCTGTAATAACTCGTACAGAAACGCGGACTGGTATTTCATGGGGTCTTCGTGTAACTAGTATAAGAACCTGCTTGAGTTCAGGTAGGTTTTGAATTTGAAGTAGTGTAGGCTGTGTTATTAAAGCTTTTTTGGCCAGAAAGCATGGATCGTTTTGAAGGCAATGTCTAACCATTCATTTCCAAAGAAGAATTAAACAGGCGGAACGCAATTGGAAACCTACTATGTAATTTTTTATAACAAAATTCTTAAGAAATTACTACTTTTGCATTCATAGTTACTAGAATTTGATTACATGAAAATTACATCCGGTGTTGATAAATTACTTAATAATTAGAGAATTTAGTAGAAACTAAAATTTCTTTTAGAAAAAGTTTCTAGCTACTTGTCAAAATTATTTATCATAGAAAAAATTACGTTTGTAATTGAGAAATTAGAAATCGACATGGTAAAAATTTACTTGCTAGGATATATTGCAAATCTATCTCGTTATCAAATGAGTTTCTCTGTTTAGAAATTAGTTTCTGAAACAAAAATTTTGTTATTCGCGCCTTAAGTTTAGTCCATTGGAAAAGCAGGGACATAGCAAACCATTATTGATGAGAAACCCCACATAATATATGAGCTCTTTCCATTTGCATATCTCAGCAAATCATCAAGGGGAGTGCATGGAAAAGAAGAAAGGGTCAGGAAGTTTTAGTACTGGAAAACTTGCAATTTCTTGACATGAAGGGGAAGTAGAAGAGTTAAAACTTGAAGGTTTTGAATTGGGGCGGTGCAGTTTCCATGGCAACCTTTCATAGCGCTCACATGATATTAAGACTGCCCGCCAGGAGCTTCTGTTTAGCCGTTGCAATTGATCAGTACTGCTCGAGAGTCTGGGGCGAAGGTCTGCACGACCCTCGTCCAACCGGACTGGACAAGCCTTAACCAAGTTTGCAATTAGTCTCTGTGGATCGCCCGCACGATCTGAAGAGCTGATGAACGTCCTATAATACTCAATGCCAACTACAAAAATGCATTGGACAAATGCTGCAAGCAAATAAGCAAAATAGCACCTGTTGTTTCCTTTTTCCTTTTTTGCTTTTGCCTTGTTACAAGTGAACTTCTATTGTGACAAATTTTTACCGCTTTGAGAAAACTACCAGGATCAACATGGACATGGAAACCACTATCTTGAAGCTAGGGGACTCCCAGAAGTTCTGCTTGCCGTTACCGCTTGGACCGCTCTTTTGGTGCAGCTTTGCCATAAATTGCTCCTTGAGTTCTTTGAGAGCTTTGTCTCTCCGATCTCCCATCTGTTGCAAGTACAAAAAGTGAAAAAAACACGCAGCGAAAACTGAATGGTGGGGTGAGAGATCTAAAAATGTCCCTGCATCAATCATATGCAACGAACAAGATAAGGTCGCCAAGTAAGAAGTTTGTATAAACTTTTTGGCAAGTCAAGTTGGACAAATCTGCATGAAAATGTGACATGGCATGGCAAGTGGACCAGAATGTCTTATAAAAATGCCGTATCAGATAGACAAGGACATGGATTTACTCCAGGACTGTCGCAGACAAGAATTTAACAAATTCGTGAAAGCCGAAAAGGCCATTGCCGATGACTCAAAACTGCCCTGTATAAAAGGGTTTGGGCAAATTACCCGTTGAAGTTTCCGTGTCTGGGAACGGGATTCCTGGAGACAGAATTCCAGCTTCAACACCCGCTTCTTCAGCTCCTGATCCACTCTCCGCTGCTTCTCCAACTATTTCACAATCATGTCAAGTAGACAACTAAAAAACCTCCATTTTGTATTGAACAGGCAAACTCCATTCCATCCTGTTTGCCTTAGACAAACTAGAGTTCAGCCAAACAATACTCTAATCTCATGTTACTAACCTAGCATTCCCTGTACCAACTTTTAAGGACTAAGCAGAATCTTTGTTGAATCTTTAATAACATACACCAACCACGATTACAGCAAAAGAGTCAACGAATGGAGAAACATAAGCAAGTGAATGCGAAGCAACACCTGTGATTCCAAATCCTTCGCCTTGACCTTCCAATGAGCGGACATGATCCTGATCTCATCCCTCAGCTTTCCTATTTCTTCATCCTTAACCACCAAAAGTTTGTTCATATTCTCGATGTTCTTTGGAGATACCACATCTAGTATTTTTCTCAGTTCAGAGTCCTCGCTTAAGCCTGATTTAGCAAGAGCTTCCGTAATGTCATGCTCGGTCTTCGTAACTTCCTCTCTCAGCTGCTTCTGTGAGTAGTCCCTCGCTTGAAGATCCTTCTGCAGGTTATTTAAGCGCTCGCCTAACCTACTAACACGGTCCTCATTCTCCTTTAAAGAACAGTTCTTCTCGTCTAATTCGTTTAAGAGGGCGAGGCACTGAAGCTGTGCCGATTGAGCTGATGCAGCACTAGCATCTGCAGCGGCTCGAGTGATCACGATCTGTGATTTAAGAGCATCCATTTCCTGGAGACACTGCATTTCGATAAAATGTCAGATCGAGGAAGATGCTGTGGAGAAATTACACCATAGCAAAAGAGTACTGTGTGTATACTTTGACCAATGCTATGTTCTGTAGAAGTGGAAAAGTTTGCAGAACCTTCCAACACTCAGAAAAAGAAAGGATCATCCAATGCAATTATTTTAGATATCTTCAAGAGACATTTAGGATAATTCCTCTTATTTTTTATATTTATTGTGATTATACATATCTGGTTTGATTTCCTTACATAGTCATCTATTAAAGCCTGTAAATAGGCTCTCCATGTACTCTTTTCTATACATCAAAATATACACAAATTCCCCAATATTCTCTTCCGCATTACTATTCTCAACTCAACGCAATTAAATTAACATCAAAACATCTGAGATTGATGAAGCACAATCAACTTTTATGGCTTCCCCAAAAATTGGAGTAACATATTTTCCTCACAACACATGAGCTCTTCTTCTTAGGTGCATGTATATATTCAGGGCATGCATCAGTTCAGAAATTAGCAGTTAAGTTACCAGTTCTACAGGAGATAGTAAGGCATATTGACTCAAGCCAAGGTTTTTTGAATTAGAAGTTACAACCATGAAATCATCATATATGCACTTGTTCTGTTTGTTCAGGCACATGACATCTAAGCTAGCTTCCACAATCCACCAGAAACTCTCTCTCTCTCTCTCTCTCTCTCTCTCTCACACACACACACACACATACATTGGACAGAAATCAAGAAGAAAGGAAAGCCCAGCTGGGACATGGAGCTATAAGCTATGGTTTCTCGATGCAATACAAACCTTAGTTCAGGCCGTTGTGCCTGTCCACAGATTAAAATACTTACAATCCATTCAGAAGAATTCAAAGCATAAACTCATTTAAGATGGCGATGAAGAGCATTGAGTAGATATTAATATGCCAGAAAATTTCCAAGTACAGCAGGCTTTCTGCACTAAGCAACGATGAAATGAAACATCACCAAGAAAACAGGCTTTCACTACTTAAGGAATATCATACGGAACGCGACTTCATTAAAAAATTCTGCACCTTACTTGGTCTTTTCGGCTCAATGATGTCAATGCAAATAAATGTTTCATGAACAATTCATGTTACATTAGTAGTGAACTACCACGAGCAATACAAAATTGTCGTTTTTTCCTTCATTGGGTTCCTCCAGAAATCAAAGAGAAATTACCAAAAGGCACGGTGCAGAATGACCGCAAGATCGCAAACCACAAACAGCATGACCGACAAATATACCATAAGAACCAAAAACAAATTGCATCACTTGCAATGACATAAGGGAAACATGCCTCCATTACCTTCTAAGAACATTAACAAGTAGTTAACAACAGATGTATTATCATGAGCCAGAATCCATCCACAAGCTAATAACAACAGAAAAGTAAGAATCAAAAATAGGAGCTGTAAATTTCAGGGACCTTCTCAGAAGCAGAAGTTGAAGCCTGAAGCTCCCCATCCTTCTCCTTCAATCTCCTTTGTAATCCAATCACTTCCCCCTCCATCTCCCTCACCCTGCTCTCTGCCTCCTGCCAAAAAAAATACAAAAATACAAAAATACAAAAATCAGAAGACACCCATCAATCCCAGATTCCCAATAAGCAGAAAGAACACAAAACTTCACAGAAACAAATAAATCATTTCGAGATCAGAGCTCCAGAGAACATGATCGGGATAATAAAACTTCACTCGCCTGTCTTGAAAGGGATTCCTTTGTAAATGATTGCTCTTGAGATGCGAGACCGCTTCGGACCTCTCTCAGCTCCGATGCTAAGCAGAGCACGTTTCGCCTGAAACTCTGCTTCTTCTCATCCAAATCATTCAGAAGTGGGTCGAATCCGACACTTGAAACTTGGGATTCCTCAGACATTGACAAGAGAACCGAAACCCAGTCAAATCCTTTTCTTGTTCCTCTCGGTGTTGGGATCTGCACTGCGTAGGTATAGATTGGCATGTGTTTAGCTTGAGTTTGACCATGCAAGAATAAAAAATAGGAGAGAAATACAAAGCTTCTGTCTCTCTCTCTCTCTCTCTCCATAGGTTGCATGTGAACGTGAACGGTAGTTGGGCGTGCATTAAATTCCAGTTGCTTCCGCGAAGCTCGAACAATAAAACGCACTTAAACAGTGACAAACACTAAGTACCAACTCGAGTCAAAAGCCACAACAATAAGAGACTTTCACGTGATTTATCCTATATTAGCATTTCCGCTTCCAAGAATCGACGACGCTTCTGATCATCAGAAACTCGTATTCCTACCTCCTTATTCAAGAAACTGGAGCACGAACGCTCGTCTTGAGCCCTCACTTGAGCTTGACGATGCACCAAATGCGTGTGCAGACTCTACCAGGCTCTCTTCAGAGCTGGTGAATACGATTTCGAACACCCATCATAAGATCACAAGACGGGAGAAAAACAGAAGCTTGCTCTCAACGATGAAAGCCCAAGACGCTTCTTCTTCTTCTTCTTCTTGGGCTCTGGCTTGGCAGGAATAGCCAAAGCTTCATGAACAATCGAATACGAATACGAAAGCGAGAGAGAGAGAAAGAGAGAGAGAGAGAGAGAGAGAGGGGACCTGTCTGTGTTTGATCCGAACCAGGTGTCTGTGACAACGAGACTAAGCACACAAAAGACAAAAAGTGTTCTGCTTCATGGCAAGAAGTCTGCATCGAATTGAAGCCAGAGAGAATATCATCTGCTTGCCATTTAAGCTCCTTTTTTTTTTTTTTTTATGTGAGACAATTATTATCTTACCTTTGAATATGAAATCATCGGGAATTTTGTCTTTTCTTGGTGTTTGTGAGATTTGTCTGCCAATGTTTCGGGGACCTGTCTCAGCCTTGCCCTTAGAGAGAGAGAGAGAGAGAATCAGAATCTTAGATTAATCTTATTTGCGGTGGCACCTTCTATCATATACATTATTACTGTGGACATTTTTTAATTTGGCCTTCAAATTTCACATCAAATGTGTATGCTCATGTGGGGGAAATTATTGGACTTTGACCATAAATAAAGTTAGATGCCGTGTATCATAGGTTCGATGGTGTCATGACATAAGATCGTCTCGGCTCTACTTCAACTAGCGTCGCAGTGGGGCAAAGGTGACAAGTTCGCCTGAATGAGCAATTGTTATGGTTCTGACCAAAAATTCTATCACAAGTGTAGAATTCTTATGGTAATGTCGAGGGACTGCCGATGTTGGTTGCCTCTTTTAATTCGTTTCACCCTTTTAGTTTATCAAACATTCCCCCCACAAAATAAAAAAAAATAAAAAGAAATGTAACTTTACTATATCACGTGAATGGATATCCAAAACAATCATGGTACCCACGTTTAGATTCTTCATTTGACGCGATAGAAACGAGTCAATTTCGAATGCAAAGTTGATAGAGACGTATATTAATAAGGTTGATACATCATGTTATGGCCACACAATCAATTTATAAAATTGATTGTTTTTAGATTCGAAATTGACAGTAATATCAAATGCGGTAGGTGCATTCGAAGCCTCCGGTTCGAGCAAATGCCAAATATCTGGAGCTACATCTCTAAATCCAAACATTGGTTCCTTATCATTTGCAATTGAAAGATCCATTAACCCAATTATCAAAGGATTATAAATCGTATTAAACAGTCTTTCTTCCCACGAGGGGATTCTCTAGCCGCCCGATCTAAGATGGGCTTAATGGATCGGGTCGAGTTTTTGTCTTTTGAATCCGGGCAAAAAAGAGTTCTCAATATGCAATCCAACCCGGAAAGAATGTGGTGTTGACCCGAAAACTCGATTTACTTTGTCATTGGAAGGGCAGGTCCATCAAAATTCATCATATAGAAATTGACACTATGCGAACAAAAATAATATTTTGACTGCATATGTCATGCTGTTCTCTTCCCTTTCCAAACGCATGAAGCAACAAAAAAGCATATCAGCAAAGCACTCATACCCAACATTTATTTTTCACTATCACCCACTAAAGACTTCTCTTTTTAATCAATTTCGCCACCACAGAAATAATCTATAAACTTCAACACCTTTTTGATTTTGGCCTATGAGACATCTACATCAGAAACAATTAGCTAGGCACTAAAATCTATAAGCCCCAGTTAATTATAAACTAATAAGAGGTTTTTTTTTTTTGTCAAATAAACTAATCAGAATTAATTAGGATCTGTTTAAAGTGACTTCTACTCTTTAACTTCTACACTTGCCTCTCTGCCTTTTTTAGATGGATCAAATCTCAAATCTCAAATCTCAAAGCTATACATATGACCAATAGAGGTGTCAAAATGGATCATGCACTCAAAAGAGTAATGCTAAGGGGGCTTCATGCCAAAGCAAGCAGTGTTGTAGATTTGGGAATTTTCACATTTGCAATGTTGCTCTTATTAGTTTTTATTTATTTATTTAGTTTTAGCGTTTTTTCTATTTGTTAAGCTTTTTTAGGCAAAAAAAAAATATATTTTTTGAACTTTTTTTTTTGCTTTTTCATATGTATTTTTCGGATGTACTAAATTGTCACCAACACCGAGTCGGCGGCGACAAGCTAGTGTGATGATGACATTTAGGGGTGAGCATCGAGTCCGATTTAACTTGGAACTAGACTGAATTGGCCTATCACCACCAAGATGGAAGCGAAACCAAAACCGGTTCACAAGAGCGAGGACATTGCTCATCACCCGGGCAAAATCCACCACCCTTCGTCTAACTACCAACTTCATGCCCCCACAAATCCATGTTGCTCACGTGCCATATGTGCCATATGAAGTACTATCGCACGACCTAACCCGAGCACGTGAGCTCTCTCACCGACTCGATGAACTGATCCATGGAGTTGCCTATTCTTCATGAGCAACAACTTAAGGAGAAAAATTTAAAAGAGTTGAAGCCTGAGCCCAGTAGGGTATGGGTTAAGTCCAAATTGCATATGGTTGCTAAAATTGTATTGTGTAAAAATGAGTTAATTTAAGTGGACCATTTGTTGACCTGACCCAAATCGAACCCGACGCCCCGTGTGACGGGCATACTGAATTAGAGTACACTAAAAAATGTAAAAATTAGTCACCATCAACCGATTGCCGCATCTTAGAACAGCAATATCACTATCTCAACATATTATATAAGGGTGAGCATGATTCTAGGATAAGAACCTAAAACTAGAGAATTGTACCAATAAGAACCTGTTGGTTCCAAGTTTCAAGGTATAAGGAACATGTTTCGACAAGTAGGTTCTAGATAAGTGAAACTTGAAACCCGAAACAAGTTTTTGTATTTTTCTTGATTTATGTCTTCGCACGATTTTGCGATATTTCATGACGTACAATGACGAGTGTATAATCTAGAATCACTAGTCTAAACTTTGATTTCCGACGATAATTATAACTGAAACTTTTACTTTGTTAATATTTTATATTTTTCGTGTGTCTAAATATAAATTGTGGCCATTAGATTGTAGTAGCAAGTAGTGATTATTAAAGGTGATGATTAGTGCAATTGTTCAATTAAGAATACATGTGAAACTTGTTACCGAGTAAGTTTCAGGTTCTGACCTTGAAACTGGTGACAAGGTAGATTTCGGGTTCCAAGTATGTAAGGTAGGTTCCAAATTCTAAAAAATGAAGAACTTGTTCCAACAGGTCGATTCTAGGTTTCAGGTGAAACCTGTACAGAACTTGGAACCACTTACTCTTAATATTATGGGTTTTAACAAGGATACAATCCTAGGGTCGGGAACTAACATAAAGAAGCTGGTTATTGATCGAAATCTATGCACGAATTCCATTTAAACCAAACGGTGAAGCTTTCTACTAGGCCATTCTTCAACTGCAGAATCATAGAGGGAGAGTGCTTGGCTTTGACAGTAGAACTTCCTTGGAAAGCAGCAATCATCTGCACAGGCAAAGCATGATCCTACCAAAAGGAACAGGTTGTGCAGAATCAATACCAACATAAACAAAAGCTTCAATCCACGGACTTTATAAGCAGCTCCTGCCGACGTGAGAACAGGTTCGTTCTTATTTATTTGCACAGAGGAGGATGGACAAAGCATTAAACAACAAAAACCCGTCATCAGCATCTCTCAATCTAAATGAGCCTGCAGTCAAGATCTTTCCTAAAAATCTAATTACAAAGGCAACGTACATCCTCTCGGTTCCTGATTTGTGCAGACTTCTTGGGGTCCCATGGTAACTAAACCATGATGGCTGCCGACGGCATGCAAGCTGAGCTGAAAGCTGCAGCTTTTACTATCACAACACATTAAAGCTACAAGAAAACAAAAACAAATTGGTCAAACTTTGGATCTCCAGAGGTAACACGAGATACTTTCATTGCTATATCCACCGTATATGTCGAACCCAATGCACAAATACCACACCCACTTTATCGCCCTTCTCACCCTGAGGCCTTTTCTGTTTTGTTTACTTCTACGGTGCATAAGTACCGTATGGTTGCAGAATGTTCCTCAGTAAAGTCGTTCAGCCACTGGACTCCATAAAGCCACCTTGTTTAGAGCATGACAAATATGAAAACAAATGTATGACCATTGACAAAGCCTAAGAACTGATACTGCCAATAGGGAAAAAAGGGGGCTTTCTTTACCCTACCTTGCCATTACGCTAGACAGAATTAAAACAGAATACCTCTACCACCTGAACTATACTTTGTACTGGCCATCAGAAGAGTAATTAGGATGTAAGCCTCAAAGAGATAGATCCGAAACATGTCCCATTTGCCACTGAATTAGAATTTTCTGCAATCTGAGGTCTCAAATCAAACCAGTTCCTACTACCTTTTCGTTCCTGTTTGCTAGTTTTTGTCAGTTATTCTACTTCTAGAGCTGGAGTTCTCCAATACCGACCAAGATTATAAGCAAGCGTCTCCATTTGGCATCAAGCCGACTCAGATAGGTATAGCAAATTCTTATCCCTTCCCACAATTGCATTTGCAGATAGTTCTCATTAATATTAGATTTTGAGGTGTAGTGAGGAATTCTGTATTGAATGCAGTGTTCTGATTATTAATCATCAAAGTCTTCTGCAAGGGACCACCTTAACAAATGTTTCACAATCACAATGGTCCAGACAGAAGACCAGATCATCACTTTAAAAAAGTGCCACCGACTGTTTTCATATATTCATGCAGGAAACTAACTAACCGTTTGCTAAACCAGGAAAAGAATAATGATAGCAAATATAAGTTTATCGTTGATGAATTCAAGGAGTTTACCTTATTAATCATGAAGAAGCTTGCAAGTGAACTTATCGCCCACGAGTTTGTTAATCGCATCTCTAAACTTGTAATAATCCTCTTCCTTATTGTAAACGTGATGTGAGATTCTAGCATACCCTGTAATTGGACCAACCTCTCCCTCTTTTGGAGATTGGTAATAAATCGGTACTTCGATACCAAAACTCTCCCTCAAATGGGCCCTCAACTTCAGAGTGTCTGCATCGCTCGATATCTCCAAACAAGTGGGCAACCCTACCATGATCATGCTCCCACACATATCAGGTGGACAGCCGAGGTTTGTCCCCCATGCTTTCGCCAGCATCTCCCCCATTCTTACGACAGCTTCGTGATTTCTCTTCTTAATCCCGTCAATACCGCCTTCAAACCTATTAACAAATTCCAAGACCGAAGGCACCACCAACTGAGCACTATAATCCCTCGTTCCAATCCAAGCACTTTCTATAGCCAACCCGCTACCATACTCATGGGACACGACCGGGTGATGCACGTCCAGCGATCTCGAAGACTTCCTACAGTACAAAAATGCGACCGAAGGCGGGCAGAAAAACCACTTGTGCAGATTGCTAGTGTAAAAGTCAGCCCCAATTTCCTTCATATCCAGGTCAACACACCCAATCCCATGTGCTGCATCTACAAAAACTTGGTCAACCCCCTCCTCTCTACAAATCTTGACCAAATCCTTGACAGGAATCACCACACTCGGCATCGACGTGACGTGATCAATAACGGCTAACCTGACTTTCCTACCATCCACCTTCCCTCTCTCCAAGGCCGTCCTGAACTCAGACACAATCTCTTCCCTAGAACTCACCGGGAACGGCAGCTGAACTTCGATCACTCGCCCGCCGGCGCGCGTCACGTACGCCTCGACCGACTTCTTGACCGCGCCGTAAGCGTAGTGGAGCATGACCGCGACATCGCCCTTCCGGAACCTCCCTTCCGCGAAAGCCCAGGCAATCTGCTGGAGCACTATCGCGACCGCGGTCGTGGCGTTATCGACTATCGAGACTTCATCGACGTCCTCGGCGTTAATGAGGTTCTTGATGGCAGTCCTCGACTCGAGGATCCCCTTCTTGAGCTCGTTGAAGTAGAAGTGGTCGGGCTGCCTCAAGAACTGGAGCTGCCACCGGTGCTGGGCGGCGGTGACGGAGGCGGGGCAGGAACCGAAGCTCCCGTTGTTGATCCGGGCGACGGAAGGGTCGTGGTGGGCGAACTCTGACTGGACCTCGGAATCCGCGATGACGGTGGGGACTTTCTGCTTCTTGGGCCCATGGGTCTTGAGGCCGCCGTTGGGTTGGACGGGGTGGCGGTGATTCTTGGGGGAAGCCATTGATATCAAATGCGACAGGTGCATTCGGAGCCTCCGGTTGGGCATTTTGAGGTCTGATTGGAGCCGGGGCGATGGCAAATCCAAGCATTGGTTCCATTATCATTTCCAATCGAATGATCCATTAACTCGATTATCAAAAGATTATATATCGTATTCAACAGTGTTCCTTCCAACGTGGGGATTCTCTAAAGTGCCAATAATAATCATTCTGTCCTAGCTATTCCGGACAAATTTCCGAACAGAAAAACGTGTTTGATAATTATGGGTGGGTTTGGTTCAACATTTAGAAAGAGCTTTCAGATTGAATGCTCCTTTACGAAATGCTGAACTGCTTAACAAGTTTTTTTTTTTCCAATGGAGCATTCGACCAAATATTGACCTTGAAAAGGTTGAAATGCTGAATATTGGTCCCTCTAACATTCAGCATTTCAGCCTTCTCAAGGCTAGCATTTGACAAATGCTCCCATAGAAAAAACTTACCAAACAGTTTAGCATTTCATAAGAGAGTATTCAAGCTGAAAGCTCCTTTCAAATGCTGAACCAAACCCACCTTATATAGAATTTATATTCTCAAAATAGAAATTCATTTGATAATAATAAAAATTTTTATTTTCCTAAAATCGTTGGCAACAGTGGGGATCGACGGTGGCCAGCGAAGAGGAGGGAGGAGGTGGGGAACTAAGAGAGAGAGGAGAACAAATCGTGGAGAAAGAGAATAATTTCTATTTTTATTTATGTTCCAAAAAAAAAGTAGAAAATTTTACTTCTAATTTCTGTTCTAAACTATTTTTGTGCTAAAAATTTATCCTAAAAATAGAAAAATAAAATTAGGGTACCAAACAGATTTATTTTCCAAACATGTTCATAAAAACAAAAGAATAGAAAAACAAACAAACATAATAATATCATTCGAGCCCTACTTTGTCACTGGTTTTAGGGTCGTAACCTAGAACTTACTATGTCACACGGTCCAAGGTCTATTTAGGTTCCACTTATATTCTTATTAAACGATTGCATTAAATCATCACTTTTAATGACCATAACTTGTTGTTACAATCCACTAACTACAACTTATATTTATACATACGAAGAATATGAGATATTAAGGAAGTAAAAATTTCAATCATAAATATCGCCGGAAATAGAAGTTTAAACTAATTATTCTAGATTATACACTCATCATCGAACGCCATAAAATACCGCAATCATGCGAAGACATAGACTAAGAAAAATAGAAAAACTTGTTGCAGATTCGACCTACTTAAAATCTAGAACCTACCTATCGAAACAGGTTATTTAGAATTTGAAACCTACCCTATATATCCTAGAACCTGGAATCAGACAGGTTCCTACCAGTCCAGTTATAAGGTTCCAGGGTCTAGAACCATGCTCAACACTGGGCTTAATGGATCAGGTTGAGTTTTTGCCTTCTCAATCCAGGCAAAAAAGAGTTCTCAATATGCAATCCAACCCGAAAAAATGTGATGTTGCCCCCCGAAAACTTGACTCTTTGTTTTTTTCCTGTCATTGGAAAGGCAGGACCATCAAATTCATGATATAAAAATTGACACTATGCGAACAAAAACACTAAATTAATTGCATATGTCATGATTTTCTCTTCCCTGTTCTAACGCATGAAGCAACATAAAAAGCGCATCAGCAAAGCACTCATACCCAACTTTTACTTTTCACTATCACCCACTAAAGACTTCTCTTTTCATCAATTTCGCCACCATAGAATTATTCTATAAATGTCAACACCTTTTCAACACCCGTTTGATTTTGGCCTATAAAAGACATCCCCATCAGAAACACTTAGCCAGGCACTAAAATCTATAAGGCCCAACTAATTATAAACTAATCATAGTAAATTAGGAACTAACCAGAGTGACTTTTACTCCTAATTGCTACAATTTGCCTCTATTATATATGTAAACCAGGAAACTTTTTCTGTACTTATCCCGACAGAAAACGGAGAACATCTGTGCCTCTATTAGACGGATCGAATCTAGAATCTCAAAGCTATACAACTAAATAATAGAGATGGCAGAATGGATTATGGACCCATATTTTAATTCATATTGAAAAAGGCTTGGATCATATATGGATAGTCTATGATATGGAATATAAGTAGAAACGGGTCTGCTATAGCAAAGATCAATTGATGATGGATTTTAATGTTTTTGAAATAATCCACTTTCAATCCATTTAATCAAAAAGTAACGCTAAGGCGGCTTTCCAGCCAAAGCGAGCGATGCTATAGATTTGGGGAATTTCACATTTGCAACGTAGCCCTTATTATTTTTTAATTTAGTTTTTTTTTCTATTTGTTAAGTTTTGAGAATTTTTTTAGGCAAAAATATACAATTTGAATTTTTCTTCATTTTACTCATTCATATTTATTTTTCAGATGTACAAAATTGTTACTAACATCAAGATGGCGGTAACGAGGCAATGTGATAACGACATTTAGGTGTGAGCACGAGGTCCAATATAATTTGGGAACCAAACTAAATTGGCTTGTTGTCACCAAGGTGGAAGCGAGATCAAGGGCATTTTGCTCATCACCTGGGCACAACTGCCTTTCATGTCACCGCCACCATCATGCCCACCACATATCTACGTTGCTCACATGCCACATTAAGCCTATCGCATGACCTGACCGGAGTAGGTGAGCTCCCACACCAACTTGATGAATTGGTCTATGGAGTCGCCCATTCTTCTTGGGCAACAACTTAAGGAGAAAATTTTATAAGAATTGAAGCCCGAGTCGGGTAGAGTTATGAATTAGTTCCGAATCGGGTATATTTGCTAAACTTGTATCGTGTAAAAATAAGTTCATTTGAGTGGACCATTTTTCACCCAACCCAATCCAAATCGAACCCACCCCCATGTGACGGGCAAACTAAATTAGAACACACTAAAAAATGTCAACATTAGTCACCAGCAACCGATTGCCGTATCTTAGAGCAGCGGTATCACAGGCAAAGGATGATCCCTACCAAAAGGAACAGGTTGTGCAGAATCAATACAAACATAAAACAAAAGCTTCAATCCAGAGACTTTATAAGCAGCTCCTGCCGATGTGAGAACAGGTTCGTTCTTATTTATTTGCACAGAGGAGGATCGACAAAGCGTTAAACAACAAAAATTAGCAGAGCTCGTCGTCAGCATCTCTCAATCTAAATGAGCCCGCCAGTCAAGATCTTTCCTAAAAATCTAATTAAAAGGCATCGTCCATCCTCTCGGTTCCTGACGAGTGCAGACTTCTTGGAGTCCCATGGTAACTAAACCATGACGGCTGCCGACGGCATGCAAGCTGCAGCTTTTATTATCAGAACCCATTAAAGCTACAAGAAAACAAAAACAAATCGGTCAAACTTTGGATCTCCAGAGGTAACACAAGAACCCAATGCACAATACCAAACCCACTTTATCGCCCTTCTCTCCTCACCCTGAGGCCTTTTCTGTTTTGTTCACTTCTATGGTGCATGAGTACCGTATAGTTAGAGAATGTTCCTCATAAAATCTCTCTATCCATTAAATAGTAAACAAACAACACTGTTGTTCATCCACTGGAGTCCCTAAAGCCACCTTGTTTAGAGCATGACAAATATGAAAACAAATGTATGACCATTGACAAAGCCTAAGAACTGATGCTGCCAATAGGGAAAAAAGGGGGCTTTCTTTACCCTACCTTGCCAATACGCTAGACAGAACTAAAACAGAATATCTCTACCACCTGAACTGTACTTTGTACTGGCAATCAGAAGAGTAATTAGAACGTAAGCCACAAAGAAATGCATCTGAAACATGTCCCATTTGCCACTGAATTAGAATTTTCTGCAAGCTGAGGTCTCAAATCAAACCAGTTCCTACTACCTTTCGGTACTGTTTGCTAGTTTTTGTCAGTTATTCTACTTCTAGAGCTGGAGTTCTCCAATACTGACCAAGATTATAAGCAAGCGTCTCCATTTGGCATCAAGCCGACTCAGATAGGTATAGCAAGTTCTTATCCCATCCCACAATTGCATTTGCAGATAGTTCTCATTAATATTAGATTTTGATGTGTAGTGAGGAATTCTGTATTGAATGCAGTGTTCTGATTATTAATCCTCAAAGTCTTCTGCAAGGGACCACCTTAACAAATGTTTCACAATCACAATGGTCCAGACAGAAGACAAGATCATCACTTTAAAAAAGTGCCACTGACTGTTTTCATACATTCATGCAGGAAACTAACTAACTGTTTGCTAAAACAGGAAAAGAATAATGATAGCAAATATAAGTTTATTGTTGATGAATTCAAGGAGTTTACCTTATTAATCATGAAGAAGCTTGCAAGTGAACTTATTGTCCACCAGTTTGTTAATCACATCTCTAAACTTGTAATAATCTTCTTCCTTATTGTAAACCTGATGCGAGATTCTAGCATACCCAGTAATTGGACCAACCTCTCCCTCTTTTGGAGATCGGTAATAAATCGGTACTTCGATACCAAAACTCTCCCTCAAATGGGCCCTCAACTTCAGAGTGTCTGCATCGCTCGATATCTCCAAACAAGCGGGCAATCCTACCATGATCATGCTCTCACACATATCCGGCGGACAGCCGAGGGTTGTCCCCCACGCTTTCGCCAGCATCTCCCCCATTCTTACGACAGCTT
This sequence comes from Metrosideros polymorpha var. glaberrima, assembly GCA_001662345.2. NCBI lineage: Eukaryota > Viridiplantae > Streptophyta > Magnoliopsida > Myrtales > Myrtaceae > Metrosideros > Metrosideros polymorpha. The sequence continues at coordinate 11,236,830 of BCNH02000002.1, read as the reverse complement.
CATGATTTCTCTTCTTAATCCCATCAATACCGCCTTCGAACCTATTAACAAATTCCAAGACCGAAGGCACCACCAACTGAGCACTATAATCCCTAGTGCCAATCCAAGCACTTTCTATAGCCAACCCGCTACCATATTCATGGGACACGACCGGGTGATGCACGTCCAGCGACCCCGAAGACTTCCTACAGTACAAAAAGGCAACCGAAGGCGGGCAGAAAAACCACTTGTGCAGATTGCTAGTGTAAAAATCAGCCCCAATCTCCTTCATATCCAGGTCAACACACCCAATCCCATGTGCTGCATCTACAAAAACTTGGTCAACGCCCTCCTCTCTACAAATCTTGACCAACTCCTTGACGGGAATCACCACACTCGGCATCGACGTGACGTGATCAATAACGGCTAACCTGACTTTCCTACCATCCACCTTCCCTCTCTCCAAGGCCGTCTTGAACTCAGACACAATCTCTTCCCTAGAACTCACCGGGAACGGCAGATGAACTTCGATCACTCGCCCGCCGGCGCGCGCCACATACGCCTCGACCGACTTCTTGACCGAGCCATAAGCGTAGTGGAGCATGACCGCGACATCGCCCTTCAGGAACCTCCCTTCCGCGAAAGCCCAAGCGATCTGCTGGACCACAATCGCGGCCGCGGTCGTGGCGTTGTCGACGATCGAGACTTCCTCGACGTCCTCGGCGTTGATGAGGTTCTTGATGGCGGTCCTCGACTCGAGGATCCCCTTCTTGAGCTCGTTGAAGTAGAAGTGGTCGGGCTGCCTCAAGAACCTGAGCTGCCACTGCTGCTGGGCGGCGATGACGGAGGCGGGGCAGGAGCCGAAGCTGCCGTTGTTGATCCGGGCGACGGAAGGGTCGTGGTGGGCGAACTCGGAGTGGACCTCGGAATCCGCGATGAAGGTGGAGACTTTCTGCTTCTTGGGCACATGGGTCTTGAGGTCGCCGTTGGGTTGGAGGTGGGGGCGGTGATTCTTGGGGGAGGCCATTGATGGGTCGGCGAGGAATTGGGTCCTCTCTCTTTTTGCAAGATCAAGAACGAGGGGAAGAGGAGAGAGAAGCCATGGAATCGGGTATCGTTTCTGTTGTGTTGTTGCGTTGTGGGCTTGTTAGGTTGATGTCATTGGGATGAGAGAGAGAGAGAGAGGTGATGATGGGAGATTCCATTCCATAACTGAATAAACAAGGTCAGCAGGCGCTATTTTAGGAGGCTTCTCCCTCTGCTCTCTCTCTCTCTCTACCAAGCTCTCGCTCTCCCTCTCCCTCTCCCTCCTCACACTCCATCAAGCCTCGACGTTCTTCTGCTCACGTGAGGTGCAAACGCCATCTGCATTTGAGGAAGATTTAAATGCCGTGGATTCTGAGTGTGATCGAGTCGAGTCGAGTCGAGTTGAATTAGTCGAGTTAGGCTCGACCAGATTATAATATGTTTGATACTCAACGGCCAGCGATCCCCTCAGCATAGAGCGTTTGATAAACTCGAGCTCGGCTAGATTTGTCCGAGGACTCATTCTGGGCTCATCCCGAGTCATAGGAGCTAGACTGGTCTTTTTAAGCAAGCTCAGAGTAGTTCACTAAAGCTTTTGAATCATTCACACCCTTATTACGAATTCGTAAGATGGAGCAAGGAGTGTCGGATATTAATAAATCATTGCTTGGACTTATCTTAACAAAACTAGTTTTCAACTGGGAAAATCGGTGCTTTTTCCCATCCTTTTCATATTTACTCTCTGATTTGAAATCTGCATGACTTTTCTATGCTGCAATTGGTTATGTCTACAACATTATCTATGAGATGAATCTACACAAATATCCATGTTTTTTTTTTTTATATATTTGCGGATTTTTGTTAGGTATCGATGCACAATCACAACGAAAATAAATAGTAGAAATCGAGAAAAAAAAATTGAGGTTCAAAATTTTATCATGATTTACCCTTAAACTAGGGTTACATTCAGCAGAGTATTTCACTATAATTAGTATCTTGCATATTTCAATTACATCGATCAATTACAAAAAAAAAAAAATTATATATAGGCAGTAGCTATTCATGAATCCAAACTTAAATTACTAATAAAATACAAGCTTAAACTATAATAGCCCTTTGACTTTCCTGTCGATGGAGAGTATGAACTATACCCCCAACATTTTTAAACAATTCGTGTCACGCCCCGAGCCCTCGAGCGCGCGACCATCCCTGTCACTTGTCCATTGGGTCAATAAAATTTTCAACCTCTTAGGACGCGTCGTCGACCCATTCATTTTATCTTTTGATTTACACATGCGGAAGCGAAAACAAACACCCGACAGTAGGGATAGCAGGAAAACAGCCAAACCAAAACACATTTTATTAATAAACTGGTTAACCCTGGGAAGTGTGTAATTACAAGTCCTCACATCGAGGCTCGAGTTAACCTATCTCCTCTACGCAAAGGCACCTTTAGCTGTACCCGACGACTTTCCAGCCTAAGGTCCTGAAAAATGGTTAACAACAACGAATGAGATAAAATCTCAGTAAGTTAATCGCCTAAACCTCGCGTAAGATGCCAATTCACTTAGGGCTTGCCCTAAACATGCAACTTAATGTCGATAGCAGATCAATAGCGAGCAAAGCTCGCTCTACGCAATCTATAACGGATTCGAGCAACCCACTCACCGATCAACCAACAAATCACAGGCATTCTTACCTCATCTTGGTACATGCACACGCCCTGCATGTTATCAATTATAATAGCATTCTAAAACAATGCATCAGCCAAGGCATGTAATCAAATACAATCTCATTTCTTGTACATAATGCATCCTAACGTGTTCCAATTATTGTCATCGTTCTCAAGCATCCGGGTCACAAATCATCCGGGCATCTGGGTCACAAATCATCCGGGCATCATCCCCAATCACCATTGAGGGTCAGTACACTTTTGTGATCACATGAGTACACAGATACACTAATTTCATAATGCCACTATAATCCATGCGCATGCCATCACTCGTTATCACCACCCGCGTAAGGTTCACGCCTCAGGTGTGCGACAGTTGGCCTCGTCAGGCTCAACTATACCCCCGCGTCAACACGCATCAGGGTAGCCCGCGTAAAACGCCTCAAGCTCAATTCTTAACCCCGCGTAGACACGCCTTAGGGTAATAATTCTTAACCCTGCATAAACACGCCTTAGGGTAGTAATTCTTAATCCCGCGTAAACACACCTCAGGGTAATAATTCTTAACCCCGCGTAAACACGCCTCAGGGTAGGTTTCATCAAACTATCATGAAAATGTCACATTTTCCGTACTCAGGCCATGATCATGCTCACACATCAAATATTGTCATTTTCACAATAAAATTCGCACGTGATTACACCGACGTGCTTTTTATGCCAAACTTTGCATGCCTCACTTTTCATAAACAGATTATTCGACAACATAAAATTCAGCATTCGAGCACATCGCTACATCAATTACCAATGCCGTATTAAAAGTAAATTATTTTCTAGTAAAATATTTTTAGGCACATGGAAGGTTAATTCTACAGTCAATCTCATCATAAACATGTCCAGCATAATTAGCATAAAATTCTAATCATTAACTCGACTCACGTTAATTAACCCAACCATGATTAATTAACCCAACCATGATTAGTTTAACCTAACTAAGGTTAACTACCATAACCAAGATTAGCTTAACCTAACCAAAGTTAACTATTTTAACCAAGATTAACTTAGCCTAACTATAGTTTAGCCAAATTAACCATAGTTAAGAGTCTAATTGCATCTTAACTAACTCTAAGTGCAATTAGTAGCCTAATCAACGATTAGAGGGTAAACTCACCTTTTAACGGCGAGACTACCACGGCGGCGACGGCATGAAGACGGTGATGGTGGCGACTCGGCTACGGCGCGTAGACAGAAAATGGGTCTTGACAGCGGCTCGACTTGGTTCGGCACAACGCGGCTACACGGCGATGTACGGTGGCAACAGCGCCCCGAACGGCCCCAAGAGCGCGGCTTGAGCTTAGTAAAGGTGTGGTATGGCTTGGGGGTTTCGGCGGCAAGATTTGGGAGCCAAAACAAGAAGGAAAAGTAGAG
>BCNH02000002.1:11128728-11232706 GCA_001662345.2 Metrosideros polymorpha var. glaberrima | reverse complement strand
AAACTCACCTTTTAACGGCGAGACTACCACGGCGGCGACGGCATGAAGACGGTGATGGTGGCGACTCGGCTATGGCGCGTAGACAGAAAATGGGTCTTGACGGCGGCTCGACTTGGTTCGGCACGACGCGACTACACGGCGATGTACGGTGGCAACAGCGCCCCGAACGGCCCCAAGAGCGCGGCTTGAGCTTGGTAAAGGTGTGGTATGGCTTGGGGGTTTCGGCGGCAAGATTTGGGAGCCAAAACAAGAAGGAAAAGTAGAGAAAATGGAGGGGAGAAGGGGAGCTCCGAATTTGAGAGGAAAAAGAGAGAAATGAAGAGTGAAAGAGAGTGAGTGAGAGTTGTCTTGCCTTTTTGTCTTTCATCCAATAGATTTTTGCCTAAAAAGTTTAAGCTTTTAGAAGGGCAAAATGGTAATTTCCGCCCTCGGCACTATTCAAACGGGCCGGCACTATTCACGGCTCACACTATTCGAGTGGGCTTGACACTATTCACATGGGCTCAGGTTTGAATTTGACGGGCCCAATGGGCTAAAAACCCAATAGGTTCTTAAAATGGGCCAAAAATGGGCTTCGGGGGTAAAACTGTCATTTTTCATTATGGGCCCTCTTGAAATTCGAAAATCATAATAAGTAGGCCCGTCGGTTCGTGCCCAGCCCAAAACGTCTCTTCTGCGAACATTTAGGGTTTGACTGCAAAAAATTGAAGTCGTCTCTGTTGACCTAAAACGACGATGTCCTTAGCGCGTCGATTCTTTTAAAAATAAATTTTGGCGCTTTAATCTCACCACTCGCGCCTCAGCCGAGTGGTATCCGGGAATGAAACAAACGGTCCGATCATGGGTTCGAAACTTAGAGGCGGCGACTTCGGTTGCCCCTCCTCCCTTACTCGCGCGCCGTTTCCATTAAATAAACCATTTGGCGTTGTTATTCCAATAGCCGTGCCTTAGCCGAGTGGCAAGCGCACAAGACGTGCATGAGACAGGGGAGGTCCGCGGTTCGAAACTCGTGAGCGACGGCCTCGTCTTCTGTTTTCCCCGCCCTTTTCCTTTTCTCTCTTTTCTTTCCCCTTTTTTTTTTTCTTTTCTTTTCTTTCTTTTATTTTTGCACAAATAATTAAAAATCCGATCATCCCTGTTTTCAATTGAATTTCGACAATCATCCTTTGATTAATCAAAACAGTCAAAATTCGGGATATCACAGCCCAATACTTGGCTCTTAATCCTTTAAGGTTCAATACTCTTTATCGGACTATAATTCATGGCTCAAGTCCATTAGATGTTATGGAGTAACATGTCCGAATGTTATTCTCTGCGCCTTAAACTGGTGAGCCAGAAATCAGGATGTTACAATTCGTGAGTATTCTTATAGTAACCTCAAGAGAAGGAATAGAACTAGAGAGATTTTGGTGTTCAAACCAATTTTTCCTCATTTACTTCAGAACTCCATTTAGAGGAAAGGTGAATCATTTTGGGGTGGGTCAGCTTCTCAAAGGTGTCTTGTGGATACAAATTACATTCCTATTTGCCATTAGTGAATTGGTGAGACATGCACCAAATGGCCGGCACTATCTATTTGTCCTTTTTCTGCTTTTTCTCATCCATCATCATTGAATATATCAGTAAGTGCTCCACGCAGCTCCTCACTTTATTAATAAAACCCATAAAAAATTTAAATTATGTCAATTATGACACATTTATCTTAAATTTTTTCTTATGATACAAAAAAGCTCAAACATATACTTATGCGACACATGTACCCTCCGTCAAAATTCTGTCAATTTGCCTATATGGATGCCATAAAGCAAAGTGTTGACATATGATGCCGCATGACTTAAATGAAATAAAAACAACATTGTGTTGGCCGAAAAAGTTTAGGATAAATATATCACAGTGAACATAGCTTAAGTTTTTTTGATATCACAAAAAGAAAGTTTATGATAAATGTGCCACATTGAAAATGGTTTGGAGTTTTTTGTGGCTGGTTCCATAACTTTAATGATCCAATATAGGTTCAGCCTTTCTGTGCCTCAGCCAATGTGGAACATAAGATTTGTGAAGCCTGTTAAGGGACCTGAGAAACAACCAAGTCCTTGTTGCTCCCTCGGTTTCTCAAGCCCAGGTCTCAACAAGCACATCGATTCTCGAGAAATCCTCGTACATGTCAACTTGTGGGCTCAATCATCCTGCAATTCTTGGCATCTTTCCTAAGGAGTCTATGATCTACTGAGGGAGAAATCCGTTCTAACGTATAGCATCCAAGTACATATTGTCTTAAATCCTATGAAAAATACCGTAAACACCAACACTAAAAAGTATTCTTAATGGACGGCTTAGATCTATTCATTTGTGACTATACGGCTAACAATCCCCTGACAAACCGCTCCATGAGATGTAAATACCACCTTCTTTGCATGGAAAAGAATGATATGTAGACTGTGGTTCATTAAAACTAACCAATAAACATATCAAGAAAACAATAGGATCTTCAATAATCTCACAAAACTTGCATGTTCGCACATGTCTTTTACATTGTCAGACGTCGTGACTACCATTTTAATTGTAGAATGAGCCTTTACAACAACAAAAAATCTGACCGCTGATCCCAATCTGGCGATTTTCTGTCAGTTTTAGCATTTCCTTCATTCATCTACTGAAGGGCATCATCAATTAAATTGGGCAGCAAAAGCAATACAGGGGGCATAACCACAGTTAAAGCAGCTTAGCTCTTGGTTTCTGCCGAAACTATTAACAGTGACAAAGGCAAAAGCACTTCGCAAGTTGTTGCCCATGTATCAATTAGTCACAGCCAACTCAATCGCATGTTGTTAAATTTGACACTTATTTACAGTCTAGCATTCTGTAATATTTATCTAGGATTAGGATGCAAAAGAAGTGCATGTATGACATATCAACCAACTCCAAGTGGAAAATGATAAAAGCACCAACTGAAGCAACAGGAAAATGATTTGCAACTCAGCCAAATAGAGAAACCCTTCAGTCGGTTATAACTACAGCTATGCCATTGTGTCTTAGTCAGAGCCATTTTGTAATGCTTTGTCCAGTGAGGTAGCATACCTGACTCCAAATCCATTTGGATCTATCACAGTTCTAGCCTGTGATGGATCCAATAAAAGACAACTAGATATATGCCTATCTTGGAAACCCTGGCGTGAGTGTCTAATATACTTAGGCTGTCTATTAACCTAAAAATATGCCAATCTTAGCACTAAAGGAACATTCTTCACGCAGAATCAATATATACAGACTTGAAGATTAACATCACTCCACTAGAATCTCAGTCTAGCAAGAAAGTATATAACTAGAAGATGGGCTCATGAGTCACTACATGAAAGAAGAAAGACAGCTCTAATTGAATACCGCTACTATCTTCCTTTGTCATAAGCAGCAATGTTTTGTGGTTCACATTCTGGACTGAACAGGCGGACCAGCAGCGCAGAAGTTGAGCTCACTGATAGAGCTCCGCAAGCTGCCCACCGGAGACTCCTGGGTACTGTGATCCTTGGACCTAACAGGAATAGAGCAACTTAACATGTATTGTTCAAAAGCACAGTAAACCCTATTATTTTATCATCTTGAGGGAGGAAGAATTCTCAAAGCCAATTATCTCTGCCTACAACAACTCCCAACAACCCAAAAAAATGCAGGATTATTCTAAACTCTAGAGGATAAGTGTCTCTTCCATGCTATATGCCTTATGGTTTCCCTCCAATGAAACTCAAAATTCAGGGTCAACAACTTGGTCCATAGCACACAGAGATGAGATGAAAATCTAACAGAGAACTGAAGACAAACAAGACAAAGACTTCCAAATTTGATCAAGAACAACTAGACAGGAGGTATCCAAATGCAGATTCCACTAAAATGCTTCAGTCAGCTAAAGAAATCGGATCCTGCTGGGGAATAAGCTCATGATTTAGGGGAGGGGGAAATTATTCATGTCACAACAACATCAATTGGAACCAAACACATCACTATCAATTGCCTCCTTTGGTGTGTTTTCTTTAGCTAGAGAAAGCCCAAACATTTCCTGTACATATACATGCCTCAGACATCTGAGCACCACTTCAACTTATGCAGGATCAGGCAAAACAAGCATGTATAATCAACAAGTGCAACATACCATAGTGCATTCTACAGAGAACCCAGAACCCCAAGCCTCCGCCCACCGTGCAAATGGCAGCTGTTTGTCTCATCAATCGCGAACAAGGCTTTGAATCTGATCTCATCAACTCACCATCAGACCACCCGAAAAGCCGCCTCAACGCCATCTAAAAAGCTCCACTTCAGTTAAATTCATTAACTTCCACGTGAGAGCTCATTTTTGTCTCTAAGAACAAGTATATGCTCAATCAAGTACTGCATTAGAGACAACAACCATGTCTAGCTTCAACAACCATGCAACTTTTCCACTCCCCAAGAACACCGGAGTAGCGATTAGTGAGTTCCTTGTTTTTTCTACTTCTTTCTTTGTACAAGGAAAACGTATTCGGTTCATTGCTTACTGGGCTTAATTGAACTTGGCTCAACCCAGGTTCTAGGGGTGAGCGGTTCCAAGTTCCATCCAAGTTCCTTACAGATTCTGCTTGGAACCTGGAACCTACCCATTGAAACAGGTTTCTCATTTTCTGGAACTTATAACCTACTCGTCTGAACCGGAAACCTGCAATCTACCTAGTCACAGGTTTCAGGTTCTTACAAGTTCTTTTTTTTTTTTTCATTTTTAGTTAAGAAAAAATGAAAGTAAACACAACAACAAAAATGAAAGTCTCCCATTTGTCATGGCAACAATCCGTAAAAGATGAACATGTAAAATAATATAAGCAAGAAAAAGTATGTTCTATTCTTGCGTTAAGTTATAGAACTTTAGTCCATGGATATGCCTAAATTATAAAACCTAAAGTATGTTCCATTTTTGCACTACATTCACCAAAAGGCCATTACGCAACACGTAGCCCTTGGCAGCTCAAGAAGTTGCTACTTTTGCATCAGACCCAACTTCCTCCAGCCTTGGCCTTAAGGTGACAAACATGCCTTCTCAATACTAGTACTGTGGGATCAAATGACAATCACCAAATTGGATTGACGACATGCCGAGCTCCAACGCAATCAGTGACCACCTATTTCAAGACAAACCAACGAGTCAACTGGCTCAAATGCACAAGTACTTGATCATTCAAGCACTTAGGAACCAAGGTTTCCACAAATGAATTGGATATGGACTTTTTATTCTCTATCTGTTAGAACAATTCATGGAGGAAGGAGTCGTTCCTTCATCTCCCACTTAAGCTAGCAAAGCATAAACAATTGCAAGCATGCTTGGTGGCAGAAGCTTTCTTCATGACGATGGTCATTAGATCATTTTGAATAATTAGTACATTAGGCCAGTAGAAACAGTCCAATTGACATGTTATCTAGAGGGCAGTCACCTACTATCACACTAAACTCAGAAATTTAAGCAGATTATCTTCACTGGATTATAACAACTCAACAACATTGCCTCCATGCAACATAAATTGTCGGAAGCACAGATAAATATAGACAAAATCTTAATCTAGAGGTTGCTCTCCTGCTGTTGTTACCTTCAACACTCGCAGGCCACCATACATACATGACTAAAGCAACCCAGTAGGTATATAGGATATGAAAGCAGCACAGGAAATGAGACAATGACAGATCATGGCAGAACCGAGCACACTAGCAACAACTCGATTAATCGATTCTGTTCATGGTGATTTTCTAACTATGAGACGTGATATATATTGTTCGTTAATAGATTCGAGCATGACCACCTAAGCTCGAGATTTGACCAGCAAAGATCATGATGCAATAGGATCAATATAACAGTTGAAAGTGTACAAATCATGTCATTATGGTCCCAAGTCGACCAATGCCGAAGGAACTCAGACAAATCATCAAACAACTAACGTGCATTCAACCGAGGAACGAGATGAAACATCAATGGATTACGATTCGAAGCTAGACCCACACAAAATCCATTCAGAATGTTTGAAATCAAGAAACTAACTCAAGCATAAGCGAAACGGATCTAAATAGAGAAGAAAACATCTCAATCTCTTCTTACCTCGGGACAGGGCAAAGTAAAGTATCAAGTGTTACCTTGTCAGTGAGATCGATCGAACAAGAAACGAGTTCCTAGATGCGCCGGCGATAAATCGTCGCCGGCGAAGGCAGGTCGAACAAGAAACGAAGCTCTTCAAGCACTTCGGCGAAGAAACAAAGTTGAGGGCGCTGGAACGAGAAAAGGGCCAAGGTGAAAACTAGAAAAGGAGACAGCTTTGCCGGAGAGGGATGGTCGCCGGTGATGGAGCTGGTGGACGGTATGTCGTGCGACTGGCGATTTTGAAGAGCAAAGCAGGCGGACGAGAACTCTCAAACACATATGAGATACGACTGCCAAGTCTCCATGCCTCACCACGCGCCAGAAGTACAGAACTCTCAAAGCTCAATGTTTTATTTTAAGGTTTCCCGCTTGCCCGGTTCCCGGTTCGATTCCTGGGGGACTGGGAACCGAATCGGAACCAACGGTTCTTTAAAAAATGGAATCGGGAACCGAATCACATCTCATTAGAACTTGGAACCGGACTGAGAACTAGCAGTCCGGTTCTTCAATTCCTGATTCTACCCGAAACCATGCTCACCCAAACCTGATTGGTTTAATTTCAATTACAGTGTGAAATTGGTGGCTATTGGCTACAATTATATAAGGCAAAGCAAAAAATGACTTTATTGGTCTTCTTCTTCTTCTTTTTTACAAAAAAATTCCAAAGACGAGAAGATTTATAATTAGAATCAATTCGAAAATGCACCGAGCCGGCGATCATTAGCAACTTGAACAAGGGGACATGATGTAGTTCTTATCGAGCATGGTGATCTGACAATTTGTCATTGTTCGAATTGAAACGTAATGATTCTTAGCCAATCAACAGATCTTGACTTGGATTTTTTGGCTTTTCGATTCAATGGTAAAAATCTGTGAAGACAAGGGTACTTGGGAGGGACCCTAGACTCAAACCCCAATTGGGTACTTAAGAACCACCCACTCTTCAAGCCTGATCGAGGTCGGATTTTCCATTTTTTCCACCTCTGTCTTGAGAAAGTGGAAATGTTTTGTGTGCCCAATATCGACTTAACTCAACTTGATTATTTAAAAAAGAAAATTCCAATTCGACTCTATATTGCACTCGAACAAATGGGTGTGCAAAAAGAACAATAGTAAAAAAGAAATCATAGGGTGAATCTATAGGCATTCATTTGTTGGAAATTTATCTATGAAATGATTTTTCATACTCCCGTATTTCAACTAAGCACATATTAATATTCTAACGTCCTCTTTTCTTTGTATTTCGTGGACGAAATAAAAACTGTCACAAAACAAAGCATATAGCCAAAAGAATCATTTCTGACATTATAATTAGAAAAAAAGAAAACACTTTTTGAGAATATCTTATTGGGTTCGTGCATGCATCAAAAATGACAAAAAATTTAAAAAAGTGGAGGAAATGTGTATGTCAAGATTTTGTTCTATGCTTCCTTTTTTTTCAAAGTAGGGTTGCACGGACAAGTTCGCATATAGGACATCATCGTCTCTTGCATTTTCCTATGTTGGCCATGTTAAAGAAACTTCCAAGCAATTTCCATGCTCGGACATTTTTGGAATCATCGCATGGACCTACATATGCATTTCAAATTTCAACAAAGGAATCATGAAGGGAGAGAGGTTGAAGTGATCTTAATTATCGTGATTAAATGAAGGGTTTCGAGATCGGTACCAATTAGGGAGTTCGGTTGATATAATTCGATTCATATATGGCTTTTTGATCGGCTTCTTCGTTTGCTTAGTCAGATATCAACCACCTATTTAGTTTGATCTTTAGTATAGTTTCCTATCGCTACAAGAATAAATTAAAATTCCAAAGCTAATAATGAAATCTCATCAAAATGGTATGTATCCATACACAAGAGTCAAGGCAACTCCGTTCTACCAACTTTCGAAATAATTTGAAAGGTTTTTATTAAGTTATAACCGATTATTTCGACTTGAAAAATAAGTTTTGCCCCATAAATTTCTTATAATGTACACAGCTAAGTCGACATTCGATATTTTAATTTTGATTTGTGAAAATGTAGTTTCCAAAGAGAAGTAAAACCTACTAAATATTACCTTTTTACTGATAATCTTAGGCATAAGAAAACTGCTTTAATCACTACAACAATTGCACTTCATATGGAAAAAAAATTTCTAGTCCCTGTCGATATTATTAATGATATTATTGCTACATATATATGTATATACATTATATATTTACATTTCTTCAGTTGAAACCCTTGTATTGGTATTTTAGATATTAGCGCAACTTTCCTGGAAATATCCCGAGTGATGGAGGCACGTGAGCAACAAAACTTGGGATTCGCTTAGCAGATACTAATGTGGTTGCGGACAGAAGTAATTATTGTACTTTGGAAAAGAGAGAGAAAAGAAGGGAAATTTAAAGTGACTCCTAGTTTCGTGGACACTGGAACTTTTCCTCACCTTTCTGCAAGCTACTGAAGCGTTCCAGCAAAGCTCATCAGCATCTGCTCTTCCTCCAGCCCCTCTGTTCAAGCACGTAGGCAAGGTTCGATCCCTGTCTCTCTGATGGTGTTGAACAGCATGACTGAAGTCACCATGATCACAGAGCTCGTAGCAGACTCTGTTGCTTTCAAGATTCAAGCTTTCTTGAAAATTGCACTCTCTGGGCACAAGGGTTGATGGTTTCTTTCTTGCTGAGATCATGATGTGGTGCATGGACTAGTGATTTGCTGGCTTTGCTTTGCTTGTGTGTCCCGTTCACTTGCTCTAAAGCCTGAGTCTTTCTGTCATAAATTGTCGAAAAGCATTTCTTTTTTTGGTCCGATGATGTTAAAAGCATCTGTTATTGTGGCTTTGAGGGAAGGAAAGTGAACTTTAGCTGACTAAATGGTTTCATTCACATGTGATCTTTGTGCAGTTTATGGTAAGTAGGATGCTCATGTTTCACTCTTGGGAATGATTTGTTTCAACTGAAGTAGAATTCTTTCTTGATTAATTTCTAACTTGATGGTCTTTAATCTACTTTATGAGTTGAAAGAGTGCAATGAACCGACTCCATGTTAAGCAGCACTCTTCTGAAGTTTTGTATTTCCTTTAAAAGATATTTTGTCAAAATCATTGGTGATCCAAGTTCTTTTCCCCATCACTTCCTGGCTGATTCAAGAATTTCCTGCTTTGTTTTCTCTTGTCTTGACAGGGCGACAGGATTTGCATACAACATGGACTACAAATACCTTTTCGCAGCATTTTGTTTATGGGCTGTAATAGTACCTCTTCTTGCTACTTCATCCCATGGCCTGGTGAGAATTGGGCTGAAGAAGCAGCGCCTCGATGTTCTGAGCATCAATGCTGCCAGAACCGCAAGAAAAGAGGGAATTTCGAAATACGGTACAATGGGCTTCAATTATCATATGCGTAGTGGAGGAGAAGACATAGTGCCCCTGAAGAACTATTTGGATGCACAATATTATGGAGAGATCAGCGTCGGCTCGCCCCCGCAGCATTTTACAGTTATATTTGATACCGGCAGTTCAAATCTCTGGGTTCCATCAGCAAAATGTTACTTCTCAGTGAGTCGTGCTTAATTGTTTTGTTTCGTGACACGAGTATTGGGGTGAGATTGCTGACCAGGTTGGCTATTATGTGCAGGTTGCTTGCTATTTCCATTCCAAATACAAGGCCAGCCGTTCTAGTACATACAAAAAGAATGGTATGACCTTGAAATTTGAATTCTTGAACTTTCACCATAGATCATATGATTTATGTGGAAGGTTCTTATCTTTTGTCGTTGAATTTGGTGGTGTACTTATGGTACGTTCTTTATTGGTGATTCAGGAAAAACTTGTGACATAAACTATGGATCTGGATCGGTTTCCGGTTTTCTGAGTCAGGATAATGTTGAAGTCGGCGATCTCATTGTAAAAGATCAAGTGGGCTCTCTCTCTCTCTCTCTCTCTCTCACAGAAAAAATTCTAGTTCTTGAAGAGGACTATAAACCTTCATGTTCGTATATTTGACTTGCAGGTTTTTATTGAGGCCACACGAGAAGGAAGTCTTACATTTGTTTTGGCGAAGTTTGATGGAATTCTCGGCCTTGGCTTCCAGGAGATCTCTGTTGGGAATGTCACCCCTGTCTGGTATCGTCCCATAGCTTTAGCCGTCGGTATCACAGTGATCATGGAGTCATCCTGCTTTTGTTGGAGCTTGAAACCTATTTTTTCATCATTCTTTTGGTCTATCTCTGTTGTCTATGGCTGCTGATTTTAGAAACTACAGGTACAATATGGTGCAGCAAGGTCTGGTGGATGACGAAATATTCTCCTTCTGGTTAAACCGTGATCCAGATGTGAAAGAGGGAGGCGAGATTGTGTTTGGTGGGGTCGACGAAAGACACTTCAAGGGGAAGCATGTATATGTTCCAGTTACACAAAAAGGTTACTGGCAGGTTAGAAATTGATAAATGAATCATTCTTTGTACATTCATCACTCCCTCTAGAAAAAGGCGTTGACTCTAAATTTGTTGTCCTTTCAGTTCGATATGGGCGATATTCTTATTGGCAATCAGTCAACAGGTAATCTTGCAGCTGCCAAACTAAGTTCCTTCTCTTGATAAAAAATAAAAAAAAAACTAAGTTCCTTTTTCTCTTAAACTTGAATAGGTCTTAAAGCTTAATCGTGTCTCCATTGAAAATCAATTGTTTTAAGAGAATAATTTCATTGGGCATTAGCTTCTAGACACTTGCGATGAGCTGATTATGACATCACTTTCTTTTTCTGTTCTTACTGAAAATGTCTCAAACTTAAGAATGAAGCTTTACAAGTACCAGTAGTCTATGTTGTCTTTTCAGTTGCTTCACATTTTCCTGTTTAATGATCTTCTCTCATGGTTGCTTTTGAAAGAGAAATTCCAACACTCCTTGAATTCTGTAAAAGTGCCCTATACATTTGTGCCTTTGAATTTCCCTTTAATCACAGGTTGGTGTCAACTTCTTTTCAGGCGTATGCAAGGGTGGCTGTTCAGCTATTGTAGATTCGGGAACTTCCTTGCTTGCTGGTCCAACAGTATGTTTCCCCCCTTTAAACGAATCTATGTTGGCCAAAGTTTTTATGCCTGTTACGTCTCTCCTGTGTTTACTTGCCTGCCGTTATTGTATTCCTAAGTTCACCTGTTGAGGATGTTTACCAGTCTGTTGTTGCTGAAATCAACCATGCTATTGGGGCCGAAGGAGTTGTGAGCACCGAATGCAAGGAGGTTGTGTCTCAGTATGGAGATTTGATATGGGATCTCTTGATTGCTGGTGTATGTCCCTGACCACTACTTTTTGTTTGCCATTTATATTCATTCATTTGGAAGAATTTAGTAGAACTTATCATCATGGTTCACAGGTGAAACCCGACAAAGTCTGTTCCCAGATCGGTTTATGCATTTTCAATGGGACACAGCATGTGAGGTGAGGAAGTTCTTGCATTATAATTCTTAAATGACTAGTTAACTTCAATATGTTTGGTTCACCTTTAAGGGAAGGAATGCCTCTTACTCAAGCAATAAGCATTAGTCATAGTGGAAACACGAGTTCTGCTAATTTCCCAGTGAAATATTTGCCGTCATACGCCATTATTTGGACCTTTGTCCAACTGACGTTGAAAAAGCCTTGACATATGGAAAGCTAGAAAAAAAAATGTACAGAATACACCATGAATGTTAGCGATTTTCTTCCTTGTTTTGCAGCCCGGGAATCAAAACAGTGGTCGAGAAGGCAAATGAGAAATCAGGTGATGACTTCTCTTTTAACTGCTTGCGAGATTATTAGGAGAAGGGAACTAGAGATCTAAAATGCACCGAAATGTGGACTGTCAGGCGACGATGTTGTTTGCACTGCCTGCGAGCTGACTGTCATATGGGTCCAAAATCAACTAAAACAGAAGAGAACAAAAGAGAGAGTACTCAACTATGTGACACAGGTAATCAATTCAAAGCCCATGTAAATGCGATGCAAGCACATTGATACTAGATTTTTGTTCGTCTGACTCTTAGCCTTTTTACAGCTTTGTGAAAGCATACCGAGTCCAATGGGTGAATCGGTAGTCGACTGCAATAACATCGCAGACATGCCAAACTTGACTTTCACTATCGGGGAGAAACCTTTCACACTCACCCCCGAGCAGGTTAGGGTTTGCAAAATGGCAAATTCCACTTATTTTCAGTTGGCTATTGTCTGGTACTGTCTTATGAACTGTCTCGGCATGACGGAGCATTTGATAAAATTCCTGTTCTTGTCGTCTTTTCTCATTTCCAGTATGTTTTGAAAACTGGGGATGGAATCTCTACGATCTGCATTAGCGGCTTCATGGCTTTCGACCTGCCGCCTCCTCGAGGTCCTCTTTGGTATGTCCATCTCCTTTTCTTCTTATATATGCGCTGTAATTTGCTTCAAGACGATCTTTATCCACATTTTTCTTCCCTTGCCTCGCATTGGATCTATCTGGGTGCAGGATTCTCGGCGACGTCTTTATGGGGGTCTATCACACAGTGTTTGATTTTGGCAATCTCGAGCTGGGTTTTGCTGAAGCTGCTTAACAAGCCTCTCTTGTCTCATAAATCACATGCTTGAACTCTTGTTCCAGCACCCTTGTTGGTATGAGGATTCTTGAGTTTTATGTACCATCTTATCCCTAATCAAGACAATCTTAGAATCATGAGATAGTTTGACTCTACTCATGATTTTGTAATATCTACAGAGTGTAATCATAGCTGTGTGGTGTTCATATGTTATGTGAATAAATGAAATGAAATGAAATGTGTGAGCAAGACTATTTATGTCTGATTACTGAAAATTTCTTTATCCTAATTGCTGAGATTGATATTTCTAGAGAACAATTAGTATCAAAGAAGGGGCAAATTGAGAAGGAGGCTAATTGGCCATTGGAAGCATCCGAACTACAATTCTAGTGCTAGATCACTATTAAGTGCAAGACGACGTAACCAACACGTAATTGCGATGGCCCAATTGCAAAACTAAAGCTCAAACAAAGGAGTTGGATGCTCCTTAGCACAAGTAGACCATCCTAAACTTGAATCAGAGTTAATACCATGAAAATTTCAAATTGGTACCTTTGTAATAAATTTACCTTAAACTAATTTTTTTTACTACAAAAAACTCCAACCTGGTACACAATGACAAATCACTAAAAACTTCAAATCGGTACACATGTGACAAATATACCTTATGTTAATTTCTGTTAAATTGGATTAATATAACGAAATCTCCCAAATTGGTACACCAAATGAAGAATAAAACCTAAATCGGTACACTTATTAGCTGTCACGTGTTATTCAACTCAACAATTTGTGTAAATTTCAACAAAAATTAATATAAGGTAAATTTATCAGCAGTTTTGAATTTTTCGTGATATTAACTTTAATTTTTTTTCTATCAATAATTTTCTTCGAGTTTGTTGCAAGACTGCAATAGTGTCGCGACAACAAAGCCGTCATATGAACAATGATTCCTTATACGAACAACAGTGCCGCTATATGTATGAAACGTGAGTGGCCCAAATACGAGATTGTTCGCTTTATCTTTCGAAAATGGGTAGTCATCAATGTAGGATGTGTCAGCATCCATGGATATAATAAGAAGACAGCATGTCCCCTTTGATGTAGGAGGACTGCTCTCTGTCCTAGTACTATGAAAGTTCCTTCCCCATTGATTCACAGCAGAAGCCACACAGCAATTCATTCATCCTCTGTTTTCCCCAGGTTCTTGCACACCACATGCCACAAGACCCCATCACCACCACCCACTCCAACTCAGCTCCATGACCTCCTCAACGCCGCTTCACACACCAAGAACATCAGACATGTCGCCCAAATACACGCCCAGATCATCACCAACAGCTGCACCTCCCTCCCTTTCCTCCTCAACAAGCTCCTCAGCTTGTATGCCAAGTGTGGTCAAGCTGACCAGAGCGTGGTGCTGTTTTCCCAAGCCAGTGATGGGTCCAAGAATGTGGTCACCTGGACTTCACTCATCACCCAGCAATCCCATGCCAACAGGCCCTTCAAGGCGCTGACCCTGTTTAACCAAATGAGGAGCACTGGTATTTACCCCAACCATTTCACCTTCTCTGCTGTTTTACCTGCCTGTGCAGAGACCAGGGTGTCGGCTCACGGTGAACAGATTCACTGCTTGGTGATCAAACATGGGTTTGGATGTGACATCTTCGTGGGAAGTGCTTTGGTTGACATGTACGCGAAATGTTCACTTATGGATGCAGCAGAGAAGATGTTTGACGAAATGCCCGAGAGAAACCTTGTTACCTGGAATTCTATGGTTGTGGGGCTTTTGCAAAACAAGTTTTTTGATCAGGCGGTTTTAGTTTTTGGGGAGGTTCTTAAGCGAGATTCTATTGCGCCGGACGAAGTGACTTTCTCGAGCGCATTGAGTGCTTGTGGCAATAATGGCAGCTCAGAATTCGGAAGGCAGGTACATGGTTTGGTTGTTAAGCGGAATTTGATGAGTTCATCATATGTGAAGAATTCGCTGCTGGACATGTACTGTAAATGCGGGTCGTTAGATGATGCTCTTACGCAATTCCAGACTAGTGGAGTTCGGGATGTTGTCACATGGAATGTGATGATGATGGGGTTCGTCCATAATGATAAGTTTGAAGAGGCTTGCCATTACTTGTCGTTCATGAGAAGTGAAGATGTAATTCCCGACGAGGTCTCGTTCTCTACTGCGCTTCACGCTACTGCTTTTATTTCAGCATTGAGCCAGGGAACCTCGATTCATGATCAGATATTAAAAAGTGGACTTGTGAACAGCAGCAGCATTGGAAGTGCTTTAATTATGATGTATGCGAAATGTGGCAGTTTAGCTGATGCTACTCGGGCGTTTGAAGAAATTGAGGGCCCAACCGTGGTATGTTGGAGTGCGATGATTACTGCATTCCAGCAACATGGGTGTGCTGATCAAGCAATCAAATTGTTCGAGGATATGCTAGGGGAAGGAACTAAAGCTGATTATATTACCCTTGTTAGTCTTCTCTCGGCGTGCAGCCATGCTGGGCGTGTTGACGAAGGCTACTTGTATTTCAATTCCATGAGTAGGATTTATGGCATAAACCCTGGACATGAACACTATGCTTGCATGGCTGACTTACTTGGTCGTGCTGGTCGGCTAGACGAAGCAAAGAAGTTCATAGAATTGATGCCTGTCAAGGCTGACGCAACAGCATGGGGAGCTTTGCTTGGTGCTTGTTCAAATCACGGAAATCTCGAAATGGGTAGAGAAATCGCAGATAGGCTTTTTGAGTTGCAACCTGATAATCCAGGAAACTATGTGCTGCTTTCAAACATGTACTCGCGTGAGGGAAGATTAAAGGAAGCGAATGAAGTTAGAAGACTGATGTCTGTCAATGGGCTAAAGAAGGAACCGGGGTGTAGCTGGGTTGATATAAAAAACACGACCTTTGTGTTCACTGCGCACGATAGGTCGCACGCTATGACGCTTGAGATTTATGAGATGCTTGGTCAGTTAGAGGAGTTGGTGAAAAAGAAAGGATACACTCCTCAAGTCCAGTTCTCAGTCAATAGCGTAGGAGAGTACAAAGAGCGTAACTTATGGTATCATAGCGAGAGATTGGCCCTGGCTTTTGCACTTCTTACACTCCCAAATGGAGTTCCTGTTAGGATAAAGAAGAACCTGAGGACTTGTGGTGACTGTCACACAGTGATGAAATTCGCTTCTGATATTTACAAAAGAGAAATTGTAGTCAGGGATATCAATCGGTTTCATCGGTTCACTGATGGTCAATGTTCATGCGGGGATTACTGGTAACTCGACATCTGACAGCATTCTTAAGGTGCTTACTAAGTATCATTGTTTGATACTTCTGAGGTTTACAGAGATAGAAACTGGCTTGTGAGTTTCTTCCTCCTTTCCTAGCCATGTGTTTCCTCTTGAACCTCTTCAAAGCTCATACAGCTATTCTTGCTACCAAACACATTACATCGAATTGAATTTGAGTTTTCTGAAAACCTCAATTGATTGCATTTTAAACTATCAACTTCCCTCCCACTCAAGTCCAATATTTGGTGAAACGCAGATTCACCGCTGATTTGTGCATAGATGCAAAATCAGCTGTTATGAAAGGCCACTATCTTCAGCTATATTAACAATCAATGGTCATTCAAAAATATGCAAATAACATCATTAATCATTCCAAGAAATTTCAACCAACCTGTTCTGTTCTGTCATGCGTAACATTTACCATATCCAATTTGAGCAAATACCGCATTCAACACTCGCTGGGATAATAGAGTATGGTTAGGTTGAACGAGTACTTGTTCCTCAAGTCCAGTTCGCTGTAAATAGCATCAGAGAGCACAAAGAGCGTAACTTACGGCATCATAGCACTAGATTAGCTGCCGATTTCGCACTTCTTGTGACATAACCTATGGATCTGGATCGATTTCTGGTTTTCTGAGTGAGGATAATGTTGAAGTTGGTGATCGCATTGTAAAAGACCAAGTGGGTTCTCTCTCTCTCTCTCTCTCTCTCTCTCTCTCTCTCTCTCGCGTGTGCGCGCGTAAAGAAATCTAGTTCTTGAAGAGGACTATAAACCTTCATGTGCACATGTTTGACTTGAAGGTTTTCTTTGAGGCCACATGAGAAGAAACTCTTGCATATGTTTTAGTGAAGTTCGATGGACTTCTCGGGCTTGGCTTCCAAGAGGTCTCTGTTGCAAATGGCACCCCTGTCTGGTACTGTCCCATAGCTTTAGCCTCGGTATTACAGGGATCATGTCATCCTGCTTTAATTGGAGCATGATTTTTCGTCATTTTTTTGGTCTATTTACAATGTCTATGGCTGCTGATTTTAGAAAGTACAGGTACAATATGGTGCAGCAAAGTAGGGTGGACAACGAAATATTCTCCTTCTGGTTGAACTGTGATCCATATGCTAAAGAAGGAGGCGAGATTGTGTTTGGTGGGGTTGAGAAAAGACACTTCGAGGGGAAGCATGTATATGTTCCGGTTACACAAAAAGTTTACTATCTGGTCAGAAATAAATAACGATTCATTCTTTGTACATTCATCCCTCTCTGTAGAAAAGGCGTTGACTTTAAACTTGTTGTCCTTTCAGTTCAATATGGGTGATCTTCTTATTGGCAACCAGTCAACAGGTAATCTTGCAGCTGCCAAATTGTCTTTTTTTCTTTTTACCTTGGATAGGTCTTAAAGCTTAAATCGTGTCTCTGATTACAAATAAATTTTTTTAAGACAATAAAATCATTAGACTTTAGCTTCTAGCTACTTTTGATGAGCTGATTATGACATCACTTTCTTTTTCTGTTCCAACTGGAAATGTCTCAAACTTAATATTGAAGCTGCACACGTACCAGTAGTCTATGTTGTCTATTTTAGTTTCAGTTGCTTCACATTCTCCTATTTAATGATCTTCTCTAATGGTTGCTTTTGTCGAAAATATTTTTCCAACACTCCTTGAATTCTATAGAACTGCCTTGTACATTTGTGCCTTTAAATTTCCCATCAATCACATGGTTGTTGAGGATGATGTCAACTTCTTTTCAGGCAAATGCAACTATTGTAGATCTGGGAACTTCTTTGCTTGCTGGTCCAACAGTATGTCTTCATTCTTTGGACTAATCGATGCCGACTAAAGTTTTTATGCCTGTGACGTCTGTCCTGTGATTACTTGCCAACCACTATTGTATATCTTCTTCTTCTTTTTGTGTTCCTAAGTTCACCTGTTTGAGAATGTTGACCAGTCTGTTGTTGCTGAAATCAACCATGCGATTGGGGCCAATGGAGTTGTGAGCACCAAATGCAAGGAAGTTGTTCAATATGGAGATTTGATATGGGATGTCTTGATTGCCAGTGTATGTCACTGACCATTACTTTTGGTTTGCCACTTGTACTCATTCATTCAGAAATACTTAGTAGAATGTATCATCATGTTTCACAGGAGAAACCCGACAAAGTCTGTTCCCAGATTATGCATTTTCAATGGGACCCAGCATGTGAGGTAAGGAAGTCCTTGCGTTATAATTGTTGAATGACTGGGTCACATCAATGGTTCTGGTCGCTGTCAAGGAATAGGAATGCCTCTTACACAAGCAATAAGCATTAGTCATATTGAAAACACAAATTTGCAAATTTCCCACTGAAGTATTTTCCATCATACACCGCTATTTGGACCTTTGTCCAACTGACATTGAAATAGCCTCAACATGTGGAGAGCTAGACAACAGTGTATGCAGTAGGCCATTAATGTGCGACTTTTTTACTTGTTTTGCAGCCCGGGAATCAAAAAAGTGGTCAAGAAGGAAAACAAGAACTCAGGTGATGACTTCTCTTTGACCTGCTTGCGAGATTATTAAGAGAAAATTACTAAAGATCTAGAAATGCATGGGAATATGGGCTATCAGGCGAGGATGTTGTTTGCACTGCCTGCGAGCTGACTGTCATATGGGCCAGAATCAACTAAAACAGAAGAGAACAAAAGAGAGAGTACTCAACTATGTGATGCAGGCAATCAATCCAAAGCTCATAAATATGTGATGCAACCATACTGATACTAGATTTTCGTTCTTCTGACCCTTAGCCTTTTTACAGCTCTTTGAAAGCATTCCGGGACTGATGGGTGAATTGGTAGTCGACTGCAATAACATCGCAAACATGCCAAACTTGACTTTCACCATTGGGGAGTAACCTTTCACACTCACCCCCGAGCAGGTTAGAGTTTGCAAAATGGAAAATTCTACTTGTTTTCAGTTGTCTATTGTCTGGTACCGTGTGATGAACTATCTAGGCATGATGGAGAATTTGATAAAATTCCTGTTTTTGTCATCATTTCTCATTTTCAGCATGTTTTAAAAACTGGGGATGGAATTACTGTGATCTGCATCAGCGGCTTCATGATTTTGGACGTGCCGTGCCGCCTCCTTGAGGTCCTCTTTGGTATGTTCATCTGTATTTGCTTCAAGACGATCTTGACCCAAACATTTTTATTCCCTCGCCTCACATTGGTTCTCGGTCCAGGATTCTCACCAACATATTTATGGGGGTCTACCACACAGTGTTTGATTTTGGCAATCTCCATCTGGGTTTTGCTGAAGCTGCTTATCAAGCCTCTCTTGTCTCCACAATCATGTGCTTGAAATCTTGTGCAGCACCTTGTTTGGTTTAGGATTGTAGAGATGATTGTACCATGTTATCCCTAATGAAGACAAATCATGAGAGTTTAACTGTACTCATGCTTTTGTAATATTTACGGAGTGTAATCCTAGCTCTGTGGTTTTAATATAGTATGTGAAGACATGAAATGAAATGTGTTGAGCTCTCCTCTTTATGTCTGATTACAAATAATTTGTATATCCTAATTGGTAAGAATATCAAAGAAGGAAATTAAACAGAATTGGCCATTGGAACCATCCGAACCAATATTGGTGAGTTAGATGACCATTAAGAGCAAGACAACGTATCTTATTATTATCATCATTCTTGATTATCTTGATTATTGATTTTTATAATTTTTTTCAAGTTTGTTGCAAGACTGCAATAGCCTCGCCACAACAAAGTCGTCGTGTGATCAAGTCGTCATTTGAACAATAATGACACTATATGAACATTCAATGACCTAAATAAGAGAATGATAATTGTCCATAAAGTCGCAAGCTTGCCACCAATTCAATCATAAATTTTTCACTTTTGCCAATTTATGTAAACCTTTTAACGATTCCTAAAATTCGTCTTGCCAATTTTGATTGGAAATCGCTAATGTGGTGGTCCAATCAGCGTGGACTGTCCTACATGACATGACAAGCGCTAACATGGATAATTTTCGTAATTTTTTCTCGCTTTTATTCTTTTCTAAAAAGAAAAGAATAAAGAAAAAGAAACATACGATTAAAAAAAAGAAGAAGCAAAATTCAGGAGATTTTTAAAAATTCCAAATATTGTCCACTTTAGTCATACTAGGTAGAGTAGAATGATAGTATCCATGTCAGAAATTTCCTATCAATATATTGGCAAATCGCCAAAAACCATGAATATTATATAGCAAAATTCATGAGTTTCATTTTTTATTTTTATCCTGACTAAAAATTCAGACGACCAAACCTAAAACATCACGAGTTTTTGAAATTAAGGAGTCAAATGTGAGATAGATGTCAGCATCCATGGATATCCATCGACATGAGCACTATGCTTGCATGGTCGACTTACTTGGTCGTGCTGGCCGGCTAGACGAAGCGAAGAAGTTCATAGAATCGATGCCCATCAAAGCCGACGTAACGGCATGGGGTGCTTTGCTTGCTGCTTGCTCAAATCATGGAAATCTTGAAATGAGCAGAGAAGTCGCAGATATGCCTTTTGAGTTGCAACCTGATAATCCAGGAAACTATGTGCTGCTTTCAAACCTGTACTCGCGTTAGGGAAGATTGAAGGAAGCAGATGAAGTTAGAAGACTGATGTCTGTCAATGGGATAAAGAATGATTTAGGGTGTAGCTGGGTCGATATAAAGAACACGACCGACGTGCGAGATTTATGAGATGCTCGGTCGGTTTACGGAGTTGGTGAAAAGGAAAGGATACGTTCCTCAAGTCCAGTTCCCAGTCGATAGCATCGGAGATTACAATGAGCGCAACTTATGGTATCATAGCGAGAGATTAGCTCTTGCTTTCGCACTTCTTACGCTCCCAAACGGAGCTCCTGTCGGGATAATGAACAACCTGAGGACTAGCGGCGACTGTCACACGGTGATGAAATTCGCTTCTGATATCTACAGAAGAGAAATTGTCGTCGGGGATTTCATTCGGTTCCATCGGTTCCCTGATGGTCGTTGTTCATGCGGAGATTACTGGTAACTGGACATTTAACAGCATGTCAAGACATTTACTAACTTGACCGTTGGATTTGCTGCATCATTTGAATTTGAATGTACTGCGTAATTCTTCTTAATTACATTTTAATGGCTAGCATCCCTACAACTCAAGCTCGGGTCTCTGTTTGGTGACACGGATTGACTACTGATCTCAGAATAGATGCCAAATCGACCGTTATATTCAACGGCAATCACCTAAACTCATGATCAATGGTCATTATTCAAAATTATGCAGACAACATTATTAACCATTCATTGAATTCCAATCGAAATACATATGCTGCGCTGTCATGGTTAGCAGTTACCACATCAATGTTGAGCAAATATCAAAATTTGACACTAGCCCAAAAAGAGGGGTTCTTTTGATCGCCTCTTTCACCTCACTCTCCAAAAAAATTGCCGAATTGCGGGATTTACTGAAGCTATCAAGCAACTCAGTTATGGCATGAATGTTTACAGAGTTAAGGTTAAGTTCTGATGCACAACTCCTTTGAACCATTTTAATAGGGTGAAGACAATTATATCATCTGACCTCGACAAATCTCAAATACTTCCCTTCAATTGAATCAATATTAGTAACTTCTTTGGATGCAAATATCAGTAAACGGGCATGTTCCAATTTGTCAGTAAGGTGCTAAAACGATGCAAAGTTACAGACCACAAGAGCACAATAAAATAGGTGATCCTTTTATTGCCCACAACAAAAAAGGGTATTACTCAGCTTTAAGCATCAACTAATGCTACTCCTCATCGCTGTCGTTGCCAAAAACTGAAGCAACTACTTTCGGCTTCTTCGGGGCACTAGCGACAGCCTTCTGCATAGCAACAAAAAGGACATGCCAATTGCCGACCAGTTAATAAGCCACAATAGTTTCATCATATCTTAAATCAGGATTTTTTCCTAATGAAACATACCTTGGAGGTTCCGGTTTTTGAAGAAAACCCAAATTTTAATGCTTTCCGCTGATCCTGATCAGCAAGTACAGTAGCACTTATTGTTGGAGCTGGAATTGGAGATGACCCAGGTTCCTCCTGTTGCTGTTTCTGCTTACGGGCATCTGCACTACTTGGCATCTAAGGAACAACCTCTACTATAGCAATTGGATGTCACTGTTTATCAATTTATTGACTCAAAATAATGGCGGAAGCAAAAGAAAATTGTCGGATACATTTTCGCCATCTCCCTCTCCTGACGCTGCTGTTCTCTTTTTTGACGATCATCACGACTGCTAGCACCATGCATTTCTCTCATTTCTTTAAATCTCTGCAAAATGGCAAGGTGTTTGAAAAATTGATAAAGTTCTGTTATTCTAGAGGCGAGCAAACAAAACAGATCAGTAGGAGAAAGCTCATTCACCTTTCTATGGTTATGATCATATGAACTCAGATGAGCTTCAAATTCCATCGCCAATTTGTATTGTTTGTTGCAAAGATCACAATAGAAAACCTTGCGTATTTCTTTGACCTCACTCTGGATTTTGTGCTCACGTTCTGCCATGACCTGGATGTTCATAAGGTGCACGAAGGAGGGCAGTAGAAGCCACCAGGTAATAAAAACTGCAGGAAATTCTCAACATCTTCCAAAGTTGATGCTCCCTTATGATATATCATTCCCTCAAAAGGCATGCACATGTGCTATATGCTGCCTTCTGTTATTGAATTTGGGTTCACAAAAAGTAATGCATCAACTTCTCCAACATCTACAATTCAAAAATTGAAGTGCTCACTAATATCTATATGCTACGAGAACATTGATTTCGGTTGCATACCTCCCGCTTCTTCAATTGCTCCTCAGTTTCCTCAATCTCAATCTCAAGCTTTCTCCGCTGAATATTTTCTTCAGAAGTATAATAATCATCCTCTTCTTGCTTTCCAATGCCTAATTTAGGGTCTCTCATTCCCGACTTAATCGGTTCAGTTATTCCTGCATATGACACCAGTAAACACGCCATACACATTGAAAGAGCATAGCCAAAAAGCAGCAACGAAAGAGCAATATCTTATGATCACTGTTCCCCACTCTTAGAATAGAACACAAGTCACAATGAAAAATACAAGCGACTTAAGAAAAACATAACAATTCCAAGGTCCAATGTCGAGTTCAGAGAAAGGAATTTTTTCACTTGCCGGGACTATAATTATTGACACAACGCAAAAGGAAAATTGGATCTGCAACCCCAGTTAAAATTGACTCGGATTGGAAATTACTCCTAAACACCACACCCTAGTGGAACTCCAGATATGAACAATTCAACAGAATAATAGTATGAACATTAAGGACAAAGAAAAGCTGAAACACTATATTTAACACACAGCATGTACCTTGCTCATCCTTCCCAAGGCCTTTTCCACTCCACCCCATTTTCTGGAGAAGCCTAAAACCAACATTAGATGATGTGAGATGTGTGTCCAGGGATGCTTGTTCCACGTCATCCAAATCGACATTTTCAGTCGGCCGGTGATTGATTGGCAGTCGAAAGTCCTCTCTAAAATCATCATCGATAGCATCCTGGCAAGCACTAACACATGTTAGCACGCCCAAGACATGAACTGCTTATACATTATCGTGCTGCCACAGTCTCGGTTAAGCATGCTCTAAAGAAATGAAGTGGAAGATGTTCATAATAAACTTAAAATACTTAAAATCATCAGGCAAGAATCTACTTCAAGAATCTCAGAAATTGGAACCAACTTCTTCCTCAACAGGCACTGAAACACCGAAACCATCCCACTTACTTTCTCCATCTCCTCTGGCCGTGCATCCTGAGTGCTCGAATTGCGCCATCTATAGTTCATTATGCAGTCACCTGACCCAAGTCGGAAAATGAAAGATTCAGTAAGAATATCACGAAGCCTCAAACAAGATAACGCCGTGAAAAAATCCAGGCGCCAAGCATGTCCTCATGAAGCTCACCCAAAATGAGCGATCAAACCACAAGCAAGAGCGAGAAAGATCCGAGTGCTCTCGCATCTAACCTAGCAAGCGATAGAACGAATACCCATTCAACCTAACCTAGGTCACGGACGAAAGCAGAGCAGCCTAAAGAACAAATAGGGCGACGAAACAAGAGCACGGTTACCGATATCGGTCGTCGGCCTGCGATCGCCGGCGATCTGGATGGCCGGAGATGTAACTTTCAGGGACGGAGGAGACCGATTCGAAACCCTAGAGAGCGGAAGGAAGAGGAAGACCAGCTCGCGTGTTTGGGCTCTTTCTTGATTAAAGACTGGACTTCAGGGACAATGTCATAATTTGACACTCTACTCTTTTCTTTATGAAACAAATAGCAAAAAGCCAAGTATAGAAAATTTTCTATCAAATTCTGGCCCAACGACTTTCCATCTAGACAACGTTTTTTTTTTTTTTTCAAGGTGTTTTCGGAAAAAAAAAAATGCAAGTAGCATTTATGTAATTGGCTTTGGATTCATTTTCATAAAGCAATTTTAAAATGAACTAACATTTGAAATGAAAAAAGAAAAAAGAAAAAGTGGGCAAGTGTTGCTAGAGCCGTTGGAGCTGCACGACCCTAGCCAAGTAGACACCGAGGTAGCTCGACCCAAGGTGAGACAAATCCCACAAAGATGAAGCTTCCCAACGTTGAGTGGCCCTTGGCGAAGCTTGCCAGCGTCATGTGACGCTTAGCAAGGTAGATACGAAGCCTAGCGATGTCGACTAGAGGTTGCGAGACCTTGACAAGGCTTGTCGAGTTGAGCTACTCTAGTTAAAGCACCGTAAGGCTGTTCGATCCAAAGTGAGACAAATCTCGCTTAGCGAAACTTGCCAACGTCAAACGACCCTCGACAAAGCTTTACTTGCATCATGCTACTGTCGACTAAGCTTTACCGGTGTCCCCCAACCATCAACAAAGCTATATTGGCAGTCCCTTGACCTCTTTCACCGAGCTTCCTAGCCAGTCTTTGTCCATGCAGCAGGGATAAAACAAGAACACCAATACATTAGTGAGGGTCGCTTGACTCAAAAGTGAGACAAATCTTGCCCGGGCGAAGATTGCCAGCGTCAAACGACCCTCGACGAAGCTTTGCTTGCATTGTGCGACCATCGACTAAGCTTTGCTAGTGTCCCTCGACCCTCGGCGACACTATATCGACTGTCCCTTGACCTCCTTCACCAAGCTTCCTAGCCAGTCTTTGTCCAAGCAACAGGGATAAAATGAGAATATTGATACATTAACGAGGGTCGCTTGACCTTAAAGTGTAACAAATCTCGCTCGAGCAAAGCTTGCCAGCATCAAATGACCCTCGACTAAGCTTTGCTTGTGTTGTGTAACCATCAATTGAGCTTTGCTGGTGTCCCCCGACCCTCAGCGAAGCTACATCGATAGTCCCTTGACCTCTTTCATGATGCTTCCCAGCCAGTCTTTGTCCAAGTAGCAAGGATAAAATAGGGAATACCAATACATTACCGAGGGTAAGATTGGAAGGAAAAAAGTTCATTAAATTCACGAAATAGTATTTCGAAAAGGGGAAAAGCCACAAAAAATCTCAAACTATACTTACTGTGACACATTTACTCTGAACTTTTTTTTGTGACATAAAAAACCTCAAACTATACACACCGTGATACATTTACCATAAACTTTTTCATGTGACATAAAAAACTCAAAACTTGTACCTATGTGATACATTTAACATCCGTCATGATTCCGCTAAAAGATTTTTTAGTCAAAATGACGTTTTTATTTCATTTAAGCAACGTGGGCGCCATAGCAACACTGTTTGCTTTCTGGCGTCAATGTAAACAGATTTTTAATAGTTCTCATTAATAGAATTTTGACAGATGATAAAAGTGTCACACAAGTATAAGTTTGGGATTTTTTGTGTTACATAAAAAAGTTTATGGTAAATATGTCACGGTAGGTATAGTGTAGGGTTTTTGGTTTTCCTTCTGAAAATGCTAAAAGCCAAAGTTGAAGGAATTTGCCTTGAGCTTTGGGCATTTTTAAAATTCGACTTTTCAGCGAAGGCTTTTGAGATGGTATTACCAAATACAAAAATCTTGGCTCAAGGGTTTTTAAGGGCCAAAGCTACTCGAAAATGCTGCACCATATGCAGCCAAACAAAGAAGCTCCACTTAAGAGTGGAGAACTCTTTGCCAACGTTGATGTCATTCATTCCAATAACAAGAACTCTTTTTGCTATGGCCACACTTCTGAGTTATAACTGCGAATTTATATGGTTACATAAATTTTTGTTCATTTTTTGCTTTCCACCTCTAACTTCTTTGCTAGTAAAAATTGTAACCGCAATTGTAATATTAACAAAGTCAAAAAGAGTAGATGCTCGGAAAAAAAAGTTGATTAGCCAACAAAAAAGGGAAAAGGGGCGCTCAGCTCAATATAAGGCCGTGAGTACGCCAGAGAGAAAGAAAAGAGCGAAGAAAAGGAAAACAGAAAAGGAAGAAGAGGAAAGAGAAAGGAAAAAAAGAGAAACTTGCATGTACATATCATGGAGATCTTGCCAAGTTAGATTAACTTCATTTTGCAATGCCTAGTAAGAATTTAACACCTTTGTTCGTCTAATCGGAGTAGTTTTCGAAATTATGACACAAATTCAAAATTATGTAAAATTTGAAATATGATGTCCGATTTTGAAGTTGTTAAGTTGTGGAATCACATGGAAATCATGGATTAGAGTGTTGTGGAGTCACGGGGTTTGACGTGAGTCATTTCGAAGTAATAGTTTAGTCGGAGCGAAATTTTAGAGTTTTGTGCGCGAATTTCGCGTTGCGAATAGCTTTGAATAATCGCTTTAGCCGAGCAAATTGTTGACACGTCAGAGTCATTTTGTTAGCGATTATGCTTAGTTTAGTCGATTCGTAATTGAGGTAGTGTTTTACTTGGTTTTGACGTTGATTCTCATTTAATTGATAGGATTACGAGATTGCTGGCTCATATAGTTACGCTGTTTGGTTTTGGGCATTTTCAAGTGATATGCTATCTCTTCTTTGAGTTTGTAAAATTATATTTCGAAAGCAATATAGAATACATATAGTATGAGTTATGAAATGACATTTTTGTTATACAGAAGTATGGATCGAGCATTTACTACTTTTTAGCATTTGTGAATGGTTTGAGAATATATATATATATATATACATTGCTTTGAATGGTTTGAGAATATATATATATATATATACATTGCTTTGTGAATCTGATTTGTGAAATAAATTCTGAATTGATTTGAGAAATACATTACAAAAGGTATTTATGGTGATTGAACTGAGTTGCAAAAGATTATATGATTTGGTTTGTGAAATTGATTTGTGATATTTATTTTAGATTGGCTTTGTAAACTTTGAAGGATTTGTGATGCTTAGTGTCTCTATAAGCCCATTGAGGGGTTTTTGGGTATGCACACTAGTTTTAAGATATCCTTGTGAGCTGGTTGTCGGCAATATAAGTGGAGACATAGCCAAAGGGGAAATCTTGGTCTCCTTTGTCAAAGGGCTTTTAAGCTTGATCATTGTTAGACATTTTGAGCAAGAAATTAGTTAATGGAATGAACCATTGACGTATGATTTGATGAGATTGATCAGTAGACTGGACCATTGATATTTTTTCTGATTATATAGTTCTGTTGAAGTAATATATAAATCATTTTAATATTTTAAGTTTGTTATATTATGGATTTTGCGTAAATGAGTTATGGTTTTGTATTTTAAACGTGCATAGTTGATGCTCAATCTACTTAGAAGAGAAATACTACTCATTGAGTTGTGGTTGCCCATTCCATTCATTTTACATGTTTTTTAGGTTCCTTGATTTGCGGTAGATAGAATGAAAGCATTCATGTTATTGCCGGGGTATTCTGATAGGGGGATTGTTGGTTATGAATTTAGTTACTTGTGTATGTATGTATGTATGTATGTATGTATGTATGTTAATAACAAATTGTTGGTTTTTGTTTGAGGTTGTGTTCTTCAGGTGGAAGGATGGATGTGTTATTTCCCATTCTTCTTGGTTTCGAGATGTGACAACAACTCTCTCTATCACATGTCCCTCGTCTTCTTATTCTTAATTGATTCATTTTTTAATATTTTGTTTCATTTTTGTCTAATTATTACATAATAAAGGTGCATTTATTTCACTCAAAACTTCATGATAAATGAAAATATTCTCACGAAATTTTCAAGAAAAATAGTTAGTTTTCATTTGTTTGATGATTTAAGAAAAGTAATTTCTTTATTGCCAAATGGGGAAGTTGTTTTCTCCACATTCTAAACTTGCTATTTTCGATCCATAGACAAGGTTGTCTGTACAACGATTAACCTTCTGTCATCATAACTCCAAAAAAGTCGGAAAACAATTTCCCGAAAACAATTTTCCTTTCAAACAAACATACCCTAGATTTATAAATCTTATGTCCGATATAAAATGAAAAGGAGAATCCTATAATTTCGATTTCTTTCACTTACCGTTGGCCACTTTCCCCCCTCTACGAGAAGAGATCTCTACTTTACGGAGCTTGTACTATATGCCTGAAAGGTAATTAAGTAATCCAATTAGAATCACTCTGACCAGAGATAAAAAGAGATGAAAAAATTACAAAGAAACTTATTCAGTAATTAAAGAGAGATATAATTCAAATTAATTCGTGTTTTTATATATATTTTATTTTAAACTAGGTCGCGCATTTCGTCGGTTATTATTTAATAGGCCATGAAAGTAGCTAATTTTGGTGTGGAAATAGCAGGAGCCATTATCTACGTCTTTCATCTTCGTTTAAGCAATACTTACTTAGACTCGAGCCATATCCACCATGGATGGATCAAATTATAATTATTGATTAAGGTGACCCACATGCGAGTCCCATCTTAAATCATTTTCTAAATCAATTCATATATCAGTAATAAAAATACAATATTATGGTGGAGTCTAAGCAAACACCCTTTATAGCTGTGAGGAGATGGACAAAGACGAGATTATCATGCTTTATTAATTTTCTTATTTGTTAACTTTTGCCATAAAATATAGGGAAAAGATCACAAAAAATTCCAAATTATGCTCAACATGACACATTTACTTTGAACTTTTTTTTTTTACATAAAAAACCCTAAACTATACCCACAATAACACATTTACTCTAAACTTTTTCTTGTGACATAAAAAACCCAAACTTTG
The DNA here is from genome assembly GCA_001662345.2 of Metrosideros polymorpha var. glaberrima. Classification (NCBI taxonomy): domain Eukaryota; kingdom Viridiplantae; phylum Streptophyta; class Magnoliopsida; order Myrtales; family Myrtaceae; genus Metrosideros; species Metrosideros polymorpha. Next base: position 11,203,537 of record BCNH02000002.1, on the reverse strand, counting down.
ACTCATTTACCGTCTGTCAATGTTCCATTAGATGCTTTTTTAGCCAAAACAACATTGTATTTATTTCACTTAAGCCATGTGGGTGCCATATCAACACTATTTGATTTATGATGTCTATGTAGGCAAATTTTTAACAGTTCTCATTGAATTTTAATGAAGAGTAAACGTGTTATATAGGTACAAGTTAGAGATTTTTTGTGTCATCAAAAAAAGTTTAGGGTAAATATATCACAATAGGCATAGTTTAGGGTTTTTGGTAGCTTTTGCCCTAAGATATAATGAAAGGTCAAGTTACATGGTGCACATGTTTAGGGGATATTACCAAAAAGTCTTAAACCTATTGCACTTGTACCAATTTAGTTATAAAATTTTTTAAAACTTGCCAATTGAGTCTTTTTAGCCAATTTTGGTTGAAAATTGCCAACATGAAAAATAAAAAATTCAAAAACATAAAAAATACAAAAATTATTCACGTCAGCGCTGGCTATGCTACATAGGATGATCGGCATCCACATTAACGATTTCCAACCAAAATTAGCCAGAATAACTCAATTGGCAAATTGTTAAAAGGATTATGACTGAATTAGCTAAATTGAAAGGCTTAGAACTAAATTGGCACAAGTACAATAAGTTTATGTTTTTTTTATATAATTTTTCCCACAGGTTTAAACACGTGTGAAAACATTGTACTTTTATGCATTGTAAGTAATCATGATCTTTTTGTATAGAAAAAAAAAAAGTAATCAAGATCCTTCGAGGGAATGATCTTGTCACAATGCCAGAAGCATCTTATACTCCACTCAATCCTTGGCTAACCCTCCTCCTATACCAACTAAATTACTACAAGATTACTTGATTAGGAATTAAACAATGTGCTGAAACCCTGATCGTTAATCGACGTATGTCGAAAAATCAAAAGCTATCGAACTTTTTTCGGGTGACACTCCATTAAAGAGTAAAGGGATTGTTCTTGTTCTCTGCTTAGACAAACGAAAAGAATTCATTTGCTTCATCGATGTGATTACAGCAAGAAATCATTAACTTAACGACTGTAAAAACACATGTATAAACGAAGATTCCTTTCTTCTGATGAGCCTTTAATAGCATGCATTGAACTTGGGCATATCTTAGCGAATGCTGAAGAAGATAGTAAAATATTTCAGCGTAAAGAAGTGGTGTCCCTAAAGAAAGAAAGAACATCACTTTTTCTTGAAAGGAAATAATAGTATATATTAAAATTAGTCTATAGATTAGTATACATAGTGATGAGGTAGATTAGAAATGCGTCCTCTAATAGGTAGACGATATGCAACATACGATAAAAGTTCTACCAGATACTTAATTAAAAAAAATAGTTAATCAATTTTTTTTTGGGTGCTATTAGTTTTAATATATCTAAAATTTCGGAAAATTAAAAACGATATCTGTGTGTGTATATATATTATGAAAAAGAAACCTTGGCCAACTTATTTTTACTACTTTCTTCAAGCTTTATCTATTCATGTCTTATCATTTTCCCCCTAATCTCCCTGTCTTCTCATGATTATGCCTTTATTTCAAATCTTGCAAGCTCAGAACTTAAAGACAGGGAAAAGGGTGACTTCATTTACTGCATTTTTTGTTAGTGCTTTAATAACAAGGAAGGTATAATTATACTCCTCTTACCAAAGTGCTCATTTTTAAAGCACCTATATCTAATTAATTTTTCTAATAATTTTTTCGGCCTCTAATTATCTATTACACCGGTGAAGGAAAATCTTCCGGCAGAAAGATAATAGAACTAGCCAGTATCGAACAAACACTTGGATCAATCGATGAATTAACCATGAAAAAAATGAGATTTTAAAAAGGTAAAAATAGGTTTGATCAAAGGAAAGGGCAGCCCATTCCAGATGAATTATGTTGCTAAAATAATTAATATAATAGTAATTTGCACGTAAAACAAATCGAGCCCAAGACGCCAGACGGAATATAAGGGACAAAGGTGAAAAGTAGAGGACCGGAAGAAATGGCTTTTCCGCAAATAGCTTTTTACCAGGTAAACTACGGTGCCTTTTCCGAAAGAAATTTGCACAATTATATTATTCTATTGTTAGCATAAATATAAATTCAACTTCTAGAAGCATACAGAAGTTTCCAAAGTTTCTTTAAAACTCGAGATATAAATTCTATTTTCAAATTTTGACCAAAATATCATAAATATTAATTAGAGTAAAGAAAATAAATATTTTGATGGTCTGAACAAGGCTTAATTTTCACGAAATGACTAAATGCTTCCACTGAGTAATTACGTCTCTTAATTTGTACTCCAAAAACCATTTTTTTTAGGATCAAAATGAGCACAAGTATTAGCAAGTTATACTATTTGAAAGCTATAAACCTCACAAGGTAAAGTATTTGATTCGATTGTTGCCAAACTTTCGTAGACCGACTATGGACCTAACACATAAATGCAGTCAACACCCAGTCTTCTTTATTTCTTTTTTCCGGTTGGTACATGGACCTAAATATCCTCATCATTGGCTTGAGCTGTCTCCAATTCTCCTACTCTCCTTAGCCAAAAAGATTCTCCCTTGGCTACTATATAAATACATGAACCCCACTTCCCTCTAAACCCAAGAGAAACTTCACTAAAGAACAACAGTCACAGAAATCACCAAATTCTCACTTTCCAAAAGAGAGTGCATAGTGATAAAAACCTATTTTCAGTGCACTCTCACCCACATATGGCGGGCTACAACAAGCAGAGCAAGAACTACAGCAACAAAACTTCTTCATCTTCCTTCTCTTTCTCAAACTTGTTCAGGTCGAGAAGATCGACGGCGAGAAGAGAGGATGATGCCCATGACGAAGCCATGGCTCTGAGAAGATCGACGGCAAGAAGAGTGGACGATGCCTATGACGAAGCTATGGCTCCGAGAAAGATATGGGCCAGCGACTATGACAAAGGAAAGTATGTGGCTGAGCCTGGGATCGACCGCAGAGCCACGACTTTCATTGAGAACCGCAAGAGTCGTTTCATGGAGTATGAGCGACCTACCATCGTCGCGGTTTAGTTTGAAACAATGACTCGTTTCCCTAATTAGGCTGAAGCGAAAATGGCTTTTTTCTGCGTTAGTTAATTGTTCACGTGTGTTTATTTTGTAGTGAGTTTGTATGTATACAGACATGAGAAATTGTAGTTCAATTTGTGGGTATAAATGAAAGTAATTTTGAACATCACCCGTCAATGTGAGATATGAAGTTAGTTTGCCATATTCTTAGGAGTTGATGCTACAATTTGTTGCAAACTATTCAAGACCATTACACAATCAATTTGAAAACACGAAACTCGAGTATTCTAGAGAATCATGCAGGACTTACCTTAGTCGGGCATCACGAGCAAGACTGCACGGGTCGATATACACGAGAGTCTAAATTGCGTCGTCCCAAATCCATGGAGTACTATACTAATTCTATGGATCAGGTAACACAAAAATAACAAAATCTAGGCGCATGGCGCAAAGTGTTTTTCGCCGAAAAAATATGAATAATTCCTTCACTTTCTTACATGCATGGTGAGTTCCTCTAACACATTCAAGTTCAGTTATATTAACGTTCTAATGTGAAATTGAAAAATGTTGAGAACAACTTCCAATTCCATAAACTCATAGACTAATCCTGAAATGGCTTAGTGGGGTTGGTGTTATTGTTTTCCCCCCTTTTTTGGCAAAGGAATGTGAAATAGCTGTTCACAACCCTGACCATTTAAAATCTCTATCGCATCTACTTTTCTCTTGTTCCCCTATGTATGTAATTAGTGCCATTTGATGAATATTTCCCCTTCCAATCTTGCATAGACAACAAGGGAAGGTATCTAGAGTCGAATTAATTTAGTTTTAATACATTAATGAAATTATTCTTCAAGAAACCCTTGGGTTGATTACATTTAACAGCACATGAGACTCACTTGAAATTGAGTGAATAATCATAGAGAAATAATAATTTAACGATTGAACTCGAGATCCTTAACTTTGATCTTAAAATTGAAATAGAGCGCGGAACTGTTTACTTCAAAAATAAAGCTATTAGAGAGTACAGTGCGGATTATATATCTTAATAGGCTGGATGATCTTTCCACCAAAAAAGGACTCTATATGGCAATGTCAGATGTAGAAAATCTGTTTATATATATGACAAGAAATCCCATATCAGATAGAGTTCAAACAAGTAGCTCGCTTTAAATCAAAATGGATGTTAATCGTTAAGAACAGTAAGGACCAAATTGAAGAACTTTGAAAGGGTTTAAAGGTCTAAACGAACAAAGAAAAGGTTTAGACGCAACGTTAAACATCGGGCCAAAGTTCAAGGTTATCAACGTGATTACCCTGAAAAAGCAATTGTAATACCCTATGCTTCAAAAGACCTATATCTTCCAGAATCCTCTCTTTTAACTCCACCAAGCATCTGGTGCTTTCTTTGCCTTTTCCTTGGTACTTTTAGGAGCTTTGGTTTCAATCATGTGCAGCTTTTTCTCATCTCACTTGAATCCGTGAGGTAGAAGCAACATTCCCAAAGATCCGATCTTGTATTTATCAGCTTGATACATATCATGACAATTTTTAAATTGTTCATTCATCAAATCCTATTCATAGGTCCCACCAAACAAATGGAAATCCTTCTTGGGATGTGGATGAAAATCAGTTCCTGGTGAGGAACAACTTTCATATTCGCAGGTTCTAAAGTGAGTCCTAAAGTGCACAAAGATCAACACAAATATCTGGAATTATTGAAATTTTCTTTTGCATCGTGCTTCGATTGCGGAAGCTCTTTGGCGCCAAATGGTAGAAATTATTCTCTTTAGCTTCTACACTGCAGCTGTTTGTTCTACTGTTTCTGCGTGGATTGATTGAACAAATTGATAATTATCTACAAGTATCAAGAACATAAAATTAGAAAAAGGTAGGCACAAAAGTTATGTGGCTAGAGTAAAGCTAAGGACATCCTGAGTTCAAGTGAATAGTCACTTGATCACGAAGGCCACACGACATATCGAGGACTAAGCTCGAGAACTAGGACAAAAAAAAAGGTAATCATAGATGTACTAGGGGTGTGTTTATTTGAGTGAAAGAATGTTTTGCGATTTAGTTCTTTGGACTTTTAGGATTTTGGTTTGTTGAAAATGATTAGTTAACGGAAAATCATTTATGTGGCACAGCCGGCGTCCATGTCAGAGATTCCGACCAAAATTAGTTGGATTGACTCAATTAACAAAACATGAAAAGATATCTTGGTAAATTATTAAAATTGTTTATGTCAATGCCGGCCATACCATGTAAAATTGTCAGCATCCATGTTGGCAATTTTCTATCAAAATTAGCCGAATTGACTCAATTGACAAAACGTGAAAAAATTTAGGACTCAATTAATAAAATTAAAATGTTTAAGACTAAATTGACAAAAGTCCAATAGGTTTAAGATTTTTGGACAATTTTCTCATTATCAATTGAGTTCAATTCATCCCGTCACATTTAGAGAGAGAGAGAGAAGGATTAATTCCGTCAAAGAGACAAAAAAAAATCCCAAGTCTAATCAAATCAACTCCCTCCCACCGTACATTAATTTTCTCCCAAGTTGTCGAGAACGAGATGTCATAAGATGCTTTATTCCACTAAATCAACAAGCTAATTACTCATTACGACACTACACGTTGGGTTCCGTCTCACTTCCTATCCACTGTTCATCAATGTGGAGAATAGAATGAATCTACATGTATATTTTATTTTTTTTTCATTTTTGCCCATAATTGCACAAATCTTTTCATCCTGACCCTTTCAACTTACTTCTATCACGTTGACATCTTACTGTTTTCCTTCTTTTTTCCTTTTTTTTGGGGGGCAACACAATCAATGTCATACGGTCCAAAAGTTACATAGTTACGTTTCTCGCCCGAGAGACATATCGTTTCGTTTCAAAACCCGGTAAGCCCAAATTTGCTAAGCAATCTGCGCATGTGTTTCCTTATCTGTGAATACTATGAATGAGTGCAATATTGCCTGGGAATTCACCTTAAGTGACGGCAATAGAATAGGACCACATTAGGATTACAACTCAAAGATTGTCATCCTTAAGCCAAATAAACAGCATGAGTTGGTATATGGTTTTCCTTCTTTTACATTCGTCCGTCGACATATCGGCTCCTCGAATTCACCCAGTTCTTCCATTTTCAAAATGCTTTTACTTTTGTACTAAATATCCCATTTTTGTATTGGTACAAAAACACATCAAATGAACGCGATATCGGGTTAGAGCATATAACAAAGTCCTACTTTGTTTTCATGAGGATGACAGATCAATATGTAGAGGGTGTTCTAAGAAATAGTCCGATCTTGTTTCGATAAGGTACCATATAATTGTTCATTACAGACCCACGAACTCCCTCAACGTCTGGATTATATTGGTGGAACATGCTAAAAACCTAAAGCGAATGAATCTATCTAAAGGAGTCGATAAGTTGAAAGTTTTAGTTCAAGAGACCAATCTGGAATCATAAGACGAGAATAAGGATTAACAACGTTAATTTTGTACTGACATAGGTATGGTTGATTCCTTGTCCATAAAAGAAAATCCAAGTGGATTAGACATTTTGTTAGCGGTCAGATTGATCCTGAGATTAATTTGTCTAAAAAGCGAGGAGGATCCAAGGACTCAATCTTTTCAAAGTATTGTTGATCAATGGAAATCGAACCAAATGACAGCACGATTGAACTGGAACGGTCGTTTCTACCCACCTTTAGCTATGAAAATCTACCAAATTGAACTCGTCTTTTCAGATTATGAACCAATGATATAGCATGAATAAACAGAAGATCAACTCCATAAGGACTGAGAAATTCTTGAAAGTTTGCAACACATATAGATTATTTAAACAAACCCAAACGACAATGCAATTGGATCACTCAGGGGTGTACAGAATTAAGCTAAAGGATGAAACAGAAAAGATAACCATGCGATGATGCTGAAAAACACATAAAATATTTATAAACCCCAGGTGTCCAGATCATTCCTTGAGCAATCCAAGGACAGCAAACCCTATCCCCCTCTCCTCTCAAGGAAAGAAGGGATTGTTGTTTGGCCAAACAGCGTTTTGGTTGTTTGGCCAGACCACATTTGGGCGATTGTTGCTGCTGCTGCTGGTTGGCCAAACAACATTTGGGGGATTGTTGTTGGTGGTGTTGTTGTTGATGTTGCCACCAAATGGAAGCAGCATCAGCTCATTCCCAGCGAACGGCAAATCGGGCTCTCGGGGATTCGCCAAGTCCACGAACCATCGTTGCCTCTGCATGCCATTGTCCCCTTCCACTTGCCCCACTCCTTCATTCTCAGCAAATCCCGCCACTGGCACAGCTGGCGGCAGTGGTGGGGGTGCCGCAGCTTCGCCGCCGCCGCCGGTCCCGGAGGCCTCTTTGAGGTTTTCGGACCTTTTGATGACGTCCTTAGTATATTGGTCGACCACCCACGCTAGGTCATGGAGGTCCATCACCCTCATGCTTGGCCAAACGGGGGTGGTGCCGGTGAATGTGCTGGTCAACACACTGAACATGACCTTGGTTATCTCCCTCTCACGGTTTTCCTTGCTATGCTTCTTGAGCTGGTCGTTCGCCCTCGAGATCCGCTGCCTCAGGTAAGCCTCCTGGCTCACCATCTTCTTGCTCTGCTCCAAGTCCGGCATCTCCTTAAACCTCGAGACGATGCGCTGGACGGCCATGCGGGAAGGCGGCCAGAGTTCGGGCTGACGCTCATAGGGACTGTAGACGACGGCACACGCGTTGATGCCGCACAGGGTGCTCAGCTCGCTCACCTTCTTCATGAGGCCCTTCTTTCTCTTCTTGAAGGCTGCCCTCCTCGAGGTGTCATTGGCAATGTACTCGAGCTTCACCTTCCTCCTCGTCATGGTTGAAAAGAAAAAAACAAGAAGACTACAAAACACGAGATGATTAGGGGAAGAAATCAAGAGAAGCACAGAAGGGAAGAAAGCTTAGGAAACATGGATACCTTTGGTTGTGATTGTGGGTTTTGCTCATAAGGGCTAGGACCATTTATATAGCAGTGGAGAATGTCAGTGAACTGGTGATATGGTCTTGCCATTGGTAAGGCATTAATTGCCCTCGGTCTAAAAACGGGCATTTGCCAACTGAGTTGCCTTAATTGAAGCTTTCACAGGATTGGCTCCACTTCCCTGGAAATTCTCTGGACTCGTTTGAAATGGCAGGCAAAACTGTGTGAAAGGGGGCTGGGATATACATGCAGATCACGAGGATTGAAGAATGGTCAAGGTCAGGCAATTAATTGTGAGGATATGGTCAAATCTGGGGTTGGTGAAGTAATTAGGGTTAGGAAGTAACGACACTACCGTTTATTTCATGGAGAATGAATTTCGAAAATATTATCCAGAAAACGATATTTTATGTCGGCTGAAATAATTAGCTAACGAGAAATGTTTTCATTATAGACAAGAAATTATGTTTTGATATTCGCGTGGATAATGAAAATATTTTTCGTTTATTCATTTTTGTATAAAATACAAGTGATTATTTTTAGGATAATGCTTTTTAAATAATTCATTTTCAACCAAACAAATGGGAGCTAACGTGATGTATTGAGTCTGGGGGTCGAGTAGATTTGGGTTATTGACACTGGTACAGCCCATTTTTTGGCTTGATAAACGCGGCATGACTTTGGACTCTCTAGGTGTTAACTGACTATGGGTGTGCTGGAACGTAAAATAATGTAATCATTTTCTTACTGGGTCAATGTATTTTTGTTCTTATAATCCAGAGATAAATATCGAGACCCAATTACCAAGAGATCTATAGAATACTCTATTAGGTTGAAGTATTTTCCTTCTCCATTTATTGGCGGGAGGATAGATATTTGTCACTTGTACAAATATTCTAGAACATATTATATATTTTAGTATCTAGTATATGTATCCACGCAAAACGAAGTGGTCTATGCTAGTGATTAGTGATTTTCGAGGAGACATATGCCGCCGATGTTCACGCGTAGCGTAATCATTAATAATCATATATGTCGATGTTATGCTTGTGCCTGTTTTGTATATATTTTGATCGAAAATGTTAATATATATGGAATCATGATACCCAAAAATCACAAGTTACTAATTATAGAATCGCGGTTACCGTTTCACTAGATCTTAACGTATCTATCGATTGTAAAGTATATATGTAGGTGCACCTTTAACAGTAGATTGCACGATATTTATGTAATATTCACGCCGCCTTTTTCTTGCAAACAGCAGTTATAATTGCATGTATTTCATCTCATTGGAATGACAATCATCACATGTACGCCGACAAATGATAAGAAATTACTATTAGTTACTAATTCAAGAAATCTAATAAGGTTACGATAGAAAACGACAAATGATAGATCGTATTGGGACCATCAATTATATTAGAAAAAAAGGAAAATAATGTCAAAATAAGGGGATAAGAGTCCAGCAAGGATACCCAAAATTGTTCAAAGATCTATGTCGACTGCGAGGGTCGCAAAGAGCTAGTTATCTCCTACCAATATCCATCTTGGTATATTACCAAAAAAGTCCTCAACATATTGCCAATTGAGTCTTAAAGCTTTTGACAATTTGTCAATATAGCCTATCTGGCCAATTTTGACCAGAAATCGTTAACGTGGATATCGACTGTCCTACGTGGCACCGCAACATTGACATGGACAATTTTTATAATTTTTTTGAATATTTGTTTTATTTTTTCTTTTCTTTCGTAGGGGTGAGGTTGCTCGAGGCTACACCAGCCGCGGGCGACCTTGCCCCTACTAGGTGAACCTCTCTCAGCTAGCGAGGCAGGGCCTCGTCGGCCCTCGTCTATGGCCGATTGTTGGCTATTGAGGAGGCCGACGACCTTAAAGGAAGAAGGAAAAAAAAAGAAATAAAACAAAAAACAAAACAAAAAATTGTAAAAAATTCAAATAAGTAATAAAAAATTGCAAATATCGTCCACGTCAATGCTGGTGGCATCCTACGTCAGATAGCCACGTTCACGTCAACAATTTCAGGCCAAAATTGGCCAAATGGACTACATTGGCAAATTTTCAAAAGGTTTTGGACTAAATTGCCAAATTAAAAGGTTTAAAACTTAATTGGCACAATTGTTATAGGTTTATGACTTTTTTGGTACTTATCTCCGGTTGCACCTCTTCTCTCGGGGGAGGAGAATTCTACTATATGACTATGATGGGAGCAAAGGGTCAGTTATCACCTATTAGTAATGGGGAAAATTACCAAAAAAGTTCTAAACTCATTGCAATTGTACCAATTCAGTCCTTAACCTTATTTTGGCCAATTTAGTTCTAAACTTTTTGCAATTGTGCTAATTCAGTCCATCTGGCCATTAATAATCGAAAAAATCTGATGTGGAATCCTAATTAACGCGGGTTGGCACTGACATGGCCGTTGAAGAGTAAAACGATGCTGCTTAAAAAAATACAAATAAAAGAGAGGACTTGAAACTTCTCAAGACTTTTCAACAATGGGATATCGCTCAACCTAATGAACAAAGGGCTTTCAATCAACTTTTCACCCAAATCATCTTTGCTTAACCAGATGAACCCTAATTTGATCTAGTCCAAGTTTCTTGCAAATTTTCCCTCGATTTGATCCCATCTTGACATCTCCCTCAAGCCAAGTCGTTCATCTTAAAATTTTGCCTGACACCTTCATACGTCGCTACCAAACCCGATTCGCCCAAATTGTAAAGACCTGATTCACCCATAACCAGATGTTGATACCTAAATTTTGACCCTCCCATTTAGAATTAATTTAGAATTTACTTTATTAATTAATTGCATAAAAAATAAGGACCGACCCCTGCCACTGCCAAAAATATTTTTAAAAACATTTCAGAATATTTTTCATTTAGGTTTAATTTTTCAGCATATTAAATCATGCATTTTTCGAATGTAATCAGACCGGGGGGCAAAAATCGAACTGAAATTGGACATGCAGACCGGGCCAAAACCCATGAAATATTTGGCCAAGGCATGGGGGGAGTGGCCGAAATTCACAAAGGTTTTAGGGTCTAATTTGAGCTTAATTTAGCCCACTTAAATTAAAATTAGGAAAAAAGCCTTTTTTGTTGATAAAAAATCCATAATTAATTTGTAAAAAAGTCAACATTAAGCCTGCAAGAGCAAGTGAGCCCACTTAGGAAGCCAAAGTTCGGCTCAGCCCACTCAATGGGCTGGCCAAATCATCAAGGATCAAATTGAAAGAAATTTTGTCTCTTGGGGGTCAATTTGCAAATATACAAAAGTTAGGGGGATTAATCCATAAATATGCAAAAGTTGCGTAACCCTATATTTGCCTATTTAAACACCCTTATACATCACAATTTGAGTTCAGCGATTATTGTTCAGAAAATTCAGAAAAGACACTTGAGAGAGGAAGTCTGCGACAGAGACCCTCTTGCGGCCGCACCTTTTCATTCTAGCCAACGCCGGTGAGTGGCGCTCCTCCTTGCCATGCCACTACGACCCTGGCTGACAATGAGATAGGAGCCGTGCCGACACAGCTGCTGCACCCCTACCGTCGCGCCCCAGCTCGTGAAGCCGTGATCCTTCTCTTGCTCGTGGACTTCGATTGTTTGTTCTCGTCGAGCCTTTTTCCTACGGTGATAAATTTTCAGCAATACCAGTCGTCTACTCAGATCGGTCTAGGCGTGGATTTCGGAAGAGAGAGATATACGCCAATATGCACTTATGCTTGGGAGGACACGTTTAAAAGGGAGGATGGTAATTTTCGATAAAAATCTCATGTTTATCCTCCACTAATCTGCTCTCTCTTTCTTAGGATTCATGCACAAGCCCATCCCGTGCACGAGTTTGTCCTCTGGTCATCATACCATTGGCTTTCTCACAAGAAGCAGCAGATACAGAGGGAAGCACGTTGGTGATTCGTGAAGCCACGTCAACGCCCTGATAGCAACGAGAAAGCAAGTTCTCTCGGTGATTGTCATTCTTGCTCTTTGCACACGATTGCCGGTGTTGTTGTCCTTGGCCGAGCATCACCACCGTGGGCAGTCCATATCTGCACTACCAAGCAAGCCGAGTTCCACGAGTCCATCACTAGAAGAGCCGTGGACCACCGCGCGGTAGCCCCAGTTCGCGAGCCAACCTGATTCGGTGAGAGTCCAAAGAGGAAATCGAAATCTCCGCAACTTTAATATTAGGAAATTTTCAATTCCTTTGATATCCTTGAGATAAAATTGCCTGTTTTGAAATATATGATCACTAATTAGATGATTTTCCAGAATATTTCAAATCATTATCTATTATGGAAATCTTTCTAAAATAAAAAATTAATTTAAAAATTAGTATTTTCCTTATTTACCGACAACATGTTGATATCGGCGACCTATTTTGATCTTAAGATAGTGCCTTGATACGCATGGAAAGTTGGACGATACAATCTATAATCTCATTGATTCGATTCGCCAACTTTAAGTCATTCTTTTAAATTAATTAAATTGCGGATGATACGTTTTCCTTAATTAAAATTCGAAATTAATTTTAATTCAAAAAAATAAATAGTTGGTGGGATTTATCAGAAATCCCATCTTGAGAATCATTCTTAGAAAGATGGGATTTTCTAGAAATCCTATCTCATAGGTTACATTCCATTCATGAAAGATAACGTTTCCTAAAAACGTTTATCTTATAGGATTTAGTTTCATTTAAATAATATTGTATATAGATTAGGATTGCATTCATTTAGATAATATTTCATTCTTAAAACATTTAGAACTAGGATAAGATTTTCTAAAATATTTTAGAATTTAATTTCAATTAATTCCTAGATATTTCGGATAATCTTTATTTTAGGATAGTTAAATTCCATTGATTTTTAATTCCGAATTTCACCAGAAATACCCAAAAAAAAATATTCATCATGTGCATGTCATCTTCGCCATGTCATTAGTCTAGATTCATTTAGAATCTCATCTAGGTCCACGCATTAGTTTTATGTCTAGTTTTATTAATGCCACGTCTAGGTTCATTTAGCACGATTTTTAGACACAATCATTAGTATAAATGTCTAGGTTCATTTAATATAGTTTTTTTAGATGCGTTCATATAGTACCATGTCTAGGTTTATTCAATAATTCAATTTAGAAATTTAGGTTTATTTAAATTAAATGCATGACATATAGTATAGTTGCATGACATTTTGCATGTCATTTAGTAGAGGTAAGTTTAGGAATGTAACGTGTGTCATTTAATTGCATGTCATTAGACTTAGGTCATTCAAATAAATGCCTTTCATTTTAATATAATTGCAATTGCATCTCATTTCATTAAATAAGTGAAAACCCCAAAAAAAGATAATTGCATTAGTCTAAGTCTTACGCTTGGGAGATAAACGTAAGGGATTAGGCTGCAGTGTCCAGGTACGTTCACTTTACCCTTTCCTCGCAATTTATTTAATGCTTTTATTATTGAGTGTTAAATAATGTTTGCGCATCCGCATAATCACCTCACATGTTAGGGAGTTAAATTACAATTGATCCAAAACTACCTGATAAATATTTTTCATAAAATGAAAATGGTACTGAAAGGGTGTTAGATTTAATCTAGCGTAATCAAGTCCCCGGACTTAGTTTCTCTAGTTCATAGGAATAAAACATTTTCACCCGAATGTTTTATTTAGATTCTAATCAACCTACCATAAATGATTAGTGGCGACTCCAAGTCAAAATATTTGTATGTTAATCATTTAAACCTAAATCGCGATTTGGTAGAGATTGGCGAAATTTAGGTTGTGACACTAGACCCAACTCGTCCGTGACAATCCGCAGCACACACAAGCAAGTGAAGTGGTCCCGATTTAATTGTGTTGTCAACAAATGTTAAGCGAACATGACAACTCCACGTGGTTGTCCTAAAGTCAGTGAAGAACGGTCAAAATGTATATTGTAGTGATCCCAAACTGGATGTGTTATCCTTGTCTTATTTTATATAATCCATTTCCTTTTTTCATTGCTTGTGCTAAGCAAACCGATGTTCAGTTTCGCACTTGAAAGTAGATGAGCATGGCATAATTATTTTTTTATCATGGAGTCACCTTGAACTCTTGGATCATAGTTACCTTCACTAAATCATACAAGCGACCACCACATATTAATCTTACCTTCACTGAATAATCTAACAAATGTCTCCTTAAATGTACAATCTCTTGTTCCTGTTCTTGAACCTTATGAATGAGATCCTACAAATATCATTTCATTCGTAAACTAATATAGTCAACACAAATATCAGCAAAAAAAGGAAATTGTGGAATTAATTAAAGAGACCTGTTTCTAGAGGCTGCAAGAATTATTGACTTCAGCCATTTCCATAAGCCACTATCTGGGGAAATTAAGTCTTCTATCATATCCTCCTTTAGTTTGAAATTTACAAAGCCCAAAATGCTGTCTAAGATTATATACATCTCAACACTGACTTATTGATCACTTTAAGGTTGATTGTTTGAATCAAATGTAGAACTTGTTAGGAGAAAAAAATTTCACTGATGGTGATGATAATTGAGAAAAGCTAGTATAATCTATGGGAACCTAAAGACCAAGGAAAACTTTTAACATCCCATTGACCTTATTGCTTGCAACTCTTTTTTTTTTTATCATGGGATAATACATTGTATTTTTTGTGTAGGGTTGAAATGAGTGACAAGTGTGCATGGGTCTGCTTTTTTCCATGGTAGAAATTTTTATCGTCGCCCAATGCTTGGATATGTTAAGGAAAAGATCGATTTAGTAAAAGTTGATATCAGTTCAAGGAGCTATAAAAGCTTCATCGGAGACATCGAGAATGGGGTAAATAGTAATTTGAAAAGCATTATTTTAATTTTCCTGGAAAGTCTCTAGAAGATAGGTTGATATATACATGAAATGAGAGAAATGTTGTCGATCTAGTTTTCAATTATTTACATCATGGGTTAATTGAGATATAAGGAGAAAATTTTGTAGCCATTGAGGTAGTTGAGAGTGATGGTCAGGGTGCTGGTGTGGTTATGGGTGAAGGTGTGTGTGAGGATGCTGGTCCGAGTAAGGGTGTTGGTTAGGGGGTTGGTGAGGGTGCTCATGATGATGTTGGTTTAGCTAATGAGACGGTCGTTGAGCACGAGGGTGGTTTAGATCCTGATAACTTGGTTGATGAAGGTGATTATATTGGCATAGAGGTTGATAGTGTGGATTAAGACGATCATGATGATGATACGGATTTTCTCGACGATGTATAATTCTCGACCGATGATGATGATGTTGATAATGAGGAGCTTCTAGAAGCAAGGAAGAACGTGACCGAGTTCCACGGGAGGGCCACAAAGGATCTGATTATAGGTGAACTATCTGTAGCATTGGTACCATCCCAACCATTGAATGTGGATAGTACAATTGATGCTGAAGCTAGTTATAAGACAGAGTACTATGTAATAAATGTAAATGAGAGTTTGGGGTATGATGTAAGGGCAAAAGATGTCGATTTTAGTAGAAGGAGAAGTAGGTTTTCAAGACATAATCCTAATTGTGTTGTGTCTATGTTTATTATGGCTATGGCATTTGATAGTAGTAGGCAATTTAAAAATGCTCTAAAAAAGTACTCAGTGGCTGAACACAGAGGAATAAAATTTATAAAAAATGATAAGAAATTTGTTAGAGCAAAATGTGTTAATAAAACTTGTCCTTGGAATAGTTCTGGATCTTTTGATGTTCGTAGTGGAGTATTTCATATGAAGACCTACCATTCATAGCATACTTGTAATATTAGGTTCAAAAATTGGAGGGTGACAAGTTCTTGATTGGTAATCACTATCTTCCTACAACAAAAGCAATGTCAAGTAGAGCAATGCCAACTATTAAAACTATTGCTTTCAAGAAGCTAATCAAGGAACAATTAGGCTTAGATGTAAGTATAGCTCAGTGTACAAAGGCTAACTTGTTTGCTTATAAAGTGTTGATAGGAAACTATAAGAAGAAATATGCAAAGTACTGGGATTATGCAAAGAAGCTTAGGGAGAGAAATCCTTAGAGTGCTATTACATTGAAGGTTGAAAAACCTAATATGCAATCTAAGGCATTGTTTGAGAAAATGTACATTTGTTTTGCTGCTTGTAAAAAATGGTTCATTGGTGGATGTAGAAAAGTTATGTGGTTAGATGATTGCTTTTTTAAGGAAATTTATCAAGGTCAGATCTTGTGTGCTGTTGGAAGGGACGTAAACGATCAGATGTTCCTAATTGCTTGGGCAATTGTTAGAGTTGAAAATAGCGACACATGTACATGGTTCTTAACAAATTTGATGTATGATCTCAACATTTTGCACACATATGGACAAGGTTGAGTCATAATTAGAGATAAATAAAAGGTAAGTTTCTTATCTAATTTTTATTTGTTATGCCTCTAAGATAGTCACACTTGCAACATATGCTTTACATTGCAATCATCTTTTACAGGGGATTATAGGAGCTGTGGCTGAGCAGCTGCCTATAGCTGAGCATAGGATGCGAGCTAAACATATCTATACCAATTGGGGTAAGAAGTATAAGAGAATACAGATGCAAAAACTATATAGGCAATGTGCTAAGCAGTAAGTACTATGACGGAGTATGACAAACACTCTCAAGTATTGAAGAAAATTAAACCCAATGTATATCATGACTTGGTGCAAACAGAGCCAAAGCAATGGTCTAGGTTTTTTTTTTACCACTGATGTGAAATGTGACATTGTTAACAATAACTTATGCAAGCATTCAAATGGAGGAATTATACATGCTAGATATAAGTCCATTTATAGTCTGTTGGAGGAAATGCAGATAATGATAAGAATGCCTACATAGAGGGATGCATGTGCTAAGTGGAGAAGGAACTGTGGTCTAAGAATCATAAAAAAGTTAGAAGAAAATTGAGTTGGTGCGACACACTGCCAAGTGACATGGAATTGTGACATTGGATATAAGGTGATGGATAATGGTGGGAAGTATGTGGTGGATGTGTTTAAAAGAGACTGCTTTTGTAAAAGATGGCAACTTATTGGCATCTCTTGTCCCAAGCCATTTTTACAATAAATCATAGGCAAGATGATGCATATGACTATTGATAAGTGTTATAAGATGGCTAAGTTTTTAGCTGCATATGAGAACATGATGATGCTAATTTGAGGAAAGATATTTTGGAAAAAGACTAATATGGAGTTACTTGAATCACTTCCAGCCAGAGTGAAGCACGGTAGACGTAAATGAAAAAGGTTAAGGAAGGAAGGTGAGGTGGCAAGTGGAACTAGAATGTTAAGGTTATGAATGAAGATGACACGTAGAGCTTGCTCGAAAACAAGACTCAACAGTTCGACATGTCCAATTAATAAGACTGGGTCTACATCTTTGCAAACACGATTTTCAAGGAAAAAAATTCGATTAGTACTTTCATTTATGTTGTATCATGCTTACTTCGTCAACAAGACTTAAATGAATATACTTTTTTCTAGCTCAGAGATGTACATGCAAAGGTGCAAGTAGCAGTATCGGTGGCCCTACCAATGTGAATGCTCCTGTTCAAGTTAAGAGCACAAATGCGAGAAGTTGCTCGAAGAGGCAGAAGTAACAAGATGTGAGGGTTGGTTTAGTGTGAACATGTTGTCACTAAATTTTTTTTGATAATGAGTTCAGTAAAGTGGGGTTGATCCATTTGTTTTTTTTATTATTATTATTGATGATGAGATCAGTGAAGTAGGGTTGTGGATGCATTTTTTTTATTCTGTTTTGGATGGATATTTAGTCCACTCAATATTTGCCATTGTCTAGGGAAAAACTTTGAGGGAAACATTGAAACATTTAAGGCTTTCTTTGGAAAGTTGATTGACAAGCTTTTGTATATCTAAAATCATGTTATTTTTAATGCAACATCTGCTTTATTTACTTGAGATTTTTTTTTTCAGTTTCTTTGGATTCATTTTCATTCAACTTTATCATTCCTTTAGTTTGATTGGAGGATTTTCTTGTGGCTATGTGAAATAATTGAGAATTAAAATGTTTTTCTTTTGGGTGAGTTTGAATTTTATAAATTTGAATAGTGTAGAAGCTGTGTGTTGTGTGAGGTTGTCCTAGATCTTTGTGCTCTTCAAGACTACACACATGTATATGTATACATATATGGCCATGTAAGCCTAGTTTTTATGGTTATAGTGTTGTGCCTTTAATATTTCAACTTGCAAAGAGGAATGCAGTTCCTATACTCTTTTTGGAAAACTTTTGTCCGAAACAAGTTGTAGTGCTCTGCCCTTATTCTTTTAGTATGCTACCATCATATCTAGTATGTCATTATAACTCTCGTGTTTATTGTTAATTTATGTCCTAAGTGATTTTAAATTTTCAAAAATGGTGGAGTACCACTATGAATTGATTTGTTAATAGCCTTGGATGTCCTTGAGGGGACGGCAATTTCAGACACAGAATAAGAACATAAGTAACAAAAATTTATTGATATGTAATGAATATGTTCGTATGAAAATCAAGTTTTCTTCATACTAATCAAATTTGAACTAAATTTTGATGGATGTTTGTACAACTTGCATTTCATTCATGTTCATACTCCATGTATACAATTTCAAAACATCTACTAAAACAGCTTATATAACACAGTTGGTGCTCATACATCTTACGACAAACTTATTACACCATTCATCTTCAAATTTTCAAATAACATGTTCCCTAGAATTATTATAAACACCCACGACACAACCAATATTGTCTATAGTGTCTGATTTTGTTTCTTTAGTTTTGTTGTATCTTGTTTGACACGTTTTAGTTGTGCCTTGACAGCTATGACTTCAGCCTCCATCAAATTGCCATCATCCTCATTATGGCTCAACACTGGTTTTCCTTCAACATTGCTCTGGTGAAAGTTTTTTTACCACTTCTTGTCGATTAACTAATTTCAGTATCAATCCAAATAAAAAAATCACAACTTTCCCCAATATTGTATTTCGAGCAGCCGTGATATCTTCTATCTCGATTCTCCTTTGTCTTTGCTGTTTGTAGAGGACATTTCAGGGCACAATGGCAAAACACATATGCATTATTGTTGATTAGAGGGGTCGATGTCATCAATTGTGACAAATTCGCTAATGTCTTCATGGATTGTGATGATTATAGCGGGACTGTTATTTATGCTTTCAGAATCAACACCAGTTGAAGCATTCAAGATGTAGCATATTCACTAGTGAATATTAGAAGAGATTAGCTATTTTTATTATATAAACAAAGGAAACGTAATCAACAACTAGAAGACATTACCCTTCTAATGAACAACCAACAGTAAATAAAGACGTTCAATAAAAAAAATAAATTAGATCAACTATGAGAATAAGAGTATGTAGCTCAACAGCAGCAACTCAATATATATCTATATTGCACTAATGCTTCCATGTCATTGACAAGTTCCATGTAGTGCTTGACCATGTCATTATCCTAAGGGATTCATTGATGAAAGCAATGAGAATAAGAGTATGTAGCTCAACAGTAGCAGCTCAACATATATTTACATTGCATTAATGCTTCCATGTCTTTGACAAGTTCAATCTACATCACTCAGCACAAGACAAGCTTGAAAAGCATGCAACTATTTGTGGTGTTACTTCCTTGTGAAGAGAAAAAAATCTAACCATACATTGTTCCACTTATTAATCCCTAACCTTCTTGACTCCTCAACCCACATTCATTTTTCACTTCACATGTAGGGAGTAGATACTCCCTCCGGGCAAATATAAGGCTTAATTCGACCTAATGAAATGGTGTTTTTCAATCATTTGCTTAAAGCAATTGTTTGTAGCATCTACTGTGATTCTTAGAATGTTACTAACAAGAACCTAGAGAAATTGTCCCGAAAATTGACCAGAGAGAGAGAGAGAGAGAACCATGATTTTTTATTTTCTGCAGACTAAACAAATCAAAATGTTGTCGATTATCAAACTTAAAAAAGGAGAGCAAGGCAAACCAATGGTAATTGGTAATTGATCTTTTGCACCACCTATTTAATATTATCACTATTTGTTAAACAATAGCACGCACACATATATAATGGTTCAGCCTTATCCCCAAGCCTACATCCACTCACAAGACTAACAGTCCCAAGTTAGGTTGCATTGCACTAGTAATCTACTCAACAAGTTACAATTGGTAAGTACTTATCCTATTACACGATAGATCACATTACCAAGACTCAGATGCTACACTTACTTTTGTACACTTGATCTCTCACACGATTACTTTACTGCAAGACTATCATAGTAAAGATCTTTTGAAGAGAACAAAGAAACATCAACAAGGAATAGTAGTTTAGAGCAAATATTTGGATTCTGCATTGTGCTCTCTAACTTTTTAACTTAAAAGCTTTTTTCTTAAATAGCCATTTTCAATCTTCCTGTTGGAGATGCTTTAGAAGATCTTCTAGCCGTTAGAGATCCATTGGTTCTATTGTCCAGAGAACATAATTGCCCATGCAACTCATTTTCTTGAACATTTGCAAGCTTCCAAGAAATAGGTTTATAGCTACTATTTCCACGATGGCTGTTCTGACAAACGCATGCTTCCTATTTCTCGATAAATTTCCTGATCTTCTGTTGTGTAGATCCATCCTTCAATGGCTATAATTTTTAACTGACAAACATCCTCACGCGGTCGTCGTACAAACATCGCTAATACATGTTGTCTCGTCTCCAATATAAACATCGTCACTAGCTGATCTTTTAGTCCCTCAAGGACTCTTTGTGATCTTCACCCAATGGATCACACCATGGATATCACGTAGTCTTTAAAGATTATCACAAACATCTACACTCAGCTGATCTTTCTTTTGATCATTCCAAGAACATTGACAATTTTGACTCTACCAAGTTGTTCATCTTTATAGTCCTTCCAAGCTTTACTGAACATCCCCCTTCTAGACTTGTTCACCATCACCAGGTCCATCCAATTGTTCACCCGATCCTTGTACCTCCAAGCCATCACAAACATCCCTATTCTTCTTGGCTAGTTGACCCTCAATCAAGATTCTTACAGATGTTCACCTTATTTGAAAATCCTTGCTGCTTGTAGACATCTTCAATGCCTAATATCTTATTCACCTTAGGCTTTATCCGACGTTGTTTAAGATAACATCTGCATGTTGGCTTGTGCATATATCACATGGTACTTACTCAACCAGCAAATACATTAGTAACATTTGATTGTCTTTGTCATCGTCAAAACAATATAAATGATTTTCCTAACAATCACTACATTGGTGATTTTCCCAATGTTTGCAGCCAGCCACAAATCCCACACGGTAATGAAAAAAAATCGAATGTTTAACTTCATGGCTCTTACAGGAGTTTATGAAACCAGCACCAACCAAAACCTTGAATAACAATTGGTACCGGTGGGATTTCAGGCAAAGAAGACGGTATGGGCACTTAATAATAAAAGCATTTGATGAGCGTTTGACAAAGGCGTTTAGCAAACGTTGAGCCAATTTGGGTGAAGGCGTCGGGTGAGCATCAGATGAAGGTGGCGATGGTCAGACAAAGGCAATATCGGCCAAGCGGATGAATGCATTAGGGAAGATATGTGGCAAAAATTTGGGAGATCAATTTGGGGAAAGATCTCAATTTAGGGTTTCTAATATCAATTTAGGAAAGACACCAACCAATTTAGGAGACAATAATCGTCGGGGAAAATTTGAAAGAAATTTACACGAGATCAAACTAGGGTTCCTTCAGTTGAGTAAAGATGCTTTGGGCAAAAAGTTGAGCAAAATCCCTTTGTTGAAAAGTCTTACGAAGTTTGAAGTCCTTTTTTTTTTTAATTATCAAAGCAAACGGTGTTGTTTTGCTCTTTGGCGACCATGTCAGCGCCGACCAGCGTCGACTAGGATTTTACATCAATATTTTTTATTATTAATGGTCAGATGGATTAAATTAACACAATTGCAAAAGGTTTAGGACTAAATTAGCAAAAAAAAGTTTAAGACTAAATTGGTACAATTGTAATAAGTTTAGGATTTTTTTTTTTGTAATTTTCCCATCAGTAATATGATGATCTTGTCTGACAAGGGCGAGGAGTGATCGTTGGGGCAAGAGGGCTCAAACAATGAGCACCTCCAGACAAGTTTCTAGGACGGCAAAAGGGGCGAAAATGTTAAGCGCTCTCAAATGAGAGTACTACTATGATAGGTGATCACTTGCGTAAGTGCTTACATGTACACCAAAAAAATGAAAATATGAGTCTTAGTTTAAGACAGGTCAAAGTGAACAATACATCAGATAAGTTAATTGAGTCAACCCACGAACATTACAAGTAGCTATGTCATACATGTCATGCACTAATTGATTGAAGTGGAAAGGGTGCACTATTTGTCATCCAGTCATCAAATTCAAGAAAACCTAGGACATCTCACACTCTATTTTCCTTTTCCATTTTGCTTAAATCCCCATTCTACTTGTCATCATGATGCCTTTATAATTGCATTCCCGCCATCATCATCATCCTCCTAGTTAAGAGCGATTGGTTCTCAATCCGATCCGGTTCCACCTAGGAACCAGGAATTGGATTGGATAAACTGGTTTCCTATTTTCGGAACCGAGGATCGAAAGTGTTTAGAACTAGACCGTACCAAATAGATTGGTCTGGTTCTCGGGTGGTCCAATAGCACAGATCGCATTGCTTTAAACATATATTTACACATACATAAACATCAAACTATTTCAAAAATTGTGCGAGCATAACAAATACTACACTTGATCTAAGCCAAAAGGCCGAAAAATGCATTGTGAGACTCCAAAAGCGTTGGCTTTTATTCACAGCCACGTATCCATTGGCTTGTCTCCATTTGATGTGGGATTAGGCGATTTGCCTTAGGAGTTGAATGGCTTGTCTCCGTTGGCTTTTTTTCATAATCATGTCTTCATTGGCTTGTCTCCGTTCGATTTAGGACTTGCCTTGGGAGCTCTTGCAGGTGAGAGAGAGCGAGAGAGATAATGAGTGAGCATTTGATGCCTTAGAGAGCTTTGATTAGTCCAACATCGACTGCTAGAAGAGGCTAATTAGCACATTACCTCTTTAAAAAGCAATGGATGAGAAGAAATGATGCATGCCTTACTCTGCCTTTTGGCAAAGATCAATTGTTGTATTTGTATCACAACAATATTGAGAAAGCCTTGAATCGAGATTTCTTTAAAGATTTTAAAAAAATAAAATTATAATTTTGAAAAAATAATCAGTTTGGTTCGGCCAATTCAGTTGAGTAGTTCTACTTCTTGGAATCGGGAACTGGACCGAAAATCACCGGTTCCAATTTTATGAAATTGGACTGTCATTCCCGAGGCCTAGACCAAACCAATCGATTCTGTTCGTTCCAGGCGATTCCCAGTTCGATCGATTCCTTTTGCTCACCCCTACTCCTAGGCGCACCTCTTCTCTTTGTCTCTCTGCTCACATTATCCTTTTTCTCTCTCCTTGTGGCCCCTCTCTTTTCTCTAAGCTCTTTGGCCACTAAAATCAAAGTCTGGTTGCATTGAGGCCAATCAACCTCATCTTTGTGATAATACCCTAATTGCACATAGACGCTTACGCTAAAAAGATAGATAATAGATTGAACTATCAATGATAGAATCATATTCATGAACTCTTGATGCTCTGTGCTTCTCCTCTCTTTAGTACCATTTCTTGTACTCAGTTATTGGACTATTCGATATGTGTCATGTATGTATTAATCACCAAGAATCTAGTATGTTCTCACACTCTCTTCCTTCTTTGTTCCAACTCTACCACAGTTTTGTTGTCGCCGCAGTGCCTTTGCAACTAGATTCTCGTCATCGTCATCCTCTGCCCTCCGTGGTGTAGTCACACCTCCCTTCCTCCTTCCTTTGTACTTATGCTTGTTCTTGGGGCTCTTCTATGGGTTGAGAGGTCAATGGCCTATGAAGATCTCAAATTAAAGTTGAATATATTTAATCTATGAGATAAAAAAAAAAAAACATAGCCCTAAGTTGAAGCTAGTCGCTAGAGGCGATTAATGGACAAGCTTGGACTAGATCACAAATAAGCCTCAAAATATTGCTTAGGCTCACCCATTAAGAACATTTGTGTGGGTGTGTATCAACTCTGGGGACCAAGTGGGCTTGAATAAGGCCCAACTAGGCCAAGTGGTTGTCCTTTGCCAACCCAAAAGTGCCTTTAGATCCATGTGGGTTGGGCCTCTAGGCGGATTCATGGCTACCAAGCCCATAATCATGTCTAATTGAAATTATGACCTAGCTTAAGAGAGGATGGATTTTGTCATCCCCATGGAGCCCTCTTCAATTATGGTGGAGCGAGAGAGAGTTATGATGTTCAAAATATGGGTTATAGCTACTTTTTTTAGTATAATTATTGTTTCTAACCATCAGTCAAAGATGGACTTTCCTCGTCCACAAACTGTCATGTAGGAGAAAGTATTGTCCAATATATTTAAATTGCTACATGAAGAATCAAGCCAATCACATTGTATCAAAATGATCATGCGTTACAATAATAGTAAAGGAATTTATTTCTGAATTTAAATATCTGAAATATTATTGATGATACATGAAACATTTATTGTATAGAATATTATCTCCTAAGTATAGGTACTTATGATCAACGTAATCTTTCTTGCACATTATTTTTCTAGTATCCCATTACTATGGATACACTAGGCTGTAAATATCTCAATTTGCTTTGGCAGATTCACACATCGAATAAAATAATTTCTTGTTATTACCAAGAAACAACTGTTTTTTTTTCTTTACTAATAGGTAGATGTTTTGTACCTTAATTGCATTGAGAAAATGACCACTAATTAATTGATCAAATTGCAATCATCGACGATCTGCACACAATCAAGATGTGCAATTTCGAAATCAATCCAATAATCATGAATTTATTGACGAAAGTCCACTCAACCAAGTAGATTCGAGCACTTAAGAAAAAAAGACAATAGCAAGATTTTTTTTTTTTAGCCAATAGCAAGAGATTGGCAAGCTTGTTTCTTGACTACTTTTAATTTGATTAATGACATTAGAATAATTGAAATCATCATATCAACGTAATTATTGTCTTTTGAAGATCTACGCTTTTCAATTCGAAACTTTGAAAATTGGAAACCGAATCTCTTATGTTTTAAAAAAGGATTATGAAATTCTGCAAGTTTTCGGTGTTTATTAAAATGAATTTTGCAGCCTTTTTCTCAAAAGAATTTCCCAATTGAAGGAGCAAAGTGATTTCTGATTGAAAGAATAGGGCCCATTCTAATTGGAAGTATCGATCCATGGATCGAAAGTAGCAAAGTTACAATGATTTGGCCCAATATGAAACCAACATCACACCATACTTACAGGAGTTATTATTGCATACAGCCACCTCATGTGAGCTCAATTTTAAGTGATCTAACGAACCGTGTGAACCCCATCAAATCTAACGGCACACATGAACTAAATGCTTGCAATAGTAACACTACTTAGAGGCAAAAGTACAAACGAATGCATCGGCCCAATTTACAAATTACATATGGTAAATAATTGAGTTAAAGAGATACATGTGATCGAAATAAAGATAGAAGATCATATTATTATAGTTTAGACTTCATTTCGCACCCGACTTCGACATCTAAACAGGAAAGGGTTCCGTGTTTCATGAAGCATTGACTTTTATCGTATTTTGTGTGATCAATATTTCAAAAAGGGTCTTGTTAATGAGTGTCTCAAGGGCACTAGTGAAAGCTACTAAAAAATAGTAAGAACACATGTCAATACCTTATGGAAATCGAGCAATAACACATTTTGAAAAACTCACATACTTCAAATAGAGATATGTATGTTTCAAAGTGCAATTTACGACCCTTACTATACTCTTTATTACGTTCTTTTGATACTAATTATTTTAAATTGAATATACTTAATAAGTACCAAAAAATTCTCATAACAATAGGACATTTTGATCAGTTGAGAATAATGCCAGGAAGCTAGAGAAATAGGTGTTCCCCATTTAAAAATCAATTGTGTCAGCTATCAGACTCTAATAAGACACCTTATCTTGATTTTCAACTTTTAGAGTCACGAGGCCATTAAAGAATATTTGATGAGCACGAATGCAGCTAGCTTTGGACAAACACTTCCGTCATCCTTGTCATCGTCGTTGTCGCCGCGATCTGACTAAGAGAGTAAAAAATGGCATTTCAAGCTATGACAGCTAAACCCTAATCAACTTAGATGAAAGTCCCGGTCAAATCCAAATTATCAACTTATAGTCCTCTTACATCGTCACTCGACTTAAGCATAGTAGGGTCATCGGAGAAGGATTATTAGATGCCTTCTCCACTGAACTTGTGAATGTTTGTGATGCTGCTTGCTCATTGTAAGAAGACACAAGAAAAGTGGAGGGAAAATAACAAAAAAAGTCCTAAACCTATTGTAATTGTGCTAATTCAGTGATAAACATTTTTATTTTCAATTGAATTCTAAACATTTTGCAATTGTGTTAATTCAGTCAATTCAATCAATTTTGGCTAGCCGCCACTAACGTGATTGTCGGTTGACCGGTCGACGCTGACGTGTCAATTTTTAATAATTTTTTTCTATTTTTTCTTTTTCTTTTTTCCCCTCCCCTTGTACTTCCTCCAGCTAGACACCGAACCTTGGTGACGGTTAGTGAGGATGACACCACCTTGGCTAAGCGAGGTCGAGCCTTGCCAATGGTGGCAAGGGCGAGCTTTGCCCGACGACTAGCGAAGTTGTCCTCGCCGGCTGTCGCCTATGGCTGGTTGCTAAGGTCTGGTGACCGGTTAGAGGAATAAGAAGGGGAGGGAGGAAAAAAAAGAAAAAAGAAAATAAACGATTCGAAAAAAATAAAAAATATATATTTTAAAATTGACATGTTATCGTCGGTCGACCGGACAAAATTGACTAGATGGACTGAATTGGCACAATCGCAAAAGGTTTAGAACTTATGAAAAAAAAAATTTATGACTGAATTGACATAATTGCAATAGATTTATGATTTTTTTAGTAATTTTCCCAAAAAGTGGATGAATAGATCAACCAAACACATCCTAAATCTTGGCAACTTGACACACAAAGAACGAGATAATTGTCCAAAAAATCTTAAGCCTATTGTATGGCAACCAATTTAGTTTTAAACATTTCGATCGTGTCAATTCATTGCTAAACTTTATGAGGATTTGTTAATTTTATCATAAACCTTTTGAAATTTTGTTAATTCAGTCCCAAACCTATTATTTGGATAATGAGCTGGAAGGATTAAATTGGCACGATAAAAAAGTTTATGACTAAATTAACAAATCGTCAAAAAGTTTAAAACTTTTTTTGTCAGTAAAAAAAAGTTTAAGACTAAATTGACATATTTAAAAGATTGAGGATCGAATTGGAACAATAAGTATATGACTTTTTGAACAATTTTCTCTATAAACAAAAAAAAAAAACATATAAAATAGTTCAATGTTGGGGGGCAATTTAACATAACAAAATTTAGGATGTGTTTGTTAACAATATCTGGTGGTGTCTGGAGTGTCAGACACATGTGCAGGTTGCAGGGAAGCAGAAAGCATTGTCTGCAGGTACTGTGAAATTGAACAATCGAAAGCAAATGGATTCGTACTTGGTCCCCATGAATCCTCAATTTCATTTTATTTTCTTAAGAAAAAACTCTTATATTATCTTTACATACATATCAAGCATCTACATGCACAATATGCGCACGAATAGTACATTTGATAGAATTAGATCGAGATTTGATAAATCTATTTTTAATATCAAATCGGGACTTACATGCGAACAAGAGTTTAATAAGCGCTTATTATAGCGCCGGCGAGGCCCCCCTCGCCAACGCTTGCCCTCGTCCAGGCAAGGCCGGCAACCAACTACTAGCAAAAAGAAAAAGGAAACAAAAGAAAGGGAAAAAAAATTAAAAAAATTATTCACATCAGTGCCAGTCATGCCACATAAGACGGCTGGCGTTTATTTTAGTGATTTTCGGATAAAATTGACTAGATGGACTACGTTGGTAAATCGTCAAATGGTTTAGGACTGAATTAGCAAAACTGCAATAGGTTTAGAACTTTCTTGGTAATTTTTTCGACATAAATTGTTATCGATAATGAAATATTTATGATTAGCTAATTATTTTAAGCGGTACAACGATTATATGTAGGAAAATATTTTCTAAATTATATATTTTTCGTGAAACAAATGCACCTGTTTTGAAAAGACGGTGGAGGTATGATGTATGTACATATATACGAATGCATACAACAATATGTTTTGAATTTACAAACTAATTAATTAATTTGATTTTGCATTAAACTACGTGAGTACACACATCCTATCCCCACCTCTCTATCGCATTTATTCATGTTATCCTCTATTTTTGTCCGTATTTTCCTCATTTATAGCTTCGATATAGACTTCCCAGAAACGTTGTATTCTACTTGCATGAATGCCTTATCCTTCTGGGTGTACACCCGAATGTGTTGAATCATGCCGGCTAGTGACTAATAAAGATTGTAAATGCTATGGACATGGTTTGAATAGATTAGTGAGAGACCAGCCGTTTGACAAACCTTTTGATTGATTGAATGAAGATTAGTAGAGCTGAGCGACCGGCTTCATATAACGGCGACATCGATTAATTGGCAGAGTGGAGGGCTCATGTCCATGGTTGACCCGACCTGTGCCGGTTGGTGACACTAGGTTTATTACTAGAATCGATCGTATCATTATGTGATTTCCTTTCTTGTAGAGAGATATATGTGGTTGAATTGTGTTCCCACAATGTGTCAACAGTACACTGTGATTTTATGGAATTGTTGTCAATTGCATAGGTTGGACTTTAGACTAAAAGTAAAACTTGAAAATATGTAATAGGGAAGGCAAGTAGAGATTTGGTAAGATTCGAACTTAAAATTCTTATTATGATGTAATTTGCAATTTAGTGAGATCATAACCGTTCTAAAAGTTTAAGTTATTGGACAAATGTGTGTTCTAACATACACCAAATCCTCTAATAATGAAAATCTCGTCATTGCCTATACCTCGACTGGTACTTCACTTGATTGTCAAGAATCTATTTTTCGCTTGTTCATAACTATTGTTCAAGTTTATAGGCGTGCTAGGCTTAATATGCTTTTTCATCACAATTTTTTGATATATAAGATGAGCTAATCTTATCGATTCTTCGAAAATTCATTTATTGGATTAATCATCAAAGAGGGTATTTGCACTATGAAATGTGTGAGATCATGCTATCTTCTTGGATGGGCAAGAGCAAGTTGGAGGGTCTCGTTTGATGCGACAATTGTGGAGCAGGTCGACTCCACCTCGTCGTACCCTTATCATCAATCTAGATCTGATCTCTCTCTCTCTCTCTCTCTCTCTCTCTCTCTCTCTGGTCAATATTATCTTCTTTTCAGTCACGTGGGATGCTGAGATTGAGGCCACACAAAAGATAGCTTCAAATCTTTTCCTCTAATGGCAACATCCCATGTTAGGAGAGAGAGAGAGGGTCCAAGTGGTTGCAATGCTTATCTGGGCAATAGCTTTAACTAATCAACTTGGCATATATTATTGTCTAGGAATTGGAAATTGGGTGTACTTCCTAGAACATGTGTCCAGAGTCCTCATTTCCTCTCTCCTCTCCCGCTCCACACCTGAATTAGATATAGGGTGGCCACGCCTTGAAAAGCTACGTTCGATTCGAAATGAATTTGTGAAAGGCTAAACCTATCCTTCTTTCACAATGCTATTATCTAGTGGGACTACTCTATTATTGGGAGAGATCGATTGATTAATTGATCCGGATAGAGTAATGATTGACGGTGAGGCTTCTTTCACAAGGTGGGCAGGGCTCTTCCTTTCTCTTCCTACTTCCATAAACAAAGGGAGTGGGTTGGTGTTCTCATCAAGGTTTATTCAATAAATGAGCTATTCTTTGCTCCGGCGGACTATTACGTGTACTGTTTATTTTGCTCTTTTTTGCATAGCCAACTCCAGACGATGGACAGTTCGGGTGGGGGCCTAACCCGACACACATATATATTATGGATTTACTTGTGGGCCATAGAGGGTCATATTCCTCCAACATGCCTCCAATAGATGGATCCTAAACATGAACATCATCGATATTCACTTTTAGATAAACTTTTTTTTTTTGGAAATGTCTGTATTTGTAATTGCCAATTTGGGACGTGGTTGGGGAGAAGTTTCCTCTAATCAGGAAGGGAGAAAAACACACCCCAAACATAAATTATGAAGATAATTGCATTGCACTAGTTTCAAAGATAGGAAAGTTAACTAGAAAATAGGTAGTAAATGACGATGACGACGATGATAATGATACTAAAACATGTACTTCTTCGTAGAGCTTGTCTTATGAGATAGTAACTTGATGTATAGATAAACATCTAGGTATGAGATAATTATATTAACATGCAAGAGTTTGGATTACCAATTACTTTAAGTGGGTTGACATTAAAAGTATTGCTAACATTATAGAATACATAAAATAGAAAATTTGACTAAAGAAAATCCTTCCCCTAAACCTTCC
This sequence comes from Metrosideros polymorpha var. glaberrima, assembly GCA_001662345.2. Taxonomy (NCBI): domain Eukaryota; kingdom Viridiplantae; phylum Streptophyta; class Magnoliopsida; order Myrtales; family Myrtaceae; genus Metrosideros; species Metrosideros polymorpha. Next base: position 11,172,861 of record BCNH02000002.1, on the reverse strand, counting down.
CCTCTATATATTAAGTGGAGCAAGAGAGAAACATCCTCTTCCTCTTAATTAAGTTTAATGACTTGGTCATCATCTCTAAACTTCTTCTGTTCTCTTTAATTATTGCCCATATCTGTCGCCGTCATGCTTTACCTGACACCATCTTTCCTGGGGTCCTCCTTGTATCAAAATGAGGGATTTTGTTACCCATGAAAAGTCAAGAATGGCCTTGAGTTCAGTGCCTGGGACAGAGGGGCAATAATGACAATTCAGCAGCCTTAATCAAAGGGGAGATCAAAATCTTATAAAGATTATGAGATCGAATATGATTTTATATTGATTGTGATCTATGGAAAGTGATCATGAATTCTTGGAAGTGCAGGGACGGTTGACCCATGATTGGTCCTACAAGCCATTTTTTGACTTGTTTGACCAATATCCAATCCCCCTTCTCATATTTTATTTATTTATGTTTCCATTTTATTAATTTACGCTTTCTCCTTTTACAAATCAAAGAATATCATAAGAACTGATCTTCTTGTTAAAAAAGAAAAAAAAAATCCTGCAAGAATGAAGGCAACTCGAGAGAATGATTAATGGCCAACATTTACAATAACATTGCATCTTCCAGGCATCGTGTTTTAAATAATATCTAGATATTGGAAAGGTTACCCTTTTACATTTCCAAAGCATGTGTATTATATTAAAAAAATATTTTCAAGCATGAAAGTATTAACCTAATATAACGAGGACTACTTTTGACAAAATTGCAAATCCTCTCTAAAATCCTATCCTGCTAAGCAAGTCAAGGACTCCATTATAATGATTCAAAAGTCAAGCATATGAAGTTGGCTAGAAAAAAGGGGCTACCCCACACATTATTAGTAAAGTGAAGTGGATGGAAGAAAGATATGATTCCTATTGTTTTCCATTATCAGAGCAATGAAATCCAGAGCCCCAAGATAACATTATCATATACGGTGATTATACCACGTGACATGTTGATTGAGCACCGATGAATATTCTGAGTTATTGTGTCTTCAACGATGTGTTTGATTGATAAAAAACAAACATGCATCCCAAACAATTGCACTCGATTACTTAAGTCATACCACATCAACATGCAAGGAGATAAACATAAGAGTTGCAAATACAATCTTTTGAGTGTATATGATGTCCAAGTCACACACTTAAGAAAATGGTCAACTTTCATCAAGTCTCATAAAAAAAAAAAAAGAGATGAAAAACCGTGAAATACTTTTTAAAACCATTCTAGCAATCATATTGTCCTCGAGCTGAAATCATATTTTTTCGAGGGTAACATAGGAATATGAATTTTGGTTTATTGAGTAATGCATCAAAAGTTGATATTACATCTGTAAAATATGGGCTTAAAAAAAAATTTGACCGAGTCAACTTTGCTATATTGAACAATGTTCGGTTCACTGTAGTTATTGAGAGCAAGCAAAAACGCAAAGGAAGAGAAAAAAAAAACAGAATAAAGAAGGGAAAAATAGAGGAAAGAAAGAGAGAAAAGATAAGAGAAGAAAGAAGAAAGAAGAAAAGAAAGAAAAAATGAGGGCTTTTGTGCACAAGTCACAGACGCCTCGCCAAGCCCATTCCACTATGTATTGCAATGCTTGGTAAGCGCTTGTGCCCCTCGTTCATCCTATCCAAATAGTTTTTGGATTTAGGGCTGAAATTCGGAATTATGTGAAATTTCAGCTGCGAAGTCCGATTTTGGAGCCTTTAAGTTGATTTTTTTTTTGGAAAATGATAATTAAAGGTGTTGTGGAGCTGTGGGACTTTACGGATCTTGATTTGGACTTATGGTTTGCAAGAAACAGATTTTTGAAGTTTGATGCGCGCAGTAAACAACGCGCGACCAAAACCTGTTGCATATGTTTTTGTCGATTTTTGGACAGATTTTGGAGGAGTCATATTGGGGGTTTTGAAGTACATTAAAAGAGCTTTCTTTTGACTGTAAACTCGCTTTAATCGGGGCTCGGAGGAGGGAGTTATGATGTATTAAAGTTCGACACGCAAGTTACGCGTTGTGGACAGCTTGAGTAATTGCTTTGGGTGTGTGATTTGTTAGCGTGTATGAGTTATTTTGTTAGCGTCTAGGTGTCGTCTAGTCACTTTGTAGTTATTGTAGTATTTTACTCAATATTGACGTCGATTCTCGTTTAATTGATAGGATTACGAGATCGTCAAGTCGTCTAGCTACGCGTAGTTTGATTTTGAGCATTCTAGGTGAGTGGTGTTATTTTTTCTTCGATTTTGTGAAATTCATGTCTTGAAATAATAATATTTCGATATATATATGTATTGAACTAAGAAGAGCATTTTTGTTGTATAAAGTCGAATCGAGCATTTTCTACCTTTTTGTATTTGAGAATGATTTTAGGAAATGTATCATGAAAAGACATATTGTCTTGTGAACTAATTTGTGAAACGGGTTCGAATATGACTTGAGAAATGCTTTTCGAAAGGTAATACAGGTATACGGGCTATGTTGTGGAAATATTATATATTTGATTTGTGCTATTTATTATGGATTGACTTTGTGGGTTGTGGATGATGGTGTTGATGCTCAATGTCGCTATGAGCCCGTTGCGGGGCTTGTGGGTATGCATACTAATTTATGATATCCTTGTGGGCTAGCTACCGGCAATATAGATAGAGATCTTACTAATGGGAGGAGCTTGGTCGCTTTGTCATGGGGCGTTATGCGTGACCATGGTTTAACATTTGAGTAATGAGATTGACTAATGGATAGACCATTGACGCGTGTTTTTATAAGATTAATTAATGAACTGGACCGTTGATATTTTATCTTACTATTATTGGGAATTGGATACTTCTCCTGAAATCAAATAAATCATATTTAATTCGATATGTATATGGATTTTGGATTGTGGTATTGTTTTGTTATATGCATAATGGGTGCTCGATCTGCTTAGAAAAAATGTACTCTTTACTGGGTTGTGGTTGTTCATCACTCTCATCTTTCATGTTTTCAGGATCCTCGATTAGTGGCTGTTAGAACGAGAGCATTCAACGAGAACTTTTGGTTCTATTTTTTGGGTATGGCCTAAGGAAGTTGTAATTTTTGTTGTCCTTAGTTTGTGGGTTGGATGAGTTCTAGATTATATATATTCTTTTGTTAGTTGTAGAAACTCTGTTGTTGTAACCAAACCTGCTAGTTTATCATATATATATATAATTGAAGATGTATATTTTGATAACATGTTCTTTGATTATATTTTGAGGTTACGTCTTTCGTGTGGAAGGGCGGCCGTGTCGTTCCCATATTGATGTAGATTTGGGTGTGACGACATGAATCCAAACGTACTAATAACATGGCTCTTATGTTATATTGTGAAGTGTCATACTTACAAAAGCAAAAAATCCTTTTGCAAAGTATCAACAATACACTTCATAAAAATACTTAATAGGTCAAAAATTATATCAATTTCTCTAATTTATTAATTAACAAGTATCGTAAGGACGCTGCCTAACAAATTCCTTTCGCAAAAATAGTTTTTTATTTTTTTATGATTCTGTAATTATTAATTCTTCGTTATTCCCCTTGAAATTTAGATCAAAATCCTTGTGCAGCAGCAACTAGCAAGTCACTGCTGACGGAAACAAGAAACGCCAAAAGAGGCACGAACTTTCGTATTCTCTCTTGCAATTCTGCAAACATTTCGCCGTCTTCCACGCCCCACTTGGGCCGTTCATGATCTCCAAAATCTCTCTGCTTCCCCTTTCTTCATCTTCGACAGACTCTTTAGCGCATGTGGATCAGTGTCGCTTACTTGTACTTCGGCTGGTTCGAGAGAGCTTCGAAGTTCGCTCCTTTGCAATCATATGCATGCGATTCTGGTGTTCTCACTCGCTCATCTGTGGAGGAATGGACATCTTTCGCGGTTTTCTATGAGCTGCGTGATCCTCCCATAGTCTGTGAAGATTTATTTTTTCTGGGTAATCCAAGTTTTAGTGCAATAAAGTGCAAAGGATCTCCGTTTCCTCCAAGAAAGTGCCTAATTTCGAGATTTTTTTCTTTTTGGAGGGCCTCCTTTGGAAGCATTAAAGAATTGTTTTGACCCAAAACTTTTTTATTCTTTGATTATGCTTATTAAACTACGCTAAACATTTTAAACGTACTGATAACGCCTTCACTGCAAGTTTTGTGACTATAAAAGGAGGGCTTCATTGCTTATTTGCTAATTTCTCTTCTCCTGGAGTTGCCTTGAAGAGGGGTTTTGCTCAAGCAGAGAAAAGTTTGAGCACTTGTGGGCACTTTGTGTTTCCGGGTTCTTCAGGATTTGCCTCTTAAAGTTTGTGGAGGGTCCAATCTGTGGCTTGATGCATGTTTGAGGACATAGCAGTGGTTCCAACTCTTGAAAATGCCATTGTTTGAGCTGTATAGGAGGGCTCAGGAGAAGCTCAATTCAAGCCAAGACAAGGGCCAATCACGTTCAGCAGATCTGTCATTCATGTAAGTTATTTCCATCCCCCCCACATTATTGGAAAATCCATGCTTGTGTGAGTTATTGTTCCAAGTTCATCTGTGCGCAATTTGTGTGTTATATGCAGACCAGAGAGTGAGGTTTTTGAGCTTATATGGGAAAATGGTCAGGTCGTGATGCAAGGACAGTCCAGTAGGCCCAAAAGGGGCCAATCTGGTTTTGTTTTACCGTCTGAATTCACTTCTCAGAGTCCTTGGATTAGCCATGAAGATGTGGGCAATGGCGCCGCTTCGAATTCTAGAAAGTTTGAGGCAGAGTTGGACTCTGGGTTGAGTGAATTCCCAATGTCCTCACCGCCCAGCGAAATGTGTTTGACCCATGATGAGAATATTGTGCCTTGGTTTAGTTGTCCCATCAATGAGCCTTTACGAAATGATTACAGCTCCGATTTCCTGCCTGAATTGTTGGGTGTCTCGGTAAATGAGCTTTCCAATCTGTATAGCTTTGATTCAACCCAAAAGAGTAACAATAAAGACGTTGGTCCAGAGCGTGTGAATGGTGCCAAGGTTCCTTCTGCAGTAGATGTTGAGATAACTGGAATGGGAACAAATATGGCATTGACGTCTCTTCAGCAAAGAGTCATGGATGCTAGCTCTAGTAAATGTGGTATCACCTACACTTCTACTTTAGGAGACTTTACTAGGTTACCGAGATTCGCAGTCGGATCTACAAGTGAGAAATGTCAAGCTAAGGACGCAACACTGTCTGCCAAAAATTCTAATTTTTTCAACTTCTCTCATTTCGCAAGAGTAGCCGCTCCTTCCCATGCCAATATAGAGAACAATGCCAGAGCCAGCAGCTCGGGTTCATCGATCTTGGAGAGAGCTGCGTGCAAAGAAAAGTGTTCTTCAGCTAATGATAGCACTACTGCTGATAATCTGGCGAGCAACTTGAGTGGTTGTCCAAGGACGGAAGCAAGTTCAAATTGCCAAGTCCAAAGGGAGCAACTGATGGTTGCCTCAAAGCCCTTGATTGGCCAAGAAGATGCTTTGAAGAATGATAAAAGTGCTGATCAAAGTTGTGCGAGTTCAAGTAAAGGATCACCAGATAATGAGAAGATGACAGAACTTGCCGCTGCTTCTTCCTCCGTTTGTTCGGGAAACAGTGCAGAGAGAGCTTCAGATGCTCCACCGTGCAGTTTAAAGAGGAAACGTCCGAGCACCAACAATTCTGAAGCCCTTGCTGAAGTTAGTCTAATGTTTCTATCTGTGTTCATTCTGAGGTGTCTTCATGAATCTAATCTTCCATTTTCTAACAAGAATCATAATTACGTGCAGGATGTTGATGAAGATTTAGTTGGAGTGAAAAAAGCAGCAGCAGCAGGTGCTCGCAGTACTAGTTCCAAGAGAAGCCGAGCAGCCGAAGTACATAATTTATCTGAAAGGGTATGGATGTACATTGCAGTCAATAATTGTATCACATATATATGGTTTCTCCTTTTTGTCGGTAGATTATCAATTCTTGTCATATGAAGTTGCTTTTCACCCTATCATAGTCTGATGGAAATTCATTTGCCCCATCATAAACAGAGAAGGAGGGACAGGATCAACGAGAAGATGCGTGCATTGCAAGAACTTATACCAAACTGCAATAAGGTTGATAATTTTGTGCTTGATTGTTTTGCTTCATGACTTCTTCCTCCACCCCACCCCCATTTCAGAAAAAAAATCCTTTGCACTTTGTTTCATGACCTTTCAAGATAAATTTCACTATTGGACATTACACTTTAATTGAAGCTGTTTGGCATTGTATAAGTAGAATTTGTAACTAAATGTTGTTTTTTATGTCAAGTTGAACATCAAGCTTAAACTGTCAACCAAAATCTGTCACTCCTTGCTTGGAGTGTCGATATTCATTATGCAACACTCAATCCTCTGTGCATGAGCTAGGTGCAGTTCAAACATTTAGACTTCTGTTAAAGGAATCATTTACTACTTGACAGTCTAACACATTTATTTTGCTGATTCTGTTAATTTGCTATTGCAAGGTGGACAAAGCATCAATGCTTGATGAGGTCATTGAGTATCTGAAGACACTTCAACTCCAAGTGCAGGTACACCGGCCTCTTCTCTTTTTCTCTGAAAATAAGTGACAATAAAAAAATGATTGCTTGACCTTTTTGTAGACAAACTAAACCTTTCCTAAGGTGCATTTGCTGTTCATTTCCCCTCTTTCACCAGATGATGTCAATGACAAATGGCTTGTACATGCCGCCAATGATGTTTCCGACGGGAATTCAGCGAATACATCCATCACAGATGGCTCAATTTTCGCCGATGGGTATTGGGATGGGTTTGGGTATGGGTATGGTTGGTGTAAATTGTGCAACACATGTCCCTGTGCCTCATGTGTCTGCCTCGACCCCTTTGCACAGTATGGCTACACCAAACTTTCCATTGATGGGTCTTCCTGGTCAAGGACTTCCTATGTCGATGCCATGTCTGTCGTCCTTAGTTCCATTTCCAGGAGTGCCTCTTCAAAAGCCAGGAACAGGGCCAAATACCTCTGCCTTTGTAGGGCCGGGTACTATGGAAAATGCGGATGCGGCCATCACTTCCAGTCTAAAGGAATCGATGCAGAATGTCAATAGTGCCAGTTGCGTAACAAATCATACATCCACTCAGGTTAGTTGGTGTCTACTTACTTGGGGTGTTCAACGGGATGCCGAGTTTACGTGTTATAGGGATGCAGGTGTACCATTAATGAGGTTCACTAATTACCATGTTCAATGATGGGGTTACACCATAAACAAGAATGTTCTGTAAGGAGACACTAGTAGAATGGTCATGAAATTAGGAAAATGCAATAAGCTCACCTCTTATGGGTTCCCAACTTGCATGAAGTAGTATGATACACAATTATTAGCCTCTAATAGTTTCTTTCCTTATTTTAGTTCCAAGCAAGAAATGGCGATGCTCAAAAGTCTACATCTGTGCAAAATACTTGGCCAGACTTTGATATCAATGTAGGCAGGGTTGCTGATTCTGTTAACCGAAACAGAACTAGACTTGTTAGAGAGGATTGTGGGTAAGTAGCAGCTGATATATTTAACTAAGAAGAATCATCATCTTTGTTTATGGGCTGAAGCGAGAAAAAAATGAACTTGATGTTTTGTATGCAGTTCATGATTGGTCCTTGATGGAGAGGTATTTGTTCGCTCGAGTAACACGGTCGAAGATTTCCCTCTTTTGCCTTCTCTGCAACTTCTGCTACACAACTGGAAACCCTCGTTTGAGTCAACAAGGGTTAAAAATTTACAATGACCAGTTGAATTAGGTGTCATTCAACTAGCCATAGCACAGATTTTGGTTGGCATAGGAGGCTTATCTTACTGTTGACTCTTAGATTTGTCTTACATAACAAAGTAAGCATGTCTTGTTAATCTGATGCAAGGATCGAATAAAGAAATGTTTTCTCAATCACCGTAAATGAAATGTGTTTTTGCAAGTGCAAGTCTGCTCTCTTACACTATACTTAACAGATAGCAAATCTTGAGGACTTGATCTTGTACGTAAAGTACTAAGATGCTTGGCTGCTTCTGCAATGACCGATTATGACTTGCACTTGGAACACTAAATTCAAAACAACGTGGTCTGGCAATTTCAGCATCTCAATTAGAATTAGTGAGCTAATTTAGTGTTACCCGAGTCTTAATTTCTTGGTCACGCATGGTGCTCTTTGGCTTGAACTCTCGATAAATTTGAATCGATACTATCTGTATGGGCTTCCTAGTGTTTCCAAAGAGTTATTTTGCAATTTTGCCTAGTACACAGACTAGATCTGTTCTCCTGCTGCTGATGACATCGTCAGCAGTTGGCACTCGGCAATTTTCAACGGCATGGAAGTACGTGTCAGACATCTTAGCTCCTAATTCCTAACATACAGAGTTGTACAGTGAAGCGAGCAAAGCTTGTCCAACAGGTGCTGCGTCTGATCATTTTGATCATGCATGGGTGTAATGGTGCATTGAGCCATAGAATCTTGATGCTGCGTGATGGAGCTGATATGTTTGTGATGGCCTGTGATGCTCTCCTCTTCTCTGTGACTGCTACCCCTGTGATATAAACGTCTTAAGAAGCCATCAAATGGAGCATACATGGCTTTCATTCACATCAGATTTGTCTGGATGGAGAATAATACTGTCATTTCTAGAATTGAAAAGGAACTAGATGATTGCTCTATTCATCATCTTGAAGTTCGGCTATGTTGCATACAAGAGGGGTTTGAGCGCAGAATATCATACTGCGGTGGTGTTAGAAGTACATAAACAAACCACTACAACAAAGTCGGGAAAATTACCAAAAATGTCTTAAATCTATTGTAATTGTGCCAATTCAATCTTAAATTTTTGTAAATGTTCCAGTTCAGTCTATCCGACAAATTTTAGTCGGCCCACACTAACGTGGACACCGGCCGGCTGGTGATATATTTTAATTTTTTTCAAAATTTTCTATTTTTTCCTCTATTTTTTTCTTTTCTTTTTTTCCTCCCTCCGGCCAAAAGGGACGGCCAGCGAGGATGACCTTGCCAACTGTCAGGCAAGGCTCGCCCCCTCCGCCACTGGCGAGGGCGAGGCCGAACCTTGCCCAGCTGAGGCGAGGCCGAACCTTGGTGCCGCTGGCTCTCTTGCAACGGTGGTGCGAGACTCGTTCTTGGTCTTCTTCTGGATTGCAAGATTTGCCTCCGGCGCTTCATTTCCTTTTTGTGTGCGTGTGTGCTTGTGTTTGGCTGGCGCTATTTGTGATGGTGGAATTGCTCAGTCAAATTGTTAGTTATCTTTTGTTGGAATCTCGTTCATGTCAATGTGGGCAGAATTCTTTTCCCCGCAAATCTGAGGGTTTCTCTGCGTTGGGGTATGAATTTCCTATTGGCTTTTTGGAGAGAAAAAAAAGAGAACAATGTTGATTTACTTCTTGAAATGAAAATTTGTAGAGTGCTTTGTTGGTTCTATGAAAAAGAAAAGAAAAAAGGTAAAACAATAAAAATTTCAAAAAAATATTAAAATATTTTGTTGCCAGCCCGTCGACGTCCATGTTAGTGTCGGCCGACCAAAATTCGTCGGATAGACTAAACTGGAATAATTGCATAAGGTTTAGAACTGAACTGGTAAAAAAAGGGTTTAGTACTAAATTGGTATAATTGTAATAGGTTTAGGATTTTTTTGATAATTTTCCTCAAAGTCCTAGATACAGTTATAAACATCCTGGTAAAGCAAAGAAAAAGTGTGAATGATAAATTGATTATATAAACTGAGCGAGAACTAGAGGTTCCCGTGATGGCTAGAGATAGGTACTAAGATGAAGAGTTGGCATTATTTAATTGTCCCAAAGAACAGAAGTTTCTCATCTGAATTTGCTCAATGTTTTTCAACTTTAGTGTGTCAATCAAACCATTCTCCAATAAGAGCAGGACACAAGGTTCACAAGAAAAGTGACTTTGCTTTTCCAAGGGACCATTCTAGAGCTTCATTTGAGAATCTCAAACAGTGAAATTAAGGGCAAACACATCCTCCCAAAACCTTAGAAAAAGCAATTACTTAAGTGTTGCAAGAAAAGTTGGACCATTCCTTCCCACTACCAAGCAAAAGTGAGGTGGTAATTATGTAAAGATAGGGGGACAAGGAAGCACTTCAACCAGGCAAAGCTTGCTGATGGTTGATGTGATTTGAAAAAGGATGGAAAGACTTCTTATCATGTTGCCTTCTTAATAAAGTCAATTATTACTGTGATTTGGGGCCTTCCTTGTCCTTTACCACTTGACAAGAACCAAAACCACCCATTAAAAGCCCTCCTCCTTTGCATATGATTGCTGCTGCTAAATCTCATCAGAATGTCTAATGCAGGAATTAAGTGGAGATTGAACAGCAGTTTTCATATAAACATCATTGCTCTGGAGATCTTAAGCTTCCATATATGGTAAGAAAAGTCACGATAACAACGGCTATGCTGCTATCAATATCATTATTGCTCCTTGATCTTGACATGACAAAACGACTAACAATTTTCTTGTGATTTTGATTAGTAAAGCATCCATGTGCTCTTGTTTCCTACTACTGTTGAATGGGCCATTTAAGAAGGATGAATCAGCATTCAGGAACATCATCTCCAAGGTGACCCTGATTAATTTGAAAATGCCTAGAACACCAACGTTGTCCATCTTCTTAGCCAAATAATGATTGTTGGGACGGATAAAAAAGCACCATAGGCCTATATGTAGCAGTTAACTCCTTGTCTGTACTATGTATAGGGTGAAGTATCTGATCCATGTGTAAAATAATATTAGATACTGGATGTGATTCTACTAGGGATAGTGATATCTGCTCCATGTAAGAATGCGATGTGCCGACTACAGTGCCACTGTCGTAAGCTTTCTTGTCGATTAGTTGTCTCGCTTCGCACTCGAAAAGTGCTAGGAAATTTTTATTCAAAGACATGTAGATTATGTCCCCCTCTTATTCAAATGACAATTTGATTGTGAAGCAGGTTCAAGTCTTTCTTTTCATTGATATCAAAAGCATGGGTTTATTTCCCATCATAACTAACCATCACAACTGGCCTCTCTAATTTGCTTCGCCAAGATCGTATCCATTACACTTTCACGAAAAAGAATGATGGATGGCCCGAAAAAAGAGCGAGTAAAAGATATCGGAATCTACATCTCACCGTGGTTCTTCGAGCATAAGAGCATATTGCAAAGTAACACCAGAATAATGCTTCTAGAGTTCATCTTTATATCTCAATATAGCAGTCAGCAGCATGACGGCAAGATCCTCAATTCATAAAAACAGTCTGCATGAGTGACGAACCCTGAGTTGAAAATGGAAGTAACAAGAGCAACATGTATTTTTGCGTGCAGGAGATGATGAGATCACAAGATGGTTGCCCAGTTCTGAAAATGAATATCTGCACTTATTCCAAGCATTAATATGGTAAAACAGCTTACCCGCACCAATTTAACTAAGTGAATTGACGAATTAACCATCAATAAAGTTGACTTACTGTTTGAATTATTAACCAAGATGGGAAGGTGAGCAATAAGGTCACGGCATTTAAGTTGTTGCAACAGCGACTACTCTTCTCATAAGCGCGAAAACGGTTCGCAATGATGTGATGGATATCTGGACTTACTTTCTTTTTCATATTTAAGTCAAATTATTAAAGCGTTTGTCTCAATGGGGAAATAAGAAGAGGTCCAGGAAGCTTCATGTCAGGAAGTACACTGAACAAACTGACAGGCCAGTGGTTAATGTAATTGGTACTAGTATTTCAATGTATATAATAATGGAGGTGTGAAAGCTCTCACCAAACTCCAACCCGTTTTAAGGATGTCTTGGCTTCTTCTTCTCTCTGGCTGTGGAGTGCATTCTCATCCATGATTGTAGTGTCGGCAATGATTCTGCACAGCCTTCAATCCCAGAAGACACAGTTAAACATGACATAGCAGCTGTTGCTTCTCATTCATTCCCTATAACTGCCACGCCTTTGAACACATCGTTTGCAATGTTTAAGACAAACTCTGTATAGAAGGTAGAAATTTGTATGAACCTTTTAACCAGTTCTTACCGCGATCACGGTGTCAAGACAAAAGAAGAGAAAAAAAATAGTTAGTGCAAAGTTACAGTTATGGAATTCGATTTATTTCTCCTTGCTTTTGAGAACATGAAAAAAAGAATAATGTATTTGGCTTTCATAGTTATGACTTCAGGCGGATGACTTCAGTTTTGAAATTACACTTATAGTTAACTTCATTTTATAGTTGCACTTGTCCGGTACAGGACAACATGTTCTGGATCTGCTAAACAAGTTTCTTCTCGAATAGTTCGATAAATGATCTGTTTTAGCCTAGTCTTGCTGCATCACCCTTCTCAGGTCTAAGCAGAATGGAAGATCAGAGTTCTCTGAAAATACTCTTAACTAAGAGGAAATTTGCCAGAGAGAAAGCAAAAGAGGCTATTTCTGGTTTTTGTGCTTTTCTATCTCTCAACGTTTAGATTTATTTTGAGTCGTTAGTTATTTTTGGAACGAAAATCTATCTGTGACTTCACTGTTTCATCTCTTGTTATAAGTACTATCAAAACAGTTACAATTGACCCTTGCAGTTCTTGAATGGACAATTCTATATCTGGCTACCGCCGAGCATTCTTAAAACTCTTGCAACTTTATGAGAGAGTAGGATATGTCCCAATTCTCCTATTTTTACCATGTTTCTAACATGTTGAGAATACTTCTGCTTTTGGACCTATTATGGAACTTCAGGAAGTGTTCATGTATTCGGAAATTGTCTGAAAGAGCTGCAAGGAATGAGGCTTTGTTGTATTTGACCAGTATCTGGTTCAGAAATAGGCCCTAAAAGAAGGGGTCTATTATTCATTTCCGTTATTTTCTTCAAAAGAGACAAGAGAATGCTTCAAGCATCTGCTGATATATTTAGATGACTTTCTTGTTAACACACCAGACATGTTTCCCTAATTAGAATTCATGGAGAAAATGAATTTCACAATTACCAATTCACATCGCATTCCGATTTGCAGAACTTGTTTTACAAGGCTACAAGCAATCTTTGTGATTACACAGATCCTTAGTCAAATGATATTATCTATCCAGTAGGCCCACTAAGTTGACACATTCATTGAGACTAAAACCTCTGATGGGACTCATGCAGGTCATATGGTACCTGCATCTGGACCGTCCATCGACGATGCTGTCTGCCCCATGATGCTGATGTATAGCTCATGCACATCTTCATCAGGCAACAAATGCCTGCAAAGCTTAGCCCCCCTAAAAAAAGATGAAAGAAAGAAAGAAAAATACAATTCTCATTTCCAGTAGGCTATTTATAAATTGGACTAGTTTACCACTTCATTTCTATCGCTGTCTCTACCTACAGTATTCCTCTCACACATTCTCCACTTCATTTGCCTGACAGATTAGAGTGATTCTTCCTGAAACCTAGGCATTTTTGCATGGGAAGACACTCTTGCTGTCACAAACAGAAGCTGAGGAAAGGCCTGTGGTCGCCCGAGGAAGATGAGAAACTTTTGAACTACATCACCAAATCTGGACATGGGTGTTGGAGCTCAGTCCCAAAGCTTGCAGGTATATCAAACAAGTCAGTCCTTTCACTTTTGTAGTAATGCAAAAGTGGAGAATGATTTTCTTTCTTCTTTGGCCAGCTTCATATGTAATAATTAATTTATGTAGGCTTGCAAAGATGCGGGAAGAGTTGCCGGTTAAGGTGGATGAACTATCTAAGGCCCGACTTGAAGAGAGGTGCATTCTCCCAGCAGGAACAGAGTTTGATAATTGAACTCCATGCAGTTCTAGGCAACAGGTAGCATTTGCACTTCAGGACTTTGATTCTTGAAATAGTTATCGTCCATTTTCATGGGGATGAAACTGAAAACCAAGAAGAATTTACTTAAACATACATTTAACCTGTTTCTTTTCAATCACCAAAAAAACATCTCCAAAATGAAGGAGTCTAATGGCTGTTTCTTTGTTTCAGATGGTCACAGATTGCAGCACATTTACCTGGAAGGACTGACAACGAGATAAAGAACTTATGGAACTCCTGCATAAAGAAGAAGCTCAGGCAAAATGGGATTGACCCCAATACCCACAAGCCCCTCTCTAAGGTTGAAAACAATGACCAAGTAAAGATTCATGCAATTGGTGAAGGCAATGATGGAGTCTCTGTTGCATCCATTAAACCGAACCTTTCCCAGGCCAGTTCCACAAGTAGTTGCCAGAGTCTGAGAGTGACTCCATCTCCAGAGCTCTCATTCAGGAGGCCTGGTATTGCCCATGATGGAAGCTTCATCACCTGTTTTCAGCCTACTGATATGGCGAATGAGCTATGCTTTCAGCAGTTAAAATGTTCAACTATGATGGATCTATCGGCAAGTTCAAATACTGCTCGACATCACAATTGGAATTGGAGTTCCTCAGATATCAGTCCAAAACAGGTCCATTCAGCTCTGAAGCCAACTAGACCCTCTGACAACTATTATTGCAATATCGATGGCGATAATAGTAGCTACTGGAGTGGCAATATTAACTTGCAGAATGATCATATCTTTGAAAACTCCCCAATCTCATGGTTATTGGCCGACTGCGGGAGAGTCGAGAAAGAAACTGAGATTCACCCATCAGTGTGTGATGCAGAAGTCGCGAAATGGTTTGAATATCTCCACCACACTCCATTCGTGTTTAACCTCTCACCAAGTGAGGCTTCTCAACTGGAGCACAGTGATGTGAAACCATCAGAAGGCACATGCTCAGTGACTGGTGGTGGCTTGATCAGCAATTGCCCACATGATTAGATTCTGCAAGCTTCACCAGGTTCTGACATGTATGGCAAGACTCTTCAAGTAATTGCTGTTTCTTCAGGGAAAAATTCTTCGTCTTCTTTGGAGCCTGTGAAGAACAAGTTTCAAGACAAGAAAGTGTGAACGACAAATCTCCAAACAACCTTCTTCTTCTTCTTCTTCTTCTTCTTCTTCTTCTTCTTCTTCTTCCTTTTTCCCTTTTTTGCAGGTGTGCATTGTAAATGGTAATGATGCAATTCTTACCCTCCGTTTTTTTATTCCCTTCTGTTTTACTGAACGTATGAGATTGATCCCTAGAGCTTATATTCACCCATTTATGCATCAAATATGTGTTAAAGTTGCATCATGATTATAAATACCATTGTTGTGCAACTGTGTCTCTTGGTGTCTCGCTGTGGACTGCTATTTTTTTTTGTAAATTCTCGGATGTTGAAGACACACGTGACACAACAATTTAAGAGGGTAGTGCTTTTAATAAGGTTTAGGCAGTAATATGACCTGCATGTGCTGAGATAGTGACTTCATTTGTAGAAAATCCATGTCTAGTTTTGGTTTTCCTGGGACAAGGGACAACTTTTTGTCCGTACGATTCAGAATAGGCCTCAAATTTTACTTTTAGTTCCATCCATCCTTGTGGATGCAAGATTCGATGGCTAACACACATCATATGCTCGTTTTCATCAGCATCTTCCAAAAGATAAAAGTTTCAGTTTCTTTGTACTGATTTTCACTGATTGATTTGGTTCATTTTAGTTCAATGGACATGATTCAGCAGAAAGATTGGAAGTAGAGTTTCCATTGACAAGTTGATAAAATGGAAGTTGAGAAACTTTAATAATCATCTCCTAGGAAAATCATTGCAAATTCTCCAGCTCTTTTAAAGCTAAAATTGAAATTTTTCTCTAGTTATCTGCTAGTCAATTTTCCAAGCATTCCACAATTTGGAATATTTTTCCGCCATCTGTAACACTAGCCATGTATTTCTCTAAAAATAATGCTCCTGATGTTCCGATAAGCATCTTCATATCAGACAAATCTAATTTTCTAGGCTTACATCTCAATGAAAAAGCTACTAGTTTAATAAGTAACACGTTCTTTCTAGCTACTCATCGATTACATGGATAGAAATATAATCTTGAATATGACTGGATAATCACATTTCATTCCACTTAGGAGTGATTGGAGCTCCCACTCGTCTCGATAGAGTACTATGACAACAAATTAGGAAGAAACTTGCAGTTCACTTTCAAAAGGAACAGTGAACTTGAAAGGGAAGATGTGCATGGCATTTACTAACACCGGGTCACTGAAATGTGTTGAGAGCATTGATATACAAATAGAGGAATATTGCGGGAGACAATCCCATAAACACGGCGTTTTAGATGTACCTGACGAAAAATTTTGGATTGCCTACTGCAGACACAAGTGAGATACATTGGAGAACAACATTTTAACAAGTTAGCAAAATTGTCTTCATCTGTGCTACTAAAACAAGCAACCCTCACAGGAATGAAGAACAGTAAGAGACTAGCTGACTTTAATTTTTGCACTTCTCAGGAGCCTTCAGTCTTTATTGTCTGTTATCTACTATCTATGAACTAAAAATTTTATGCTGACCAAGTATGCGAATATCACTTCCCTAGAGCTATCCTGTCAACGGGTTAACTCTGATGAATCGTCCCGTCATTTAAAGATAAGGTTGTGGCAGGTGTTGTCGCAAGGGTATGCACAATCGATGGCCTTCACCACTGCTCGATCAAAGTACCAATTCCCAACAGCAATCGCAATCGGCTGCACAGCAACATTGAGAATGAATAACATGAATAATGTGTTGTTCACTATTTAACTCGGTTCATGCATGAGTGTTTAGTGTTTTCATCAAGTGAGGGTGATGCTAGAATTGGATACAACAATTGTACCTGGCTTCCGATAAGTGGGGAATCGTCAGCAAACCAAGTGTCCTGCCTCTCGGACTGGCAGTGGGCGAAACATGAATTGATAAACAAACCATTGTGGTTAGACTTAGAGAAATCTTTTATTGCATTCAGCATTTGACTCCTGAACCCTATTTGAGATACGCAGAAACAAATAGGCATGATTAGTAGGTCCGCTGTGGATGCATATTTTATTATTTCCCAACATAAGGCTAAAGCGGAACTCACCTTGCAGAAACTGAATCTGCGATGAAGTGCATTTGCCATGGTTTAATGTACATTCATGCCAATATCCCTTAGGATCAGCTGATGGTGGAGCTAGACTGGCCTGAATCTGATTTATAAAGAGAGAAATGACGTTAATATCTTCACGGGTAGCTCAATTCATTGCCTATGCACCGCTTGATGTTGCTTTCTGTAGAAGAGAGTTGTTACCTGCCATGAATCATACGCTGCATTGAGCAGAAATAGTGGGGTCTTGATGCTGGCAATCAAGTATTGTGGGAAAAAACACTGCGAAGGATAAACATGAGGAGAGCAGAAGATCAATTTGGGAATGAGTAACTACATTTACTGTGCCCATGATCAAACTTGTGAGCGCAAGATATGTGTGTATGGAAACTCAAGGACTCAAGTGGGCGGCAAATGAATACCAGTGTAGGGTCAAGGCGATTGGTGCACGTACGTGGAAGATTCTGTTGCACCCCCTGAAATCATAAGAAAATGTAAAAACATGAACTTGTGCTAATTCCCAAATTGGCAAAGCTACATGCTGTTTCTACCCATCGCATATCATCATATGCCGACATACTACTCTCAAATGGCTTAACAATTCTTAAACAGATTTGAGATAGAGGATGTGGTCCTATTCTTCAAGCAACCTAGATTTATGGTTTGACTGAAAAAGTTGGCTGACCAGAGCGTGAAACTGGAAGGTGTAGGAGATATAAATGTGCTCGTACCTGCAAATCCACTACACCGTTGTAGAAGTTTCTGAGGGTATGCCCACCAGATACATCAAGCCTAGAATGCAGGGAAACAAAGCCACCAGAGACTTCTTATGAGATGCTTCATGGAGTGAAGTGTGAGAAATACGGACGAAATCAAGTCATATTGATACATACGCATCAAGAAAGAATCCGCCATCACTCAAGCACTTCACTCTCGTTGTTTTAGGGAATAGATCATGAAACTCGTCGCAGTGAAGAATTGATGCCAGGCCACCAGCAGAGCACCCAGAAAGAAGGGCCTAGAAGCCCAAAAATTTCGTACAAAAAGAGTTAAAGATGACTATAGAGACAGCAACATTCAGAGGTTCGATGATCGAGACAATTACACAGCAGTAGAATAAGAGATTTGTGTTCAACCTGTTCGGCGGATGACATTCCCTTTGACATCAGATCTTCCATCGCAGCTGACCATATGCGCTGTCCTCTGAACTCTAGTTGCGCATCCTTCATTTAAAGTAGTTTAATACTTTAAAATCAATATGCTTAATGAAATCTAAGCTAAAATGAGATGAAAGTCTTTTCCTAATTCACGTAATTAGCCAATTCAAATAAATGCTTTGGCAATTTATTTGAACATTAGTCATGCGGTTGGGCAATTGACATATAGCAGACAAACACCAACAAAGAAACACAAGATAATCAACCAACCAAACATGCTCTACTGCAAAAGGAAAGTTTTCTTTGTCCACAAAAGTAACAACATATGACTGCACAATGTCATATCTCTATTAAAGGATCTCTACATCTAACTCGGAATCATGAGACTGAGAAGTTCGACGAAATATTAACCTTATCTTGAGTGTCCCCAATAAAAGAGGCACCGTCACAGTAGCGAAGCTTCACTTTGTTCCAGTTGAAAAAATCTGCACATTGGAAGTCCTTTAAAGTTAAGCCTTTAGAAGCAAAAGGAAAGTTCAAGACTAGAACCAAAGTTGGGAATAAATTTTAGGCAGAGCATGAAGAGAACCAGGATTGTCTTCAGGGTTGCTGCTCAGTATTCCGGTGAAGGGTATCTCTTTTTCCATGTATGTAGAGGATCCACGTCGAGTGTTTTTCCGATAAACACAAGATCTCACATTGTTGCACCATCCTCCACCCTGCCATAAGGTACCTCAGAAAGTAAAGTTTCAATCATGTAATTAGGTATCTTTCTGCCTCCTGGGAAAAGCAAAATCAAGTGTCGTGCTCTTTGCAAGTAATTTGTTGAGACAAGATTAACGATGTTTTCTTTGAGATAGATCACGAGAGGATCTCTAATGAATGAGACCGCACATTTTGAATTTACTGCCATATTTGTTATGTCTTGGGAACGTGGAGAAAAGCACTCATCAGACATCTCGAAAGACAGGCTATAGTCACCATACTGATGCGTGATTGGTGAAGGTCATCTCATGCCGTAACGATATGAAATAAGACTTGATATGTATTGTAAAGTGCAGTTATACAAAAGGAAGATTAAGAAAAGTGTCCACATGCTTCCTGCACGTGGGCTAATAAGGACAGAATACTATGAAATGGCGACGACATTTTGAAGTTTGTACATTCACAATAAGTAGCGCAAGTAACAATAGCATGTTATGGGATGCACACAGCCAGTATGATTATTAAGCTGTCGATTCAATGGACAAATGAGAGACCACAAGTTCCTTTAACGAACCTCCAAATGAATGAGCCAACTGTTAGCTCCCGAACTGAATCCACGATGCAAGTGATACCCGGGTAATGTTCCATCCAAACAGACTGAAAGCACAAGAAATGCAGATTAAGACAGAACATGACAACAAGTGCAAATCTAAATCTAAGACTTTAATAGCTCAAACTCAACGAAGATTGAATCTCAAGCACAGGAGCGAAATCAGACATATGGAACGGAGCAAGGTGCAGGATTTTGAATGAATTCCGTTAAACCCAAAACTGCTCGTGCATAGACTGACGCATCTAATCAAGACTAAAGGTGAAATAAGTTCAGTTTCTGGACACTAAGGGGCCTAAAGAACTCGAACTCAGAAGTCAGAAGCTCTTGCTCTAACAATATTTGTTAATACTTAGGCACTTCAAGAATGAATCACAACAAACATGAGGCCCCAGGAAAATCAACAGTCCTGCACATATTCACTGCACTTTAAAGCCACATGATCTCTGAAGGCTGAAGCAATGAGCAGGAGTGTTTAGAGAGTGTTACCAGCTCCTTTTGCTGCAGCACCGTGGATGAGGGTGAGGCCAACCATGAGAGGGTCATTAGCAACAGCAAGGGAAGCTCCAAGAGCTTCAAAATGGGACAGCTCTGTGGCATTGAAACCAACCATCTCATACCCATTCACCATCTCCCTGAGACAGAGTCCCACAACAAACCCAACCCACAATAGCTTCTTCATTTTGTTGAGGGGCTCTCTCACTCAAAACCTCTGTCTCTGGCACAATACAAAAGCAAGAAAGGCAAGAAATTTCCCCTCTGCTAATGCATTGGAGCTAGCCAAGGTTTGAACTTTGAACACAAGGTGCTTCTGAAGGAGCCTGCAGAGAGAGAGAGGGATGCTTGCAACGAGAGTGTGGTGTTGCCGGGCTTTTTAAAGCGGCACGTTTCGAATCTCGCCAGTGCGAGTCTCTCTGGTCACCTCATCAACAAGCAACTGACTTCTTAACTAAATCTGGGAGGGCCCAACTGGTTAGCAATCAGCATTTCTTGCAATGCTTCTGTCATCCGGGTCTTAATAATTTTTTTTTTTTTACATATTCACCGTTGGATGTGTGATTTTATTTATTTATTTATCATAATAACAAACACGTGTAAGAACTCAATTACAAAAGCATACATATCACGCATGGAAAGGTGAATTCGACCGGCGGTCGCTAAACTTTTGATTGGTTTCAACTAGCAGTCGCCGATCAGGCAATGGACTTACACTTTAGTTAGTAACGCAGCTGATGCATCAACTTTTCGCATGAAAATCAATCAAAGAGAAACAAATCAAAACTTCAGTAACCCGATCTGCATCAGGCAAAATTTACGTGGACAAATCAAGGAGACGCATGTCGTTGCTTGCGTTTCTTTATATTGTTGTGTTACAATGCAGAATTACAACGTACTCCATCGCTCGCACTATCTCAGGGAAATCACCCGAGCCTATTCATGCGAAAGATTTGAAAGTATACTCTCAAAGTAAGAAAAAAAAGGAACAAGAAAAAAGAGAGATTCGATTTGAGTTCAAGTTCTTTGGTTTTGCGGAATATGAACCATTTGAAATTTTTTTTTTTTTCTAAAAACGATTTGTTATCTTGCTTGGAATAATTATCCAATAAAAAATATTTTCATTATCGATAATAATTTATGCTGAAATATTTTCATGAACGATGAAAATATTCTAGATTCGTTTATTTCCGTAAACGAGACGAATGATCGTCATTAGGAAAATGATTTCCGAAACATGGATTTTTCGCGAAATAGTGTGTCTGATTTGTCCGACTATAGTTTATTAATAATTTAAGGTGGTGGACCTTTTTTTTTTTTTTTGGTCTGAAGGGTGGTGGACTTTAGTGGGTGACTCTCGGTGGTCATTGAATTTCGTGCGGTCCAATGTCCCGCTCCCGCAACCGCAACCGCAACGTCTGTCGTGGGGGGTGACCCGTGCTTTGAGGGGGCGTAGATCTGAAGGCGCCTACGCGTTGATCCCTGCATCTATTCATTGAGACCTTGTCAAGGCGTTCGATTCACGCAATTCCCGGGCCCTGGTCCTTCCCTCTATCTCATCTGCCACGAAATTTCCTGAATTGTACTTTTCCTACAGCCTTTTTTACATGCCTCATGCAATTTACACATCAGCACGAGGATCCCGTTCGCTCCGTGCATTGCGTCGTGAACGACGACAACAATTGGACAAAGAACACTGAGGATGTTGGAACAGGACTTCAATAGAGAACACTGAGGATGTTGGAACAGGACTTCAATAGAGGGTCGCGGTGAGATTCGAACCCCGTCTCAAGCCGAGGTATATTCGCTTCGACTCGTCTCTCACCGCACAGTCATTTATTATATCGATTTTGTGCGTTTACCCTGTATATGAACTATTAAATCAGGCAGGCCTTGAATCAAATATGCAGTAAGGCATGCCAATTTTAGCGTGTTAAATGACCCGTGCACTTGAACATATGAAGGTCATAAAGTAACTTCTCGTCATGTCCCGAGGCTTTGAGCTTAGTTGTCTTTATTGTTGATTATTTAAGAGGACCTTTTTTTTTTACAAAAATTAATTTGGAAAAAAACCGTTTTGGTTTTGCAAAAGTAGGAAAAGTGTTATATGCATATTAACAGTTCAATATTTGTAAATATGAGATAATTTTAAATATTTCGTATCAAATTAAAGCCAATGCGCCCGAATCGCAAGATTTAAAAACAATAAATAAGAGAAACTAGAGTAGTACAGAGCACTCTAAACAGAGAAGGCCACTCTCCTTCTGTGAAGACCTGACCAAGATTATTCTATGGATTGATTAGATTAGATTAGATTAGATTAGATTTGCAGCATTAATTCGCTTTTGCAATGTAGATTTATTTAAAGGCGGTCTAAATGCGGCTAATCTAATCTAATTTAATCTAAAGATGGAAATTATTTTATAATGAGCATCGAGCAGTCGAGCACCAAGCCAAATTCTTTTGCTTATAAAAAGGGAAACATCTTAATGTTCTTCACGAGTCTTTCGTTGGAAGCAAAAGAGGGAGCGCCGACGACAAATTTATGAGGGAGAGAGAGAGAGCGCGAAGTTTCGGCTCCAACTTTATTAAGATTTAGAATGTCATGTCCAAAGATCTAGATCACCCAAGTTCCTTTTCCTTTGGGACTAAGGTTTACGTTTCTTCTGCTATCTTTTGATTCGTTATCGACATCTCGAATCGACTTCCGTATGATAGACAGGTCCATCAAGTTAGGATAATGTTGTCGGAGTTGGATAGTTGGACATAGCCATCCATTAAGAGAAGGACAAAGCCTCGACACAGCCATACATGAGGTGTGGGGCTCGGCTGGGTCTGTCTTTTGTGCGGCCCAACTCATCATCTTAAAAAAAAAAAAAAGGTGTTGAACGTTCTTGATAGAGGCAAAGAGGGAGAGAGAAGAACTTTGCTGAAGCAGAGAAAAGAGATAGAGAGCGTAGCTTCGAAGAGGAGAAGAGACAATCTAGATTCGACGTTGAAATTTTGACAAAATTGGCTGAAATGTTAGTACGTTGTTCGTGAGATCAAGATCTACAAGTTAATTGATTTTGTTTGTTGAATTCCTTCTTCAAATTGTCTCTCAATTTCTTTGCAGCAGTTAGATATTCCTTTCTTCTTTGTGTTAATCCACATTTGTAGTGATGATATATTGATGTTTTACTCATGGAAAGAGCCTTTAGCTGTGTGATTAGAGACAACTATTGTGCAACTTGCTATTCTTGGAAAATAGTAGATATTTTTTGAATGGCCTGTGGTTTTTCTAGCATTGGGTTTTCCACATAAAATTTGTACTTCATCTTTTTTTTTGGGGGGAGGGGGGGAGATATGTTCACTAAAAGTCTTAAAACTTGTTGCGAAAGTGCAATTGAGTCCTAAAACTTACAAAATGCGCAATCAAGTCCCATACTTGTCAAATTGGTGCAATTAAGTCATTTTGTTAGCTTCGTCCAACTTGACCAACCGAAATGCTACCGTGATTTTTTTTTTCTCTTTCCTACATAGCGCTGACATGGCTAAAACGATGTCCCTTTGGTCCAAATTTGATTTTTTAATAAATAAATTATTTAAATTATATTAAAAAATATTTTTTTAAAAGGAAGGGAAACTAGGCTGCTACCACCTCACCATCATTGGGAAGGGTTGGTGATGCTGGGGACGGTCGGCCAAGGGGCGGTGAGGATCGCTGACCACAAGCGAGGGTCGCTGGCCCTCACCCACATCTGGCCAATGGCTGCGAATAGCAAGGGTCGGTTGCCACTAGCGGCCCTCAGCTAGATATGGGCAAGGGCCGCGACCCTTGTCGGCCTTTGCCGTTTTCCCTATGTTCCTTTTTTTTTTCTTTATTTAATTTATTTTTAATCTAATTTAAATAGTATTTAGATTTTTAAAAAAATCATATTTAGACTAAAACGAAGTCATTTTATCCTTATTCTTCATGTTTCAGCCACGTCATGGCCACGTAAAAGAGAGAGAAAAAATCACATCAACATTTTTTGTTAGCCAAATTGGACGGAGTTAATGGAGGACTTGATTACACTAATTTGACAAATTTTAGGACTTGATTGCACTTTTTGTTAATTTTAGGATTTAATTGCACTTTCATGACAAGTTGTAAGACTTCCAATGCACATTAGCACTATATTTATTGGTTTGGTGTTGAATTGTTAGAATGTTGTGATTGATTTCTGCTAGATTAATTTGATATTTGTTGATTGAGTTTTGGGGAAGATATCGATCATGAACAAGTTTAAGTAGTAAATTGTTGCTCTTTTTTCCCCAACATAAGGAAAGGCCAACGAAAGTTGGTTACAACAAAACCCCTACGTCGAAGTACTCCTCATAAGTGTCCCGGGGTAAGGAACCTAAAACGCTAAATAAAAGGAGTGGGCAAACCAAAAATTCAGTTAGTGATACCTATTGGACTAGGAGATTGAACACCAACTATGCATATTTTATAAACATTGCCCATGCTAAGGACATTTAACAAACCTTATAAAGCCAAAAACAAAAAAACAAAAAACCCTAAACCTCATTGAAAAGATCCTCTCTAGAGCTCTCTTAGTGTAAGAATTGCATTTTTTTTACTTAATCCAAGGGGGTGGGACCCACCTTTAAAAAAAAGGATGAGATATTTAAGGGAAAAGTGGGCCTTCAGCTTTTAAAAGATGAGAGCATGCCCGAGAGAGAGAGACGTGCAGAAAGAAGAAAGAAAAAGAAAAAGAAAGAAGAAGAAGAAGAGAGGAAAAAGAGAGTGCGCGGGAGCCTTGCCAAGCCGATTCAACTTCGATTCGTAATGCCCGGTAAGTGTTCACACCCTTCATTCGCCCAATTGCAGTGATTTTCGGAATTAGGGCTTAAATTCAGATTTAAGTGATTTTTGAGTTGTGATGTCCGTTTTTGGAGTCGTTAAGTTGAGATATTATGGAGGAATGATAGTTTAGGATGTTGTGGATAAGTAAGACTTTACGGAACTCGATTTGGACTTCCGGTTTGCAGGAAACGAATTTCAAAGTTGCGCGCGCGCAGTGAATTGTAGCGACCAATAGCCTTCCATGTCGTTTTTGGGCTAGTTTTTGGGTTGTCCAAACTATGGGTTTTGTCGTATGTCGAACGATCTTTCTTTTGACTATAAGTTTGCTTGATATGGAGTTTGGTGGAGAGAGTTGTGACACGACAAAGTTCGATGCGCAAGTTACACATTGCGGACGGCTTTAAATAATCACTTTGGATGGAGTGATTTGTTGGCATGCATGAGTCGCTTTGTTAATTTCTAAGCTTAGTATAGCTGAATCGTAGTTGAGATCGCGTTTTATTAGATTTTGACGTTGTTTCTCCTTTAATTTATATGATTGCGAGTTTGATAGTTCGAGTAATTGTTGTTGTTTGGTCGTAGGCATTTCCCAAGTGAGTGGTATTATATCTTCTTTGGTTTTATAAAATCATGTCTTGAAATGATAAATATTTGAGTATTGTACGAGTTATTAAAGCACGTTATTGCATAAAGTCTGGATCGATTATTTACTAATCCTTGGTTATTTACAGAGGTTTTAGAAAACGTGCAATGCAAGATATTGTAAAGAAATATATATGTATTGCTTTGCAATTGGCTTATGAAAGGATACCTAAATGATATGAGAAATGCTTTAAAGAAGGTATTCCTAGCGGATGAGATGTATTACGAAAGGTTATTGGTTTTGGTTTATGATATTCATTATGAATTATGAGATTGATTCTGAATTGAATTCTAATATTTGGGGAATGTTGGTGTTGGTGCTCAATATCGCTGTGACCCTGTTGAGGGGCTTATGGGTATGCACATACTAGTTAGGATATCCTTGTGAATCAGCTACCGGCAATATAGATAAAGACCTTGCCAAGGGGGGAGCTTGGTCGCCTTGTCATAAGGCATTATATGTGACCATGGTTGATATTGAATAGTAGATGAGTTGATGTAATGGACCATCGACGTGTGATTTGACACGAGATTAGTCGATGGAATGAACCATCGATGTGTGATATGAGATTTATCAATGGATAAACCATTGGTGTGTTTTTATGAGATTGGCTAACGGAATAGACCATTGGTATGTGTTTTTATGAGATTTATCAATGGATAGTGTGATATCTCAAGTTTCGACGATGTGGAATAATGTAATATTCCAAATTTTCGACAGTATGAAATAATCGAAGGACGATCGTCGAAATTAATTTTTGAACAAAACGTGTGATCGGAATTTTGGACAAAATTGCAAAAAGGGAAAGAAAGAAGAGAATGAAAACAGAGGCCGTCGTTCGCGGGTTTCGAACCGCAGACCTCTCCTGTCTCGTGCACGTCTCGTGCGCTTACCACTCGGCTAAAGCGTGATTATTGGGATAACAACGCCAAAGGGTTTATTTAATGGAAACAGCGCGCGAGTAAGGGAGGAGGGGCAACCGGAGCAACCGAAGTCGCCGCCTCCAAGTTTCGAACCCAGGATCGGACCATTTGTTTCATTCCCGGATACCACTCGGCCGAGGCGCGAGTGGTGAGATTAAGGCGCCAAAATTTATATTTAAAGGAATCGGCGCGCTATGGACGTCGTCATTTTAGGTCTATAGAGACGACTTTAATTTTCGCAGACAAACCCTAAAACTTCGCAGAAGAGACAGTAAGCCGAAAATTAAGGAACGAAAGGATGTTTCGGGCTTAGCATGAATCGACGGGCCTATTTTCTATGAATTTTGGATTTTAAGAGGGCTCATAATGGGAAATGACTGTTTTGCTCCCGAAACCCATTTTTGGCCCATTTTAAGAACCCATTTGATCTTAAGCACGTTAGGCCCGTAAAAATTCAAGCCAAGCCATGTGAATAGTACAATGCCCACGTGAATAGTGCCGGCCCATATGAATAGTGCCAAGGGTGGAAATGACCGTTTTGCCCCTTCTAGAAGAAATTTGACTTAGGGGCACATTAAATGGTTTAAGATAAAGCTAATTAAAACTTTGTCTTATGTTCTTCATGTCCTTTTCCCCCTTGTTGGCCGAACCTCTCTCTCCCTCTCTCTCTCTCTCTCCCTTGCTTTTCCTTCTTTTCTCAATTATTGACTTGGAAGTTGTCTTGAAAATTCAAGAAAACAAGTGAGATATTTTGGAAAAAGTTGCATTATTGCAACCTTGATTAAGTGAAGTTGCAAGACCACACACTCTCTCTTTCACTCTTTTAATTCCTTCTTGCAAGCTTGTTCTCTCTCCCTTTGTCCTTGAAGATTCGGCCACCACCACCACTCCACCGTCGCCCACTTTGCCGCCCACCAAGCCACCACCAAGTCACCACCAAGCCACCACCGAACCGCCGTGAGCCGCGCCGCACCGCCGTGCCATCACCGCCGTGCCGCGTTGCCATCGCCGTGAGCTGCCCACCTTGCCGCCGGCCTACAAGCAAGCCACCACCGTCACCGCCTTCACGCCATCACCGCCGTCGTCGCCGTAGTAGTCTCACCGTTAAACGCTGAGTTAACCCCCTAATCCTTGATTAGGCTACTAATTGCACTTAGGGTTAGTTTAAGGTGCAATTAGACTTTTAACTATGGTTAGTTTGGCTAAACTATAGTTGGGTTAAATTAACCTTGGTTAGGTTAGTTAATTATAGTTGGGTTAGTTAACCACGGTTAGATTATTTAACTATGGTTGGGTTAATTAACCTAGGTTGAGTTAATGGTTAGAATTTTATCCTGATTATGCTGGACATGTTTATGATGAGGTTGGCCGTAGAATTAATCTTCCATGTGCCTAAAAAGATTTTAGTAGAAAATAATGTACTTTTAATGCAGCATTGGTAATTGACATGGCGATGTGCTCGAATACTGAATTTTATGTTGCCGAATAATCTATTAGGCCTGAAAAGTGAGGCATGCAAAGTTTGGCATAAAAAGCAAGTCAGTGTGATCACGTGCGAATTTTATTGTGAAAAATAATGTACTTTTAATGTGGCATTGGTAATTGACGTGGCGATGAGCTCGAATGCTGAATTTTATGTTGCCGAATAATCTGTTAGGCCTGAAAAGTGAGGCATGCAAAGTTTGGCATAAAAAGCACGTCGGTGTGATCACGTGCGAATTTTATTGTGAAAATGGCAATATTTGATGTGTGAGCATGATCATGGCCTGAGTACGGAAAATGTGGCATTTTCATAATAATTTGATAAAACCTACCCTGAGGTGTGTTTACGCGGGGTTAAGAATTATTATCCTGAGGCGTGTTTATGCGGGGTTAAGAATCGAGCCTGGGGCGTTTTACGCGGGCTACCCTGATGCGTGTTGACGCGGGGTATAGTTGAGCCTGACGAGGCCAACTGTCGCACACTTGAGGCGTGAACCTTACGCGAGTTGTGGCGACGTCGCACACCTGAGGCGTGAACTTTACGCGGGTTGTGACGAGTTATGGCATGAGCACGTTTTATGAGTGCAGTGATTAAATAGAAAGAAGAAATGAGATTGTAATTGATTACATGCCTTGGCTGATGCATTGTTTTAGAATGCGATTATAACTGATAACATGCAGGGCGTGTGTATGTACCAAGGCAAGGTAAGAGTGCCTGTGAATTGTTAATTACTCGGTGAGTGAGTTGCTCGAACCTGTTTTAGATGGCATGCTTAGGGATGCTCTTGGTGAATTGGTGTCCTACGCGAGATTTAGGCGGTTAACTTACTGAGATTTTATCTCATTAGTTGTTGTTAACCATTTTTCAGACCGTTAGGATGAACACCAGGATAGTGCGTTTCTGGGTTCCTATGGATCAGAGCCTTGAAATTAAGATGCATATGATCCATGGTAAGGACTACCACTTCGAGCTTCATATTACAACCATCTGGGTTGACAAGGGGATAACGCACTTAGTCCCCCATCGGTTCAAGGCGTGGTTCCTACGGCATGGCGATGCCCTTTTTGGCCCACTGAGGGGTTTTGACGATCCTAACGAAGGTGGACCTGGAGGAGCGACTTGGGATTCATCTGACTGAGCGATCCCTGATGGTGCCGTGGAGGACCCAGATTCTGACCCTGATGTGGAGAGTGATCCCGAGACCCCTCCTAGATATCACTAGTTTTAGGTCGGGCTTGGGAAAGCCGACCCCTTTTTGCTAACCCCGTAGTGTGGCGGAGATAGGTTAACCCGACCCTTGGTATCTTTTTTTTATGGTCCTGTAGGAAGTGGCCCGCGAGTAAGGGCTTGTAAAATAGACTTCTTAGGGTTAACATGTTGATAAATAAAAAGTTGTGTTTTGTTAATGCTGTTTGTTATGTTGTTGGTGTCGCTGTTTTTCCTTTTATCCCTACTGTTAGGGGTTGTTTATGTTTCCGCATGCGCTAATTGAAAGATAAAATGAATGGGTCGTTGACGCGTCCTGGGACGCGAAAATATTATTGACCTGATAGACAAGTGACAGGAATGGTCGTGCGCTCGAGGGCTCGGGGCGTAACAGATAGACCATTGGTGTGTTTTTATGAGATTGGCTAACGGAATAGACCATTGGTATGTGTTTTTATGAGATTAATCAATGGACTGGACCGTTGATATTTTATTTTGCCATTATTGAGAAATTGATACTTTTGCTTAAAGAAAACAAGTTATATTTGAAACAGTATATTTATTATCAACTGGATTTGAGATTATTGAGTTTTGCTATGATTTCGTATATATGCATAGTAGGTACTCGATCTGCTTCGAAGAAATGTACTACTCACTGGGCTGTAGTTGATCATCATTCATCATACAAATCTTTTTAGGTTTCTCAGTTAGCAGATGATAGTACGAGAGCGCTATCGATGGAATCTTTTGAGAGTGGTCTTTCAGGTATGGTTTATTGGAGATGTTAGCTTGTCAGTTTGTTTGAGGCTGCATCTTGTTGGTTTCAGGGTCTGCTGTCTTTTAGTATTAGAGCTTATGTTGTGATTTGTTTGGACGTAGATTTTATGGGAAGCTGTGAGATTGTGTGATAGTTTTATCGTGTTAGTCTTTTGTTAGGTGCTAGGATGTCTGTTTCTTTTAGTGTATGTGATCATCGGTTCTGGTTAAGAGAAGAATGCTTCACCTTGTAAGGGATAAGAAAGGCAAGCAAGTTGTTACCTTTAATACCGGGAATATATCTTAAGGTTCTCGAGGAGCGGTTTTGACAGATAGATAAAGAGGGTCATTGCAATCTAAGTCCTGAGTCGCTGAAAGCAAAACAAGTTGGACAAGGAATTATGCTGCCAAAGATATCAAATTTGTGGTTGAGGTGCGTGCCTTGATGCTTAAGGGCGTGGAAGACCTTGCAGATGCTTTAAAGGTCACTATGGGCTCAAAGGGTCATGTTGTGGTGATTGAGCAAAGCTTTGGCATTCTTAAGGAGACAAAAGATTATAGTACCTTGGCAAGAAGTGCTGAGGTCAAGGACAGAATTAAAATCATTGATGCTAGTCTCATAAAATAAGTTGAAAATGGAACCAATGATGTCAATGGAGATAGCATGCGCTACAATCCTCACATAAGCAGTTCTCACTGAAGTATGCAAGTTAGCTACAGCTGGGATGAATACAATGGACTTGAGACGTGGCTTCACTATGGCAGTTGATGCAGTGGTAAGCAAGGCATAGATGATCAACACACTAGAGAAGATTGCACAGGTTTGAACAATGTTGGCTAATGGTAAGAGGAAAACTGGTGAATTGATCGCAAAGGCTATGGAAGAAGTTGGTGAGGGGGGTGTTATTACAATTTCTGATGGGAAGACGTTGTACAATGAAGGAAAAAGATTTATTTGGGAGTTCTTTTCCTAAACAAATAGAATGATCTGATGGGAGAATTTCCAGCTACAGTTCAGGACCAGGTTGCCACTCCCACTCTCTACTGGAGGCAAAGTAGAAGGCGAGCAAGGTGCTACAATTTCATGTTGTCTTAATTAATGAAGATATAGGCTGTGTTATCACCATTCAGTTTAGAGTCCTCGGTGAAGCTTGATTTTGTTGTCCTTGAAGGAGATTTCAATAGTGAATATGACAACACTTGGACTGAGGAAAAATTTGACAATCATGTAGTGAAAGAACGTAAAGGAAAAGGCCACTTCTAATTGGGGAACAACAAGTGACACTAAAGGATAGTGTAGGCATGCTAGGAGAGCTAACTTTTACCGATAACTCAAATAAGATAAGGAGCAGGAAATTCAGACTCAATTTGAAGGTTTCACTAGGCTTTTGAGGGGGTGCACACATACGTGAAGCAAAAACGGATGTTTTCACTTTTGAGGATCACATGGGAGAATTGTACAAGAAACATTATCCACCTTCACTGCATGATGAAGTTTCGTGATTGGAGAAAATTGGAAAAGACGGCTCCTTCCACAAAAGGTTATATAAGGCTGGGATAGTTACAATTGAAGACTTTCTTAGACTTGTGGTTAGAGACTCACAGAGACTGAAGAATATTCTTGGCAGCGGCAAGTCAAACAAAATGTGGGATGTTTTTGCAAACCATGTGAAAATGTGTCTTTAGTTAGAAGCTTTACGTGTTTTATTTGGATGATGCTAAGAGTGTAGGAGTTGTTTTCAATAACAGTTATCACTTCAGTGGCTTAATAAGATGGACAATATATATTTGCAAAAGTTCTATTAGACGATCAGAAGGTTCATTTGAACATAGCGTTTTTGTTTGTCTTGCGATGAAGTTGCTAGAAAAATGCGTGTATATTGCTTGCAAAGAAATCACATTAGAAAAGCAGATGAAACTTCTAGGAGTAAAGAAAGGTTGAAAGGAAAAGACAGAGATAGAGAGAGAAAAGAGAGAGAGAGAGACATGTTGGATGATGTTCTTTTTGCTTTAGATGACCTGAAGAATGAACCAAGATCAGGTGTCATCGATGAGTCAAACGAGACTGCTAGATGGGGCGATTCAAATTGTGACACTGGCGATGTTATCACTTTCAAGTCCGCATCTTTATACATAGAAGACGTAACATTCTCTAGCAGTGTAAAATTCATTTAATGAGAGTTCAAAGGGGATTTTGTTGATGCAAAAGTTGTGGCTGGTTCTCTTACAATAGAGATGTCCAGAATTTCTCAAAGAAGACCAAAGTTTCAAAAAGAAGGATTACGGGATCAACTCTTCAAATGCTTTGACATATGTAAATTGGTGGTTGTTTCAGAAAGTAGTACTGCGGCTAAAGATCTAAGTCAAGATATTATAATGATGGTTTTGAGTTTCACTCCAAGGCAATGAATGGATGGATTAGTCAGACAAGAACGAACTCATAGAAAAGTAACGCAAACCACAAAAGGCACAAGGTGGAGTTTAGTGCGGGAGATCATGCATTCTTAAAGGTTTTCTCCTATGAAGGATGTTATAAGAATTGGCGTACATAATGGGTTTCATGCCTCTTTGTTGCGAAAATATGTGCCAAAGCTTGAACATATGCTAGATTTTACACCATTGAGGTTAAGGGAGAATTTTACTCATGAGGATCAGCCTTTTTGCAACATTGATAGAAAGGATCAAGTGTTGCGACATCGGAATATTTGCTAAGTGAACATCTAATGGCAGAACCACAAGGAGAGAGAGGAGCATGAGGAGGAGGCGAGATGCAAATATCTATATTTGTTTGAAAGTTGAGTTAAATTTAAATTTCGAGGACGAAATCTTTTTAAAGAGGGTAGAATGTAAGGATTGCATTTTTTTTACTTGCTCCAAGGTGGTGGGACCCACCTCAAAAAAAGGATGAGATATTTAAGGGAAAAGTGGGCCTTCATCTTTTAAAAGATGAGAGCATGCCCGAGAGAGAGAGAGAGAGACGTGCAGAAAGAAGAAAGAAGAAGAAGAAGAAGAAGAAGAGAGGAAAAAGAGAGCGTGCAAGAGTCTTGCCAAGCTGATTCAACTTCCATTCATAACGCCCTGTAAGTGCTCACACCCTTCATTCGCTCAATCGGAGTGGTTTTTGGAATTAAGGCTCAAATTCAGATTTAAATGATTTTTGAGTTACGATGTCCGTTTTTGGAGTCGTTAAGTTGAGATATTATGGAGGAATGATAGTTTAGGGTGTCATGGATAAGTAGGACTTTACAGAACTTGATTTTGATTTACAGTTTGCATGAAACGAATTTTCGAAGTTGTGCGCGCGCAATGAACAATAGCCTTCAGCATCCTTCCATGTCGTTTTTGTCGATTTTCGGCTAGTTTTTGGGTTGTCCAAACTATGGGTTTTGTCGTATGTCGAACGATCTTTCTTTTGACTATAAGTTCGCTTGATATGGAGTTTGGTGGAGAGAGTTGTACACGACAAAGTTCGACGTGCAAGTTACGCGTTGCAGACGGCTTTGAATAATCACTTTGGACGAGCGATTTGTTGGACTGCATAAGTCGTTTTGTTAACTTCTAAACTTAGTATAGCCGAGTCATAGTTGAGGTCGCATTTTATTAGATTTTGACATTGTTTCTCCTTTAATTTATATGATTGCGAGTTTGACGATTTGAGTAATCGTTGTTGTTTGATTGTAGGCATTTCCCAAGTGAGTGGTACCATATCTTCTTTGGTTTTGCAAACTCATGTCTTGAAAATGATAAATATTTGAGTATCGTACGAGTTATTAAAGCATGTTATTGCATAAAGTCTGGATCAAGCATTTACTAATCTTTAGTTATTTACGAAGGTTTTAGAAAACATGCGATGCAAGATATTATGAAGAAATATATATATATGTATTGCTTTGTAATTGGCGTATGCTCTCAAAGCATTCCTAGCGGATGAGATGTATTACGAAAAGGTTATTGTTTTGGTTTATGATATTCATTATAGATTATGAGATTGATTCTGAATTGAATTCTAATATTTGTGGAATGTTGGTGTTGGTGCTCAATATCGCTGTGAGGCCGTTGAGGGGCTTGTGAGTATGCGCATACTAGTTAGGATATCCTTATGGGCTAGCTACCGACAATATAGGTAGAGACCTTGCCAATGAGAGAGTTTAGTCGTCTTGTCACGGGGCGTTATACGTGACCATGGTTGATATTGAGTAGTAGATGGATTGATGAAATGGACCATTAACATATGATTTGACACGAGATTAGTCGATGGAATAGACTATCGATGTGTGATATAAGATTTATCAATGGATAGACCATTGACGTGTTTTTACGAGATTGGCTAATAGAATAGACCATTAGTATGTGTTTTTATGAGATTAATCAATGGACTGGACCTTTGATATTTTATTTTGTCATTATTGGGAAATTGATACTTTAGCTTAAAGGAAACAAGTTAGATTTGAAACGATATATTTATTATCAACTGAATTTGAGATTATTGAGTTTTGCTATGATTTCGTATATGTGCATAGTGTGTGTTCAATTTACTTAGAAGAAATGTACTACTCATTAGGCTGTAGTTGCTCATCCTTCATCATACAAATCTTTTCAGGTTTCTCGATTAGCAGGCGATAGTATGAGAGCGCTACCGACGTGATCTTTTGGGAGTGGTCATTTAGGTATGGTTTATTGGAGATGTTAGCTTGTCGTTCTGTTTGAGGCTGCGTCTTTCGGGTAAAAGGACAGCCGTGTCATCTCCCATTCTTGTTGGTTTTGAGGTCTAACACTCAACAACCATGGCATTTGGCCGTGGTTCATCTTATTTTCCTAAGTTTTCTCAATTGAAATCAATTCTCTTTATTAAGTTATTATGTTTTATCTTTAATTTGTGGTTGGGCCGGCTGTGTTTAGCCGATTCGGTGGTGCTTGGAGATCGGGTTTTTACCAAAATCTTGGGTTTGTCATGGCTTCCAAGTGTTCTGTTTAATCTCTGCATTAGTGTTATGCTTGCTTATGGATCTCCAGTTAGATGGTTTCAGAATTTTGACTCGAGTATATTGTGAATTTTTTTTTTAGGAAGGTCATTGTTGTAGGACAAAAGTACAGAATCTTCTATACTTAAAAATGATCAGAAGAACACCACAAGTGTCAAAAGTTGGCACGATTGGATATTTTAGTGTCAAAAGTTTCAAAATGTACACGTAAGTGCCATTTTTTTAAAAAATAGGACAATTAAGTGCCAAGTTCGGCGAGACTAGTTGAAAATCTGACATTGTGTTATTTTATTAATAAATTCAGTCTACATGGGTCGCCGAAAGGTCTCCTATAACCTAAACCGATGTTGTTCAATTATGTTCCCCAAATAAGAACCCTAAATTGGCCAATTTGAACAAAACCCCCTGTTTCAAACCCTAATCGAGCCCTAAAACCCAAATTGATGCCCTATTTCAGTTTGCCCCCAAATTTATCAGCTGAATCTTGGAACTTGGCCGAGAATCGCATTAGAATCGGATTTAGACATCGCATTCTTAATCGCACGTCAATTGTTCGATAAAATGCTTGAATGAAGTGCTAAAGCTGGATTCGTGTAATCGACATTTAGAGTTAGTTTGGTACACGGTTGCTTCATTGGGTGTTGAATTGTGACTGAGCTTGCGTTTTTTTATTGGCCTTCTTGGCATGATTTCTGTGATTCCCAACGCAGACGAGGACCAAATTGGAGGATCTCCTTGTTTCCCAACGACAGCCTACTGTTAGAGGCCATTTGCGTTAATTCCCTATCTCTTGCTATGTATGTGCGTATATATGGGGTGTAATTATGTTTGCGATTGAAATTTTGATGGCTAGAAAACGTGTTTGGTGATGAGATTTTAGTTGCCAGCGTTGGTTTTGTGGCTAGAATGGTGGTCTGGTGATAGTTGCAACTGGCCGGCAGTGGAGTTAGGTCATTATTGGTGACCGTCGACATCGGTGGCAGGCATTGATGGTCAGTGAAGAGCTCCGGCGAGGAGCTCGAAGTTGAAGGCATCTCGCTGTGGAAGATGTTCAGGGAAGAACACGACAGAAAAGAAACAAAAAAGAGAAAAGAATAAAAAAAATAGAATAAACTTAGTTTATGTGGCTTGCATGTTTTTTTTAAATTGTGACATCATTTAAAATTTTTGCCGAAAAAAGCCACGTTAGCAACTCAGCCGGAATTTTTTGCTGTTGGCACTTAAGTGTTTCTTTCTTCTCCGATTTTGGCACTTAAGTATACCTTTTAAAACTTTTGGCACTAAAGTGTCCCCTCATGCCAAGTTTTGACACTTGCGATGTTTTTCTGCCGTTAAAAATGCGTGAGATTGAATAAAATCATGAATTTAGGCATTTGCCCGTGGACATGATATTTGTAGAAGGGTTATATTATAAGCAATTGAGAGCACTTGGGAAAGAAGACTGATGGAGATCCCTTGAAAGTAGGAGGCTCTCTTTACTTTATCGGATAGTATTCAAATTTCGATCAAGCCATCATCCAAAATTTACTTTTAGTTCCATCCATCCTTGTGGATGCAAGATTCGATGGCTTACACACATGGTATGCTCGTTTTCATCATCATCTTCCGAAAGATAAAAGTTTCAGTTTCCTTGCACTGATTTTCACTGACTGATTTGGTTCATTTTAGTTCAATGGATATGATTCAGCAGAAAGACTGGAAGTAGAGTTTCCATTGACAAGTTGATAAAATGGAAGTCGAGAAACTTTAATAATCATCTCCTAGGAAAATCATTGCAAAATCTCCAGCTCTTTTAAAGCTAAAATTGAAAATTTTCTCTAGTTATCTGCTAGTCAATTTTCCAAGCATTCCACAATTCGGAATATTTTTCCGCCATATGTAACACTAGCCATGTATTTCTCTAAAAATAATGCTCCCGACGTTCTGATAAGCATTTTCGTCTCAGACAAATCTAATTTTCTAGGCTTACATCTCAATGAAAAAGCTACTAGTTTAATAAGTAGCGTGTTCTTTTTAGCTACTCATCCATTACATGGATAGAAATATAATCTTGAATATGACTAGATAATCACATTTCATTCCACTTAGGAGTGATTGGAGCTCCCCTTCGTCTCGATAGAGTACTATGACAACAAACTAAGAAGAAACTTGCAGTTCACTTTCAAAAGGAACAGTGAACTTGAAAGGGAAGATGTGCATGCCATTTACTAACACCGAGTCACTGAAATGTGTTGAGAGCATTGATATACAAATAGAGGAATATTGCAGGATGCAATCCCATAAACACGGCGCTTTAGGTGTACCTGACGAAAAATTTTGGATTGCCTAGTGCAGACACAAGTGAGATACATTGGAGAACAACATTTTAACAAATTAGCAAAATTGTTGTCATCTGCGCTACTAAAATAAGCAACCCTCACAGGAATGAAGAACAGTAAGAGACTAGCTGACTTTATTTTTTGCACTTCTCAGGAGCCTTTAGTCCTTATTGTCTGTTATCTACTATCTATGAACTAAAAATTCTATGCTGACCAAGTATGCGCATATCACTTCCCTAGAGCTATCCTGTCAACGGGTTAACTCTGATGAATCGTCCCGTCAGTTGTGGCAGGTGTTGTCGCAAGGGTATGCACAATCGATGGCCTTCACCACTGCTCGATCAAAGTACCAATTCCCAACAGCAATCGCAATCGGCTGCTCAGCAACATTGAGAATGAATAACATGAATAATGTGTTGTTCACTGTTTAACTCGGGTCATGCACGAGTGTTTAGTGTATTCATCAAGTGAGGGTGATGCTAGAATCAGATACAACAATTGTACCTGGCTTCCGATAAGTGGGGAATCGTCAGCAAACCAAGTGCCCTGCATCTCGGATTGGCAGTGAGCGAAACACGAATTGATAAACAAACCATTGTGGTTAGACTTAGAGAAATCTTTTATTGCATTCAGCATTTGACTCCTGAACCCTATTTGAGATACGCAGAAACAAATAAGCATGATTAGTAGGTCCGCTGTGGACGCATATTTTATTATTTCCCAACATAAGGCTAAAGCGGAACTCACCTTGCAGAAACTGAATCTGCGATGAATTGCATTTGCCAAGGTTTAATGTACATTCATGCCAATATCCCTGAGGATCAGCTGATGGTGGAGCTAGACTTTTCCGAATCTGATTTATAAAGAGAGAAATGATGTTAATATCTTCACGGGTAGCTCAATTCATTGCCTATGCACTGCTTGATGTTGCTTTCTGTAGAAGAGAGTTGTTACCTGCCACCAATCGTATGCCGGATTGAGCAGAAATAGTGGGGTCTTGATGCTGGCAATCAAGTATTGTGGGAAAAAACACTGCGAAGGATAAACATTAGGAGAGAAGAAAATCAATTTGGGAATGAGTAACTACATTTACTGTGCCCACGATCAAACTCGAGAGCGCAAGATATGTGTATATGGAAACTCAAGGACTCAAGGTTACGGCAAATGAATACCAGTGTAGGGTCAAGGCGATCGGTGCACGTACGTGGAAGGTTCTGTTGCACCCCCTGAATTCATAAGAAAATGTTAAAACATGAACTTGTGCTAATACCCAAATTGGCAAAGCTACATGCCGTTTCTACCCATCGCATATCATCATATGCCGACATACTACTCTCAAATGGCTTAACAATTCTTAAACAGATTTGAGATAGAGTATGTGGTCCTATTCTTCAAGCAACCTAGATTTATGGTTTAACTGAAAAAGTTGGCTGACCAGAGCATGAAACTGGAAGGTGTAGGAGATATAAATGTGCTCGTACCTGCAAATCCACGACACCCTTGTAGAAGTTTCTGAGGGTATGCCCACCAGATACATCAAGCCTAGAATCCAGGGAAACAAAGCCACCAGAGACATCTTATGAGATGCTTCATGGAGGGAAGTGTGAGAAATAAGGACGAAATCAAGTCATATTGATACATACGCATCAAGAAAGAATCCCCCATCACTCAAGCACTTCACTCTTGTTGTTTTAGGGAATAGATCACGAAACTCGTCGCAGTGAAGAATTGATGCCAGGCCACCAGCAGAGCACCCAGAAAGAAGCGCCTAGAAGCCCAAAAATTTCGTACAAGAGTTAAAGATGACTATAGAGACAGCAACATTCAGAGGTTCAATGATCAAGACGATTACACAGCGGTAGAATAAGAGATTTGTGTTCAACCTGTTCGGCAGATGACATTCCCTTTGACATCAGATCTTCCATTGCAGCTGACCATATGCGCTGTCCTCTGAACTCTAGTTGCGCATCCTTCATTTAAAGTAGTTTAATACTTTAAAATCAACATGCTTAATGAAATCCAAGCTAACATGAGATGAAATTTTTTTCCTAATTCACTTAATTAGCCAATTCAAATAAATTCTTTGGCAATTGACATATAGCAGACAAACACCAACAAAGAAACACAAGATAATCAACCAACCAAACATGCTCTACTGCAAAAGGACAGCTTTCTTTGTCCACAAAAGTAACAACATATGACTGCACAATGTCATATCTCTATTAAAGGATCTCTACATCTAACTCAGAATCACGAGACTGAGAAGTTCGACGAAATATTAACCTTATCTTGAGTGTCCCCAATAAAAGAGGCACCGTCACAGTAGCGAAGCTTCACTTTGTTCCAGTTGAAAAAATCTGCACATTGGAAGTCCTTTAAAGTTAAGCCTTCAGAAGCAAAAGGAAAGTTCAAGACTAGAACCAAAGTTGGGAATAAATTTTAGGCAGAGCGTGAAGAGAACCAGGATTGTCTTCAGGGTTGCTGCTCAGTATTCCGGTGAAGGGTATCTCTTTTTCCATGTATGTAGAGGATCCATATGAAGTATTTTTCCGTTCAACACAAGATCTCACATTGTTGCACCATCCTCCACCCTGCCATAAGGTACCTCAGAAAGTAAAGTTTCAATCATGTAATTAGGTATCTTTCCGCCTCCTGGGAAAAGCAAAATCAAGTGTTGTGCTTTTTGCAAGTAATTTATTGAGACAAGACTAACGATGTTTTCTTTGAGATAGATCACAAGAGGAACTCTAATGAATGAGACCGCATATTTTGAATTTACTGCCACTTTTTATATGTCTTAGGAATGTGGAGAAAAGCACTCATCAGACATCTCCAAAGAGAGAGGCTATAGTCACTGTACGGATGCGTGATTGGTGAAGGTCATCTCATGCCGTAACGATATGAAATAAGACTTGATATGTATTGTAAAGTTCAATTATACAAAAGGAAGATTAAGAAAAGTGTCCACATGCTTCCTGTACGTGGGCTAATAAGGACGGTTTACTATGAAATGGTGACGACACTTTGAAGTTTGTACATTCACAATAAGTAGCACAAGTAACAATAGCATGTTATGGGATGCACACAGCCAGTATGAATATTTAGCTGTCGATTCATTGGACAAATGAGAGACCACAAGTTCCTTTAACGAACCTGCAAATGAATGAGCCAACTGTTAGCTCCCGAACTGAATCCGCGATGCAAGTGATACCCGGGTAATGTTCCATCCAAACAGACTGAAAGCACAAGAAATGCAGATTAAGACAGAACATGACAACACGTGCAAATCTACAACTCTAAGTACAGAAGAGCAAAATTAAACATATGGAAAGGAGCAAGGTGCAGGATTTTGAATGAATTCCGTTAAAACTCCAGTCCTGCTCGCGCATAGACCATCTCATCTAATCAAGACTAAAGGTGAAATAAGTTCAGTTTCTGGACACTAAGAGGGGCCTAAAGAACTCGAACTCAGAAGCCAGAAGCTCTTGCTCTAACAATATATGTTAATACTTAAGCACTTCAAGAATGAATTACAACAAACATGAGCCCCCAGGAAAATCAACAGTCCTGCACATATTCACAGCACTCTAAAACCACATGATCTCTGAAGCAATGAGGAGGAGTGTTTGGTGAGTGTTACCAGCTCCTTTTGCAGCAGCACCTTGGATGAGGGTGAGGCCAACCATGAGATCGTCATTAGCAACAGCAAGGGAAGCTCCAAGACCTTCAAAATGGGACAGCTCTGTGGCATTGAAACCAACCGTCTCATACCCATTCACCATCTCCCTGAGGCAGAGTCCCACAACAACCCCAACCCACAATAGCTTCTTCATTTTTGTTGAGGGGGGCTCTCTCGCTCAAATCTCTCTGTCTCTGGCACAATACAAAAGCAAGAAAGGCAAGAAATTTCCCCTGCTAATGCATTGGAGCTAGCCAAGGTTTGAACTTTGAACACAAGGTGCCTCTGAAAGAGCCTGGAGAGAGAGAGAGAGAGAGAGAGAGAGAGAGGGAGATGCTTGCAAGGGGAGTGTTGGGTTGCCCGGCTTTTTAAAGCGGCACATTTCGAATCTCGCCGGTGCGAGTCTCCCTGGGAGCGCCCATCTGGTTAGCAATCAGCATGTCTGGCAAATGCTTCTGTCATCCGGGTCTTCATGATTTTTTTATTTTTTTTTTACACATTCACCGTTGAATGCGAGAAATCGGTGAATCTTTTTTTTTTTATCATAATAAAAAAACATGTAAGAACTCGGTTACGAAAGCATACATGTCACGCATGGAAGGGTGAATTTGACCGGCGGTCACTAAACTTTGGACCGATTTCAATTAGTAGTCACATATCAGGCAATGGACTTACACTTTAGTTAGTAACGCAACCAACGCATCAACGTTTCGAAATCAATCGACTTTCGGTCAAAGTGGTTGAATCTACGCGCACAAAATCAAGGAGATGCATATCATTGCTTGCATTTCGTTACATTGTTGTGTGAAAATGCAGTATCACAATGTACTCCATCCCTCGCACTCATCTCACAAAAATCACCTAAGCCTATTCATGCGAAAGAGGTGGAAGTATACTCTCAAATTGTGAAAAAAAAAAAAGAGAAAAGAAGAGATTCCATTTGAGTTTGGATTCGTTTGTTTCGCAAAAAATAAACAATTTAAAAAATATTTTCTTGAAAATAATTTGTTACATCGCTTGGAATAATCATTCAATAAAAATTACTTTTCATTATCGATGATAATTTATGTCAATATACTTTCGTGAATAATGAAAATATTTTTCATTTATTCATTTTTATAATTAGTATGACGATTTAAAAATATTTTTAAATCGTGAATTTTTTGCCAAATAATTGGTCTGATTTGTCCCACGATAGTTTATTAATAATTTAATGTGGTGGACTTTAGTGGGTGAGTCTTGGAGGTCATTGAATTTCGCGCGGTCTCCGATGTCCCACTCCTGTAACGTTTATCCTGGGGGCTGACCGTGGTTTGAGGGGGCGGAGATCTGGGGCCGCCTACACACCATGCCAAGGCGTTCGATTCACGCAACACCCGGGACCCGGTCCTTCCCTTCCCTCGGTCTCCTCTTCCACGACATTTCCTGACTCGTACTTTTCCTACGACTTCATGAAATTTCCTGATTCACGCAACTCTCGGGACCCGGTCCTGACTCGTACTTGTCTATTAAGGATGCGTTTGATAATCTGTCAGAATTTTTAATTCTCTACCAGAAGTGATTCTGGAAGAAAAATGCATTTGATAAAGAATGACTTCTGGAACAATTTTCTACTTCTGAATGAGATTTGTGCTTGGTAAAGAATTGATTTTCTATGCCAGAATCAATTCTTATCAGAAATGATTCTTTTACTTTTTTATTAAATAAAATATTAAAAAATATTAAAAATTTAAAAAAACAAGAAAAACAAGAAAAAAAAAATGGAGGGGTCGAGGGCAAGGGCGGCAGGCCCTTGCTGCCGCCGGCTCGTCGCCGAAGAGGGCCGGCGGGGGCCATCGAGCCCTCGCCCAACGCTGGCGAGGGTCGCCGGCCCTCGACGAGCTTGGCCGGGGGCCGACGACCCTCACTAGCGCTGGGCGAGGGCCGACGAGCCTCGCCCAACGCTGGGCGGAGGGCCGTGCGCGACCCTCGCCCAGCCGAGCCCTTGCCCGCCGCTAGGTGTTGACACCTAAATTTTGACCCACCCTATTTAGAATTTATTAGTTAAAAAATTAGGGATTGACCCCGACCCCTTCAAAAATATGAAATCATTTTTTCATTATAGTTTTCATATAGTTTTTTATTTAATTTTTAGCATGCATTACATGCATTTGCATTTAAATTGGACCGGTGGTAAATTTGGAGCCAATTTGATTCGAGTTGACCCTCCCAGAACTTAACTGAAAAATGCTGTAATTTTAGGATCGAATTTGCAAATAATAGAAAGTTGAGATCCATAACTTGATCTAATATCGTCTATATAAATACCGTTATGCCTCAAAGAGAAAAGACCACCCACAATACAAAAACTCGGCCATGACGCGAAGAGACAAATCGTGAAGGAGAGAGCAAACAGAGAGAGGAGAGAGAGTGTCAGAGAGGGATCGGCCACATTGAAAGTCAAAGAGGAGACTCTTCACGGCAACAACAGCACGCATAGGGAGAATATAGAGAGAAGAAAAGAGGAGATTTCAAGTTTGATTTTGCTTTTCTTTCTCTGGAGTCACGCGCAAAGGGGGGCCATCACCAGCGAGGCACTAAAATACCAGACTACATTCGTTCTTTTGGTGTTCTTCTTTTACAGGAAAAAGAAATTGTTGATAGAGAAAGGGAGCTTGGTTTTGACTGTGAGGTTGAAAGAGCAGAACGTGAGCCACTGAGAATTTTACTGCACCATTGGCCAACGTCTCCCCCACCGCGAAGTCATGAAACACCACCGCGGAGATCGTGTCATGGAGCATCGTCGGTGTCCCAAGTCGCTGTGATTAGTCCCACCTCCAGCAAGTCCAATCTCGAGCCACCACCGGCATATCCCGGTCCCGATTCCGTCGCGTTTGAATTTGAAAACTTTATCCACGAAATAGGTAATTTCCTTATCCGATTTGATTTCGATATTTATTGTTTCCTAATTTGAATCATTGTTATCTAACGTGCATATCTCCTAGATTCTATTAGGATTAAATTAGGAAATTTCCTAATTCGACAACGTGCATAATAGGCAATCCAATATCTAATCCTTGATATTTGATTCCCGCGCACGGAAGGTTGGCCAAACATATTCGCAATCCGTTGGATACGATTTGCCAATCTTATCATGTCGGTCGAACCTATCCACAATCCGCCGATAAAATCTTGCCATTTGGATGTGATGTATATTCGGTGCATATCGTTTTTTAGATATTCTAAATATTTTCATAATTCAAAAAAAATAAAAATAAATCATGCATTAGATAGGATTGCATTAGTAAGATAAGATTTTA
Organism: Metrosideros polymorpha var. glaberrima; assembly: GCA_001662345.2. Classification (NCBI taxonomy): domain Eukaryota; kingdom Viridiplantae; phylum Streptophyta; class Magnoliopsida; order Myrtales; family Myrtaceae; genus Metrosideros; species Metrosideros polymorpha. The sequence goes on along the minus strand of BCNH02000002.1, from coordinate 11,128,765 downwards.
TTAGAAAATCTTATCTCATAGGTAGTTTGCATTTTAA